>CM052541.1:147759405-147827503 GCA_028533065.1 Trachops cirrhosus
TTTCTGAAAGCCAACTGGGCCCCTCTGGCACCAATTCTGGTGTGGGTGGGCCTGTGCACCCCACGGGACCTTCCTTTTCAGTCAGTGACCCAAAGCTCTATTTCCCGGTGCTGGAGCCCTGAGCTGCATGAAGTGCCTTGCTTCACAATGGCCGCCTCGCTGGGTCTGCAGGTCGCCACCCCCTGGCCGGGGCCCACCAGCCACTGCCGCTTGTGCGCCCAGGGTCTGCCTGCTGCAGACTTACGCACCGCCCCAGTTGCTCTGTGCTCTGCATCCCTGGCCTGGCCAACTCCACCCCTCCTACCGGTTTCGATGAATGCATCTATTTTTAAATCCTTGGGTGTCCGACTTCCATACACTTCAATTCTCTGTCAGTTCTGGTTGTTATTTTGTTTCTATATTGTTGTTGTCCCTATCTTGGTTGTGCGAGGAGGCACAGTGCATCTACCTTGCCTCCATCTTGGCCAGAAATCTCCCTGTACCATATTTCTGAAGGACTCAATTTGATAGAGCTAAATTGAGGGAGTCTTTTCTCTGTCCTGGGTGATCCCAATCATTTTCTTGGCCTTAAATACTATCAGTATACTAATGATACATTGATATGCCTTTTATTTTTTTTTGGAAGTCAGAAAATAAGACATATGATTGATGGTTAATATTACCCTTGAAAATCCTTTGGAAGTTATCTGCTTAGAGAACAATCTACCACCTTTTATCCTCCCAGAACTAAGATTGCTATTTCTTTGATAACCAGATGAAATATCTAACTCGTATTTAGAATCTATGTTACAACAAAGACAACATAGCTTTCTATACACTAAAATCTCAAAGTCAGGCAAGGTACTGGAGACAGGATCGAAAGTAGGAAAATTCCTTGACAAGTGGAGTAGGGAAACTGAGACAGATAACTGAACACAATGGCTGAGCAACATACAGCCAGATACTAAAGGTCACCTCCCTAGAGGTAACATCTCGCCCCCAGCTATATTTTAGCCCCAGGCCCAGAAAAGTAACCAAACCAGGTGGGCAACTCCAGGACCTACTGCAATGACTAAAGACCCCCTGTCCTGCCACTGACCAATCAGAGGAGACCATGACCCCAAAAGGGCACACCTGGACAGCTGATGAATATTCTGCTGAAATCCTCCCTTAAAACCTCCCCTAAGACCCCTGCCTGTGAGAGAGACAAAACCTCAAGGCAAAGGACCCACTGTGTGAGCTCTCCCTCTAGGGAGCAGCCCATGCTATCTTCCTTTTTCTTGTCCCCCTCACCCCCCACTTATTTCTTCATAGGCATTTGTCCCAGACTGATCCCCTGAACCTGTTCTCAGAGCCCCATTTTCTCTGTAATTCTTTACTGTGTGAGTGAGAAGAACCTAGCTTCCAGTAATAGTACCTATACTGTGACAGGTGTGCAGGTGCTGAGATTGCTCAAGAATCACTGGGATCACCTTTACAGGCTCACACTCATCCTGGAATACATTCTCAGTGAGATGAAGGGGGAAATTGCCTAAACTATTTAAATTGGTGGGTGTTTGTTATGTGTGTGTCTGTGTATATATATGTGAGTGTGTGTGTATGTTTTAATCTAACTATACTTTACCTCCAACCTATACATGCTCTCCATTTCACAACAATTTGAAAGATCCTATATGTCACAGGTGGGCACAGGTAACCAGGTTCTTGGTGATCGGGACAAAAAAAAAAATTGAACCAAACACACAGAGTTTATAGCAGAGAACATGGGAACAGGCTAACTTTAAGCAGAGATTGACCTCATGGGCTGGAGGGATTCTCTTCTTATAGGGCAGATCCTTCCTGGCTAGTTTTGGTGGGCTTTTATTGTGCATGTACAAGTAGTTTTATTACTTTAAAGCTACTGGGCATGTGGTCTCCCATGATTTTCCTTGATTGGCCACTGGAGAAGGGGTTGTACAATGTTACCAAATGGATCCCCCCTTCTCCTAGGGTCCCTCTGTCCTAGGTTTTCCTTGCCTCCCAACAGGGAATTATAGCTCTCAATGTCAGAGATTGGTGAAAAGGAAAGGAATTATTTATTCAAAAGTTATAATACAGACGTAAGAGTAATGACTTAATGTCTTCATTAAAATGCCAAAGTCCCTTATAACACCCACAAACATACACAGTCCTTCCTCTCCCCACTTTGCCTGGTGCAGGGTACCACATCTCAGGAAAAGAAATAGAGATCCATGGCTCAGGTTGCCCCCAGTAATCTGTTCGGCTGGTAGGCCTCCCTCGGTTCCCAGCACCATCAGCTGTGTCACCAGTATCTCCAGTTCTTAATCCAAAACCACATGGCACCTTCTCATGGCCCACCAGCAAGAGTCCTTTCACCCCTTTCCTTCCTGCAGCGTCTCTCCTGCATTTTTCCAAACTGCTAAGAGAGAGCTCTGCTATCACTGCTACATCTTGCTTTCCAGCTTTGTAAGCTCTGTGGCAAAGGGAGACCCAAAGCCATGTGGTTCTCCCCTGCCAAAACTGAGGGGTTCTTCTTGTCATGGCTGCCATGCCTGGGTTTAAATCCCAGCACCAATCTTCCTCTACAGCCCCATTTCTGACTCCTCCCACAATCAGCTACACCTACCAGCAATCTTGGATTTTTCCAGCTTTTCTGGGCTGCCATAGTAAGTCTGGGCAGGCATGGCCCTGTGGCATGGAGCTAATCATTTCCAAGCTCTTATGCAGGAGCTATAACTAGTGGGAGTTGCCTCCTAGTTACATTTCCCTGGCTCAAAGCATGGCCACAGCTATTTAACATATCCATTAAACCTTTCAAAAGTTTAGATATTTTAAATGACCATTCGAGAGGGTATTTGCAAAACTGTTGTTATACAAAACAACCATTAATGGCCCTGCTCCATATATCCCATCCCCCAGTTCAGGCTTGTGGGGGTGAGGACATCCCATATTTTTAATATTTCCTGGATACCCTGAGTTCTGGACCCCATTACAAATCCCCATGTGGGGTCCTCCTTGCTGCATCCTGTTACATGTCCACATGAGAACTTGGACTTTCCCATTAGAAATTACCATATTTTTCAGACCACAAGATGCACCTAGGTTTTCTAGGAGGAAAATTGGAAAAAAATTTGAAGCAAAAATGTGGTAAAATATTTAATAACATAAATAACATAATATTTCACCAATGTAAATGTAAACAGAACTCAACAGCAGCATTAACAACCATTATTCCTCCCAAATTTGGGTGGGGGGGGAGTGCGTCTTATAGTCTGAAAAATATGGTAACTCCTCCTGCAGTCTTTTCCATTTCAGTAAGTTCAGACTGTTAGGATAAGCTTGGTTCTTCTCTCCAATGCAGTAAAGAATTACAGATCAGCGAGACAAAAGTGGATGAGTAAAATTTTATTAATACATCCCCTAAGGAGATAATGGGCCTGTTGAAAGCACCAAAAAAGGCTTAGCATAGAAGCAACAGGAGAGCCTAGGCTGGGCTTCCTTGTCTCACTGGGAAGTCAGAGAAAAGGGAGCTTTGGGAACACGTTTAGCCTGAGACAAGCCACCCATTGTCTTAGAGTTTGGGACACACGTGCCTGTGAAAAAAGATGCTTGAGGGGAGAAGGAAAAGGAAGATGGCACTGGCTGCTCCCTAGAGGGAAAGAGCTCACACAATGGGTCCTTTGCCTTGAGGTTTTTATCTCTCTCACAGGCAGGGGTCTTAGGGGAGGTTTTAAGGGAGGATTTCAGCAGAATATTCATCAGCTGTCCAGGTGTGCCCTTTTGGGGTCATGGTCTCCTCTGATTGGTCAGTGGCAGGACAGGGGGTCTTTAGTCATTGCAGTAGGTCCTGGAGTTGCCCACCTGGTTTGGTTACTTTTCTGGGCCTGGGGCTAAAATATAGCTGGGGGCGAGATGTTACCTCTAGGGAGGTGACCTTTAGTATCTGGCTGTATGTTGCTCAGCCATTGTGTTCAGTTATCTGTCTCAGTTTCCCTACTCCACTTGTCAAGGAATTTTCCTACTTTCTTTCTATCTTGTCTCAAAACTACTTTTATCTAGTAGCTTAGAGCCAGAATATTAATCATCATGCTTTATTCTACTCTGTGTCTGATTCTGCACTTATTAAAACTATTCACAAGTGCCTCCACTTCTATCTTTAAAATATATCAGGAATTAATTCACACTTCTCCATCTGTATTTATGTCATCCCAATTCAGGATACACAGTCTTTCATCCCACCAGCACACCCAGTCTTTCTGCTTCAATTTAATTTCCACCCCCATTCTCACAACTCCAAAAGCCATGTGGCACACAGACACATGGATTTATTGTCCACATATCTTAGAGTAATCTTTTTAATATATAAGTTGGATTACATCAACACAAGGTCCTGCTTAAATGCTTCAGTAACTTCCCTTTTTATTTCAAATAAAATCAAAACTCTTTACCTTCAGGAGCCCCAGCGCATCATCCCAACCATGTTTCTTGCTAATCTCCCACTTTTGACATTTTCTGCTCATTTTATTTTCATAAATACTCTAAGATCTTGACAGTTTTGCAGGTGTTCCCTCTCTCTGGATAAATCTTTTCCCAGAATTCCATGGGCTCGGTGCTTTCTCATCCATTAAAATGAGACCTTATTGCTATCTCCATAAAAAGCCTTCATTGACAACCCTAATGTTCTTTCACAAAGTACTCTATTTATTGCATAAACAATTTTGTAAAGTTTTAGCAAAATTCGATAAACAACACATATTTAAATATTTTACCTACATATATACCCATAAATGTATCAATAAGGATAAAATAATGAATGTATCTATCACCCCTAAAATTTTTGACATATTGCATTATAATCCCCCCATCATGCCCCTCTCTGAACACTATTCTGTGTACCTCCCACCCACATCCCCGTTACCACTGACCTATTTGCTGTCACTGTATCTAGGATTTTCTAGAATTTTATATAAAAGAAATCCAACTCAAACATTTTAAGCTAGAATTCCAAATGTGTGTAAAATATTGTACTACGTGGAGGTAGAATTATTAAGAAAATATTTTTTTCTAAACTAGAGAAGCTAAAAGTGGAAATATACACAAATCAATAATATAATTATAACTAAATGCAAAAATAGTTTTCTAAGACAGGTATTAACACTTGTGCAGGACTTTAGGGGCACAAATGCTACATCTTGTTGGTGGGATTAAG
This sequence comes from Trachops cirrhosus, assembly GCA_028533065.1. NCBI lineage: Eukaryota > Metazoa > Chordata > Mammalia > Chiroptera > Phyllostomidae > Trachops > Trachops cirrhosus. The sequence goes on from CM052541.1 coordinate 147,764,594, forward strand.
AAAGGCTTTGTGAAAGAGCATTCTGAACTCTACCTTGAAGATAACAATTTTGATAGATGGAGTTAGAAAGGACTAGATAAGGAGCTATTCCAAACTGGTTAGAACCCAGAAAAAGGAATAATATAACTAATGGGATGAAAGAGGGAAAATGGGAAGTTTATGTGGGGAGCATTGAGGGATCTATTAGAAGTAGAAGTTTCTGAGAGTGTAAGGGAAACTCTCTGTAGGCATATCAGGGCTGGTGCTTGGTAGGGAAAGGGGCTTTTAAATGAGATGAAGGAATTGGCCTTAATGAAGTAGGCACAGATTGCTTGGAAATCTACAGCAGTAAAATTTGATGTCAGTTATCCCAAGAAGTCAACATGGTCTCTTAAATATAGTCTCTTTAACTATTGCTCTGGAATCTTAGGGAATCTGTGGGCTGAAACCCTGCAATAATCAATGACAAAGCTCTATCACTAGGTCTTCACAATCTTTTTCTAAGGAAATGCAATCCAACAGCCCAGGGATTTTTTATCATTTCCCCAATCCTCAGATTTGCACTGTGCTTCTCTATCATACTAGCTTACTTTTATAAATTTAATAAAGGGGATAACCTTTGGAAAACAAAAGGCATGGTATATTTAAATACTTAAAATTCTCATATGTATGTGTGTATGTGTATATATAGATTTATTTAATCTTTCAATAAAGAATTTTCCTTTTAAAAAGAATCAATGATTTAAACATAGAATATTTTGTTAAATCTACACTTTAAAAATAAAACCCAAAGGAAACAACAAACTACCAGAGAGATTTCCAAATATGAAGGATTGGCTTCTTATGCACTTTTAGTTACTTAACAAAAACATAAGTTCTTGCCAAAAAATTTTTTAAGTAAAAAATATTTAAATTACTGGGTAAGAATTCACCTGTCATCTTCCTCAATGAGCAAAGAGCTTATGCCTATTAACTCTAGAATATCTCATATGGCATTTGAAAAAAAAATCAGGGTGACTTCAAAACTCATGCTCATTCCGCTACTTTAAACTGATCTATTGAAAGTACATTAACACCCTGGAATCTATAAAATAAGTAAGCGAGTCATTCTACCCTATTTTAACAAAATTGGGGAAATATATTTTATTTTGAAATTAAAATAAATCTTTATTGTGACATATGAAACTAATTCTCATAAATCTGAGAATCTAAAATCTATGACCTTAAAGTTACTTGGCTGATTCCTGTTATAGCCCTGTACCCTGGAGCATTTGTATTGGCCTTTGCTTTGGTGATATTTGGTTTTTGAATTTAAGAACTATTGCCAAAAAATTTTTTTTGCTATTATGCTCAGAGATGGCTTACTTTTATAAAAGTCTACTGTCTTCTCTCCTGAATAAGTACAATGGTTTGATATAGATATATTGCTAAAAATATGAAAGTGACACATTGCACTTTTAACTACCATCTTTGCAAAAGATCCTAAGACAGTCTTAAGTTCCTGGAAAGTGAATAGGAAGACAAATTTATTTGCAGTTCTCTTCCATTGCATTTAAAAGATGGGAGAAAATCCCAATACTTTGAAAACCAAATCTACAAACTCAAATTTTTCATAATATCTAGAGCTCTAGAAATATCTTTCTGTGTTACTATGTGGTACTTAGCTTTGTTTGTACACTACTAGTTGCTAAAGGGACATTTTACTATTTCAAAAGATTCAATGGATTTCTTGGCAAAATAGCTTCATTTTCCTTTCCCAGTGAAATTAATCTTTGGGTAACTATATTTTGACTGTATTAAATCTTAGCCACTACGTTTTCAGTCAGACTTAATGTTCCTCCTGGGTGATGGATGCCATTTTGTGCATTGTTGAGCAGATGCCACACTTCATGCTGGGTTATAATGTAGTGGAAGGGACAGTAATTCCTACAAATCTACTAACAATGTTTGTGCAACCATCTGAAACCAAAGACAGCACTCAAAGAATGTTTACACAAACAAAATGTTATATTTAAAAAATGCAACGATAGCAGTGTAAAATTGATTCATTTCTTTTTTTGCACCACTACTTTCAGTCATTTATTTATTGCACAGATAATTATTGAACACCTACTATGTACAGCACACTGGCATTAAAATTATATACAGTCAACTTCTAATGTCTACAGTCTAATAAGGAAGATAAACATTCAATATAATTATAAAGCAAAATGGGATATGTTATTAGGTGATAAAATTCTATTCTATCATGAAAGAATGTAAACATTTAGTGAAGAGGAAAAAAGGATGATTCACTTTCATACACAGCAGTATTTTCTAATATTGCATGACTCATATGTGAATTTCCTGATAGCTTATTAGAGATTTGATAGTCCTGTTTCAATTTTTTACATGTTATCTGTACAAATAAAGTAAGGGTTTCAATAATTATTTTAAATTTGCATATTAAACTATTCACAATATAGAAATAATTTTTGTTAGGGATTGAATTTATTACCCCAAATTTCATATGCTGAAGTCCTAACCCCGACCACACCTCAAAGCACGGTCTTATCTGGAAATAGGGTCATTGAAGATGTGATTAGTTAAGATGGAGTCATACTGGGGTAGGGTGGATCCTTAATGAAAAATGACTGGTTTTCTTATGAAAAGGGGAAATCTGGACACTGACAGGAACACAGGGAGGATGTCATGAGAACATGAAAACAGAGATTTGGGTGATGCACCTCCAAGCAAAGGAATACCAAAGACTGTCTGCAAGCCAGAAGCTAGGGGAGATGCATGGGACAGATTCCCTTGTATAGCTCTGGGCAGGGACCAAACTTGAGGACACCATGACCTCAGACATATGGCCTCCAGAACTGCGGGAAAGTGAATTTTTGTTAAGCTACCTGGTTTGTTACCTGGCCAGCCTAGGAAATTTTACAAATCTTAAAATATTTATAATATAAAAAGAAAAATTTTGAAATGTTGCATTTTACAAATGAGGCAGTGGAACCCTATTTTAATAATATAACAAAAGATGATTTGGTGCTGAATATATTTCAAGGATTTTTCTATGTTTTATTATGTTTGGTATTAGAAATTAAATGCCTATGAAGTATATTTTAAAAATTAAGTTCAAAAAAGTTATATTTTTGCTGTTTCAAATTCTTGAATTTTACACCCAAGAAAAAATGGATCACAGATGCACTCACTCTGTCTTCCCTCATTGTCAGACACACTCTATCACTATTTAATCAGAGCCTCTCAATCTGCTCCATTTTAAAGAGAAAAGCCCTAAAAATCTCTTTATGTATTTAATTTTAAAACATAGAAATTAAAACAAATGCCATTCACTGAAACTACAAATCAGTATTGAGAGAAATTAAAAGGAAATGCCATATTTGTTGTTTCAAAGACTCAGTATCATAAATGTGTCCATTCTTATCAAATTGATGCATAGATTCAGTAAGATCCCAATAAAGCATAAGTTTTACTTTTGCTGTGGAAACTAAAAGGCCAATTCAAAAATGTAAATGAAAATACAAAAACATAATATCGAAGACAATAAAGAGCTATACAAAGTAGTGATATTGCCAGATCTTAATACTTATTATAAAGATACAATAATTAAGATTTTGTGTTATTGCCCTATGAATAGATAAATAGACTGATGGAACAGAGCAAATGATATTGTCCCAGATTAATTTTGAATTTGGAACTTATCAATAAATGTCATTACTGATTTTCTATTTTTTCCAGAAGTTTTCTTGGATTGTAGTTTTAAACATTAATTGGGTTCCATTACTGTTTAACTTTTTCCAAGATTCAGGTTGTTAGATGTTCTTTAATTGTCTTCATTCCCATTGCTTTCTCTCTGGCTCCTTTTATTGTTTTTTAACTTATTCCCATTCCCATTCTCTTGGCTATTTTTCTTCTATTCTTTAGTGCCCCTTACTAAATTTGTATTTTAATCCATATTCCCTTTTGAATATTTTTAAATTTAGTCTTTATGCCTGAAAAGATTTTTGCCTGTTCCTTCATGTCTTTCTGGAATCCAATCAACTCTTCTTTCATTTTTGGGGGCCTTTTCTGTTCTTAAGTTTTTATTGTTGACTAAAGATTTTTTCATTTGTTTGTTTTTTATTATTTTTACACATTCCCAAATGTTGAAGAAATTTGATTCAGTTTGCAGTGCTATGGTAGAGGTTTCTTTTTTCATACTTAATTTTAGAGGAGATGAAACATTTTTATTTTCTGTGTTTTTTTCCTGTAGTAGCTTTATACAGGTAAGTGTTGCTTGTGTCTATGCATCTCATGAACAGGGTTGAAGTTTGGGGTTGAAAGCAGAGGACTGTCATTTGGGACACAATCTGTGAATGCAGTTAAATGCAGTGTGCTTGGGGCTGGAGGAATTTGTTTTGTTTTGTTTTTTCAGAAACCTGAATTTTTTCATTATGCTTCCTTTTCCCTTTACCATTCAGTCTCCACATACTACTTCTGTCTTCATTGTCACCATTTTCTCCCCATGAATCGTTGCTTTGCTGACAATGATTCCTCAAGTTCCATGTTTTAAGTTCCTTTCCCATAGTCAGTCCTTTGATCTGCAGGATTCTTTTCAGCACTTTTACACTGGGGGTGTACCTTTTCTTAAAGGGGTTGTCTTTCCTATGCAAAATCACTAGTAGGAGCTCAAGAACAAGGCTGGTTAGAAATCGTTTATTTTCATAGTTAGAGATAATATTCTCTGTCGTCTAGTGATAATGAAGGTTTGAAATGTATGAATTTATTTTTTCTTGTTAATTTGTAGGGTTTGAGAAAAAATAACGAAAGATTGAGATTTAGGCCACCACTATTCACCATTACCTTGACTAGAAAGGTTAATTTTCAATTAACAATATTACCTATGAGCTATATTTGACTACTAGCAACAGGAACTTATAAAAATAACTTAAAGAAGATAGGAATTTATTTATTTACTTTTGCCCTTAAGAGAACTCTGAAGATAGGCAGTCCACTCAGACTAGCACATAATGTCACCATTACCCAGGACCCTTCACTTTTTCTGCATGTCCATCATTAGCTTGTGGCTCCATTCTCAAGGCTGCCTCAATGTTGCAAGATGCTGAAGACTCGGTTGTCACTTTCATGTTCCAAATAGGAAGAAGGAAAAAGACTGAAGGGTACAATGGGGGCATTCTCCCAGATAACTCAGCTCCCTTTAAATGAGTGCTCTCAAAAGCCTACACGGTAACTCCTGTTTACGTCTCATTAGTCACCACTACCTGTGGGAGTGATGAGAAAGTGTAATGTTCTGGTTAGACACCTTTCTAACTCCACTAAAGTCATTCTCTTAATAAGGAGAAGGGAAAATGGGTACCTGATAGGTGCTAGAAGTTTCAGTTACAGAAAATAAGTCTTTGTTTAGATAATATGGGTGTCTAGGTTTTTCTCCATGCTTAATAAATTCTATTTCTAGACCTTCATTACCCTAAATAATTATGTATTTGAAATGAATAATAGTCAGGATAGATTTAGTTTAGCTATCTCACTTTAAATCTGTACATGCATTAGCTCAATCTATACACGTGTAAATCTATACATGCATTAGCTTGATTTTATAATCGAAAGGTATTGACTGAGCAAACTATGGCAAGTTTAAAAAAATCTTATAAACTCGAACTGCTTTAGTCAGAGAAGTCAAATCATTATAAATGTTTCTGTTATACATACATTTGAATACTCTTTATTAGAACTATAAGACTGAACATAGTTATTTAATATTATACTTTTGATATATGTCTTTCCACTTGAGTCATTTAATATTTTACCACTGACTAAAAATTTCTGGTTAGCAGTATTACTGTCATCCAGCGTCTAGTTTCTGAGTTAGAAACTTATTTACTTCATTAATACTGAACTTTTACTACCCAAGAGTTTAAGGCAGTCAATGCCTAATGCAAACCTTAAATATTTAGTAATACAAAGGCAAAAAAAAAAAGATGGGGCAATAAAGAGAGGTGTAGGAAATAGGAGAAAACAGACAGTGACAATCTCAAGCCCGGGAGCCACTCTAGGCAGTGTTCTCTGACAGTGATGCATTAGTGAAAGAAAATGGAGTTCCCTTTCTCTCCCCTTAATGGCTGCATTAGTCATTTACAGGGTAAAATTACCTCTTTCCAGAGTTTATTTTTCACATTTCCAAATTATTCCATGTACCTGCCAAGCTTTCTCTCACCTTATTTCACAAAAACACATATCCATGCATTTATACAAAAGGAGCATATAATTTTAGATGGTCCCCACATAGCCTCAAGCTTATCCAAAAAACCCCAAAGTTAAGAACTAGTGACTTAGAAGTTGTATTTTTCAACTAGATAGGAGACAGAGAGAGAATATTATTCCAGATAGATATCATAGATGAGCAATAGTTTCAAGTTGCAGTATTTTAGCACTGCCAATAATTTTATATTTAGTTCAAAATAACAGGTCTTATAGGAAGATTGTGAGGATAAAGGAATGGGTAAAAGGTTTTCAACAGACAAATAAACCCTGCTGAATCTTAACTTTATATATCTATGTAATTATTTTAGCAATGGACAGAACTGCCGATGAATTTCCAAGATGCCCTGCTGCAATAAACTCATTCTCCCACTATCTGTTATTTTACCATCCTTTCTGTGTCTACCTCTGCCTGTGATTGGGAGTCTATTCTCTCTGGGATCTCATTTTTCCAGGAGTTAACCCTTTCAGTGCCCGTTCTTTCTGGATATTCATGCAGTCAATATATTTTCCTATTGACTACCCATGACACAGGTAGACACTGGAGGTCAAGTGCTAAATGAGACAAGTCCAATCCTGGCCCTCATGTAGGCTACATTTTTTTAAGGAGAGGCAGTCATAAAATGACTGATTTACTAATTTGTTAGTTACAGTCATAAAGAATGCTATAAAAAGAAAGTACAAGTCTGTCTTAATCTGCTCAAGTTGCCATTACAAAACATCACATACTGGGTAGCTTCAACAACAGGAATTTTTGTCTCACTGTTCTAGAGGCTAGAAGTCCCAGATCAAGGTTCTATAAGATTGGTTTTCAGTGACAGCTCTCTTTGTGGCTTACAGATAGTCACTTTCTCACTATGTACTCACATGGCCTTTCCACAGTACATTCTCAAGGAGAGAAAGAGAGAGACAGACAGAAGGAGAGAAAAGGAAGAAAGGGAAAGGAAAGAGGGAAAGGGAGAAGAAGGGAGGGGAAGAAAGGGAAAGGAAGGAAGGAAAGAAAGGAAAGAAGGCAGGAAGGAAGGAAGAAAAAACTTCCTCTTATGACTTCAGTTAATCTTGAATTTCTTCCTTAAGGGTCCCATCTCCACAGACAGACTTCTATGTTGAAGCCCTACCCTCAGTCTTTGGAGTAGGGCTCCAACATATAAATTTTGGTAAGACACATTCAGTCCATAAAAAAAGTCTAATCAGAGCATTTAACAAGAAACCTAATTTAATCTGGATTATTAGCAATTGTCATGAGGAAGTAAAAATTGAGCTCTGAAAATTAATTTATTCATAAATTGAGAGGGAAGCATCATATAGTCAAGGAAAATAGCACAAAGAAAGCCCTGGAGTGGGAAGAAGTATCATGCCATATTGGGAGAAGTGAAGCAAAGGCCATATTGTTGAAGCAATGAGTTTCATGAAGGATGGGGCAAAGCTGGAGAGGTAGGCAGGTGTCAGAATTTATACCACCTTGTAGGTCAAGTTTGCAACTGGGTAGACATTAAACAACTTTTTAAGCATGGGAGTGACATGATTAAATGTGCTTTTCATAACAAAAATTGCTTTGACTGCAGTACAAAGAACCAATTAAAGAGGATCCAGAATGTTATTTATTAGGATATGACTGTATTCGAGGGGAGACATGATGGTAGCCCAGGATAAAGTAGTGACTGTAGAATGAAGAGAAGTAGGCTGACTTGGATAAACGAGCATTTTAGAGGCTGAGTAGAAATAACCTGGTGACTGATTAACTAGGGAAGGGGATAAAAAGGAAGGAGCCTGGGATGATTCAGGTTTCTGGTAGAATTTGGGCCCATTTACTATCTGGGGAGAATAAACCTTTTTGGTGGGGGCAGATAGGGATAGAAAGAGAATCTTGTGTTCAGTTTGGCACATGTTGAATCTTAGCTGCCTATGATACATCCATTTGGATGTATATATGTACTGCAGATCATTTTTAAGAGCTCTGGGAAAGAGATTTTAAATTTGAAAATTATCAGCCATAAAAGACAAATGAATCCATTAGTTCTAGTTGTGATCTCTAATGAATAGAGTACAGAAAAAAAAAAAGAACAAAAGCTTAAGACAGAGCCGTGAAAAAAGTCAAGATTTAAAGTTCAATGAAAGCTGCTAAGGGCACTTAGAAGTTGTCAGAGAAAGAGAAAAATGCCAAGGGACATGTGTGCTTCAAAGAAGGAGGAAGCAATGGGACAACTGCTAAGAATCAAGAAAGATGAATTCCAAAATCTGACAAATATTATTTCACCAAATAGAGTGAATGAGAGCCATTTGAGTGAAAGACTAGAGGGATGGAACCAAATCCGCGTGGGTGGAAGAATGGGCGGGACACAAAGGTAGTGGAGAGAACAGCTGCACCAGGGAACATCTGCCACTGACCTAGATGCAGAACTAGAAACTCTTGCCCTGGCCAGTGTAGCTCAGTGGATTGAGCATGGGCTACCAACCAAAGGGTTGCTGGTTTGATTCCCAGTCAGGGTACATGCCTGGGTTGTGGGCCAGGTCCCCAGTAGGGGACATGTGAAAGGCAACCACACATTGATATTTCTCTCCCTCTCTTTCTCCCTCCCTTCCTCTCTCTAAAAATAAATAAATCACTTTTTTAAAAAAGAACTAGAAACTCTTTACAGTTATAAAATTAATAAATAATTTTAAAAAAATTTGAAACTTAGGATACCAAAATTTTTTAAATTAGAAATCAAATACAATGCTTGTTTCCATTTTTCTGGTGGCATAAAAATTCATGGGGACATTTCAGGGTTTATGCATAGTTTAAGCAGCTTTTTACTACCTAAACAACAAAAAAAAAAACAAACAAAAAACTAATACTGATTGAAATGCTATGTATTATCAGGACACAAGCACACAATTCCCAAAGATTTTTATTCTAACAAGAATGAAACTCAATTTGACCTGAGAAAAAGTGTAACTGATATGAAATCTGTATTGTGCTACTAAAAGGAGTAATTAGAAGATAAATATAAATAATGTTATGACAAATGTAAAGTACTTTATGGCCCTAGCTGGTGTGGCTCAGTGGATTGAGCGCCAGCCTACAGACCAAAGGGTCACCAGTTTGATTCCCAGTCAGGGCACATGCCTGGCTTACGGGCCAGGTGCCCATTGGGAGTATGCTAGAAGTCGATGTTTTTTCTCTCACATCGATGTCTGTCTCCTTCTTCTATTCCCTTTCCCCTCTCTCTAAAAAATAAATAAAATCTTAGAAAAAATAAAGTATTTTATGATTCCTCACAGAATATTTTTAAAATATATTGTTTGTGCTAATAGAAAAAGTAATCATTTGAATCTTCTTAGTGCATATGTGGTAAGGTTAAGAATAGGCAGATGAAAGATTTTCTGGGAAAAAAAACATAACTTAGAGAATTGTATGGAAGCCTCCGGGAAATAATATGTCCATCACTAGAAGAGAAGGTAATTAAAGCAGAGCAAATTCATGTAAAGGTTTTAGTAAGATGATATGTCCTGAAAGAATGCTAGAAAACTCATTTATTAAAATTGTCCACCATGATGTATGGAGCAGCTTTGAACACCAAGCAGAATTTATAACACTGATTATTATAATTTCCCCAAATTTATATTAATGTGTGAAATAATATTTTGGGATTGGATGCAAGCAATTGTTCAATTCCAACTAGAATAAGGCAAAAGGAAATCAATAGCCACAAGAAAACAAGAGTCAGAATCTCTGGAAAGTGAGTCATTGTACATCTCACAACACCTGTGAATAGATCAAATGCTCATTGTAAGAATGAGATAAGATCATTGTGGGATCAATTTTTGTAGACTTTAGGGAAAAGGGAAAACATTCTATGCAAAAAGTGAAATACAGTCTACAAATAGATAAAAAGGTACAGGGACCTGGATGATTTTGAATCACTAAGAGTTTCATTCTGTTTGGGCATGGGAGAAAATGGGAGGAAGAAAAATAGCTCCGTTGAAGATAGAGAAATGTTACACTCCAGTGGAAAATTTTTTGAATGTCTCACATAACCAGGCTCTGCAGAATTCTAAATGTTTACATACTTGGTACCAACAGACAACTCTCACAATATCTATAAACAACTCTTATTCCAGACCCAAACATCTGCCTGCTGTGGGATGGCTAGTAAGCAAATACAAGCTGTCAAATCGTACCTCTGAGCCAGATTCCACATCCAGAGCAGCGTGTGTCTGGGTGCGGACGGGTTCATGTGCACAGCATGCCATTTTCCAATAGCTGAACTTCAACTTATAAAGGAGAATTAGGGAAATCAAATATGTTTGGTGTAAATAAAATACAACTTTTCTCAAGCTACCTTCCTCTTTCTCTCTTTTCTCCCCTAAACATCGTAATGAAAACTCAAGTACCAATTAATTATTTATGGAAGAGGAAACCTTTAATAAGGACCAATGTATGAACATAGGGGTATCATAGTGGTACATATATTCTTTCAAATTAGTGTTTTGGGTTTCTGCAGATATATCCCCAGAAATAGGGTCACTGAGTCATAAGGCAGGTCCATTTAAAATTTTTTTTTAGGTATCTCCATACTGCTTGCCACAGTGGCTGCACCAATCTGCATTCCCACCAACAGTGCACAAGGGTTCCCTTTTCTTCACATCCTCACCAAAACATTTGTTGATTTATTGATGATAGACACTCTGACGGGCATGAGTTGATATTTGCATTTCTCTGATGATTAATGACAGTGAGCATCTTTTCATATGTCTATAGACCATCTGTATGTGCTCTTTGGAGAAGTATCTGTCCAGGGCCTTTGCCAATTTTTAATTAGATTGTTTGTATTTTTGTTGTTGAGTTTTACAAGTTCTATATAAATTTTGGATATTAAACTACTATCACATATATCATTGGCAAATATGTTCTTCCATTCAGTGGGTTGTCTTTTCATTTTGATGTGGTATATTTACATAATAGAATACTACTTGGCTGTAAAAAGAAGGAAATCTTACCTGTTGCAACAGCATGGATAGACTTAGAGAGTATTATGCTAAGTGAAATAAGCCAGTCAGAGAAGGAAAAATACAATATGATTTCACTTATATATGTAATCTAATGAAAAAAAATAAACAAAATAGAAACAGATTCCTAGACATAGACAACAGTATGATGATTACCATAGGGAAAGGGGGTGTGGGGGGAGGTAGGAGATGGCAAAGGGGGATAAAGGGAGATGGAAAGAGACTTGGGTTGGTGAGCCTGCAATACAATATGCAAACAATGTATTGTAGAACTGTAGATGAGGCCTGTCGAGAAAGTATCAAGCCATGTGCTATGAAAAATAGAGACATTTATTGAAGATACAAGATATAAGAAACCTTGTACATAGGACAATGACACCTCAGTACCCTGCAAAGTAGGCAACTTGAGACCTCACAGTTCTCCCAATCACCATCAGCTGCCCTGTCCTATTTTCCTGAATTTCACTGATGGTCTGAAATCTCTTTCCTTTTAAAGGTAATTTTAATTTTAGGAAAAGCCTGAAGTCACAGGACATGAGTTCTAGGCTATAGCAGGGCTGAGTCATCTGGCTGATTTGATGTTTCACCACAAAAACTCTGCACAAGATGTAATGCATGAGTGAGCACATTGTCATGACGAAGCTGCCAATCACCAGCCACCCATAGCTGCAGCCTTCTGAATCATTCTAATAGTTTCCCTGGAAGAATGTTCGAACTTAACACAAAATTTGATGCAGATCCTTTGCTCTACTCATTATTTTGAATGTGATGGCCACATAGTACACAGGCTCATTCAACGGTGCCTACCACCCCCACTGTACAATGAAGTTATTGTTCACACATGCGCATTCCAATCCACTCTCCTCGGCTGTCAGGTTACACTGAGGTCTCCCAAACTGTTCTCACTATATTAACACTGGTTGGACTTTTTCTGGACAGACATTGTAAGTGAAACCTATATAATTTTATTAACCAATGTCACCTCAAAAAATTCAATAAAAAAAGAAACAATGTGTGAATATATGTTAATTATTTCTCCCTTAGGTGGTCAGGGAGAGAAGGAGCACAGTTTCGGTAGGAGAGACAATGACAAAGACTGAGGACTCCATTCCAGGAACACGTATTCAAAGACATTTTTTTTTTTAGAAAAGTGGACACAAAACAAACGAACAAAAGAGACATAAGTCAAATACAGAATATTGTTGCCTTTGATGCTCCCATAGAATGGCTACAGGGAGAAAAAGTAATTAAAACACTGTTCTGACAGGTTTTGAACTTTGTCATCAAATATCATTTGACTATGTGACCTCAAAAAAAAAAAAAGTAAAATGTTGGCATATTTCAACAGAGACCTGGAGTGTTACCTAACTCTGGATATGCATTTTTAAATTCTACATTTATTATTAACAGAAAACATTCCTCACCGTATCTTAAAAATATTTTACAAATCAATCAGCAAATGGTACACAGTATTTGTAAGCTCGCCACTGTGTCACCACCACTGAAACAGTCCCTGCCAGACCCAGGGATGCCCCCTGCTTCGGCGGTCATGACTGTCCTCATTCCTTTCTTCATTCTGAAGTGGGAATGTCAGGGTACTTCTGCCAAGCACCATCCAAATAACATCCAGCCTGCTTTACTCCTCTCCTTTATGATGGAAAACTGCCCTTAACAGAACATGTCCTGAGCCTGGAAACTGGCCTTCTTATTCACATGTCAGGCAAACAACATGTGGGTGCCCCGCAGCTGCCCCCCAAGGTATTTGTGAGCCAGACTAGAAAAGACCAATGAAAGGGGGGACGACTGGGAACTTTTTATTGCTGTACTAGTCAGAAGTGATAGATGATGACATTTTTTTTATTTAGGATGGTAAGAGCCCATCTCCCTCTTGTCTTTATCTATATCTAAGTATCTAAGTAAGGAAACTAAGACCAAGGAAACAGGATTATTTTAATCACTGATAGGGCTTTTTTTGAATTTCCTTACCATAGCCATGTTGCCTGCATTTCAGAGAGGAAAAAGAAAAATAAAGGGCTTACAGGCTTTAGTTAATATTGCATTTTCACGATCTGTTAGAATTCTCTCCTGTAAGAAGAAGAAACAGTTAACTATCTTGTCCCAAAATGATCAAGCCACATGTGGGGGATGATACTGAGCAACATCTCTAACCTCACTGTTGCAAACAGTGCAAATTGTGATGGGCTGCTTTCAAGGCACTTAGACATAACTAACAGACAAAACTAATACATGAAATAAACTAATAAAAGAGACTACCTTAGAAAAGCTAAATTATGTTATTTGCTATTTATGTCACAGGAGAGAGAGAGTTTTAAAGAACTATTCATTCACTATCATCTGTCCCCTATCATCTGTCCCCATTCTTTTCCGTATCCCTCCTGCTAAGATATAAGTCATCTTTTCTCCTTATTATGAGAGGATAATCCTAATTCTCTATCAATATTAAAAATGGCTCAAGTATCTCCCTTTAAAAAAAAACATACTTCTCCCACTTGATAATACTTTCAATCCCCTTTTAATAAAATTTATTGAATAAAATGTTTATACTCAGAGTTTCCACTTTCTTATAAGTTGTTCACTTCTCAAAGCCACAGACATGAAGCTAGGAGCTGATTCGAAACATGTGGGTGGTTACAGCACACAGTGTAGAAGTTGATACAGAGAGATCGGATCAGATCACTGGGGAGAGGTAGGGAAGGGCTGTAGGAGGAGGAAATGGTAAACAGTCTAGACGGGATTGGCTGGGAAGCTGAGTGCTTCCAGAGCACAAGGAATTAGGGCCAGAAGATTTGAAAGAAAATAAGGGGATCTGCTGCAGCTGCCTACGTTTCCCAGTGGATGGTATTTTGAATGGGAAGGAACTGGGGCACAGCCTAGGATCAGGCTGGCCTGGCAGAGGGTGGCAGGGTTATTCTTCTTTGGCTGTTCCAGAGGGCATGTGTTGTGAGGCAGAAGCCTGCCACTCTTGCAAAATTGTGTAGCTTTTATATCTTATGTTGTTTTGGTTTCTAAACTAACCCTATAGAAATAAGATCACTCAGGTGTTAAAGAGTTTAGCCTTAACTGATAGGCCTAAGTGACTAATGCATGTGGTAAGCTGTTATTCCAAAATTGTGATGCTTTTGAACAAAGACTCCTTTCCTTTATCACCAAACCTCTGCCTCCTGAATTTTGCCTGGAGGGTGTGGTGAGCAGCGGGATCCCACTTGCTGTTGGGTAACAAAATCGCTTTCCTCTGATACTGGAACATCCTTTACAAGTCTTCCCTGTGCTGTTGTTTCCCTCCCTGGGGGAGACTCATTCTACTCCTGGCTTCAGTGAGTGCTGTTAACTGGACTTCAACACTTGGATCATCAGCACATGTTTCTCCCTTGATTTATACATACACATTTTAACAGTGAACTGTTCAAATATATATATATATATACATTTGAATTTCCCATTCATGCATTAAATAGAATATATTCAAAATGAAATCTTATTCTCCCTTATCACCCCATTCCCTGTAAACTAACCAATCCCACTCATTTCCTTTCTATTTCTCTCCAACCTATTGATTTTACTCTAGGTTATTATTTACATATACCAAGATTGCCTAGATTATTGCAACAGTGTCCTTATTTGTCTTTTTAAATCCATTTTTATTCCTACAATCGATTTCCCACATATTAGATATAGCAATCTTTAAATAAAGAAATGAATATACCTCATTATGTTTACCTTTTCTGAAGTACTTCAAGGACTCCTCATTGCACACAGGGTAAATTATGATTTTCTTAACAGGGCTAACTTTATCCTTTGCAATATGGGCCCTGGTTGATTCTCCAACTCCATATTTAATACTTTCCCCTACCACACAGTCATACCTATCTTCCTTTGATCCTGTGAAGGCACTGAGTTTTAGCACGACTGTTCCCTCTTGCTTAGTAGGCTCTTTCCCATCTTGACCCATTATTAGTCTTATTAATTACATTGTTTCTCTGTAGACATTTCTTCCTCTTGGAGGTCTTTTAAACCACACCACCCAGTACTTTTCCCACAACAGCCCCACCCGTGCTCCATTAGATTCCTGATTACTTACTTCCATCTCAGCTTTGATTAGCTATATCTCCTGCTAAGCTCTGTGGGGTCAGAGAGGCCGGTCCAAGATGGCAGTATAGGAAGACCCTGAACTTACCTCCTCCTACACAATGAATATACATACACCCTACCTACATAGTAATTCCTTCTAAAGAAGAACCGAAGACTAATTGAACAGCTTCTGGCAACAAATGATAGAGGGATTAGAGGAAAAAGGGTAGGAGAGACAGAGACACAGTAATTATGGGAACCTCACCCCCAACACACTGACCTGCAGCAGGGAGAGATATCCTAAAGGACTTTGCAGCGGCTCGCTTGCCCTGGGGCACAGCAAAACCCCGGCAGTTTAAAAGGGCACCTAGACTACACGTAAAGCAAACCAATTTATTAACTTTATAGCATATCTCAAATGGGCAAGAGAACTGCTGAAACTGTCTCTGGTATTGGAGGTACTGGTAAGCCCCATGTATTACATTCTCCCTCCATGATTCCATCATTGCAAGTAGGAGTATGGACCAGGAGATTAAGCTAGCCTGCCAAGGCTATCTCAGGGTAACTCAGGCCAAACCCACACAAGCTCCAGCTGTCTTGCCGAGGTGGCTGCAGTACATTGTGCCCCAGATTCTTTCCCTTATCCCCATGCCCATTCCAGCTCCAAGGGTAGGCCCAACATGGTGCACCCAGAAAACCCCAGACAATGCCAACACCAGCTGCAGCCAACTCGCCAAGGTAACCACTGCTTGGTGCCCTTAGGACACTCCAGTCCACACTGGCTCCAGCTCCAGCCAGTTGCCAAGACAGCCCTGGTGCAGCAGGCCCTTGGACTGCCCCACCAGCTGGCACCCACTGCAGCCATGCTGCTAGGACTACCCCAGCAGCAGGGCCAGCTCAGGCTCCAGCTGGCCTGCCAGAGCTCAGCACAGGTCGTCTGCACAGGAGTTGCTCCTATGCAGGGCCACTCCTTCCAGGCTAGGGGAGGCTGCTAACTTGAGTAACTCATAGAAACAAACACAGAAAGTCAAACAAAATGAGGAAATAAAGAAGTATGTTCCAAATGGAAAAATAAAATGAAATCTCAGGAAAAAGCCCTAATGAAATAGCATTAAGTAAATTACCTGATAAAGAGTTCAAAGTAATGGTCATGAAAATACTCTTGGGAGAAAAATAGTGGAACATAGTGAGAACTTCAACAAAGAGAAAATATAAGAACTAATGAGAGCTCAAATATACAACTGAATTTAAAAAAACACTGGAGTAAATCAAGAGCAGAATGATGACATAAAAGAATAGATCAGCAACAGAAGACAGAATAGTGGAAATCACCCAATCAAAACAAAATGAGAAAAAGTTAAGCTCAGTGGGGTCAGAGAGTATGGTTGCCTTAAATCCCACAGTCCCCTCTAATCAATTGCAATGCTTGTTTTACATTAGGTGCTCAATATATGTGATCAGAGATTATGTAAATAAAAAGCACTTGAATACACTTTCAGTGAGAGTTGGGCATTTTAGAAAAGAATGTATTTGAAAGACTTCTCTGTAGAACCTTTTAAAGACTTGACAAATGTGATGAAACCTTATCAACTTGGGCCAAACAGGAAACGAAATCAACAGGACTGAGTGGAGAAAAATAAGTGTGACATGATTCGGAAGTGAATGCAGTTGTATTATTTTAACTAAGATATTCCAAAGTAGACTAATAACAAACACTTAGAAGAGGTGCTAAGAAATTCAGTCTAAAAAAAATGGAAATGCTTTCAAGCTAGCATGTAAATTGTTAGCATGTGGGTGTTTCTGAAAGTATTTCAAAATCACCCATCCACTTATTTTAAGCATTCCTCCTGCAATTTAGCTCAAGCTGCAATTTAGAACAATTTGAAAGAAAGATTTGCTAAGTTAAAATAATTTTCAATCAGTCCCCTCTTACAAATTAATATAAACTTTAGATTGATATTAACCATCCTAATTAATGAGATTTCAATGTGTTTGAAATTAGAAAATAAGGTCCTTCATCCTGAGTGGTGTATGGTGCTAAATAATAAGTATACTCCTTTTTAAAAAGTGTTATTCCCCAACTGTGGGGAATGAGAAAATGTCTTCAACACAAGCAAATGATAGCTTTTATTATTTTTTCAAACTATAAGAGAAAGTTTATTTAAAAAATCAGAGGTTGAAGTGAACTATAGAAGACATAGGCTCAGGAAACAAGTTACAGAAACAAAAGAAGGGCCCTTGGAGCTTAGGAGAGACAGGCAAGGGAAAGGTGCCTAAAAGAAGAGAGTGGGGAAAGAGGGCCAGTGCTCCAGAGAGAAAGAAAAGAGAGAGGGAGGAAGGGGGTCAGGGTGGGGGGAGAGAGAGAGAGAGACAGAGACAGAGAGAGACAGAGACAGAGAGCCATGCTGGGTCCTCCTCCAGAGGGCTTTTAAGGGTTTGGATTTTAAGATCCCAGGACAGGATCTCAATAGAATATTCATCATTTTTCTAGGCATGTTCTTGCACAGTCAGTGTCTCCACTGATTAGTTGGTGCCACGGGGTCATTAGTCAGCAAATGATAACTTTTAAAAGACTACTGGCAACACATAACTTGTGAGTCATCATCGCCTTAACCCAACAGTCTGATTCAGGGGAAACGCTGGTCCTGGACCACACCTGGACAAGCTCTGAAAACAATCGTGAGCTTTTTGTTAAGGATGTCACTAAGAGGCAATTCCTAAGGAGCAGCATGTGTGCAGAGAAAGAAGAGTGA
This sequence comes from Trachops cirrhosus, assembly GCA_028533065.1. Taxonomy (NCBI): domain Eukaryota; kingdom Metazoa; phylum Chordata; class Mammalia; order Chiroptera; family Phyllostomidae; genus Trachops; species Trachops cirrhosus. The sequence continues at coordinate 147,782,671 of CM052541.1, forward strand.
GCAGGCAAACAAGCTGCCTGGGGGGAATATTTCAGAACAGCACAAATCCATATTTACTCAGTTGTTGTTTTTGACAATGAAGTAGCTTCCTTATATTTGAAGGGTGGGTTCTTACATTTGCAAGGTGAAATTATATCACACAATATGTCATATGGTTTTCCTAGAGTAGTTTTTATACAATTTAATCATTTTCACTTTCATATGTGCATATCTAAGACATTTCTTTGTACACATACACACACGCAAATATTCTGCATCAAAGGATGAAACATTAAAAATATGATGGATTTTACTATACTTATTCCTGTTGATGTAAGAAAAGTCCAAACGTACAGAGAATTTTTATAAGGGTTTATTTGAACCAAACTGACAACATATACCCAGGAGTAAGATCTCAAATGCTATGAAGAATAACACATTCTAAATTAAAGAGGCAAAGTAAGGAAGATTACATGAGGGTAGGGGAAAAGCAAGGAAGAGATTGGATTACAGGATAGTTGACAATATTATGTGTTCTCTTGTGGGTGGTTACTGATTATTTCAAAGCTGTGTTGACCTAAATAAAAAGTCACAATGGACTGGGCTTGCTTAAGGCAAAGAGCATCATTTTTTTTTACTAAAACAGTATACGCCTGGGAGGTGTGACTACCCACCATGGCCAGCCCAGTTAGGAATTTATGATCAGATTACCCTGTGAGGTTACTTTCCATTGAACCCCTTTTTTATCCACATCCTTATCTTTATCAAAATTGTTTCACAGGAAAAAAAATGATCTCAACTCTATTATAAGATTTTAAGAATTCAGGAAGTGCTGTCATTGTTCTCTCTATATTGTTTATAGAATTACATCTCAACAACAAATTGACGAGGAAACATTTTGAGTTTAAAGACCTTCAGTATAAATGATCCACAAACTTCTTTCAATAATGCATTCCTGAAAAAAAAATACCAAAAAACTTTTGCCTCAGGAAACTATTTTCTATAATAAAATGAATTCCTCAGATAGTAGCAAAAGCCCATTTCCTGCTGTTAGCTCTCAATAGGAAGGAGTAATAATTTTTCTTCATATCTTTGAACAATGTTTAAATTATTCCCCAATCTTCTCTGTTTCACACTAAATAATTCCCACTCCCTGAGCACTTCTTCATGGGTGTTACTTCAAATTATCATTGTTGCTCTCTGCTGCACTCACTTAAGTCTTTTTATGAGTTATAAAAACCTAGATTCAAAAATTTATTAAGAGAAAACCCAGATTTTACATTTTTCATTGTCTTACTGTGGATTACATTCTCCTGGTTAGAGAGAGAGAAATACAGCAACACTACGTCCTGGAACTTCTGTTCCCATGTTCCTGTTGTCACCTGCACCTGTCAAACTCCCCCCATCCCACCCCCACCTTCATTTTCTTCTGTTTCCAGAAAACTGGAATGCTTTTAAAAGCTTACTGAACTAAAAGAATTTTCTAAGGAGACATAATTTTTTTAAGTTCCATACAATGAAGTGCGTTATTGGAATAGTATTTCTTAGACATGCTGAAGCTTGTATTTTGTTGTTTGAGTAGGAGCTCCTTTAGGTCTACAGCGAATATCCTCAGTATGGACTTACTAATAACCATACTTAAATCATCACCTAGGAGCCTCATCACTAGCTTGGACTCAATAACGACCTCTAAGTTGACAAAATGTATTTCTTCTAACATTGCAAACACCTTATCTTCCTTAGTGGAAGGCTGTGTAGTGCATTAAGGGTTTTAGAGACCTCTGGAGTTAGACTGCCTGAGTCGTCTTCTCCATACATTAGCTCTCTATCTTTGGACAAGTGACGCTCACATGTTACACTTTTCTCATATGCAAAATAGAGATCTACTACTTTTTCACATGGTTGCTGCAATGATTAGATGACTTAATCACTTAGCTAGTTCCTAGAGTATAGTAAGTGCTCACAAATTTACAAAAATGATGTTTGTCATCATTGTTTAAAATTCACTTTTTTTACATATCAGGGTTTTATACCAAACTTTGACCTTCCTCTTACTTTATCCTAATAGTAATAATCACTTTAAGTATGTTAAAAGCTGAGGTACATGCAAAAAAGTGCCAAAAGTACTAACTTGAAACCATGTAGAGAGCACATTAAAAAAGATTTGATAATAATTTCCTTTAAAAATACTGATAGAGAAATCTGATCAGATCCCTGGGGAGAGGCGGTAGAAGAAGGTTGCCCAAGGCAATGGTGAACAGTCTAGGACAGGATTGTCTGAGAAGCTGAACACCTCCAGAGTGCGTGGAATTATGGGCCAGAAGTTTTAAAATAAAAGAAGGGTTCTCTGGCTCTCTTCCTCGAAGATGCCTGGATGATGGTGCTGCAGCTGCCTGCACTTCCCAGTGGATGGTTATTTAAGATGGGAAGGAACTCCAGGCACAGCCTAGGATCAGGCGGGCCTGGCAGAGGGTGGCAGGGTTATTCTTCTTTGGCTGTTCTAGAGGGAATAGGCTCTGAGGCAGAAATCTACCATTATTCTAAAATTGTGTAGCTTTTGTATCTTACATTGTTTTAGTTTGTAAACTAACCCAACAGAATTAAGATTAAAACTAACAGGGGAAATGATAGGGGAACTCAGGTATTAAAGATTTTAGCCTTAATTGATAGGCCTAAGTGACTAATGCATGTGGAAACCTGCTATTCCAACATCTTGATGCTTTTGAATAAAGACTCCTTTCCTTTATCGTCAAACCTCTGCCTCCGGAATTTTGCCTGGAGGGTGGGGGCGGGCAGCGGGACCCCACTTGTTATTTGGTAACAATATTTAAAGGAACACAGGAAAACTTCAATTGAAAAGGTAACTTTACTAAAGTTATAAGCTATAAGTCCTTTTTAAAAAGATTTTATTTTTAGAGAGAGGGGAAGGGAGGAAGAAAGAGAGGGACAGATACATCAATGTAAGAGAGAAACGTTGACTGTGGACGGAAGCCCCTAATTAGGAATCAAACCAGTGACTTTTCGCTTTGTGGGACGACACCCAACCAACTGAGCCACACAGGTCAGGGCCTTTGCTAAAGCGTTAGCCCCAAATTTGACAGTAGGCACCAAAATCTCTTGGAGGGAGAGTCATGAATAGAGAAGTAGGAATGAACAAAGACAAATTTCCTATTTGGTGCCTGTTTCCCTTCTCAATGCCCAGAGAAAATACCAAGTATTGTAGTTCTTCAAAAGATTGAAATCTTCTCTACAGGTAATAACTCATGCAGGTGCATGAAGTCCACAAAGTAAACACAGGAAACTCTGGGAGAAGTAATGCAGACCCAGATTTTTCCATTATTCACCATCTAGACAGGCTTAGGAGTTAACAAAATGGTCTTTTATATGTGCATACTCCTCTGAGCATAAAGTTTATTTATCATTCTTTCTTGCATTTTTTTTGACTGATCTTATTCGTGTAGCTATTTTACTTGACTGAGTCATTTAGCTGACTCTGTATGAATGGTAATTTTAATACGAGGGAGGAAGAGGAGTTAATTCAATATACTTTTATTGACTTCATTCTGTGAGGAATAAATTATCTAGGCAATGCAAAGAATAACAGGACAAGTATGGTTCTGCCATTCAGGAATAAGTACTAATAAAGAGCAAGCAGAAATTGAACACATATAAAAACATACAAAGTACAAGAAAAAATGCATTGTGCTATAGGCGACATGCAGAGTGCTTTGGGGGTCAGTGGAAGGGGAGGGATGGCAATGGAAGGGGAGGTAGGATCGATGAATGCTTTACCTTCCGGAAGGAGGTCAGACACAAAAAGAAAAAGATTTATGGCCCTTTCTGATGTACCATGTGATTTTCATCAGAAATTGCAACTGACCACCTGCAGATATAGTTATTTGGCTAGCAAAGTGTTTTAAGGTTTTAATTTGTTTCAATATACTGAATTTTTATACAAAATAGCTGTTCCTAGATTCTCTGTAAAAACTGGAGTATCTGGAAAGACGTACCTTCCTGATATAGAGTAGGAGCTCAGAGGAGGCTGTCGAGAGCTGGGATGTGTGGTGTGCAGTTCACCAAAGCCCAGATCCTGCCATGCAGCATGCATGAGGTGACCTGTCTTACCCCTGTATGCATTTAAAACTAAGGTTTTTGTTGAATGTTGTATTACTTCAGACACTGAATATCTTTCTTTGCCTTTTGCCTAATTTTATAAACTGAGGGTGACTTGTGTTAAATATGTTTTAAGGGAAAGCAAGAATACTGCATATGAAAAATAAATCCATGGTATAAAATGTAAAAGAAATTGAAATGATTCATGGATGAGATATTTAAGGTAAACTTAGAAAATGGGTAATACTTACTGACTGAGAAAGTGATGAGTGAAGCACTCCAGGTATAAGCAAAGGAATAAAGCAAGACTACTTAGGGCAATTTTAAGGAACACAGTTGTCCCTTTTAAATACACATAGGGTATATTCAAGGGAATAGAAGGAATGTGGAGAGATGACACAGCAGGGGGCTCTGTCCGCCCAGCTCCTGTGCAGTGTAATTATCTACCATTGCTTCCTGCCAGAGCAGTTGCTGGGGCCAGAAAATGAGATCCATATGATGGATGAAAACCATGAGGTCTATTGGAACTGTGGGAAGAGTAAAATAAACTCAAGACTTTCCTCCTCTGGTTTTGAGAACCCAGAGACTGGCAAAACCTAAAGAACCATGGTAGGGGGAAACATCAGAAAGATGAAGATCCTGGAGAAAATTAATCCCTTAGACACCCTCCAGTGGATAGAAAGGCCAAACAGGCTTTGCAGATCTAACAGGAAGCACCCAGAAAGCTATGGGCCCACAGAGAGCTATGGTGGATAGGCAGCTATGGGGTAAGTGTTGTCAGCCTCTGAAGCTGGGATGCTGCCAATTATTGTAACTAAGAAGTCCAGGGTCCAGAGTACCTTCCTCTAGGGCTTATATACAGCCTGCCATCAGAAGGGGAGACTGTTCACCCCCTCCACTCTCAGGATCTCCACTGATTAAGGGAATCATACCGATCTTGAACCACAAGATAAGGCAGGAATGGGCAAAGGAAAATAGCATCTCAGGAATCCCATAAACCAGAGAAAAAAAGTAGGACACAGAACAAGCTGCAACTAGAGAAAAAAAAATTGCTAAGGAGTACTTGGTGATGTGAATAAAACACTGAGCATTTATAAAAATTTGATTTGGCACATACAACCACTACCCACGAAAAGGTATTTGGAGAAATAAAAATGATTATCAAATTTTAAAAATCTACTAATTGATAAAAGGGGATGAAAATCAACCTTGAAAACCTAACCAGTTCTCCCCAATTGATCTTTAAGTCAAGGTAATCCATATCAGAACTAAACTATACTTTTTTATGGACATTCATATGCTGATTTTAAAGTCTATGTGACAATGCAATGGACCTAAGCTATACAACACAACTTTGAAATAGAACAGAGTTGGAGAACTACCTGACTTCAAAATTAATTATAACAAAGTAGTAAGGCTGTGGTATGGCATCAAGATAAACAAGTAGCTTAATGGAACAGAATGGAGAGTACAGTAGTGGCCCGATATGACCACAACACATATATGGTCAATTAACATGCCAAGGTATTTTAGTGGAAAAAATATATATAAATATTGTCTTTTCAGCAACTGATACTAGAACAATTGGATATGTATATACAAAAAAAATACATTTAATAGAAAACCTAAAACTATAAAAGTTCTAGAAAAAACATAGGAGAAAAATTCTGTGGCCTTAATTGTAATAAACATTTCTTAAATGCAATACCAAAATACTGATTCCAAAGATAAAATACCTGATAAATTTGACCTCATCAAAATTAAGAACTTCTCTCCTTGAGAAAAACAAATTTTGTTATGCTAAGTGAAATAAGCCACTCAGAGAAAGACAAGTACCATATGATTTCACTCGTATGTGGAATCTAATTAACAAACTGAACTAAAAAGCAAGATAGAAACAGACTCATAGTTAGAGAGCAGATTGACAGCTCTGGGGAAGTGAGGTTGTGGGTGGTATGGGTAGAGAGATACAGCAATAAAGAAAAAAAGAGAAAGGACTCATAGACATGGACAATAGTGTGGTGATTATAGGGGATGGGTGGAGGCGGAAGAGGATATGGGGGGATAAAAGGTAATGGAAAAATACAATAAAATATAAAATTAAAAAAATGAAAGTAAAAACATAAATAAAACTACAATTCACAAATTAGGAAAATATATTTGCAACCCACATACATATCTAGTAAGTGACTCGTATCTGGATTATATAAAGAGCTTTCAAGACTTAAAAATTAGAAAACAACCCAATAAAATATGTACAAAAGATATGAAAAGACATGTCACTAAAGATGTACCGCCCTGGCCAGTGTGGCTAAGTTGGTTGGAGCATTGTCCCATAACTGAAACTTTGTGGGTTCAATATCCAGTTAGTTGTGGGTTTGATCCCCAGTGTGGGCACCAAGGAAACCAATTAATGCATCGATGTTTCTCTCTCTCCCTTCTTCTCTCTAAAAGCAATCCAAGTGTTCTTGGGTGAGGATAAAAAAATAAGATGTACAGATGTTAAATAAGCATTTAAAAAGATATTAAATATTATTAGTCAATAGAGAAATACAAATTAAAAACAATGAGAATGTATACCCATTAGAATTTTAAAAAGAAGAATAGTGCTAACCATAACAAGTGTTAGTGGAGCTGTGGAGGAACTGGACTGGAATTCTCATAAACTGCTGGTGGGAATGTAAAATGATATAACCATTTTAGAAAAAATTTTGGAAATATTTTCAAAAATTAAGCACATATCCACCATCTGATCCACTCATTTCACTCGTAGGTATTTAAACTGGAGGAGTGAACACATATATCCACATAAAGGTTTGCATTCAAATATTCATAGCAAGTTATTTGCAATAGTTAAAAACTGAATATAACCCAAATATCTATCAACAAGTTACTGGAAAAATTATGACATATCCTGTTACTGTATACTATTCAGTGCTAAATGCAATGAACTACTGATATGTGAAACAACATGGGTAAGTCTCATAATAGTTTTGCTGAGTGAAAGAAGTCAAAGAAAAAACAGTGTATGTTGTGTGATTGAATTTATATGAAATTCTAGAAGATTCAAAGTAATCCAGGTGACACAAAACAGGGTGGGTAGGAAAGCGAGATTACAGAATGGTCTGAAGAAACTTTGGTGGGTAATATAGTCACTACCTTGATTGTGGCTATGATTTCATGGTATATGATAAATTCAACAACAATAAAAGTCTAACAAGACAGAGTGTGACCTAAGTGGTAGCTTTAACATGTGAGATGCTGATACTCATCTGTCCCCAAAAAAGCTTTCTTTTGATGCCCTCACCTATTAAGGTCCAAGGAAGTCTTCCCTCCTTCTGCTCCTGTTTTCTAACTTCATCAACTATTCTTTCCTATTCACTAAGCAGCTCTAGCATATTCAACTCAACAGACTTGTTCTGTCTCAAGGGCTTTCTTTTACCTTGGGATGTGCTTTCCCTAGATGCATGCATAGTTTATTCCCTCATTTCCTTTTTGTCTTGAGCCAGTTATCAGCTTCCCAGTAATACCTTCCTTGTACTCATCTAGAATTTCAGTCTTCCCCGATATTTCATATTTCTTGACTACTTTACTTTTTATCACATTATTTATAACCATCTGATATGGTTTATGTTTTACTTCCTTATTTTGGTTTTAATCTGTTTACTCCAACAGAATACAAGTTCCATGAGAACAGAAATTTTTGTTTCTTTTGTTTACTAGTATTCACACAGTTCTTAAAATGGCATCAGGTACATAACAGTTGCTTAATAAATATGTGTTGAGTGACCAAATGAATGTATGGTTATAATTAATATTTAATTAAAAGGAAAACATAACCCAATAAGTTTGATAATTTATTGTTTTTCTTTGGTGCCTATTATTCCTAGAGACACAATCTTTAATAAGAAGTAGAACTGCTTCATGCTCCTTCCTAGTATTTCAACCATTTGGACTCAAGAGCTTGTCTCTACACAGGTTTCATACCCACCAAGCACCTTGTTATGTGTTTCCCTTATAACAGAGTACTGCCAAGGGGGGCCTCAAACAGGGATTTGTAATGGAGTCCAGAAGTCAGGGTGTCTGGGAAATATTAGGAAAAAAAAGTATATAGAGGATGTCCTTATCCCCACAAGTCTGAGTTAGGGGATGGGACACATGGAGCAGTGCCATTGAGAGCTGTTTTGCACAGCAACAGCTTTGCAGCTAACCTCTGGCATGGTCATTTAACATTATCTATAACTTTTAACAGGTTTCACGGGTATGTTAAATAGCTGTGGCCATGCTTTGAGCCAGGGGGATGGGAGTGACTTCAAGCAATGATGTAACTGGGAGGCAACTCCCTCTGGTTATAGTGCCTATATGAGAGCTCGGAGATGATTGGCTCCATGAAACAGGGCCACACCTGCCCAGACTTACTATGGCAGCCCAGTAAAGCTGCAAGAATACTGAATGCTGGCAGCTATAACTGATTGTGGGAGGAGTTGGAAATGGGGCTGCAAAGGAAGATTGGCACCAGGATTTAAACTCAGGCTCAGGGGCCATGTGGGGTTTTGGGGGAGCACACGGCTTTGGTGAAAGTTGGGACTGTGCAGCTTTAGGGTGCGCCCATTTTGCCACGTGGCTTAGGAAGCAGGAGAGACTTTGCTTGGAAGAAAAGGGGTGAAAGGATTCTTGCTGGTGGGCCATGAGAATGTGCCATATGGTTTTGGATTAACTGGAGATTGCAGCGGTGACACAGCTGATGATGCCAGAACTGAGGGGCTGCCTGAACCACGGACTTCTAGTTCTTTTCCTGAGATACAGTACCCCAGACTGGGCAAAGGGGAGAAGGAAGGACTGTCATTTGTGGGTATTCTAAAGGATTTCAGTATTTTTAATGAAGACATTAAGTCATTACTCTAAGTCTATATAAATTTTAAATAAATAATCCCTTTCCTTTTTACCAGTCTCTGGCATTGAGAGACGTCTTTCCCTGGTGGTGGGCAAGGTGAACCTAGTATGGGGTGGGGGACCCCCAGAGCACAAGGGCTGGATCCATTCAGTAATAGTATATCATTCACCCTCCATGGGTCTGTTCTGTAACACCCTTAATGAAAAGAATGTAGCTAGGATTTTATTTTACACAAAAGTTGGAAAACTCAAAGTGATAGTTGCTATACCACCTACAATATAGTAGCCCCTGAGCTCATATGAATTTTAGCTATTATATCTGCTCTTAAATTTTATGTGTTAAAATATATAAAGGCAATTTGTCCACCTTACTACTACTGTGGGATTTGTCTACAATTTATGCTTCAGGACTTACCACGGGACTGTGACACAACAGAACACACAAAATTCTTCTCATTCTTTGGCATTCAGTAATAGGATACATTTACTTCACTATTGAAGGCCAACATAAAAGAGACTGCTCACTTTTTAAACTTGCTGTTCCATATTCACAGAGGAAGAAAAACTAGAACATTTTCACATTCCATGTCGGCCTCAGGTCTCCCTAAAGCCTAGACCTTACAAAGCTGCCTACTCCTGGCACATGTGATACTCATTTTTATCCATCTTATAGACTCCAGGCACAAAGCCTCTCTTAATCTTGCAAATCATATGAAAATTAGAGTCATACAGATTTGTCTGTCTCCGTGAGATTACTTCATGTTGAAAGCTGTCTATTAGAAAAAAATAGAATTAAAGTAGCTTGATTGTCACTTTTTAAACCTTCTCAGAATGAATATTTGACACTAACAATATTTCATAATATTAATTTGTTTCTGCTATCACTGTAGAAAACTAATTAAGTTCCTAAATGCTGCTTCTGAGTCTTGTGCATTACTATTTTATCAAATTTATGCATGTTATAGCTTATAAGATTTTGTTCTAATTAAACTAAACTAAAAGACAGACTAGGTCAAATTCACCAAGCCCTGTGGCACCCAGACAAGTATCACGACACACGAGGAACAGACCCTCTGCCATTTAGCAAACCGTAAACGCTGAGCTTGACAAACCATGTCAGCAGTTTTCCTTGGATGAGAAATAACACAAAAGGAATTTTCTTTCTTTCTAAACTAATTTTAGATTTAATTGTTTGAAAAATATGTTTACATGGTTCTAAAACAAGAAACTATGAAAAGGTATACATGACAAGTATACCGTATACATTTTCTTCCTATCCTGGTTACCCATCTCCCCAGTTCTGCACCGGATCCTGAACCAAAGGCCTGAAATAGAGAATCACCCTGTTACTCTTTCATCGACCATTCCAGAGTTGCTCCTCACTTAGTGCAGGTAAATATGGAAAGCGCATCTTGTTTTTTCCTTCTGAAATCAAAAATAAACAAAATAAAGGTGCAAACAGATTTTAAACATAGATAAAATTTGCTTACAGTTTCTTTAGGATAAACCTCACCACCTTTCTTCCCTGTTTCCTTCCAAATGGATTATGATATGTCAATTATTTTCCAAGTGTGGAATTAGGTATTTAATTAAGTATATTTTGATTCTAAAGTGTAAAAGTTATTTAAGATAATCTGAAACTAATATTTTTAATAATATCTAGATTTTTCAACCTCAGAAAAATTAAATATTTTAAAATTAGGTGTTACAGTACAGATCAGTCAAAATATTAAATACATAAGTAGCTTTCTTAATGACATTGTGGTTTAGTTTGTTAATAAGAAATTAATAAATTATCCTCAAATTATAATATGTAATTTGTGAGATTTTTATTTTAAAATATTAAATTAATTGTATAGGAATTAGGTTTATCTCCTATATGATATATGTAGCATGCTCATAGTTAATTCTAAATTATCATGTCTTATATATTTAATTTTGGCCTGTCCACTCTAAAGGGCATGGGCAGATTGAGATATTTCCCTTTTAGTGATAATTTTAAAATATACATAAACTTTGTACTTCAGTCTGTTTTGGGAGAAGAATGATTGAATATGAAGGGAGAAAAAATGTATATCTAGTTCTGCTATTTCCTAATAGAGTATGACTTTGAGCAAATTACTTGACTGTTTTTCTAAAAAAGTGTTTGTCCTGCTCCACAACTTTAATTCCTCCATGGGAATTAGATATGAAGCAAAAGTGATAGGGGAAAAAAGAAAATTATAACAAAGTGATTAAAACTAAAAAGAAAAATAATAAAATGAGACAGTGAGAAAAAGTAAGAGACAATGTGACTTACAAAAATAAATATTTATAGTGGATTTTTCAGATTTAATGTCTGTATGTTCTGTCACGCCTACAAAAAAAATTAACCACAAGAAAAGCTGCAGGTTTCCTTTTCAAAGGACTAATATAGTGGTTGGTTTTATAAGAAGAGAAAATATAATATTTATTATGTATCTATTACCACTGTGTTGACCATTACACTGGTTATCTATCTATACAAGTTAGCTCATTCCTGTGAGGAGACCTACTGCCATCTATGAAACTGCTACAATCAAGAAAACCCTGGTTGCCTGTTCTCTTTTCCCCCAGTTCATTTATTACTGTGATGGTTATTTTGTGAGTCAGTGTGACTGGGCCACCAAGCACCTCCAGAAGTTAGAATAATGCTTGACCAAAGTGTTTCTGGGAGACTGTTTTGGTTAAGATTAACATTTAAATAAGTAGACAGAGTGAAACAGATTGCTCCCCACTGGTGGTGGGCTTCATTCAATCAGTTTAAGATATGAATAGAAGGAAAAGGCTAAATCTTCTCCGAGATTTTTTTCTGGCTTGAACTGCTTCAAACTGGGACATTGAGTTTTTTCCTGCCTTCAGACTCTACCTGAAATATCAGCCCCTCCTTAGTCTTGAGTAAGCTGGCTTTCGAATTCAAACTACGCCATCAGCTCTCCTCAGTCTCCAGCTTCCCAACTCATCCTGCAGATCTTTGGACTTGCCAACCTCTGTAACTGTGTACCAACTTATAATCCCCTTCTCTCCTTCTCTAAAGGGATGGAAGGATAGATGGGTGGGTGGGTGAGTGAATGAATGGATAAATGGATGGATAGATTGTCAGATTAGACAGGCAGATAGATGTCAGATAAATAGATGACAGATAGATACTATTGATTCTGTTTTATGCAGAATTCTAGTATAATAAATTACATTATATAGCCAATCACAGTAAGTTGGTTTTATGAACTAAGTGACTATGTACCCCCAAAATTTCTATAACCTACCCCACAATGTGATAGTATTTGGAGCAGGGCCTCTGGAAACTAATTCACAATATTCACAAGGTCAGATTAGGTCCTGAGGGAGGGTGGGGTCCTCGAGGATGGGATTAGTGCCTTTATAAAACCAGACACCAGAGAGCTTGCTCTCTCTCCATTCCAGGCTTGCACAGAGATCATGTGAGCACATGGTGGGAAGGTGGTCATCTGAAATCCAAGAGGACAGCTCTGACCAGAAACCAACAATGCTGACACTTGACCTTCGACTTCAAGTCTCCTAAATTATAAGAAAATAAATTTCTGTTTCTCAGCCCACCTGGTATATGGTATTTTGTTATGGTAGCCTACACTGATAATATACTTAGACTTGTATAGTATTCAATACTTTAAAATACATTCATCATTGCATTAAAATTTCATGAAAATGCTGTGAAATAGGTAATTTATTCATGTCTAGGTATAAAAAACTGAGACACAAAATATTTGACCACATCAAAACTGACCTAGTGTCAAGGCAATTTAATCCCATATAATTGTTTAAAATGGAGTTCATATAAACACCATTTTGAAGAAATTCACTTAATATCCTGAGTTATGATTTCCCTCTGTTTACATAGTTTTAATGTCAGAGTAAGCCAAAATTGTGTTTATCTTTAGCAGAAGCATAATTTTCCCTGCTTTGCTGCCTATGAATGTCTGTTGTCATTAGTGATATTCCTACACACTCTTATCTATATGTTAACAGTTACACAGGTCAACTTTTAGTCTTTATACAACATCTGAGCTGCTGATCACATAATGAATTCTCAGATTATGTATTATCTAAAAGATCAATACATGATCTGTAACAGAATGGACTAAAGTCCAGGAGTTTCTCCAAATTTCTAGTAAAAGCAAAAGACCAAGACAGTGACATATGTTCTGAGTCATTGAAACTGAGTCATTGTTAATGAAGGGATGAATGTGAGTTTGAAGACTCAAATATGTCATTTCTCATGCACAAATCACTTTATTTTTCAACTTAATAATCTATAGAAGTAGAACATATACTGCTGTGGCTTTTCATGATAGAGCTGAGTTGTAGATTAAATTGACTTTTAATCAGACTTTTAAAAAATAATTACAATTTTGCCTACAGAAAGAATAATAAGCATAAACATAAAAATTGGCAGACATCAGAAAGCACAGGAAAAAAACTACCATCCCCCATAATTTCAACTTGGTGATAAATACTATTAAGGCAATATTTATAAGGCATATAAGTATATTATGTGTAATATTCTCATTTTCTTTATATATTTAATATATTTTAATTATATCTGTACACATATAAATATACAAATAAGTTTCATATAAGCCATCTTCCCAGCTACCTCTATCCCCCCTCCGGCTTACATAGAGAGAAGGAGAACAGGAGAGAGGGAGGCAATCAAGAGTCATCAAGGGTGCAGCACTCCTCTGGGACTTGTTGGGGTAACCACCAGAAGGGGATGCTATCATTCTCTTTCTCAGTCAGACTTCTGCTCATTCTGAGGATTTGTCATTCTGTCCCAAGGAACTTCTTGACAATGAAAAAGAATTAGAGACAGGCCTACTGAAGTAGCCTGCACTCCCACCATTTGGCCTAAGAAGAATATGCAAATTTCTTCTGCACAGGTGGTACTGGGTTGAGCAATCCTTCTAGACTACCATCTGAGGAACCCAAAGAGGCCCACTTCAAGATATATCATAATTAAAATGGCAAAATACCAAGACAAAACGAGAATCTTAAAAGCAGCAAGGGAAAAACAGGAAGTAACATACAAGGGAGCCCCAATAAGGTGAGCAGCTGACTTCTCAATGGACATACTCCAAGCCAGAAGAGAATGCCAAGAAATATTCCAAGCAATGAGAATGAGAGGCCTGTAACCAAGACTACTTTACCCAGCAAGGCTCTCAATCAAGATAGAAGGCCAAATAAAGAGCTTCCCAGACAAAAGAAGTCTACAAGAATACACCTCCATCAAAACAGCGCTGCAAGAGATGCTAGAGGGACTGCTTTAAGGAAAGGAAGGAAAAGAGAGAAAGAGGAACACAGGTACCAAAATGGCAATGAATAAGTACCTATCAATAGTAACCTTAAATGTAAATGGACTAAATGCACCAATCAAAACACACAGAATAGCTGAATGGATAAGAAATCATGAACCACACATATGTTGCCTACAAGAGACCCACCTCAGGAGCAAAGACCTACACAGGCTGAAAGTGAAGGGCATGAAACAAATTTTCCAAGCAAATGGTCAGGAAAAAAAAGCCAAGGTAGCAATGCTCATATCAGACAAAACAGACTTCTAACAAAGGGCCATAAAGAGAGACCCAGAAGGTCACTACATAACACTCAAGGGAAAAATCCACCAAGAAGACATAAACATTGTAAATATATATGCATCCAACATAGGAGCACCCAAATACATAAAGAAAATCTTAGAGGACTTCAAGAAAAATACTTACAGCAACACAATTGTAGTAGGGGATTTTAACACCCCACTGTCAAAAATGGACAGATCTTCCAAACAAAAATATCAACAAAGATATTCTGGCATTGAACAATGCCCTAGATGAAATGAACTTAACTGATATATATATAGATCCCTTCATCCCAAAGAAGCTAAATACACATTCTTTTCACATGGAACATTTTCAAAGATAGACCACATGATAGGACACAAAACAAGCCTCAACGAATTCAAGAAAACTGAAATCATACCAAGCATCTTCTCCAACCACAAGGGACTGAAACTAGAAACCAAATCCAAGGGAAAAAACTTGAAACACTCAAAATCATGGAGATTGAATAGCATGCTATTAAACAATGAATGGGTCAAGAATGAAATTAGGGAAGAAATCAAAAAGTTTCTGGAAACAAACGAAAATGAACTCACAACAACCCAAAACTTATGGGACACAGTGAAGTAGTCCTGAGAGGGAAGTTCATAGCGATACAGGCCTCCCTAAAAAAGATAGAAACATTTCAAACAAACAACCTAACCCTACGCCTACAAGAACTTGAAGAACAACAACAAAGACAGTGCAGAGCAAGTAGAAGGAAGGAAGTAACCAAGATCAGAGCAGAATTAAATGACATAGAGACTAAAAGCACAATTATAAGGATCAATGAATCCAGGAGCTGGTTCTTTGAAAAGATATACAAAATTGACAAGCCTTTAAGAAGGCTCATCTAAAAAAAGAGAGGCCAAATAAACATAATCAGAAAGAAAGAGAAAAGATTAAAATGGACACCATAGAAATATAAATGATTGTAAGAAATTTCTATGAAGAACTATATGCCAAGAAATTTCAAAACCTAGGCGAAATGGACAAATTTCTAGAAAAATATAATCTTCCAAAACTCAATGAAGAAGAAGCAGAAAGCCTGAACAGACCAATGACAGCAAATGAAATTAAAGCAGTAATCAAAAAACTCCCTACACACAGAAGCCCTGGAGATGGTTTCACAACAGAATTCTACAAAGCATTTAAGGAAGAGCTAACCCCTATCCTTCACAGACTGTTCCAAAAAACCCAGAATGATGGAAGACTCCCAAACTCTTTCTATGAAGCCAGCATCATCCTAATCCCAAAACCAGATAAAGACACAACAAAGAAAGAAAACTTCAGGCCAATATCACTAATGAACATAGACGCTAAAATACTCAACAAAATATTGGCAAAGCGCATCCAACAATACATTAAAAAGATCAAGATGAAGTGGAATTCATCCCAGGATGCAAGGATGGCACAGTATTTGCAAATCAGTAAATGTAACACATCACATAAACAAAAGCAAAAACAAAAATCACATGATCATATCAATAGATGCAGAAAAAGCATTTGATAAGGGACAGAACCCATTTATGATAAAAGCACTCAGCAAAGTGGAAATAGAGGGAGCATTCCTCAACATAATAAAGGCCATATATGACAGACCTACAGCCAACATCATACTCAACGGGCAAAAACTAAAATCTTTTCCACTAAGATCAGGAACAAGACAAGGTTGTCTACTTTCACCACTTCTATTCAATATAGTATTGGAAGTTTTAGCCACAGCGATCAGACAAGAAAAGGAAATAAAAGGCATCCAAACTGGAAAGGAAGAAACAAAACTGGTATTGTTTGCAGATGACATGATAGTGTACATAGAAAATTCTATAGACTCAGCCAAAAAACTGCTCGAATAAATGAATTTCACAAAAACAGCAGGATACAAATTAAATATCCAAAAATCAAAGGCATTTTTGAACACCAACAATGAAACACCAGAAGCAGAAATCAAGAAACAAATCCCATTTGATATAGCAAAAGGAAAAATAAAATACCTAGGAATAAACCTAACCAAGGAGGTAAAAGACCTGTATGCAGAAAACTATAGAAAGAAATCAAGGAAGAAATCAAGGAAGAAAGAAATCAAGGAAGACACAAACAAATGGAAACATATTCTCTGCTCATGGATCAGAAGAATTAATATCATCAAAATGTCCATATTACCCTAAGTAATTTACAGATTCAATGCAATACCTATTAAATTACCAATGGCATATTTCACAGACATAGAACAAATACTTTAAAAATTTATATGGAACCATAAATGACCCTGAATAGCTGAAGCAATTTTGAGAAAGAAGAGCAAAGAAGGAGGGATCACAATACCTGATACCAAACTGTACTACATGGCCACTGTAATCAAAACATCCTGCTACTGGCATAAAAACAGGCATATGGACCAATGGAACAGAACAGAGAGCCCAGAAATAAACCCAAGGTTCTATGGCCAATTAATATTTGACAAAGGGGGTGGTAACATAAATGGAGTAAAAATAGCCTCTTCAACAAATGGTATTAGGAGAACTGGACAGCTACATGCAAAAAAAAAAAAAAAAAATGAAACTCGAGCAACAACTTACACCATATATAAAAATAAATTCAAGGTGGATAAAAAATTTATATATAAGCCGTGACACCATTAAAGTCCTAGAGGAGAACACAGGCAGAAAAATCTTAGATATTTCATGCAGCAACATTTTCACTGATATGTCCCTGAGAGCAAGGACATAAAGGAAAGAACAAATGGGATCTCATCAAAATAAAAAGCTTCTGTATGGCTAAAGAAAACAGTATTAAAATCAAAAGAGAACCAACTGTATGGGAAAACTTATTTGCCAATCATACCTCAGACAAGGGTTTAATCTCCAAAATATATAAAGAACTTACACGACTCCACTCTAAGACAAGCAACCCAATTAAAAAATGGGCAAAGGACTTGAACAGACACTTCTCCAAGGAGGACAGAGGGTCCAGAGACATATAAAAAGATACTCAATACCACTAGCTATCAGAGAAATGCAAATTAAAACCACAATGAGATACCACTTCACACCAGTCAGAATGGCCATCATAAACAAAGCAACAAACAACAAGTGTTGGAAAAGATGTGGAGAAAAGGGAACCCTAGTGCACTGTTGGTGGGACTGCAGACTGGTACAACCACTATGGACATAGTATGAAATTTTCTCAGAAAACTAAAAATGGAACTGCCTTTTGACCCAGCAATTCCACTGCTAGGATTATATCCTAAGAACCCTGAAACACCACCCAAAAGAACCTATGCACCCCAATGTTCATAGCAGCACAATTTACAATAGCCAAGTGCTGGAAGGAACCTAGGTACCCATCAGTAAATGAATGGATTAAAAAACTATGGTACATTTACACAATGGAATTTTATGCAGCAGAAAGAAAGAAGGAGCTCCTACCCTTTGCTATAGCATGGATGGAACTGGAAAGCATTATGCTAAGTGAAATAAGCCAGGTGGTGAAATACAAATACCATATGATGTCACCTTTAACCAGAACCTAATCAACAGAACAAACGGACAAGCAAAATGTAACCAAAGACACTGAAATAGAGAGAGGGCTGACAGTCACCAGAGGGGAGAAGGGAGGGAATTTTAGGGGAAAATGGGAAGAGTTTGCAGGAACAAGTATGGGGTACACATGGATGGAAACAAGGGGGGGTGGAAATGGGAGGGAGGTGAGGAGGGCTTGGGGGGTGGGCTGGGATGGGAGTAAAAGGCAGAAAACTGTACCCAAACAATTAAAATAAAATAAAATATTAAAAAAAATAGATGTTCTTATAAATTTTATATTCATTAGCAGGTAATTCCACTCATATATACATATATATGAGCACACACACATACTCTTTTTTTCCTAATTGAACTCATTTAATATTTTGATTCCAAAGACATATTCTATTTAATCACATTTCAAAAGTTTGTAATTAGAGAAAAAATCACCCATAACTTTACCTTGTCCGTATGCATACATATTTTTACATAAGTACAATCACCATAAAAACACAATTTCATACCATATTTTTTTACTTATGAAATCATGGGAGCTTTAGGTTCCCCATGTTTACTTACAACCACTGTCATGCTGGAGTTAAGAAAATATAACTTAATACAATTTAACCTTAAATTGTTCCTTATTAAAGGTTACTTCTAGCTTAGTCACTTCAGGCCTATATAGTATGCTTTCTGGGTAACTTCTATCTGGTGATGGCCTAATATCTTTTGTAATTTTAGGTTTTGGTCTCATGAGCTCTCTGGTCCATGCTGGCTTCCAATGTTCTGTTATAAGGCATAAGGTGCTGTTATAGCATCCTCTATTTATCACACATGGTCCAGGGCTATGCTCTGGAATATAGCAAATTTGGAAGGAGAATGGCTCAACAAAAATAGGTAGATTGGTATATAATGGTGCATGGTTTCTCACTGGATGTTGTGCTACCCAATGCAGCATCACCCAATCTCTTGTTATGGGTTGTAGCACTGAAAAGTGATATGGTCATGTGTGTCTTTTCCTAGGGTTTGCCACCAGTGGGCGTTTTTGTGTTGTAGAGCTTGTGATGCATTTTCAAAGAAAAACATGTCATTTTTATCTTTATTAGGGCAAAATGCTGATGTCAATTCTAAGTGTTTGTGATTCGTTGATGTCCAGTCTGCAATATATGTTTGTTCTCTTATACCATATGTATTATTAAAGTATCTTCTAGGTATATTACCATCAACATTAGAGGATAACTTAATTTTGGTCCAATGAAATATATCTGACATGTTAAATTGTGAGGTTTGGGGTATCCATGGACCACTGACCAAGGCTGACATTTGGATTGCCTCAATATCCTCTGGAGAATGACCAAAGGCTATCCACATGTTTTGTCCTCATCTGTCTCTAGCCTGGTCCTCAGCACTCCAAACTGGTTTGCTAATGATTGGGTTTCTAACCCAATTCTCATATGTGACTCTACTGGGGGCTTTCTGCCATCTGTGCATTTATTCACATTATGGTGTAATGTGTAGATCATTATATTTGTATTAAATAGCAGTGCCCAAGTTATTCTATTATCCCCTTTAAATTACTGGAGTTACTTTGGCTGGATAGAACCTCATAGCACTTAAATTTAGCAGGCAATTTTCTTTGCCTTTGGGGGAACTCCCTTTTGGGTGCCTCTTCCCTTGCTGATCTATCTACTATATTATTAAATATTGTCTCCTTTGAGTCATCTTTTTAATGAGTAGAGATTCAGGTTATATATATATCAATTTTCTTCGTGGTTTTGAATAGTTCTAACCAGTAGTTTCTGGACCAGTCCACCCTATTAATTTTAAAGTCTGTTTTTGCCCATTTTCGAGACTAAATTGTAATACCATTTGCTATAGCCCATGAATCTATAAAAATGTAAATTGCTTTTTGTTTTTCCCCTAATGAGTGTGTCACTGCAAACACTAGTTCAGTAAGTTCAGCAGTTGCGCTGATTTTGACTCACCAGTGAGCTTCAGGGTTTTGGCATCCCTGGGCCTGAAAGCTAATGCTCTCCATTTGCTGAGTCCACTTTCAGTGACTGAGGAGCTGTCTGTAAACCAGAAATTAGATTCAAACCAGGAGGGACCCCATTTCTCTCTGGGAGCATGGATTTTCTTCTCCCTTGGAATTATTTCCAGCAACCCTGTCTCTATCTGGTACATTTCGTCTGAGGAAACTTGGTTTTCCTTTAGCAGTTATATCCCTGCTTTGGATGTACCACTTCCGTGTCAGGACCTTCTGGTTCAGAGCTACACCTATCACTTCTTCAGGACCGAGTTTAGCCCAGGCCAACACTGCTATTTGAGATCTTACAATTATTGGAGTAATATTGTTGAGAGGCTCAGGAGCTTTTAGTGCTTCAAAAAGAAGCCACACCATTTTTGTTAAATTAGTGTATCTGCTTGAGGCAAGTATTTGCTTGGTCCAGAAGCCAGCTGGTTTAAATATTTTATCTTGGCTACTCTTGGTCCGTAGGGCCCCAGTGCCATAGTCATTAGAGTATGTTAAGTCCAACCTGATTTGATCACCCTTTTTAGGATAGCTTAGTTGCTCCAAAGAGTCCAATTAAACTGTGCCTTAGTCTTATGAGTAGGCCCTGTAAGTGCCATTATTTTATCTATTGCTGAATTTGGAATCTTTCTGCCTTTAGATGGTCATTGTATTCCTAAAAAAATCTGCTGATGTATCTGGGCCAAGGGCCTTTTCCTTATTAATTGTCCACCCTTCGGCTCTAAGTTCCTCAATTAGTCTGTCTTCTTCCTTCCTCAGTAGCTCCAGATCATCATGCATCATATCATCTATATGAGATGATTAAGAAATTAAATGTCATGATATCTATTTGTGAGTTAATAATGTACGAGCTATAACTGGACTAATTAAATATCCCTGTGGCAGCCTTTTAAACTGGTGTCGTGTGCTTTCCCTGCTAAATGTAGTGTATTCCGTGGATTTCTGCAACAGGTATAGCAAACATGTCTGACATGTCAACAGTGACAAAATACTTGGGGTTTCTGGCTGTAATTCTATTTATGACTCCCTCTATCTGGCAGAACCTCATTTTGGGTGAAAACTGATTAAGATTTCTATAATCTGCAGTTAATTTATACTGGCCATTAGGCTTAATGACTGGCCATACCAGGCTGTTATAAAAATGGTATTTCCCTTTTTCTATGATATTTTCCCTTAAAATTTTTTCTCTTATTTCTTTGTGTCCTCCCTTAAGGGGATATTGTTTGTATATATGTAGCTTTGCAGGGTTTGGGAAGCTCAACTGGCTTTCTTTTTTACCTGCATTAAATTTACTTCATATAATTTAAGGGTATAATAGGGAATAAAATCTCCTAATTGGTAAATTATCCAATCCTAATATATTTCCAATAGTAGGTGCTATATATCCTCTTATTTCTAAAGGTTCTAAATGATATCCAAAAATAAAGAATTTAATAGCAATGCTTTGTGTAATTTTACCACCTTAGTCCTTCTACGTTAATAGGACTTTTTCTATTTTAAAATCTTTAAGGTTATTTGAGATTCTGCGTCTATAAGAAATTCAGCTACCTTTTCCAGATTATTTACAAGGATTTTAAGCTTAATATAAGCCTATTGTCTAATATCTGTTACCCCAGCTCTGAGACTAGGATTGACCATTTTTTGAAAACAAGTTTTGAGTGAATTTTCAGGCCTGTCCTTGCATTTGTTTCATGCTGCTTTGCTTAAGCTTAAAATTCTGACCTGCATTATTGTTTCTGGGTATAAATTAATTCTGGTCCTGGTTTTTATTAGGAATCCAATTTTTTTTCTTTCAGGCTGAGGCTGATAATTCCTATGTGGCTGTTGCCATTTCCTGTTTTGGGGTAGTTGCCAATTTCCGTTGTTGTCCCCCCCACCCCAACCTTCCAGCTAAAGTTCTGCCTTGGAGTATTATTGCACCTCAGGGGTTCTGATCTATTTTTCTGTATTTGGCATTAAATGTGAATTTAGGTTGGCCATTCAATTCAGATGATAACTTAAATATGTTCAGTATGTCCTCTGCCTTCCTGGCCTGAGCCGTAGCCTGCACATAGGGCATCTTTAAGGCAGGTGGTGCCTCCAAAGATTACCTTTTCCATGCCCTGTGCTCCTGCTACCTGCAAAGGCATATTTATTCCTGTCCTGCCATAAACCAGAGACAAAAATGCCAACTTTCTAGTGATGTTACTTACCTATCTCAGCCCTGACTATTTCACATGATCTCCATGTGCTGTAACGCCAGCTGTGGGGTGTGCTGCTCTCTACACCCTTGCCAGCCAATCCAGTGTGAGAATTTGGTTGGGCCTCCTGTGCATTAGCTCCAGTAATGTTGTGTTAACTGCACTGTGTTCTGAAATGCCTGAAATTTGCCTCATTTCTGTTCCTGTGAGTAAAAGACCATTGGCTCCTTTGTCCTAAATCATAGCTAGCCAATCTATGTCTGTCGTGTCCTTTTGTTGAAAATCTGCCATTATATTCTGCAGTTTCTGCCTGGTGTAGTCTCTGCCTTCCTCTGTGTATTGTGGTCTTCCTTGTCCATGATTATAGTCTAGTATTTGCTTCCTGACACTAATGGTCTGGCATCATATAAATCATCCCATGTATTATCATAATCTCCTGGATTATGAATCTCTCTATGTGAGGATTTTAAATTTAAAGTCATCATTAAAAGTAACCCTAACATTGTCAACTGACTTACTTCTCTGTATAATTCTGTGTACTAAATTCTTGCCTTTATGCCTATTGGCCACCACCTGGGATAATGGTTTCAGAAGTGCTACACTTCTTTTTTATCAGCTTTATTAATGAACAGTTCCAAGTTTCTTGTAACAGTGAGATCTATCTGTACATCCTCGACAGTTTGTGTGGGCAGTTTTGGTCCTGCTCTGCAGATATGGCTATTCTAGTCAAATGTCCAGATCTTAGGCATGCCTCCTTGCCAGATGTGTCTGGTGTGACTTAGGTAGTTTCCTTCCTGAACCGTGGTGTCACGGCAGCTATCTTGGTTGATGTAAATAACACCATTTTGTTTTACATACTTTATGCCACCTTGACCGGACCAATGCCATTTTATTGGTCCTTCTCTCCAAAAATGGGGATGGGGGACTTATGGATAGAGAATTACATAGATATCCAATTCACTCTTGCTTGACATTCTTTCTTATGAGTAATTTCTCTTGTTTTTTTCTTTATCTTCCCTTGTATACAGATGACTGCAGCATCCTCTGAAATCCCTATTTCATTTACTCATGATTTGAACCTGATATATTTTGTAGGAGTTAGCCAGAAGCAGTAATACAGTACTGGAAATGATAAGTATACCATAGTCTAACAGAAGAGGAATGTACCAAATCTAAATATTGATCAATGTTTATAACTTTTACTTCAGATGTTATTAACAATAAAAATAAATGCTTTGACATTTTTGAAGTTCAGTCAGTTTCTCCAGTGATGTTAAAAATACTGTCACAATGCAATTATTATGATACAAATATAAGGGGATATATTGTCCACTTATATTTGAGTCCCAAAGGGACTAATTATTAAATCTGGTGTACCTAGGCTTCCAGAAAGTTCTTAATTTCTGAAATCCTGGGGTTGAAAAACTATAGGATGCAAAGTAAAAATTTGTTAAAATGTCTTCATTAAGATTAAATTAAATAGAAGAAATTGTTGGTTAAATGTAAAGAAAACCTAAATGAGTTAAGTGTATGAGACTGTGAAATAGCTTCCCTAGGGGCAGCCTCTCAAAGGAGTCTTTCAAAATCATGTAAGCAAAATTCTTTCAGGTAGATACTGGATTTTTTTTCACCTAACATTTTTGTAAGAGCAGAGTATGTGAATCAGAAATGAATTTTTTAAACCTTTAAGGCATTATGATCCTGAGTTTCTCACTGAGTACGTACATATATGTTTTCTAATCCTTGATGTAAGAACATCTTTGTAAACTTCACTATGCTATCACCCTTGGGCCAGGTCAGCATGAATGTGCAAAACCAGGGTCTGGTGGTAAAACGCTCCCAAAGCAAATGCCTATTTTCTTAAAATTAGGTCACATACTGAAGCCTAGACAAATTGCATTACCTTTCTATAGCTGCATAGAAGGTCAAATTGTTTACTACACCCCCCTGTAACAATAGATTCCTGTGAACTTTCTATTCCTTTTTGTATCATATAAAATTCTTATCCCTGGATTTTCCATGACCATGGTTTCTCACAAGCTTCTAAATATTCCAAAGCTTTTCTAGGCCCAGATATGGATGTCTTCTGACCTCTAATTTCTGGCATAGACTATTCAGACTTCAGGCTCCTGTAATGCTATTCCACTGGATAATTGTATACACTGTATTCACTATATGGCCTTGACCACAAAACATGTGACTCTGTTGTTTCATTTACTTGCATTTACTACAACACCCTACTTTCCTTGATTTGTAAGTTCACATACATGTTTGCAAATTCTCCTTTGTCCATCCCCATGATCTCTGCCTTGTTCTTACTCTGTCTCAGAATCAATCACATCATCACATACATTATAAAATGGGCTGACTAGAAAAAATGTATACAGTGGCTCTATGGAGGGTAACTCCTATTGATTGATAATTTATGTATCTCTGCATTTCACCAAGTAACTAGGACATATTTTAGGTCACACAACATAAAGAAACTATAGACTAGCCCTGAGGCTAAGAATGCTGTAATGGTAGACTTGTTGTGTTGGTATGAAAAAAATAAATTGTTAGCAGAAAGCTGGTGACCACAGAGAATAGCCAATAATTTCCCTTGGTAGTTTCTGATGAATTTTCTTGAAAGAAATTACAAATAGAACACCAAATTACAGCATCTGTAAATACTTAAGGCTGTGGCCACAGGAAGTTTGTTTTAACAGACATATATAAGCTAGGCTAAAGCGAAGATTCTAATAAGAAGCAGAAAATGGGATTATTTTCAAATTTATGCCTGGATGATTATTTTAATTTTGCCCTTCTAGGCATAAAAAGAATCGAGAGACTTATTGAGAGGAAACTCTTTACATAATTTTTAATTCCAGGAAGCATATTCTCACACCATCGCATACCTGATCTGAGCTCTAAAACATAAGGAAAAACTAAAGCACACAATATGAATACATGTCCTGTTATCCAAGAGCATAAAGCTATGTTCTCTCTAGTAAAACATAATGTCCCAAATCAGGTTCTGTTATGATTAACCACTTTTCCTGTCCAGCAAGCTTCCATGCCACTGTAATGAGTGTGATGATCTGGGCTAAGAAGCAAAAGAAAGTGGGTGGTAATTTTAAAGAGCATCTTTTTAAATAAACCTTAGGTAAAGCACAGGCAAGCTCAACTCTGTTTCATATCAGGAAGAGAACACTGGTAAAAAAATTTGCTCCAGTAAAAAAATTTTCCCTTTTCTGAAGCATGTATTATTACTGTTTTCTAAGGAGTTTCCAGTAGTACATTTTACAGAGTAGAGTCTGCACTTGTTGCTTCTTATGGTAATGCTAGGACAATTTCTAGAATTTAGATAAAGAAATAATTAATGGTGTATTTCATGAAAATTTCAATTGGAGTTCCCAAATAGAAAATAGTGATGAAATGCTTTGGTAATTTCATAATGCCCTTCAAATAGCCCAGGGTTGAAGTTGCAAATCTATTCCTGGGTTCAGGATTGAGTCAGAACTGTTCTATGGCTAAACTAGCTAATGGTCAGCCAAAAACGGACGTGAGGGAGCAGTAGGAAAAGAATATGCAAAGACATAGCAGGAACTGCCAAATGAATATAAACTTATGAGTGACAGGCTCATAGTCCACCTACCTGGTCACCCTAGGAGATTGGGATTAATGGAATGGCTCGTCCATGAACACTGAATTTCTTGAGTCACAGCCCCAGCACCTAGTGCTACAAGGGCTGAGCCCAGATATTTATATTTATTCTAAGACACAACTCTCTCCTTTCCCTTTCCCTCTTATTTTAGTCATAAAGCCTAGGATTCCTCCTTATTCCTTAACCTACGCACTGGTTAGTCTGCCTGGTGTCCAGGTTTCCTTTGGGCTCATTTCCAAGGTTTCTGAGAGCCTTTTCCTACACACATCAGTGTCTTCTTAGAATAGTTCCTTGCGTCATACCATACACATATACTTGAGTCATTCTGCTGTTAAAAGAATCCTAGGGTATGTTTAGAATCCCCTGTTTACAAGTATAACAGCTACCATGACTCAGCTGCCATGATCTGCTCAACTGATTAAACTTCTCACAATTACACGTGAGCTTTCTTTGAGTTTCAGACAGATGAGCCACTGTCTATCTAACTATCTAAAATAGCTCACATTTTCAGCTGGGTCTGTTCATGCAGGCCCTAGCTTGGATATGTAAGTTGCACACAAGCAATCAGTTCTATTCTCTGGTTTATACAATTAGATGCAAAAATATGGACACAGTCTTCTTTCCTATCATGGTCTGCATCTGTCTTGAATTTCAAGTGTGTGTGCATACAAGCTGACAATCCCACATAGCCCCTGAGTTGGTTCCAATAAAATGAACCCACACCTATGATACCCCTGATCACAGATTAACACAGCTTTAACCACTATTCATATTCTCATTTATAAATATGCCTCAAACAGGGCAGAGTTCAATAAGCATTTTTTCAAAAATTATTTGATCAACAAATATTTGAGTGCCTATAATATGTTAAGAATTCTTCTATGTGATAAGGATGTGATAGTAAAATTTAGACTAACATTTGGTAATTGTTGCTTTGGGTAATTTTCCCAAATTTGGTTAATTGGGACAAGCACACAATGAGAAGTCTAGACGGCTTCTACTCAGAATGTACATAGCCCTTGTTCTATCATGTTACTCACATTCTAGATTCATTCTACATTAATACTCATTTGGCAGATTCAAAGGACTCCCTCTTACCTACTGCTCCTGAAATGCCCCTGCTGCTCTAACCAGCAATAGGGATCTTGGGTTCAGAATTTTCCAGCACAAGTGGCACAACAGGCCCCACATGTTTCCTTATATTTTAGAAAAGATACAGAACACAGATAACACGACATGCACAAAAACAGCTTGGCATAGGTTTTCCAGGCAGGGTTAGCAGTGACTCCCAATCACACGTCTTGATGAATGATTTTTTTTCTATAGCACACAGGGCAGGGATAGTGACAGAAGAAAGGGATGCATCTGTGTGCACCAGCTCAGCTCTGGGAGCCATTAAATCTGGAGCTCTTACAGATTTTATACCTAGCTATCTTTGGGGGAAACTCACCGTCACTACATACTGTCAACAATGTTAAATTTTGCCTTTCTAATAGATGTATAGAGGCTTCCCTTTTGATTTTAATTTATACTTCCCTAATGATGTTGAACATATTTTCATTTGCCATTATGTACCTATTAAAACCTGCTCCTAATTATAGTGCTTTTATGTTCATATACTCGATATGGGATTATAATAATAAAATATATTATTACTGAAAGAAATCTTAATTAAACTCTTAAATTACATATTTGTGGTATTTAGAAATATAAAAGGGATTATGTTTCTGGACAGACACTTTTCTGAAGCAAGAAAAATTTATTTTGAATGGAGATATTTTGAATTATACCTAAAAATCTACAAATGGATAATACAGTTAAAAATGGCATTAGTATATACTTGGAGTAATACAATGTTCATTAAAACATATTACACACCATTAAGTAGGCTCTAATATAATATAATTTATCCAAAAAGCACAGGTTACCCCTGGTCTCTACACTGAGCATTACAAAAGAGCTTCACTGGTTTTGGCAGTAGCTTGACTTATGGTTAATAAAATACTTCAACACAGCCCAAAATGTGGATCATTGGGCATAATTTTATAGAAAGCATCTAAATAGACTGTGCAATGATATTGGAAAGAAAAACAAACCCATGATTCTGCCCAAGCATAGTACTGCATGGTTATAGAGCAATTTCTCCTTGGATTGCACACCTGCTTTCTGGCCCATTAAGTCCTGCTGTCTTTACAAGAACTGAGATTGTAATGTCTTTCCCAAATGCATATTTTTATGGGACCACGTATAATGGTACACATGAGTGTACATGTTGCCAACCTCATTTTTAATGTGTTCAATCTGACTAGAACAGAAAAATAGTCACCTAGAATATAAATCCTTTAATTGCTTAAAGCTCTGCTGCAGTCGTTTTCAGACAAGCATTGCAAGAATTCCCTGTAGCTGCGGGGAATTATTCTTTTCACTTATACATTCCTAAAAACATAATCTGATATCATTTTTCATAAAGAAGTGACATTTGGAAATAATAATGTGCACATCAGATCTGATTTTATTTTTATGCATATCAAAATTCCACTGCACCAGACCCCTGCAGTCACATCTCATTACAGTAATTCTGGCTATTTCTCCCCTTTCATTGATGTGCACTCCTCAATGGTGTTTTTATGGTTTACAGAACATACCAAGAGTTAGCTAAGAAATCATTTCAACAGGAGACTTCCACTGGGAATGCCAATGAGCTAAAGGCATTCTGGACACAAACTCTGCATTCCTAAGCTTTATTTCATTTGGAGAATTAAAAACATTTAAGGTGAAAAAAGCAGTGATCTGTACCTGCTGGAATAATATAGAACTCCTTCACCAGAGATACATGTGTATGAAAAGGCCAGGCAGCTGTGGTGAGAAGATCATAAATGAGGGTTCTAGGGCTCTGGACCCCAAATAACTAACATATTAACCTTTCATATGTTAACCTTCATTTTTTTTATATAAAGCTTTAGGAGTTACTATTATTTCCTTTACCATAAACGCATACAAGCATACCTCATTTTTATTGGGCTTCATGGGTATTGCCTTTTTCACAAAATGAACATAAAATCCTCCACCAGCAAAAAGATTACGACTTACTTTATTGAAATACTCACCTTATGATGGTGATCTAGAACTGAACCCACAATTATCTCTGAGGTATGATTGTATATGAAAGTTTTTTTACTATTTTGACTTATTTTGTCAATTAAAATTAAAGGTAAAGTAAAATTGTAATGGCAGTCTGATTAAGATCAAAATAGTAAAAAAAAGATCAAAATAGTGAACTCATTTATCCTCCATGTAAATATAATATTCATAATTATATTTGTTTATGAAATTATAATATTTGTTAGGATATGCAAAACTTTACTTTTTTAAAAAAATTTGAAAGGGATAAAATGTATACCAGAAGGTTCTACTTCAAATCCCTAGGAGAGAATGGTATTTAAAGAAAGAATAAATGACAATTCCAACTTTGAATTTAACTTGAAAGAGGACAACCTTTTAAATAATACTGTAATTTTTTGTTTAATGATACTCATTTTAAAGTAATAACTAGAGCTATCTCATGAAGTACAGATGTCACTAGAGCAGAAAATAATTTGAACATCTTTTATATTCTTGTTATATATTCAGTTTATTCCTTTTCTGTGTTTTCTGTATTTGTGAACTTGAGATTGTTATTACAAAGAGGCAAGGAGAAAGGAGAAAGGAAAGCAAGCTCTTCTCAAAGCACATGGTCAGAGTACCAAAGGACAAATCAGAGGAAGAATAGCCATTTATTTGTTTTGTTACAAAAATGTTATCTCAGCAAAGGAAATATTTTTTTAAACCTTGCTTTTAGAAAAAACAAAAAATAGGTCCAGTAATTAGTTATATTATTTCATTTGCATTTTTACATTATTATTTCAGTATAGTACTTGACTTATTTAAGTATAATAAATCCTGTGCATCTCTTCATCACAACTGACATGTAAAAGACAACGGGTTTCAGGGAGTTTTGAGTGAGAAGAAAAGGAATTATCTGCATGAGTAAATGAAAGTCAAATCAATAACAAGGACCAAAAGTGTCTCAAGCTCATACTGCATAATCCTAGTCAGTTTTTTGAATCACATAATTCCTTCTGCACTGATACAGAGAACAAATTTCCAAATTATATCAACATGCTTTGTGATTTGACTGAGGGAATATCTCATTGTGCAGATGATTGGGATGCACCTATGTAACAGAATCAGGTTTCTGAAAAGTGTTTGGTTATATGTTGTTACTAAATAATGATAAACTACTTGAAAAGTGAAAACTTTAACAATTCTTTTACTTTCCTGATCCAACTGACACCAAAACACTAATAATTTAACTTAACCAAACAAATATATTGTTTTGCAAAGCAATGATTCCTAACACTAATTTTGTAGTTTACAGATACTTAATCTGCTTATCTAAAATTCTCAAATAATTGGCTTTATTGTAATATATTTCAAACAAAGCACATACCACCTTTGCAAGAAAAAATTATTCAATTTTTTTGGGGGGTGATGAGAAGTTGCTAATGTTTACTGAGAAATAAATATCTGCAAAAATGCATATTTATCTCATTTAATCTTTTGACAATCCTGTGAAATATTATTGTTATACAGAATTTAAATTATTTACCCAGTATTGCAAAGCTCTGATGTGAAGCCTGAGCATTTTGAGTCTCACATCTGTATACCTGATGAGGTAATTTCTTCAACTCCATGTAGTGAAGGACTAAAAATGACTCTTAGACTCTGGTAGATAAAAACATTTGATCACTTAACTAATAATTCTGCTATTAGGTATTTTCTACCTTATGTCAAATATATTAACTGAAAAAACAAAGCAGTAACTGGTCATCAGTAGGCCGATATACATTCACATTTTCCTTTCATTCAGAGGAGGACCCAAGTTCTCTGGTCTAGGGAGCAGTATAATGATAAGGAATGTGAAAGCAGGCCTGGACTCCAATTCTGGCTCTAAGTCATATTGGTTGTGTTAAGCTGGCTTGCTTTCTCTCAGTGACAAGTCCTTCATCTATAACTGGGAATAATAATCAAATGCAGAGAGTGGATGTGAAAAGTGGGGCCCCTAGCCCCAGAGACAGAGGCACTGGTGGGTGCATTATTGCCTCTACCTAACTGCTAACTCAAGTGGGTAAGTTCAGATATACCGTCAGCTGCCCTGCTAAGACAGGAAGGGGCTAGAAGTTGTGTCACTAACCCATTACCTTCTTGAAACCAAAGAGTACAAGCAGTTGCAAAGCTCCACTGTTCCCTTGCTGGGGCAAGGGAATGTGAACAATGTAGGCATTCTCTGGCTCCTACACTAAAATCTGCAAGTTCCAGCACTTGTAAAACCCCTCCCACACCAGGGGCTGGTAAGCACAAGTGGTTGCAGCATTCTCCCATCTAAAAGAACTAGGACCCCAAGGAATTAGGAAACCTCATACACTGTTAGTGGGAATGCAGATTGGTGTTACTGTGGAAAGCAGTATGGAGTTACCTCAAAAAATTAAAAATGGATCTACCTTATGACCCAGAGATTCCACTTGCAGGAATATATCCAAAGAAGCCTGAAACACTGATTTGAAAGAATATATGCATCCCTGTGTTCACTGCAGTGTTAGTACAATAGCCAAGATTTGGAGGCAGCCCAAGTGCCCATAAGTAGATGAGCAGATTAAAAATCTATGGTATGTTTAGACAATGAAATATTACGTGACTGTAAAAAAGGAAATCTGACCTTTGCAACAGTATGGATGGACCTGGTGGGTATAATGCTAAGTAAAATAAGTCAGGGAAAAACAAACACCATATATTTCACTCATATATAGAATCTAAAGAACAAAATCAACTAACAAGCAAAATAGAGATGAACACATGGAGAGCAGGCTGACAGCTGTTGTTTGCAGGGGGGGGGATTAAACAAAAACAAAAAATGGGAGAAAAACTCATGGACAGGAATGACAGTGTGGTGATTGCTGCGGGGAGGGTGGTCAGGGGAGGTGCAAGAAGGTATAGGGAGGATAAATGGTGATGGATACAGATATGCCTTGGGGTGGTGAACACACAATGCAGTGTACAGATGATGTGTTATAGATTTGTGCACTTGAAACCTGTACAAGTTTGTTAACCAATGTCATCCCAATAAACTCAACAGAAAGGAAAAAAAAGATTTATGTTTTGTCAAATGTGGGGAGTTATAGACTTTTTTCTGCTGGGTGAGAATAGAATGTGGAGGCTCTAAATTGAAATGGAATGGGGCATTTTGAGACAGTAGGAAGGGGTACAGGCCACATTTGACTATATGTTACAGTTTGAGTAAAAAGCTGCTTTGATACAAGTTAGAATTTTGGTGAAAGTTGACTAATATTCCTCAAGCTGCAATTTGATCTCTGTTTGGAAAAGCCTTCCATTGCTTTTTGATTGGTCTAAAGTGCCCTTGGTGTCTAAAGTGCCCTTGGTGCTAAAACACAACATATAAGGTGTGTTTTAAGATAAAAAATAAATAAATAAAATAAAAAAAACAACACAAAACTGGTTAGTGAAATCAGTCAAAATGCCACACAAATCTCAATATGCGCACCCTGAAGTACTATTTATCGGTAGCAATTGCAAATGGCATCTATTCCTTATTGATAACAATTGATTTTCATTGAAATAAAAAATTGAATATTTTTCTCATTTACTTAATATTATTACAAAAATGTTTACTTGGTCATTGCAATATACCGGGACTGGGTCAGGTATAGGTCTGCGAAGGTAACCCACTTGCAGTCTCCCCCCTCCCATCCCATACAGTTCACCTAGCTTACCTTCAGTGACATGGCACCAAAAATGGAAAAATCATGTAATTACGTAAACAGGTGAAAAAGTTTTCAAAGCTGGCAAAACCTTTGAAAATCCAAAAATCTTTTTTCTCTTTAGTATTTTCAACTGGACACATATAATACTACATACACATGAATTATAAAAATTAATAATACATATTTAGTAATTACCATATCCCATCTTAGTCAAGTTCCTAATACCTTTAAATGTTAAAGCCAAACCAAAGACCTTTCTCTTCCCTTTGATGCTAATATAAATTTTCTGTTTATCTCCAGATAGTACTCTCACTTTAATATGTAACCATGTTTTATTCCCTTACTTTTTATTTCTATGGTTTCCTCACAGTCATACATCAATAAATGATCACATAAAAAGTCCCTATTTCTTGACAGGTGTGATTTTTATACCAGATAGAGAAGAGATAAACAGTATATACCAGGAGTGTAATTGCCAAAGTCAATTTAGAGGAGACCGAAGCTTTGGTCTCGGCTCTATCTGTTGCTAACAAAATGTATACTCATGTCAAACAAGCTAATCATTCCTGGGGCATTCCATTCGGTTTTATTTGCAACTGTTATCATCATAGCCATTATGCAATGGGCCCTGCTTACATAAGTAGATTGTAGTAATTTTTAAATATAAATTCTGGTTTCGTGACAATTGTCATGAAATGGCTGATGTGAAACATACTAAAGAATATTTTTTTAGGAATGACAAGGTGTATATCCTATTCTACATCGACAGATTTTTAAAACTAAGGTTGAAAGTCTTAAAGGACATAATAACAATGAAGCCCAGTTTATAGTTTATGTGTTGATATTCCATACGAGCGCCTCACAAGCTCAGGAGGACTCAGACAACACGAAATAAATCTTGCTTGAACTGATGAGCCCCTGTGCAGTAAATGTGTTTTGTGGCTTGACTTTACTGTTATTGCGCCTCATTTTACATTTTATCTCTTTAAAAAACAGCTGATTAAACAAAGTACTTAATGAATTTATGTATAATAAATATTTCAATTCTTCACTTGAAAATACCACACCTCTACAGCTGTAGACTATTTCCCAAAAGTTGTACTGATAATACGTTTTAATTCATAGTGTTACCAGTACTTGTGAAGTGAACTCATTTACGAGAGGCTGAATTTCCTGACTCAGATGTATGTGTTGATAAGTAGCGGTTAGGAACATTCATTTAACTTGTGTGTTGTCAGCTATAATCTACAAAAGCAAATTATTCCTGAATTATAATGTTTGACATAGTGAATTAAATCAATAAAAGGCAGTTACCATTGAAGTAAGCACAATGTATTTTGTTTTCTTAAAGTGCGTTCAAAAATCTATTCTGTTACTAATTTATGACTAAAGATGTCCCTGACTGAGGTTAAAAGTAATTGTCAATCTAGTGATTTTTAAAAAGTCAAACCAGTTATAATAATTGGAAAAATAGGCTCCCTTTCCCATGGTGCAATAGTTCCAATTTTATGATAGCAAAGAACCACTGATTCAACTTTTCATTTTTGAGATGTTTCTATTGGTGTAATGCCTTACATAAAGATTTATACTCGTGGTAATTTGATGTGCATATTCTCACATTTGTGAAATTATTATTACATAGGATATTGGATAAATTCACAGTCTTTATTTCAAATTGATCATGTTCTATAGTCTTTCATAATATACATATAGAGGGTGGGGCAAAAGTAGGTTTACAGTTGTTTGTATGGAAAATAATACAATAAAAAATAATATAAGAACAAAGTTTGTGTTTTGCATACTCACAAATGTAAACCTACTTTAATCTCCAAGCTGAATTTCCATAGAGAGAGGGTGAAGAATAATGTAATAATAGAGTTCATCACTACATAAACATAGTCATAATGAGCTCAGATATCATTTGCAAATTCCAATTACTTATATATTCACTTTCTAGCTTCATCTATATGTAATTAAGTCATAAGCATAATTTTTTTCAATATTCCCATAGTTATATACACTGAGCAACAGTATATTCAAAACTAAATTGGTTTTTTTCAGGTACACTTTTAATATATAAATGATTTCTAAATGTCTTAACTGGATGCTTACTAAAGAACAGAACTGGAAAGAGAATGAGATTTTTTAAAAAGCAGAAACATTTTAATTAAGATCACTCTTCCCTTTTTAACAGATGGAACTCTGTCAAGACATGCTATCCCTGTCTATTTAAAATTCTCCATATTTTTAAATATAGTTTATTGATTATGCTATTATTATCTCAATTTTCCCCCTTTGCCTCCTGTTGCCCATTCCCTCCAGCAATCCCCTCCCTTAGTCCATGTCCATGGGTCATGCTTATAAATTCTTTGGCTTCTCCATTTCCTATACTGTCCTTAACATCCTCCTGTCTATTTTGTACCTACCAATTGTACTACTTAATCCCTGCACCTTTTCCCCCATCCTCCCTCTTCCCCCTCCCAGCTGATAACCCTCCAAATGATCTTCCTATCTATGATTCTGTTCCTGTTTTGCTTGTTTGCTTAGTTTGT
Source organism: Trachops cirrhosus (assembly GCA_028533065.1). Lineage (NCBI taxonomy): Eukaryota > Metazoa > Chordata > Mammalia > Chiroptera > Phyllostomidae > Trachops > Trachops cirrhosus. The sequence continues at coordinate 147,818,050 of CM052541.1, forward strand.
TTTTTTAGATCTAGTGGTTGATGGCTGTGAATTTGTTGCCATTTTAATGTTCATAGTTCTGATCTTTTTCTTATATAGTTCCCTGTAACATTTCATATAATAATGGCTTGATGAGAAGGAGAAGCCAAAGAGCAACAAACTGAAAACTTATTTGAAAAAATAATGAAAGAAAACTTCCCTAATTTGGTGACATTAATATACATACAAGTTTAGGAAGCATAGAGTCCCAAACAAGAGGGACCCAAAGAGAAACACACCAAGACATATCATAATGAAAATGCTAAAGGTTAAAGATAAAGAGAGACTCTTAAAAGTAGCATGAGAAAACCGGACTTATCTACAAAGGAGTTCCCAAAAGACTGTCAGATGATTTTTCAAAAGAAACTTTGCAGGCAAGAACAGACTGGCAAGAAATATTCAAAGTGATGAAAAGCAAGGGGCTACAACCTAGATTACTCTATCCAGCAAAGCTATCATTTAGAATGGAAGGGCAGATAAAGTGCTTCCCAAACAAGGTAAAACTAAAGCAGTTCATCATCACCAAGCCATTATGATATGAAATGTTAAAATTCTGTGTTTTAAAGACCACAAAGAAATTGTTAAGTCAAAATTGTGTGTGCAGCCCTGGCTGGTGTGGCTCAGTGGATCGAGAGCCAGTCTGTGAACCGAAAGGTCACAGGTTTGATTCCAAGTCAGGGCACATGCCTGGGTTTCAGGCCGGGTCCCTGGTTGGGGGTGTGCAAGAGGCAGCCCACTGATGTTTCTCTCCCACACTGACATTTCTCTCCCTCTCTTAACCTCTGTCTGAAAATAAATAAAAGTCTTTAAAAACTATTTTTTAAAAATGTCTATTCAGCCACAGCTATAATGGTGTTCTGAAGAGAACAATTAATCGGCAGAAACCTACATGGCTAGCTCCATAAAAGTGGGTATAGTTTCTGTTTCAAGATCAAGCTCCTGTGATGTGAGTGATTGCAATATGCATATTGGTGTTCATTGCTGGTGAAGTGTCACTTGTCCCCCGATTTTTAAGACTACATCAAACTAGTCTACAGACATGTGGAAAAACATTCACCCATGGTCAATAAAAAGGAGCACATAGCCTCTGGGATATGAGAGTATGGCTAACATGCTGTATTTTATTTTATATTAAGCATAATCCTATGAGATACCCTGACATCATTATACCAATAAATAAAGCAGCCAACTTTCCAAGAGTTAATTTTAAGGTTTCACATGTTGGAATATAGAATTCCTTCTACATGATTAAATTCCCAACTGAGAAGAGCTTCCTAGTTTTATATATTTCCTCAAAAGTCATTGAGTATAAGCTAACTATTTTTGCAGTTTCAAAAGTTTATCTTGATGATTTCAAAACTGAGTGATGAGAGAAAAAAAAGAAAAGCGACTTAGGCTGAAAGAGATTACATCTTTCTTCTTGATCATTCAACTTGACCAAAATACACACAGTCATCTAGGATACCTCTGGTGTTGAACACAACACCACCATTTGCATGCCTTGAGAAGGGGATAGAAATGCAAATGATACCATATCACATAGTCAACATCACTGGAATTCTAGGTTCTAATGAGGCTGCAGCAAATTGTTCATGATATGATATTTGTCATCGGATCACATATGCATCAACATAGTAAAATGTTTGAGAGGAATGAAATAGCAGCACTTGAACATAAAATTCATCTGGTTTCTCATAAAATGAGAAGCCCATGCTTTTGGAGGAACAGAGGCAAAGCTAGCAGAACATAATGAGCTGGCCAAAAAGTTCATTTGTTTTTTTTCCATAACATGGCTTTAGTAGCACTTAGTTGTCTTTAATTTCCTTTGAAACAATTTTGTTAGATTTTTTTGTGACAGCTGTCATATCAGCATGCACTTAAAAGACATCAAAATTGATAAATTTCTGTGTGGCCATTTTAATATAGAAGATGGGAGAAAACACACAACATCTTTGGCATGTTATGCTTTATTATTTCAAGCAAGATAAAAACAACTAAAATGCAAAATCAGATTTGTGTAGTATATGGAGAAGGTGCTGTGACTGATGAAATGTGTCAAAAGTGGTTTGCGAAGTTTTGTTAGTTGAAGTTGATAGTGATCATATTGAGATATTGAGAACAATCAATGTTATACCACACAGGAGAGAGCAGACATACTCAAAATATCCAAATCAATAGTTATTGGTGAAAATGAAAAATATGTCTGATTTTATGGAAAAAAATGAAATGGACTTTTTGGCCAAAACAATATATAGTAATATAAACACCAGGCCTGGAGTTAGCAAAGGATTAAAGAAACTGGTAGAAAGTTTGTTTTAAGGATCAAATAGGTAGTGGTCCTTAAGTTTTATGACCAGAATCAAGAAAGAAAGTCCACCCTGGGCCTTTTCTCAATGGACAATCAGTAGGGGCAGGAGGGGCCCTTGTGGGAGAGCACTGTGCCAGCCTGAAGAGGACTGATGCAGTCACCAGTTTCCTCTATTATTACCATCTTGTAATAGTTCGGTACACAAGTCACATTTAATGAACTGATATTGATACATTACTATTTACTAAAGTCGATATTAAGATTTTGTTTACCTAATGTCCTTTTTAATTCTTATCTAATATCCTTTTTTTTAACTCTTCCAGGATTCCATCCAAGATGTCACATTTCATTTAGTTAACATGTCTGGTTATATTCCTCCTAGCTGAGTTTGAAAACTTTGACAGGGCCACGGTCAAGAAGTGTTGGTCAAGAATTTTGTAGAATATCTTTTAATTGCGACTTTGTTATCTTTTTTATTCGAATGGGTATATTAGGGCTCCCCAGAGAAACAGAACCAATGGATATATAGGGAGAGATATGAGGAGATTTATTATTGGAATGGACTCATGCAATTATGGAGGCTGCAGTCCCATGATCTGCTGATGGCAAGATGGAGAACCAGGAAAGCTAATGGTGTGATTCAGTCTGAATCTGAAGGCCTAAGAACTAGGAGAGCCAATGGTATAAGTCCCAGCCCAAACCCAGAGGCCTTGGAGCACTAAAGTCCTATCCAAGAACAGAAGAAGACAGATATTTTAGCTTAAGCAAAAAAAAAAAGAAGAAGAAAGAAGACACAGCAGCAGCAAATTCACCCTTCTTCTGTGTTTTTATTATAGTCAGGCCCTTAATGGATTGGATGAGGCCCACCCACATTGGTGAGGATGATCTTCTTTACTCAGTCTACTGATTCCAGTGATAACATTTTATGAAGACACCCTAACAGACACACCCAGACATGTTGTTTTATCAGCTATCTGGGCACCCCATAGCCTAGTCAAGTTGACACATAAAATTTGTCATCACACTAGGGTTTTCAGATTTTGGAAGGCACATCACAAAGGTAAAGTGACATTCTCATCACACTATATCAAGTGCACATAACTATTAACATGACATGTTTTTGATGTTAATTTTGATCACCTGACTGAGCTAATGTTTATCAGGTTTCTCCATTACAAAGTATTCTTTTCCTCCTTTATGTACTGTACTCTTTGGATGGAAGTCACCATGCACAGCCCAGTCTTAAGGAGTAGAGAGTTATGCTCCATCTCCTTGAGAACAACATAGTTACATAATTTTTTTGGAATTTTGCATGGGAGTTATGTCTATTTATTCTGCCCCTCTTCATTTAATACTTTTTAAATACTCGTATGGACTTGTGGATTTTATACTTTGGGTTACAATACAGTAACACTAAGTTTGGTGATTGGAAGCTCTTTCATTTGGCTCCAGTTGCACCTTGACAAACCCCCATGATTGTATTTTTTTAAGCATCCCTACTTATTATATGAAATGTTAAAGGGAATTATTTAAGAATTTGAAGAACTTCAAAAACTATGAACAGTAAAATGACAACAAACTCACATCAACAAGTGAACCTAAAAAAAAAACAAGAAAAACATGAAAAAAAACTAAGCAAACCACTAGAACTGGAACAGAATCAGAGAAATGGACATACATGGAGGGTTTTCAGTGGGGAGGGGGAGGGGAGGAATGAGGGGAAAAGGTCCAGGGAATAAGAAACATAATTGGTAGGCATAAAATAGATGGGGAGAGGTCAAAAATGGTATAGGAAACAGAAAAGTTAAAGAACTTATATGTACAACCCATGGGCATGAATTACAGAGGGATGCTGGAGGGTTGGGGGTGCAGGTTGGAGGGGCAATAAATGGGGAAAAATTGGGAAAACTGTAATAGCATAATCAATAAAATATACTTTAAAACAAAAAGTATCCCTTACTTCCTAAAACTACAAGTTGCTCTGGGATCATCTTTTATATAACCTGCCCCAGTCCTAGAATCAGTGGCTTTTCTAAGGAGCTCTATTCCTTTTATTATAGAATGATATGAAAACCAAGGTCTGGGTTATAGGAGTGCTTGTTGCTGCTGGCACGTCATTGCTTCTTTGCCTTTAGCCAAGAAAGTGAGGAATAAATATGGGCATACTAACCTGTGAATATACACAAATCTATAAATATTTCTATATGCATTCCTATGTGTCTAGATAAAGCTGAACATGAGACCACACTAAGGTCTCCAACTCTAATTACCACATGGATCATTCTAGCCTCTTCTACTTGCTTGTCTATAATCCCCCATTTCAACAGTAAGAAACTTGGCTCCAAATACCACCACTGAATTGCTGAATTCCAAAAAACAGAGTGGTTCCACAATTATTAATCTATACTCCCATGAGAAGCAATTTCATTAACTGATTATTGTGCTTATGTAAAATACCTTTTAATGTCTTTTTTCTTTAGCTTCTCAGACTGCACTCATTTCTTAGGTAAACACCTTTTTCCACATACCTTCTTGGGTGAGGTGTTTCATACATTTGTAATACAATTAGATTCTTCTGCCACAGTCTGCATTCCATTCTGGGGTCCACAAAACCCTAGATGATTTCTTTTAATATACATTAAACTTCATTTATTGTTTTGTAAAATTCTGCACATTTTGACAAATGAAGTGTCAAGTACCCAACATTACAGTAACATACAGAATAATTTCACTATTCTAAAATATCCTCTTCCTATCTCTGAACCCCTGGTAACCACTGATGTATTAACTGTCTTTATTGTTTTGCCTTTTCTAACAAGTCATATAAATTGACAAAGTATTCTATAAATGGCAATTAGCTCAAGCTGAGTGATACTGTTGTTCAGGTCACATATATCTCACTGATTTCCTGTCTGCCTGATTTATCAATTTTATTGGCAGAGGGGTGTTGAAGTCTTCAACTATGAGCGTGGATTTACATATATATTTCTCCTTGTTGTTCAGTCAGACTCTTCCCTCAAGTATTTTGATGCTCTGTTGTTAGGTTAATACACATTTAGGGATATTATGTGTTCTTTAAGAATCAACCCCTCTCATTATACAATGCCTTCTTTTTCTGTGATAATCTTTCTACGGTATAAGTCTAAATATTAGGGCCCAATGTCACATGCTGCCTTGATATCTGGGAAGGCCTCCAATAGCCTAATACAACTTGCCCTCCCCATTCTGCTCCTTCAGATGAGGTTCTCCTAGCTAGACATCTCATACCTTGGAGACCAGGTACAGTTCCTGCTTATCCCTAAATAACAGGTTTAAGTTCCCTGTTCATCAGTGGAATTACTCAAACAGGTCTAAACACATCCTTCTGCAAGGACCAGGGAACATACCCTCCTTCCTCTTGACACTGCAAAGCCTGTCTCCACAGCCCCTGGTTGTTCACCCTGTTCCCAAATGCAAGCCCCATGCGGTCTTGTGTGGTATGCATGGCCGACTCCCCTGGCCTGTGGGTGCATATGACTTTAGTAAACCACTATGGTTTCAGCTGTCCGGTGTTGTGTGTTGTGTATTCAGCCATCTCCTCAACCCCAGGGTGAGAATACCTCCCTCACCAATAAGGCAAATAGGAGGTGACGAAAAACTTTCTTATTCTGAAGTCTACTGTTTCCGAAATTAGTAAGTAGAGCTCCTCCACCTTTCATTTGATTTGAGTTACCATAGTATAACTTTTTCCATCTCTTACTTTTAATGTATCTGGTCTTCATATTTAAAGTGAATTGCTACATATAACAATTATTTTATCTGGACCATTCACATTTAACGTGATTATTGATATGACTGGATTAATATCTACCATGCTTATAACTGCTTTCCACTCCATATTTATTCTATTGTGTTTTCCTCCTTGTTTTTCTGCCTTCTCCAATTTCGACTGGAGAATTTTATATTTCATTTTGTCTCATCTCATGTGTTATGGTATCCTTTTTAAAACATTAGTTTAGTGGTATCCCTGGAATTTACAATACACATTTTTAACTAATGTGTCACTTCTAAATAATAGTATAACATTATAATGATTCTTCCCTCCCATCCTATATGACATTGCTGTTACCCATTTTGCTTATCTATATTCTATTATCACCCAATTCATGGTTATTGATATTGCTTTAAACCAATTTTTAAAGTAAGTATGAATGACAGTACTAATTTCAGACAATTGTAATACAAAACTAAAAGCACTGAATGCGAGTGATGGTCATTTTGTTCCTGTAAGAAGTATATCACAAACTGACAATTATACATTTAGAAAATGTTATGAGCAACATAGCATATATATGAAACTACATAAAATTAATAGCATTAGAATGTCTGAAAAAAACTAGTTGTGGTTGACATCAACTTATTTCTCAGCCTTTAAGTTGGCAAGTATGAAAATAAACTGACATAGAATTTTTATTATTATAATAAAATCATTAAATGATCTAGAAACTGAGAGTGCAACTTGTTTAAGTACTTATAAAACATTTATAGAAATCAATCATATTAGGTCACAAATATTTATAGTATTTATTTTCTGACTTAAATGTTCTATAAATTAAAATTACTGATAAAAGTTTAAACAGAATACCTGATGATTGAGGAATTTAAAACATTCTTAAATAACTACTGGGTGAAAGGCATAATTGAAAGTATAACATTTAGAAAATGATGAAAACAATCACACATCAAGAGATTATATGTACAGCCAATGCAGGGTTGAAACCCAAAGCAATTTTAATTACTTTAAATGATTTTATTACTTAAATATTTGACTCAAATGTATTTTTTAATCTAAGAGGTATAATTGATTCATCTAACCAATACACATTGCCACCTACAAGGTGCCGTGCATATTACAGACACTGGGGATAAACATGATGCTGCAGCAATGGACACTGTCCCTCCCTCGTGAAGCTTTCCATCCAAAAGTTAAAAGCAGAAATTGAGTAAATAAAAGCAAAACTGATTAATAAATGCAAAAGATAATTGTAAAATGTATGAAAGCAAGTAATATGCTGCAATAATTTTTTAAATAAATTAATTATAAAAGTAAAACACAGCCATACATTCTTAGATTAAGTAAATTAAATGCTACATATATTTGAAAAATTTTGCAAAATATATAGTTTCTCACAAAACATAAATAGCCAAAATTGTTTCATAAAGAAGTCCATAAACATGCAAAATATTAAAACATTATATATTTCTTCCAAGAAAATCAAAGTACTTAAAACTCTAAGGTAGCAGTATTTTCACTATGTGACAGAAAAAAGATGTGAGAAGCACAGATGTCATTAGAAGAAATCTGATATCCCAACTGTATCCCTACTGATAATATTCCATAAAAGTTAAACAGAAAGTTTTAATAATAAAAACTGTCTGTTTCAAATCAAAATTAATATTATATTCATTATAAAAAATAGTAACATCTTCATTAAAATTGGGAACAGGATGCCTGTTATCATTAAATTACATAAAATTGCTTAGAAAATCCTTGTCAATTCAATAAGATAAGAAAAAGAAATGAGGTATAGATCTCAGGAAGAATATTTTCACTTTTTCAGAAAATATTTTTACATTTATTTATAAGATTAATTATATGTATCTAGATATCACAAGAAAATGGACTGAATATCTCTTAACATTCAAAAGACTTTGTGTATATATAACCCAAATAGTAAATTAATAATTTCCCTTCATAACATAACAAAGTACAAAATATAAAGGAATAATACTCCATTCAAAATATTAGTACAGAGGAACTTCTGGCCAAGATGGAAGTGTAGATAGACACACTGTGCCTCCTAACACAACCAAAATAAGGACAACAAAAATTTAGAAACAAATAAACAAACAGTGCAGACAGAAAATTGAACTGTATGGAAGTCCAACAACCAAGGAGTTAAACCAGACACATTCATCCAGACTGGTAGGAAGGGCTGAGTCAGGCAGCCAGGCAGAGAGGGTCGCAGCAAAAAAAGCAAAAAGCATTGGCTGGTGGACCCAATGAGGCAGTGGATTGTGGATGGGCATGGCGCACAAGACAGCTGGCTGACTGGGCAGTCCCACATTCACACACAGATAAAGCAGGTGAAACTGGGGAGCGAGACAGAATGCACAACCCAGGGCCCCAGCACTGGGAAATAAAGCCTCAAACACCAATTGGAAACACCTGTGGCAGTTGAGGTGCCGGGAGAAACTCCCAGCCCCACAGAAGAGTTCACAGGAAAGACCCAAAGGGTCCTAGAATGTACACAAGCCCACCCACATGGGAATCAGCACCAGAAGGGCCCAGTTTGCTTGGGGAAACCAGGGGAAGTGACTGAAATCTGGCAGAGAGCAAAACAAGCACCATTGTTCCCTCTCAGACCCCTGCCCCCCATGCAGCAACACAACACAGCAACTGGGTTGCCCTGCCCTGTTGAACACTTAAGGCTCTGCTCCTCATACATAACAGGCACATCAAAACAAAAAAAAACAGCCCAAATGAAAGAACAGATCAAAGCTCAGAACAACTACAACTAAGCAACCAAGAGATAGCCAACCTATCAGATGCACAGTTCAAAGCACTGGTGACCAGGATGCTCACAGAATTGGTTGACCATGGTTGCAAATTACATGAAAAAATTAAGGCTATGCTAAGTGAAATGAAGGAAAATGCACAGGGAACCAATAGTGATGGGAAGGAAACTGGGACTCAAATCAATGGAATGGGCTAGAAGGAAGAAACAAACAAACAGAAAAGAATGAAGAAATAAGAATTCAACAAAATGAGGAGATGCTTAGGAACCTCCAGGACATCTTTAAACATTCCAACATCCAAATTATAGGGGTACCAGAAGGAGAAGAGGAAGAGTAACAAGTGGAAAACTTATTTGAACAAATAATAAAGGAGAACTTCCCCAATCTGGCAAAGGAAATAGACTTCCAGGAAGTCCAGGAAGCTCAGAGAGTCCCAAAGAAGTTGGACCCAAGGAGGAACACACCAAGGCACATCATAATTACATTAGCCAAGGTAAAAATGAAGGAGAGAATCCTAGAAACAGCAAGAGATAAGGGGACAGTCATCTACAAAGGAGTCCCCATCAGACT
>CM052541.1:147827603-147850266 GCA_028533065.1 Trachops cirrhosus
ACAACCACACCTAAAACAAAAAAACAAACTAAGCAAACAACTAGAACAGGAACAGAATCACAGAAATGGAGATTACATGGAGGGTTAGCAACAGGGGAGTGGGAGGAGGAGAGAGGGGGAAAAGGTACAGATAATAAGTAGCATAGACGGTAGGTAGAAAATAGACAGCGGGGAGGCAAGAATAGTAGGGGAAATGTAGAAGCTAAAGAACTTATGACCCATGGACATGAACTAAATGGGGGGAATGTGGATGGGAGGGGGTGTACAGGGTAGAGAGGAGTGAAGGGGTAAAGTGGGACAACTGTAATAGCATAATCAATAAAATACATTTTAAAAATATTAGTACAAACTATAAAATTCCTACAAATAATCTTAAGAAAAATATGTGGGGCCTATAAAGAGAGCCACCGACTTTTACAGAGCAATGTATAATGCTTAAATAAGAGTATATCATGGTTCTACACATGCAGATTACTTTATATTTTGACTCTTTCTATATTAATTCATAGAATTAATAATCTTTTTCCAAAATCTCTTTTGCAATTTGACACGGTACTACATTTTATTGGGAAGAAATCAAGGCTAATGTTAGAAAAAAAGTATGAGTAAAAATTAAGAAGGCACTTATCACTCCAAGTATAAAAATTCATTATCAATAGACAATAAAAATATTGCCATTGGCCTGGAATTTAACTAGAACTATTCCCCCACCAAAAAAAAGACATTTTCCTACATACTTTGTATAACAAAAGGGAAGAAACAGAAAAATATCTGAGCACAAAAGAAAGATTATTACTATATGGTAATGATAACATAAGATTATTATTGGGAGAAAAGTTTTTTTCTTCACATGATGTTCCAAATTATATCCTAGATTATCATGAAACTCAAATGCTATGAATAATAATATATTATATATAGTGGAATATCTAATTTATGGTCAGAAATAGACTTTCAAACTCTTGTTCTAGACTACAGCTCCTGTTTCCTTGGAGCCCGGTAACCAATTCGTGTGTGTGCAATTGTAGCTATCTTCACATCTAATGAGACACAAATATGAACAGTCTCCTTCTTGAGTTCCCACAGAGCTCAGTTAACACAGGCCTTAGAGTGTAAACAAATTTTATAAAAGGCTAGATAACTAAGTCACAGGGCAAAAAACAAAAGTTAAAAACACTTCTAACATTTAACATTGAAATAAATGTGAGCTATATATACAGTTTTAAACGATTAATGAAACCATACAAGATCATTGTTTTCCAACCTACTTATTCCAGTTCAGGATCATGGGTGGCCAGAGCCAATCCTGACAGCTCTGGGCACCAGGTAAAACCCACCCTGGACTAGACACCTTTCCACTGAAGGGCGCACTCACACACCCACACTCACTCAGACTGGGACACTTTAGACGTACCAGTTGACCTCAAATGCACATCCCTGGGATGCGCGAGGAAACTGGATCCTCGAAGAAAACACACGCTGACATGGGGAGAAAGTGGGAACATTCCACACAGACTGTGGTCCTGGCCAGGAACTGATTGTTTTTTTCCTCATCAACATTATCACAAAACAGCCTTATTTGAAGAATACAAAGACCTGCCAAGGAAAACCTGCCTTACATGATTCTGAATAAAATTCTCTGCCAAAGGCTCCTTTGAGAGCAAAAGCAAGGCCTAAACCAAACATGAGATTCTATCCTAGAGAGAATGCAGCACTCTTGAGAAATAGCAGTTTTCTAACAAGATTCAAGAAATCCAAACTTCCCCTTCAGCAACAGTAAAAGCAGGCTGACAGCTTCAAATCAACAGTTTATCTGGTTTATATATACTCACCTACGGTATTTTGAAAAATATACTAAAAGACAGGAATATAGAGTTATTTTATGACTTTTAGTTTACTTATATGTTTCTCTTATTTTATACTGCTTATATGATACAACTATGTCCATAAAGTAACCAGCCTTGTAATATGAAAAATAGAGGCTTTTACTGAAGAAGACACATGCAACATTGCACATAAGACAATGATGCCTAGTCCCCTTCAAAGTAAGCACCTTGGGACGTCACACAATTCTCCCAATCACCATCAGTTGCCCAATTGTATTTTCCTGAATCTCAACAATGGTCTGAAATCTCTGCCCTTTTAAAGGTGAGTTTAAGTTAGGGAAAAGCCAGAAGTGGCAACACATCCAATCTGGGCTGCAGTGGGAACTGAGTCACCTGGGTGATTTGATGTTTCACCAAAAATCTCTGCATGAGATATCATGCATAACTGGGCACTTTGTCATGATTAAGCTGCCAATCACCAGTTGCTCATAGCTGAAGCCTTCTGAATCAACCAAATCGTTTCCGTGGAGGAATGTTTAAGCCTAACACAAATTTGATATAGATTCATTGCTCTACTCATTCAGTCAATTTGAATGCAACATCCACACAGGCATCTACTGCCTCCACTGACTAGTACAGTGAAGTTGTCATTGTTTATTCATGTGCATTCCAGGCAACGTGCCTTGGCTGCCAGGTTACACCAAGGTCGCACAACCTGTTCTTGTTATATTAACAATGGCTGGACGTTTTCTGGATAGATCTCATATGTATTCACTTAAGAATATATTGTTAAAAATCACTACAGGCCTGACTAGTGTGGCTCAGTGGATTGAGCACCAGCCTGTGAACCAAAAGGTGTCTGGTCAATTCCTGGTCAGGGCACATGCCTGGATTGTGGGTCAGGTCCCCCATTGGGGATGTGCAAGAGGCAACCAATCAATGTATCTCTCACACATCAATGTTTTTCTCCCTCCTTTCCCCTCTTTCTAAAAATACAACCTAAAAAAGTCATTACAGACATATTCAGCATAAGCCTTATGTATTTACTTTATAACATTTCTAGTAATAATTATTCTTTCCAGGCTAACTTAAATTTTTCAGCATGTTTCAACTGAAAAACTGATTTTTTTCTCAATGTGAACAACAAAAATTTCATTAAAAAAGATCAGCAAGACACCTGAGAATAATTATTTTAAAATGAAAATACCTGATAGGTACTACCTATAATAAGAAAAAATTAGAGTGTCAAAACAGTTTACCAGACCTAGTGGTGATCATTTATTAGCTATATTTTGACATGCTGAATATAACTGTTCTGTGTTTCAACTAATGTGACAAGATGTTAATCTTTATCTACTTCAAAAACATGTTTTGAAGAAAGAATTACTCAAATATAAGTTGTAAATCAACTGTAAAATAACAAGAATATGAATAGGTTCAGGCTGCTGAGCAATATAAAATGCAATCAGGAATGCGTGACTTACTGTTTTATGGTTACTCTTGATGGATAGTCAACACTTGAATTTAACATATAATGCAGTTTCTTAGTATGCTAGAAGGAAGACGGTCTTCATTTTAAACCACTAAGCACCTCAACAAGGAGAAACCACTGTAAGCCACCTGTAACAGTGCAATTATTTAAGATCACAATGACGTGTTGAGATGGAATACAAAAGAAAAAGCAGTCAATATGGCTGTACCTCTCAAAAAGCATTATGTTCTAGGAAAATATGAGGATCAATTATAGGTTCTTTTGTACTTCATCATATTTTTTTATTTATATCCTCAGGGAACCAGCTGCGAAGTAAAGACTGCTGTTCAGGGGTTTACCCTGACATAGTTAAGGAGCTGGGTGGAGAGAATGTTACTAGACCAAGAAGCTCCATCTACAGGGTGCAAAGCAGGTAAATCGGAAGGGGGATTGATTGGTTGTATGAACTGGAGGAGAGGAACAAGAAGCACCAATTTTCAAGAATAAGGAGACTTGAAAATAAGCTCTTGAAATTAAGTTATTCCAACTTCCCTCTTCAATTCCATTGTTTTAAACAAACTGTAATATCTCATGTAACACATTTGTTCATGCAAAAATTGTATGCCTACTCACAGGCAACCATTCATCTGGTTTTGGCTCAATCTTTTACTTTAATGAAAGCCTAGTAACATCATTTAAACAACTTCTTGTGAGACCACATTCCCACACAGCTGTAAGTCGGCATGTGGTCTCAGCACTGCTCATCTCAGTGTATTAGTTGGCCCAATCTACTCTAGCCCTAACAATACATCAGGTCAGGAGCTATGTTTGGGATTTTATATTTATCACTAGAGTTAACAGTTTCTAAACACACAAATTGTCAATTTTATAGCAATAAAGAGCATCTAGATAAGTTCAAGTTTAGGTCTTCTTAAAAGTAGATTAAAAAAGTTTAGTATCAAGTGTAGAGCTGAACTATGGAATCATTTATAAATCAGTATTGAACTCATGAAAACACACTAAAATAAAACAATTCAAAATCACGCATATTCTAATTGAGATACATTCTCAAACACAGGAAAAAATGTATTGAACACCGTATTTTCCATTCTGACATTTAAGACAGTTTAAACTAAGTGTTAATGTAAATCTTAGTTCATTTGCACCTTTCATGATAGAAGCCAGTTCTGTCATATTCCTGTTATAACTCCTGTCTTGCATATTATGGGTGAATTATTAAATGATTAGTAATTAAATATTAAATGAGTGAATACTATGTGAGGGCACACATGAAAGAATTCTCTAGTATTATATTTGCTGCTGATATAGCTAAAACTTTGTCATTAGCCTAATTGACCTTATGTCCCCAGCTTCCCTCCCATGTCTGACCTGATTCACATAAATTATATTCTTTTTCAAAATCCTTCTATTCCTGATTCTTTCAATAAAGTAAATGGTACTAAATATTTACATTTTAATTTGAAAATAAGAAAAATTCTCATAGTTTTTGGTAATATACTAGATTATGGAAATGAAGGAGTTTGCCCAGAATAAAGGACTTCCCAGCATAAGCAGACAGTGAAGGATAAAGGAATAGGGCAACAGATAGTTCCAGGAAAGAACCAGTATTTCTCCCTCCTAGTTACTTGTGTCCTCAGAATGATGTAATTTTTTTTAAACAACCAAAGCTACCTGTATGCTAAAGCTTGGGTTACTATCATATATACAAATAGCCACTTATTATTAGATACCTTTAGGTATCCAATCTCAAAGCAGTAAAATGTCAGTGTCTCTCTCCCCTCTTTCTATGTTGAACCCTGAGAGAACTCTTTTATTTCAGATTTTCTCCTACAAAATCAACAGTCCTGGTCTGGAATCAGTGCTGACATCAACACACTTCTAGTTTCTGCTGTGAGGCAAAATGTCGTCTTTGAAACCCATGACTGTTCGAACTGAAGCATTCAATCCCACGTTGTCTCAGTTTTCCCCAAACTAAATCCTTGTTACCCCCCTCTGCATCTCTACATCTCTGTATCTCTGCCTGCTGCAAACGCTCTGTCTAGGAAAGAGGCTTCTCCACCCAACACCCTCTCCCATTACTACCAGTGGGGACTCACCCACACAGATCTCCCACCCGCCTTCCATAGTTGGGTTTATCAATAAAGCATTTATCAATAAAATGTAGACATTTAGTCAGATATGTAAATTTAAAAGTAGAGAGTTCAAAATTGTTCTAACAAGGGGGTTTCTAAGCCACATCAAGTCTAGATATTATCTAACAGTAGAATATGAAGGGTAATAAACTTGAACCTGAAATCTCAGACCATTTACTCAAAGAAAATTAATCTTACTTTTACCATGCTCATATTTTTGTAAGAAAAAATGTATAAAATATCTTAAATATTCTTATTTAACTTAAATACTAATCTTTTTGACAAGAGCTCTGGTTTTGCCACCAGTCAATCTATGAACTTAGAAGGTACAAGGAAGATTAGGAAATGATTTAAGAATACTAATGTCCCAAGCAAGAACCTAGTATTCATCAGCCAGCTAGTAAATTGCTTTCATGGAACAAACAATGCTTGTTTGTTCTCTTTTAAGATAGAAGATACTTTATGGCTAAAATGTTGATGGTTGAAATTCCTTTGAAAGAAAATTGTTAAAAAAGAGACAGGAGATCATTAATAGGTCATAGGTCCTAGAAAGAAAATGGACCCAAGTCCTTAGAATAGGTAAAAAGATGACCCCCAGATAAAAGGTGGCAAAGGAGGAGAAAAGGTAAGCAAGATGCAGTAATACTGCAGGGGAAGTTTTCCAATCATATCTGGCTGTTTCTGTCTTGTGGGCAAAAGCACGTGAGATCCCTGAGGATTCTAGCTGCTGAGATTTTTCGGGTTTGATCATAGGCAATTGCAAAGGCTGCCTCCCCACATCAGACTTGGCGCACAACCAATGCACTACAGTGTCTGAAGGGAGCTGCAGTCATGGACTCACTTCTGGCCAGTCATGATCTTCACCTACGTACATTCCTCGTCCCAGCACCTTCCTAGGTCTCTTATTTGGGGCCTTGGGCAGAAGTGTTCCCTACTTTGGCTTAGTACCCAGTATTTTTCCGCTCCCAGCTCTAGCGCACAGGTGGCAAACACAAGGCCTGCAGGCCAAATCTGACCCTCCACTTTGTTTTATCCAGCCTGTCATCTTGTTTCTACCTGGCAGCAGTGATATCCTTGGCCCTAGTTAAGGAGTAGTTACATTTATACAGTTCTAAAATTACATTTGGCCCTCTGAAGGCAACTGCGAGGCTGATGTGGCTTCCCGCAAAAATGAGTTTGACACCCCTCCTGTAGCACCTCACACTGCCCCAGACCCCAGGGTCCATAAAACTTCCAGGGAGCCTTTTGTTTTGCGCACTCTCCAGAATAATGAGACCACCACCACCCCAAGGCTTTGCTGATCCATCTTGATCATGTGGGGGGAAATGGAAGGTGGGCGCACATGGGCATTTTTACAGTTTTAGTTTCTTGCTTGTACCATCACAGTAAAAGCTTAACTTCTCCATTTTTTGGCTTACTTCTTTTGTTTTTGTTTTAAGAGATTACTTATCTACCTACCCACCTACCTACCTACCTATCTATCTATCGACAGAGGCGAAGGGAGGGAGAAAGAGAAGGAGAGAAACATTAATATGTGGTTGACTCTCATGTGCCCCCTACTGGGGACTTGGCCCACAACCCACACATGTGCCCTGACTGGGAATTGAACTGGCAACCCTCTGATTCACAGGCCAGCACTCAATCCACTGAGCCACACCAGCCAGGGGCCATTTTTTGGCTTGTTGCTTTAATGGGCTCCTTTGACACCTGACAGACAGCTTAGCTCTGTTCTCCAGTTGGCTGAGCTCCGTCTGAAAGGGGTATGAAGACTCCTGAGTTCAGAGTCTTAATCTATGCAAACCTCAATTTTCTCACTATAAAATAGGAATAAATGTGTAAATAACGACTACATAATCTTTAAAAAGTCACCATAGGGGGATAAATGAGGCTGGACGGAGACCTGACTTGGAGAGGTGAACACACAATTCAGTGTACAAACGATTTGTTGTACAATTGCACACCTGACACCTGTATAATTTTGTTAACTACTATCATCACAAAAAAATTCTATTAAAAAGTTCAAAAAATTACTGAGGATTAACTAAAATGAGGTACATAGAATATTTAGCACTACAGAATTTTTGCTAACAAGATGTTTGTGCATTGCTAAACAAATGTAGTTAATTTTGTTTCTCTTTTGAATAGACAATATATATAAACAAGGTACAAAAACTGCAAAGAAAAATTATGTATAAAACCTAAAAGTAATCATTAGTTCCTGGTCCCGACTCCCCACTACTAATGCATATTTGGAATAATCCTGCAAATTTAAGCGTTACTCATAGATAGGCAGAACTCAAGATTCCCCAAAATGTGGATTAAAAATGTAATATAGTTAATATATATCCTATTTTAATTTTTCATGTTTTTCACCAAACTAAATGTCACTAAATGGAAACATTCACTGTAATTCTAGAGTCTAAGTATATTTTTCTGAGTATTATACCATGCTGATAAGTTACATAAGCTCCTTTTGAAACAAATACCAGCCTTTCCTTTGAAATTTGTTAAATTGTTTTATTTACCTAGAGCAGTCCTTTCTGTTCTTAGACAGGAAAGGCTTTTCTATTTAAGCAGAAAGAAGAGTGAAGTTTATTAATTAATATGTTTTGAGGAAAGGTTTTGTTTTAATTCTTAGGGTGATGTGAATTCTTCACTAGCTATTATAATTAGAAACGATCTATTTGGTGTATGTGAATGTTTTTTTGTTTTTAAGTGCCTAGTAATATGCCTTGACAAAAGAGAAAATAGATTCATAATCAAAATTAAAGAAGTTCATTCACTTTTGTTTAGTGTATCTTCCATTCCTAAGCAGAACTGCTAGAATAGTATGTACATTTAACATTTCTGTCTCGGTCTTGAGAGATGGATGAGTAAGGAGCTCATGTACTTGAACTAAGTCTGTCCCAACTCTGGCTCACTTGCTGAAGTGAGGCGTTCTAGAGTCTGCATCCTCCTGGCAAGATTCCAAGCCATTTTTCCATCTCAATACTCATTATACTTATCTCATCATGCTCTTTTTCCTGTTTATGTCAACCTTTACTGAAATTCAGTTGCCCTCTTCAGATATCATCACCCCACACTGTACTTTCTGCACACCCCCTCCTCAATCCACCACCACTGCCCAACTCATGAAACCCTTCCACTGGATCATTTGGAATTCAAAGCTAATCATTAGCAAAAACTCTGAAATCCTCTTTGCATTTCTAGTGCTGCTTTTATCCTTTGTCTAACTGAAATCTGTCCCCTGAGGAAACTGCTCCCTCTGAACACTACTCAGCTATGGACAGGTTCTCTTCCACAGCTCTCCCAACGCCGGGAATTAACACTGGGTTAAAGGAGATGGAAATGAAATGAAATACAGGATTCCAGATTGTACCAGACTGTTGGATCAGACAACAGTCTCCTACCAATATTAATTTTTTTACTTTGATAATTAACAAATACTTATATCACCTATATGTCACCTAATTATACTGTAGTTATGTAAGATATTGTTCTAGTTCTGAAAAAATACCTACTGAAGTATTTGGGGCAAAGGGACATAATATTCCAACTCATTCTGAAACGTTCTGAAAGTTAGGTGTATATTGAGAGAGAAGAAAAAGAGAAAGAAAAATAGAAAGAAATGAGGCAAAATATGAACAACTCCTGAATCTGGATAACTGCTATACAGGTGGGAGTCTTGCAAAATTTTTGTAAGAGTTAGAAATTTTTATCCAAAGCAAAAATTATCAATCACTCAGTCATGGCTGGTCCCAAACCTCTAAGGCTGAAGGACTGGGAGATGAGTGGTGCCACCAGCAAAGCTGGGGAACGTAAGAAAGGGTGGGAGGAGAAGGTGGGTGAATCGGGACCATGTGAATGTTGAGGTGTGACACATTCAGGAGGCTATTACCTCAGGTAGTAGCTGCAACTTTATATCTGGAAAAAAGACAGTGGCAGCGACACAGATATCCTGTCATTGTCACAAAGGAGCTAACAAAAACAACCACAACTCTCCAGAAGAAAAAGTGTTAAGAACGATTATGTGCAGGTTGTTTTAAAGGCCAGTAAACTAATCAGAAACCTCACTGAATAAGAAAACTCAATGAAATATATTCTTCACAGTTCAGAAAACTGCAGAAAACAATCTTAAGCTAAACTGATTTAGCTCAGGCTGATCACTGATCTCCGCTTCTCTATATCATGCTGACTCACAAATTTTGAAATCTAGACTGATTTAGTTGTTACTTTCACTGTGTGCTAAGAATAAAAGGGATATTTCACACTTTAGCATTCTTTTTACATTCCTGAAAGCACAGAGAATATGTGGCCTTTAAACTATACTTTGGAAGTAGCTCAAGACTGCAGACTGCTCTATTTTAATAGACAAGCTTAATTGACTCCTGTTTTTGAATGACTGATATGTGGTCTCTCTGGTAATGCAGAATGCCACCTGTGCTGTAATCATTTTAATCATCAGATTGCCACATGGCACCAGTTATAGACGCTGCCAGTCAGTAACGTGACAGACATTTTAAGGGCCATTTGTTTTTCTATTTAAATTGTACTGACAAATTAAATTTGAGGAGATATTTATGGTCCAAAGGGATCTCATTTCAGGTAGGGATGCACAGTCCTGTCTCTAAAACAGTGCACCTCTAACATCCGAGAACCACTGAGCCTGTCCACTCAATCAAGGAAAAGGTGTTTTCTAGAACTGCACAGATAAATATAAAACTTGTATGAAACTTTCTTTTTTTCCCTAAAACTGTGTCTTATTATAAAACTGAAATGTTACACAAACAGCCATTTTAAGAAGTGGTTGCTCTAAGGATGCTGAATACCAGAGAGGATCTCTTCAGAACCTTCGGTCTCCAATGCAAATGTCTTCCTTAGATCATGCCACACAGCTGTGCAGCGAGTGTGTGAGCTCTTGGCTCTGTGTGATGTGGTCTTCGGGAAAAGCCTCCTTCATAGAAACATCAGTCAAGAGAGGGACAGAAGACAGACCATGAATTTCACTCCATTACTTTTGTGCTTACTGCTGTCACACACTGTGGTTTCATGCTTATCTGAGAACTTTCATAATCATATTTATTTTAAAAGAATTGGTTTTATTGTATATCTAAAATAATAACAAGGCACATAAAACAAGTGCCTGAAGGAATAGGAAATGCCACTCTTATCATTTGCTCACAGTGGTGAACTATATCCCCATTTTAAAGCAAAACATTGATGGAAAACAACACTGTGATGATCTTTTCTTTGTAGCAGTTGTTTTAGCACCTGCCTCAGCCCTAAACTACAATTCAGTTATTTACTCTTCCAACAATACTGCTGCTAACTGTAAAGGATTTAAATAACACAGAAGGAAACTTAATCAAAATCCTGTTCCCATTGCTTCAAAGTGTATTTCACAATGTTATTCCCAGTTTTTATGGGGCTACCCAGGCTACAACTAAATTAATTCTTTTAATCATCTTATACAATATTTACTAAAGTAAAACTGCTACATAAAGCATATTTTCTGCTTTCTGAATATAAAACTATAGTAATTATATGGCCCATTTACTACACAAAAAGTGTGTTTGGTTAATTAAAAGGAGCATATCTATTATTTGTTTCAATGGTACATACTCTACATTTTTAATGCTACTGATGGTAAAATTTTATTTCCAACTCATTATACTAGAGTCCACATGGTATTTTAGAATGGGAAACAACAACCATTTTCTTTCTGTTAAAAAGAAAACCACACGTCCCAAATAGCGTCATTTGTGCTAAAGACCACTGACAGACCCAAGCAGGCCTAGGAGGAATGAAAAATCACGAGGTGGGAAATTGCACCAGTGGGAAACTGCCTGCCGACCCCACCCAGGACAAACAGATGCTTGGCCAAGATAACAGGATGCCTGCTAGAAGCAATGGCCAGTAGAAGCAGCAACCAGCTCCCACCAAAAGCAGTGGTTAGAAGAAGCTCCAACCCGCTCCAGACAATCAGACTTGGACACTCCATTTACCTTTCATGGGTTTTTGCACTTAAAAACCCTACCCTAAAAACAACTGGGGAGTCTTAACCTCCC
The DNA here is from genome assembly GCA_028533065.1 of Trachops cirrhosus. Taxonomy (NCBI): domain Eukaryota; kingdom Metazoa; phylum Chordata; class Mammalia; order Chiroptera; family Phyllostomidae; genus Trachops; species Trachops cirrhosus. The sequence goes on from CM052541.1 coordinate 147,839,122, forward strand.
TTGGTTGGTTCCACTTTCCCCTCTTTTCCCCTGCTAATAAACCCTCGTGGCTTAGCTCGCCGCCACCATCTGGTTTCTTGAATGACTCTGACCTAACACCCATGACCCCACCCTTGTTCCTAAAAATCCTTCCATTTTGTATAATCCCTCGGAGCTCCCTTACAATTGATAGATGTTGCCAGTTCAGGAATGGCTCAATAAAGTCAATTAGATCTTCAAATTTAGTTGGTTGAATCTTCTTCTTTAGGTACTGAAATTAAGCTTTGTTTAAATAAGCTAACTGAAGTACAGACAAAAATATATGTAAGAAAAGTAAAACAGGAAAGCCACTAGTGGCAACAGTTGAATGAACTAAAATAAAAAATTAATAAGGTGAGTAGATTCATTGCTCATCTAACAGTGGTTCTAGAACAACAGGTCCACTCTGTGGTGAGCTCAGAGTGTCAACCTTGGGATGGTGATGGAAGGTAACAGGGAACTCGGAGCCTTAAATTTTGAAACAGAAGATTTCAGTTTTCAAACTGCCCCACAGAAGGTGGTAGGTGGGGGCGGTGGGGGGAAAACCAAGAGCATTAGGGCACAGTGAATAATAAACTATTTTTACAAATGTAAGTGTAACAGGGTGCAGCCAAGGGGAATGCCCCCAAATGGGGATTTGTAATGGGGTCCAGAACTCAGGGTGTCCAGGAAATATTAGAGAAAAATATACATATGATGTCTGCACCTCCACTAGTCTGAGTGGGGGCATGGGACACATGGAGCAGGGTCATTTAGAGCTGTTTTGCATAGCAACAGCTTTGCAGTTAACCTCTGACATGGTCATTTAACACATCTATAACCTTTAACTGGTTGCATAGATATGTTAAATAGCTGTGGCAATACTTTGAGCCAGGGGGATGGGAGTGACTTCAACCCAGGACTTAACTGGGAGGCAACTCCCCCTGGTTACAGCGTCTGAGTGAGAGCTTGGACATGACTGGCTCCACACCATGGGGCCACACCTGCCAAGACTCACGATGGCAGCCCAGTAAAGCTGGACAAATATAGGGATGTTGGCAGGTGTAACTGATTGTGGGAGGTGTTGGAAATGGGGCTGCAGAGGAAGACTGGCATGGGGATTTAGACCCAGACATGGAAGCCATGATGGAAATCACCACGCGGCTTGGGCAGAGGGCAGGACCACTCGGCTTTGGCAGGAGTTGGGACCACTCAGCTTGGGCGAAAGTTAGGACCATGTGACTGTGGCTCCCTCTTGCCATATGGCTTAGGCAGCAGGAGAGACATTGCTTGGAAGAAAAGGGGTGAAAGGACTCTTGCTGGTGGGCCGTGAGAAGGTGCCACATGGCTTTGGATTAACTGGAGATCCTGGTAGCAACACAGCAGATGGTGCCGGGAGTCTAAATCACAGACTTCTACTTCTTTTCCTAAGATACAGTACCCCAGACTGGGCAAAGGGGTGAGGGAAGGACTGTGTGCATTTGTGGGTATTCTAAAGAACTTCAGTATTTTAATGAAGACATTAAGTCATTACTCTAAGTCCGTATAACTTTTAAATAAATAATTCCTTTCCTTTTCACCAATCTCTGTCATTAAGAGGCGTCTTTCCTCTGGCGGCGGGCAAAGTGAACCTAGTATGGGGGAGAGGAACTCCCAGAGAAAAAGGGGGTGGTCCTTTTGGTAATAGTGTATCGTTCACCCACCCTGGGTCTGTTCTGTAACATAAGCAATAAAATACAAAAAAAGAAAAAGTTGCTGATAGTTCACCACAAAAGAATAAAGGTAATTTAAAATTGAATATACACTTATTTCAATAAACAGCAAAAACATCCAAAATGTTCAAACTGTACATAGAATTTTTGTAACAGTTAGTTGAGTTTATTTGAACCAAATGATGACAATGCCAGGAGGCAGCAAGACCTGAAAGGTTCCGGAGAAGGGCAGTTCTGCAGTTTCTTTTATATATTTGGAAGTAAGAGGAAACAAAAGGAAGACTATATAAAGTTGGGAGAAAGCAAGGTATAGGATAGTTAACAAGATCATGTGCTCCTCCAAGGGTCTAAAAACAGAGGCGTGTCAAAGGTGTGTTAACTTAGATGCACAAAAACAATGGACAGCGAGTGCTCAAGGCAAAGAGAAACCTTTTTACTAAAGAAGTTATATGCCTGGCGTGTGACCACTCACCATGACCTTCCCAGTTAGGAATTTATGATCAGATCGCCCTGTGCAGTTTCTCTGAGTTAGATCTATTACAGTAAGTACAGGTCTAGTACCACAAGAATCAAAGGAAAAGAAACAGAAAAATTGGGATTTGGTCAAGAATTGTGGGGAAAAAGATAAAGAGCCATGGAAACAATGCAATAATGATACCAATAAAATAGCTACGATTCATGTATTGTGTATTAGAACACAAGTGCAAGTGGACAGGGACTTGTGCAAGAAAAGAGGCCACATACTAACCTGACCTGGCAAGGGGAGGCCAGAGAGGCAGACTTACAGAGACCTACAGTAACCACAAAGGATGGACTAAAATTAAAACTTATTAACTAAAAACAGTTCATGGCGGATAGTCATGTCCTCAGCCAGTGTTTTCCCTAACAAAAGTTAACCTTTGCTTTAACTAAGCCTGTCTATTTTCTTTTTGCATCTACGATAACAGACCTTTGGAATGTCAAAATAACTTCTTTTTTCCCAAACCCCTTGGGCACAAGCTGAGACCACAAAAATCCCCTCATTGTTATCGTTATGTTAATTGTTGATTGTTAACTATCCGGTATCCATCTATATAAAAGAAGTATGTGTCTATCATTTTACCTTTTATCCAGTCTCAAAGGTTTTCCCTGCTTTGCTTTCTCCTGTCTATCACCAATGGACTTCCTGTAACCCCATTATGGCTCATTCTCTGATTCTAATGTATAAAATCAGTTGCTAAACTGTCATTCTCTGCAGCATTTCTCAATCCATTAACATGTTGCTTTCCAGCAATTGTTGTTGTTGTCAGTTTGGCTCAAACTCACCAAACATTCTCTACAGGTTTGAATGTTTCTTACATTGACAAACTTCTGTCTATATTTCTGATTCTGTGCCCTCAGGTCCTAAAACTGTGTGACACACACTGGGTACTGTATAACTGTTTGTTGGATGATTGAATAATGTCCCAGATAGCTTATGTACATTATGCTTAATCTTCATACTTTCCTGAAAGGCTATTATTTTTATTCCTACTTTTAAAATTAAAAACTAAGGCTCATAAATGGCTACATACCAGGTTAAAATCATACAGATTAGCTATTATTAAAATACAGATTTCTCTAACCCTAAAGTAGGTCTTTCTTCTGCAGGATAAGGCAATTTATGAGAAAAGATACACTGAATTGGAAGGCAGGCCTCTAGGCTTTATTCTGTTTGTAATAAGTCAAGTGATCCTTGGTAAGTTACTTCCTTTCTCTGTGGAACTACTCCATTTGGGGACAAAGGGCTGTATTTACAGATACAGGAATTGGTAGTAATATCTGCTGGCCACACAGTCTGATTGCAAAGATCGTATTGGTCCATATAAAAGTGCTTTTAAAATGTGATGATATATAAATTAAAAATATATTGATATTAATAAAAAGGATGTCCCCAATTATTTAAATGCTATTGAAATAAACAAGAGTATATGAACAAAATATGAAAGGGAAGTTGCTTTTTATTTATTTATTTTTGGGTTGTTTTCTTTGATAGGATGACTTGTGCTATGGATATTGCATTACGGAGTATTCAGGAAATGAGAATAGTGTCTTTCTAATATTACACAATTCAAGATATAGGAATAAAGCTGGTAACTGAGGGCATGTACCATATTGGAAGTCATCTGGTGAGTGATGGTAGTTAAATTCATGAGAATGGTCAAGGTTTTAAAAGAAAGTGATGCAGTATTAAGGAAGGTAGAGATCTTGAAAATGCCTATGAAGAGTGAAGAAAACTAGAAATGGGAATAGAGGAATAGAAATAGAAGCAGGCAGTACAAGGCCACAAAGGCCAAAAGGCAGGACTTGTACTAAGCAAGTGCTGCCTAACAGCGTCTAATGTGCAGGGACACGTGAAGTGAAGAAGCCCATGCATCTGGCCCGGGACGTATGCGTGAGGGCAGTATCTGATTGGGCAGATGCCAGTTTAAAAGAGGAATAAGATACATCTTTATTTTTAATTTTGGGGAAAACAAGTGTGTTTGAAAACAGAGGGAATAAGGCAATGGAGAAGATGAGAATTAAAATGTCAAAGAGCAGGAAGGATGCAAAGGCAGGAGGGACAAAAATGCAGGATAGGGGAAATGGCCTTAGGATCCTTTCTCTGTCAAAGTGAAAAAAAAGTAATTGATAAGAAATAGGGTTAGGATACAGGAATATTATTTTCGTGTGCAAAGGAAGGGGAACTCCCTGGCTCAGATTTCGTTTTAAGGAATGTGGCATTTAAAAGCATTAGAGATACAGTAACAAGCAAAGCCAACACAATCCCACCCTCCTAGAGGATGGGTCCTAAGTGATGGAGAGCAGGCATTGAACAGGAGGATGGTTGGTGCACAACACTTGAAAAGTAGGAAATATGTGTAAATTGACAAGAAAAATTTTATAAGCGGCTAATAAGAAATAGAATTGTCAAATATCCTTTGCTCAAATGATGAGGCTCAGAATGGATTTGTATTGAATGAAATGTGTGGGGTTACATGATTTTTTGCCAGTTAATTTTTGATAATCTAGACACAAGGAAAAGACAAAAATGGTAAAAGTTAATGAATGGCACTTCTGTGATGTATGAATTTTCTTTTTTTACAGTACATATGTTTTCCAATGGTTATTACAAGACTTTTAAAAACTGATAAAAACTAAGAACTGAAATTACTGCTTTATATAGAAAAATTACTTCTAAAAGTTAATCAATAAAAAAATATTTGTATCAACTATAGGCCTCAAAGATAAGGAATTATGATAACAGAAGAGTTTGAAAAAGATGAAATATCTGAGCGATGGGGAAGAAATATTAAAGGTCAAATCTTGTTGTGTCTAAACTGGCACAGAAAGTCAGTTTCACCCACACATACAAAAACACTAATATTGGTAAACCTCAAAGCATGAAGGGGAATGGTGGAAAATGTAAGTGCCATATTGAATGTTATTTTTAGAAAAGGGTTGGATTAAATAGCAGTCCACTGATTAGTTAATTCTTTTCAAGAAGCATGAAGCAGAGAACTTAGCATGCTAGTGATGACAGATTAGAATAAAACTGAGTTTTTAATGACAAAGTCAGAAGTCAAAAGGAAGCATGTAGCTGAAGAAAAATGAAACCTAAAAGTTACAATCATTTGGTTACCTAAACAGTGATTATTAGAAAAGAAAACTTCCTAAGTGCAGACAATGTTTGCTTTCCACATTTGTTTGCTTGTTTATGGGCTAATATTTATGCCTTCTTAAAAGGTAATGCCTATATTAGTAAAGGTTAATAACTTCATACTTGCTAAAAGTTTTAGAAAACCAATGAAAAACCCTTTTGCTTTTTTTTTTTTTTTTTTTACAAGACCTGAACCAACTGAGACAAAGGAATCAGGCAGGTGGGCATCAAAATTAAAAAAAAAAAAAAAAAAAGAAAGACAGACTAAATAAATGTTATCTCCAAAATGTGCTACCACAGTCTTGATCAGAGATGGAAGAAATGTCTCAGAACTGATCATTTAAATTGGCCATTAAATTTAATAGTAAAAGGCAAGTTAATGATTACAATGCATTATAAAACCTTTAGAAGTTTGTTTTGAGGATCATTTTTAAAGTTATTATTTTTGTGTCAGTTTTTATGTTATTATTTTTAAAATCAGTATTTTTATGGAAATAACTTGAATAAATATCTGTCACAGAATTTTGAGACCCATTAGAACAAAGTTTAATGAGAAAAAAGTTATCAGAGCTAAACTACTTGCAAGGACAGTATTTTACTTATTTTTTACATTAAAGATTTTATTTATCTATTTTTAGAGAGAGGGGAAGGGAGGGAGAAAGACAGGCAGAGAAACATCAATGTGTGCTTGCCTCCTGTGCCCTCTACTGGGGACAGGGCCATAACCCAGGCATGTGCTCTGACTGGGAATTGAACTGGCAACCCTTTGTTTTGCAGGATGACTCTCAATCCACTAAGCCACACCAGCCAGGGCAAGGACAGTATTTTAACACAGCTAAATTCACTGTATTTTCATATCTTTATAATGACATTGTCAGCCTTGTCCCTGATGGAGCTGGTACAATAGAACAAGTGTTGTTTAGGGAAAATAAAAGCTTCCTAAAATGAACCTCTGAATTATGCGTATTTACAAAACTAGTGACAGCAAACTTGAAAATGACAGTATCTCCTTCAAGGTCAGGGATGTGGCTGCCTCATTCATCACATGGCCAAGAGAAAATCAAAGCTTATGCTCCCTGCAGGCAGCCAGATGCCAAAGAGTAGGAGAGGGGTGAGCCACGCATGCAGATCCATTTTCCTCTGGATACACTAAAGAAGTGGGGCAAACCCAGGCCGAGAGTGAATGACAATGGAGACTCCTGGAGGCAGAAAAAGGTAAAGAGATTCTCCTGTAAAACCACAGAGCAATATTTAAGAGAAAAAATACTTTATAAGCTGGTCTGAATAACAGTCACTTCTCACTGTCTCATTTTTACACTGGAAGACAATGAAAATGGGACGTACCTGGTTAGACTCTCTTAAATTGTTGATATAGAACACTCATGGCTGGCATTTGGAAAGATGATAATTTTGTCATATTCATAGCACTAAAATGAACTCTGGAGAAATGTGTCAAATAATCCTATGGTTAATTCTATATGTAATATGATGCCTTTCTGTAAACACAGCCAAGACTAATCCCCAGAAATGCAGTTTTTTAAAAAGCAATCAGGAATGTCATATAAAATGAATGTCAATATTCACAGCATGTGAATACAAGTTCAAAATTCTTATCTTTCAACGAGTTGGGGAAAATCCTGATGGGTTGCTAGACTACTTTTTTAATCTCCTTCAGAATCTTTTCCAACTTGCATTTCAAGCATGAAAAGATACCCAATCAAGTTCCAACAAACTCCAAGACTTCGAAAAATCATCACTTCAACAGACATATTTTCATTCTACTCCTCTCAGTGATAAACAGAATGATTATGGCAAGTCCTTTGATTATTGTTACTGTGTTTCCTGTAAGCGTGGGGCCTCACAGGAGACACCTCATTAAATCTTCCCTCATTTCCTCCTGTTTTTCTTTATCCCTCATTTCATTTCCTCAAAATAATATTATATAGCTAACATTTCCTTTGAGAATAATGTGTTTTATCATTCTGTTTTTAATAAGAACAGTAGTATTGTGAATATGCTAATTATTCCTCTCCTACTATGTGCAAAGAACTGAATTGAAGGTTGAAAAAGTCTTATCTGACCACTGCTGCCTTCAGGGTTTTCATTCCATAACTAGAGAAAACAACAGTAAAAAATGTAATATGTAAGCTCCTAATCCATGATATGAAAATCCACTCACATATTTTATGTATTCAGAACCAGACTCTAATAATGCATTGTGCACTTCAAATACTTGATACTGCTGACAGCCAGATATTTCAATTAGCCTCAACTAGCCATTTCTCAGATCTTCAAACTATAAACTACACTTTGTTAAAAGACTTAAAAGCTTGTGAGGTACAAACCAAAATTAAGATAGATTTTTTAATTATCATATTCTTTTAAAACACATAACTAAGTCACTGAGTTTCTTTAAATACAATTTTAGCAATTGGCTGTTCTATTAGAATTAGAGGTTTCCTCTTTATGATTTAAATGATGAATGGAAAATGAACTAATTTGAAAAATTAAAAGTTTTCTAATTTCCATTATGAATGTACTTCCTTTTTATTTCAGAACATGAAACTATTTGAAAATAAGCACCTTTCATATATGCTGAATAGATAATTGTAGTAGATCTAAAATACCAGCATAACCTTCAGAACTCAAACTAGAGTCTTCTCACAAATAACTGAGAAAAATCCACTATGCTCTCTTCTTATAAAGAAATTACTTTCCTGTTTAAAAATTGAGATAGAGAATATAAGGATCCTTGTTATTCAAGCAAAAGTGTTTATAGATTAGGAAACAAAGATTGACATTTCAGGGAGTACGTTATGATAAGTGATAACCATCATATAAATAAAAGCAATTGAACTTACAGGACTATTCTACATATAGAATTACACTAAATGTTGTCATTTAATATCTCTGGATAAGGGAAGAAAAAAAGAAAGGAAAAAAGAGGTATACACTAATGTTTATATATATTTTCTCTATAATCTTGAGGAAATTAAGGGTTCCATTAATTTACAATGTCTTATAGTAATCATGTCACTCGTAGAGAAAGACAAAGCACTGCTTACAAGTTGTCAGGTTCAGAGAAGCCTTTGATCACTCCATTGGGGTAAGGGCTGTGCTGATGATCTAGGGTGTTTGAAAATGTAATGAGCCCTACAGATAATAAGGGAGAATAAATTATCAAACTTTGGCCTTTTGAAGCCAGCTAACTGAAATTTTCCAAGAGCTTCTATAAACTTTTTTACCTATTACTTGATTTTATTATATAGTAACTGAGAGAAAAGAATCATGTTACCAATACGTTTATTCCTATATCTAAGATCATGTAGGAAAGTATATATTAGAGGACTAAATGTATAAATATTAAGATGGATTACTATAGTTAATATTTTGGTAACTTGAATCAGTTTCTACAGCTACCTACTTAGGTCATGCAGTGATACAGGTATAGTACATCTAGATTTTTTTTTCATTTTTAAATTATTTTTATTTTTCAATTACAGTTGACATACATTATTGTATTAGTTGCAGGTGTATACCACTGTGATTAGATATTAAATAACTTACTAAATGATCGCTGTGATTCTCACACCTGACACAATAGTTATTACAATATTATTGACTATATTCCTTATGCCATTATTTATACTCCATGACTATTCTATATATAAAAACCAATTTGTACTTCTAATCCCTTTATCTTTTTTACCTAGCTCCCCAACCCCCTCCCATCTGGCAACCATCAAAGTGTTCTCTGTATCGAAGACACTATTTCTGTTCTGCTTCTTCATTTGCTTTGTTTTCTAGATTCAATCATTGATAGATATGTATTTTTCACATTTTTTGATGGATATCTATTTATTGACATTTTATTGTTCAAATTTTTATCTTTTTTTCTTTTTAATGAAGACCCTCTAACATGTTATACAATACTGGTTTGGTGGAGATGAACTCCTTTAGTTTTTTCCTATCGGAGAAGCTCTTTATCTGACCTTTGATTTGGAATGATAGCTTTACTGGGTAGAATAATCTTAGTTTTATAGGTCTTTGCTTTTCATTACTTTGAATACTTATTGCTAATTCCTTCTGGCCTCCAAAGTTTCTGCTAATACCAGCTGACAGCCTTATGGCAGCTTCCTTGTAGGTAACTAACTGCTTTTATCCTTGCTGCTTTTAAGATTCTCTCTTTAACATTTGGCATTTTAATTTATGATATGTCTTGGTGTGCGCCTCTTTGGGTTCATATTGTTTGGGATTCTCTGCACTTCCTGGACTTGTATGTCTATTACCTTCACCAAGTTAGGGAAGTTTTGTGTCATCATTTTTTCAAATAGGTTTCCAATTTCTTGTTCTCTTCTCCTTCGAGCACCCCCATGATGTGAATGTTGATACGCTTCAAGGTGAGCCAGAGGCGCCTTACACTGTCTTTGTTTTTTGGGATTCTTTTTGCTGTTCTGATTGGGTGTTTGTTGTTTTTTGCTTCCTTATATTTCAAATTGCTGATTTGATTATTGGTTTCATCTACTCTACTGTTAATCTCTATAAATTATTCTTCATTTTAATTAGTGTATCCTTCATTTCTGACTGTTCTTTGTCTATGTTGTTGAGGTTCTTACTAAGTTAGTTGAGCATCATTATAACTAGTGTTTTGAACTCTGCATCTAGTAGATTTCTTGTCTCTATCTTATTTAGTTTCCTACAGTTTTGTTCTGTTCTTTTATCTGGACCTTGTTTCTTTATCTCCTTATTTTGGCAGTTTCCCTGTGTTTGTTTCTATGTATAAGGTAGACCTGCTATGTCTCCCAGGCTTGGCAGAGTGGTCTAATGTAGTAGGTGTTCTATAGGGTCCAGTGGCACAGCCTCCCCATTCACCAAAGCTGGGCACTTGAGGTGCACCCACCATGTGGGCTACATACATCCTCCTGTTATAGTCGAGCTTTGATTGCTACTGGTACGTCAATGGGAGGGATTTACTACCAGGCTGATAACCCGCAAGGAGTGACTTCAACCACTGACCACCGACCACTGTGGAGGATCAGCTGTGCAGGTGCCCACCTCACAGAACAGGACTTACTTCAGTGGGGTTCTGGTGCCTGCTGAGTCCACTCCTTGAGCGTATCAGTTGTAGAGGTGGTTGGGTCATGATGCTTCGATGTGGTCTGAGGTTGACCACTGGGTGTTCTGGCCCTGAGACCACCAGAGGAGGTGTAAGCCAAGATCAACTGCCATCTGTGTTCTGCCCAGAGCCACCTGGCATGAGCACAAAGTTGCCACGTCCAGTTCCAGTGCGGCCAACCATGTTGTCTGACAAGGTCCAGACAAGGGGGATATGTCTTCAAGGAAGCATATCCTGGCCTAGAAGACGTGTCATTACTTGGGATCTGTGTTTGATTTTGTTCTTTTTTTGTTGTTGTTGTTGTTGTTTTTAAATTTTATTTTAGATTCTTCAGTACAGTTTCTATCTTTTAATCCCATTCCAGCCCACCCACCCATCCCTCTCCACCTCCCTTCCATTTCCAAGCCTGTTCTTTCTCTTTTTTGGATTCTGTATTTTTACTGCCTTAATCATCTGGGACCTCTTAGAAATGACCACCACTCTTAGAGTTAACCAGCAACTGACATAAGCAGGATATAATCAGACCCATGCATCTCTGTTCAACAAGTCCCTGAATGTCTAAAAGTCGTTAGAGTAACAGCCCCTCCTTTACCTTGCATAGGGATATATATCAATTAGACAGCCATAGAAATAAGAAAAGCTGGTTAGCTATTAAGCATGTA
>CM052541.1:147850766-147922473 GCA_028533065.1 Trachops cirrhosus
TCTTCTCCTTCTGGTACCCCTATAATTTGGATGTTGGAATGTTTAAAGATGTCCTGGAGGTTCCTAAGCATCTCCTCATTTTTTTTGAATTCTTATTTCTCCATTCTTTTCTATTTGGTTGTTTCTTTCTTCCTTCTGGCCCATTCCATTGATTTGAGTCCCAGTTTCTTTCCCATCACTATTGGTTCCCTGTGCATTTCCCTTCATTTCACTTAGAGTAGCCTTCACTTTCTCATCTAATTTGTGGTCATGGTCAACCAATTCTGTGAGCATCCTGGTCACCAGTGCTTTGAACTGTGCATCTGATAGGTTGGTTATCTCTTGGCTGCTTAGTTGTATTTTTTCTAGAACTTTGATCTGTTCTTCTGTTTGGGTCTTTTTTTTTTTTTGTCTTGTCATGCCTGTTATGTATGAGGGGAAGAGCCTTAGGTGTTCACCAGGGTGGGGCAACCCAGTCTCTGGGATATGATGTTGTATGGGGGGGCAGGGTCCAAGAGGGAACAATGGCACTTGCTCCGCTCTCTGTCAGATTTCTTTCCCTTCTGCTGCTTCACCCAAGTTAACTGGGAATTTCTGGTGCTAATTCCCATGTTGGTGGGCTTGTCCACGGGGTTCTAGGACCCCGTGGGTCTCTCCAATGCACTCTCCTGTGAAGCTCGGAGTCTCCCCCTGGGCCTCAACCCCAACAGGTGTTTTCAATCTGTGTCCTGAGGTTCTGTTTCCCAATGCTGGGACCCTGGGTTATGCAGTCTGTTCATTGCCCAACTTCGCCTGGTTTATCTGCGCGTGAATGTGAGACTGCCCAGACAGCCAGCCACGTTGCGTGCAGTGCCTCGCTCACAATCGCCACCTCACTGGGTCTACCAGCCGCCTGCATGCCCAGGGTCTACCCGCTGTGGTCTTGTACCTGGGATGCCTTAAGCACCCAGTGCCACTGCTTTTTGTGCTGTGACCCCTCTCCACCCGACTGCCTGACTCTGCCCTTCCTATGAGTCTGGATTAATGTATATAGTTTAATTCCTCAGTTGTCCAACTTCCATACAGTTCAATTTTCTGTCACATCTGGTTGTTATCTTGTTTCTAAATTGTTGCTGACTTTATTTTGGTTGTGGGAGGAGGCACAGTGTGTCTACCTATGCCTTCATCTTGGCCAGAACTTCCCAAAGTAAATTCTTCTAGAGACACAATTATTCCCATTATCTCCTTCCAGTTGGTCAAAACATTCCCCTCAGCTGGCCCATACTTTCTCAGTACAGATGGCCAAAACTCAAACCAAACACCTACACTTATACCGAGAATGACTTGTGCCTGTGAGGTTTACCATACTCAGTCTGTTGATAAGCACTCCCCAAAATGTCACTTACCATTGCCCAAGATTAAAAGCTTATTCTTAATTTATTATCCAGCATCAACCACAATTCATCTAAAAGACTCTCAGTCATTATTGCTTTCCAGTTTTTTTCTTATTAATTACTAGAATTTTTATCCTATTTTCAACATGGCTTCATTTGCATTCTTAAGAAATAAATCTCATTCTATAATTTATTGCCTATCTTTGCAATGCAAAAGTATTTATATAGCTTTGACTTATATTTGCATTTTTAGCTTTATAATTTCTTTAAAATGCAACTGACAATAAATTCTATTATGCTATTGAGTTTCTCATATAAATGTTAAAACTACACAACTTCAAAGTTCAGAATAGACTTGGCAAACTTAATGCTTTGCAGTCTCACCTTAAGTTTGATACAATTTGAAAGTCTCAGAAAGTCATATCCAGTAAAATATGAATTGGAAGCATCAGTATGTCTCCCAGGCACGGGGAGAGGGACACAGAAGGGGCACTGAGTGATTATAAAGATTGGTGCCAGACATTTCAAGATATTTATTTAATACTGGCATTGTTCCCAGGAAAGCAACAAGAAATTCCATTAAATTGCTTTTTTCTTCTTCTTTTTTTGCAGAGTTCTGTGCTTTTTGGACCAAGAGATCAGGCTAGTGCTATTAGTTTTTAGAGTACTATCACATACTGTTATGGTCTACCTATGAACATAATTTATTTTTAGTTGATTTATTATTTTTTGAGCAACAACTAAATGCTACACAGAGCATCCTTAATGAATGAACAAGAACATGATTAGTGGCCTTAACTAGCTCATTTTCCAGGGAAGAGGTTGACATTTAAACTAGTAAATTTCAATACAAAGGTGATACCTGCAAGATATAGGACAACTTAATTCCACCTAAAGTCAGTTCTGAGCTCCAAGTGGTTGATTTACAAATAAATTTTTGAAAACATAGTATTTCATGAGTTAGGCACTGTCTCTATAAATATCTCAATAGCATACATAAACATTAATTTTTCAGCCTAATTTGAAGGCTATAGAAACTCCAAAATCATTAAGTAAAGATTAATAAACAATGTTACTACATTTGCTTATGAAACTTCACAGAAAATTTGAGTATAAATATAAGGAATAAAAGTTTGAAATAATGATTTAATCCCTTTTAGGGATTGCAAAATATAGAAAAGGTACATTTGCAGAAATAGTTTTATTCAGAAAGTAAACAGAGATCAATGTTTTATCCCTGCAATTTGTGAGTTTTGACTTCTCTGTTTCTCAAAGTCATTCAATCGCACTACTCTTGTGGTTGTTTCTCATCATTATTACCTGGTATGCATCCCTGGCTCTGATTAAGAATGTGAACTGTCATTATTTTAAGCACTTCAGTGCAAAGATTTTAGTTTCCCTTAGGCATCATACTTCATCAACAGTTCGATAAACCTGCAAAATGTTTTACTTATTCCTGAAGGAAAAACAAGTTTAGAAAAAATGTGAAGCCCTTAATATTTTGTGCACTTATATAAAGTAACTCTCCAGTAAGAATAAATGTCAAAATTGAATCTTCATGATGTCAAGCTCAGCCAGATACAGTGTTTCTCATAGGCCAAATGAATGCGGGGATGAATATAATTATTCCTTAGGAGTCTATTTGACTCCTATTATATGATGGATGATTTTATTCTACTGTGTTGGTAAAATACAGTGGAACTGAAATTAATCTCAAATGTGAATACAAAAACAAAGGAAGCAATACAGAGCAGCTAAAATCACTACACCATCATATGCCAACTGAATTAGAGTTACTGAAGTCTATTGATATATTTAGAAATGTTAATCTGCATTTTGAAACAAAAGCAATATAAACAAAGGCCACTTATGGCTAATGAAGGTAAACTATATGTGAGGGGAAGACCCCTGAAGGTACACAAGAGTACAAACATTAAAAAAAAAAAGTTTTTCAAGACTTCTATTACTTTTAACATACTCATTTTAATTTAACTGAATATCTGAGTTCAATTCCAAAGTAGGGATGGATGCCATTTCTCCCACCTACTTGAGGAAAACTTTTACACTGAATGGCTGTCCCTGAGACACACTAAAAACTCTATGACACACTTAAGGTTTCTTAGAAATAATGCAAAAAGAAATTCAGAAGGATAAAATTATTAGTATTCAAGGATAATTTTTTCTGTCATTATTTATATATTTAAAGCTATAGTTTGAAACAAACCCATTATATCTTATACCATGCATCTACAAAAATTTTAAAGGAGAAGTAGCTAATGATTTATGTTCTTCTCTCTAGAAGAGCAAATAAGTGTGTATAAAATACCATACTGAATTTTAGTAGACTACATTGATTATATTCCTTTGAGAAAGATAACAGGGCAATGAAGAACTACTGGAAAAGATACATAAGAAAAAGCAATTCAGTAAGGTGAGAAGCCAAGTAGCTGAATAAAACTTTCAACTGTCTCTGAGCAGAGGTCTCAACAGGCTCATAAAGCTAGTAGACAAAATATTGAACTTCAAGCTATAGATTTCAAAATGTGCCATAAATACCAAGTATAAATACAACAAACAACTCACCCCTAGGCATACCATAAGGGAAAAAGCAAAAACCAAAAGAAATCTTCAAATCAGCCAGAGAAAAAAGACCACATTACCTGCAAAGGAGAGGCAGGAACACTTACAGATGACTCTTCAACAGAAATGCGAAGCTAAACATGATGAAATAACAACTTCAAGGTGCTGAAGAGATGGAAATGCAGACCTTAAATCCATACCAAAAAGGTTTCAAAAATGAAGACTAAAGAAAGAGACATTGAGATGAATGAATTCATTATCAATGGGCTACATTGAAGATGTTTTTCAGGAAAAAGAAAATAACATTCATTGAAATATAGATGCAAGTGGAAATGAAGAACAAAGAAAGCATGAACAGATTGTGTGGTTAAATCACAATACATTTATGGAATAAAATAATTATTATAGTTTGTGGTATTTAAAATGCTTAGAGAATTAAAATTCTTGACATTTATAACGCAAATTGAATAAGCAGTAAATGGTATTAAAGTATTTTAGGATTATTGTACTCTCAGGTGTAACTGCACAGAAACTCCATTTTCTTTAAAATGGTCCTTTCTCCTTTCTTTCTGTCCACTCCTTTCCTTAATTATTAAACCCTTAGGACATCAGATTCTGGTCGGCATCAAACTGTCTTAAGAACAAAGCCTCAGGTCTATTGACCATAAAACAGAGTTGGTCAAGCTAAAGATAACATCTTAACTTTAGTTGTATTTACAGGCCCAGG
Organism: Trachops cirrhosus; assembly: GCA_028533065.1. Classification (NCBI taxonomy): domain Eukaryota; kingdom Metazoa; phylum Chordata; class Mammalia; order Chiroptera; family Phyllostomidae; genus Trachops; species Trachops cirrhosus. Next base: position 147,855,426 of record CM052541.1, read on the forward strand.
CCCATGAAAGCAGAAGACCCTAAGGAGGACACTCTCATGACACCAGACAGAAAGATTCCATGACTGACATTAAGACCTTGTAACAGGATGCAGCCAAGGCGGGGGGGTCTGTTCTGTAACAGTTTTTGGCGACCCAGATGGGACTATAACTGCCTGTGCCAGACTGACCCCCTCAGGTGTGGGAGAGCGAGACTTCGGAATCTTTCCAGTCTCTGAGAATTTCTTTGCACTCCTCCTGAGGGCACCAGCCACCTAATCACACCTGGAAAGGTGAAAAGGATATGAAACGGGGAAGGGAGCAGAGACGTGAAAGTGTTTTGGTTGAAAATTTGTTTTCTGAGTACTGTTTTGGAATAATGGAGTTGGAGTCATGGGTAATAGCTGGGGAAATACCTGGTCTTTTCACCGTCTGTATTCTTCTAGCTCTGAATTTTTGCATGCTCTGCTGGAACAGTGTAAGTTGTTCTGAGCTGGTCCCTGAGTGGAGCCCACTGGGTAGAATTCTAAGGGATTGGGAGGTAACTGCTCTAAAATGGATATACAAGAATCCCTTATGTAAGCAGTTATTGTTTTATTATTGTAACACAGTGTGGCCCACTTATGCTTTGAGTGATGAGATGAGGTGTCCTGTGAATGGTTCCTTGAGTGGCTGCATCATTACTAGATTGAAACACCATTGCCAGCAGTGTGAACTCTTGGAAAAACTCCACTATCTTAATGCATTTATAATGTTGCACAATAGCTTTATGCCAGAGACAGAGAAGTGTGTAAGGGTGCAGAAGGAAAAGGTAGTCTCAAAACCCCTCCCTGATAGAACACAGGAGGAGAGGGATAATTAGATAAACCTCATTAATGCTCTGAACCCAGACCCTGGAATGGATGCTCCCAGACAGGAGAGACCTCTGCAGTGCTGCTACCTCCCCTGGAGGTGGGGCCCACTGGGGCTCCTCTCCCAGTCCTCCCAGGTGGGAGGAACCTGCATGGCTTCACTCCCTCTGCAGACTGGAGGGGCTGCTGCAGTGCCTCGCCCTCTGCAAGTGGGAGGGGTCTTTATGGGGCTACTGCCCTTACAGGTGGTAGAGGTTTCTACACCTCGAGCCTTGCAAGTGATGGGAACTGCCACTGCTATGGTATCTCCCCCGCCACCACAGGCGGTGGGAGCTGCCTCAGTACTGTCTCCTCCCGTAACCTCCCCTGATACAAGGACTGCAAAGCCAACTGTTCCACCTCCACCTGCTGAGGAATGTATCTCACCACCCTGAACTCACCAGGGCACCTCCTATAACTGGGGGGCCTCCAAAGGTGTAGCCAGCCAATACCCTTTGAGGCAATACCCAGTGGGCAGAGTAAATGAAGAAGGCCAGCCCACTGGCTACTATTGGGCCCATACTCCATTCTCCACTTCAGACTTACTAAATTGGAGGAATTCCAACCCTTCATATAGGGACGATCCTCAGATGGCAGATCTCATCGCCTCAATTTTTGCCACTCACTGCCCAAACTGGGCAGACGTACAGGCCCTCATGAACATTTTGCTAACGGTGGACGAAAGACAATTAGTTCTAAACAGGGCTGATCAGCAGGCCCAGTGCCTGCTGCAACAAGGACAGCCATGGGATCCTTGACCCAGTTGAGGTAGTTCCTCAGGGGGACCCTAACTGGGACCTGAATAGTAGAGTTGGCCTAGTCCGTTTGAAACATTACGGAAGGTGCGTATTGGAAGGGCTTAGGAGAGGAGTGCCCAAGCAGAGGAGCCTGAATTTGATACCGACTGTTCAGCAGAAGCCAGATGAGAATTATTCTGAATTTCTAGAAAGGATCTATTAGGCTTATAGGAAATATACTGATGCTGATCCAGAGGCACCAGAAAATGTGAGGATGGTAAACATGACTTTTATTGGACAGAGTGCCCCAGATATCAGGAACAAACTTCAGCATGTAGACGGGGTACTGGGAATGAGCCCCTCCCAGCTGGTGGACATAGTATTTAAAGTCTCCAAAGCCCGGGAAGCAGGGAAGGCAAAATGGGCCACGGTGCTTTTGGAAACAGCCCCCAGATGCCAAAAGAAGCAGGACCCTAGGGCAGAGAAAGGAAACTCATTAGGTGCCCGCTACCATGCCAGTGGCACAATGGGCCCTAAGCAGAAAAAGAAAGGCCCAATAGGCACTAATCAAAGTGCCTATTGCAAGGAGGAGGGTCACTGAAGGAATGAGTGCCCAAATCACAAAGCGGAAAGTAAGAGTAAGAATCCAGGTTGGATGATGGTAAAGCAGAGAACAGAGGATGATAATGAATGAGGCAGCCCAGGGGCTCCATTGGACATCTCCCAAACTATCACCATTTCCCCACAGGAGCCCCAGGTACAAGTGACTGTGGAGAACAAACCAATTGACTTTCTTATAGATACGGGAGCCACATACTCAGTGCTGAACACAAAGTTGACTGGAAGAAGCTCAAATGAAGTAACAGTTACTGGTGTGTCTGGCCACGTACAAAAGCAGACATTCCTGCAACCTCTGGAATACCAGCTTGGGGGTCAAAAGCTTACACATAGTTTTCTCTACATGCCTGATTCACCTATTCCATTGTTGGGCTGAGATTTGCTGTGTAAACTGCATGCACAAATAACCTTTTCCTCCAAGCGACAGCAGCTGCATGTGGAAGTCCTGCTGGAAAATGCCCTCCAGCTGCAGGCTTTCCTGACCTGTCCTGGAAGTCCTGGAGGTGAACCCTTCCCACCTGAGATCTGTGAACAGATCAATCGAACTGTTTGGGCTGACGAAACTCCAGGTAAAGCAGTTAATGTGCAACCCATAAAGATACATGTACAACAAGAGGCACAGGTCCCACAAAAGAAGCAGTATCCCCTCAAAAAGGAGGCTTTAGAGAGGACCCAGCCAGTGTTGCAAAAGTTTTTGAAATCAGGATTAATTCAACCTTGCTGGTCACCCTACAACATTCCCATTTTGCTAGTCAAAAAGCCATACTCGGATGACTATCAGTTCGTACAGGATCTCCAGGCCATCAATGACATTTACCATACCAGGCCTAACCCTTACACCTGGTTGACTATGGTGCCTGGGGATAGTAAATGGTTTTCAGTCCTGGACTTGAAGGATGCTTTTTTCTGCATCCCGATAGATGAGCAGGCTCAGCAATGGTTTGCCTTTGAGTGGCAGAACCCAGAGACGAAAGCCACGCTCCAATACTGCTGGACTGACTGTGCTGCCACGAGGATTTAAGAACTCCTGGACGATATTTGGAGAAGTGCTGGCAAAAGACTTAAGGGATGTTCAGTTGAGATCGGGAGTTCTTTTGCAATATGTAGATTGCATGTTAATAGCCAGCAGTAACTATGAAGACTCTTTGCACAACATCATCACAGTACTAAATCATTGGGCAAAGAAGGGATATAAAGTGTCACCTCAGAAGGCCCAAATTTGCAAACAAGAAGTGGCATATCTGGGATTTCAATTAAAACAGGGTACCAGGAGTCTGATGGCAGAAGAAAGCAAGCCATTGCTATGTTAAAAATCCCAGAAAATCGAAGGTAGCTTTGTGGATTCTTGGGAATTACAGGGTTTTGTTGGATTTGGATTCCAAACTTTGGACTCATAACAAAGCCACTGTGTAATTCCCTAAAAGGACTGGCCCCTGAACCCCTTGAATGTACAGAGGATTGTCAGGTAGCATTTGATACTGTGAAGAAGCTGGCTTTGGCTCCTGCATTAGGACTGCCAGACTTATAGAAGCCTTTTGAATTGTACATTCATGAAAGGCAGGGGATAGGACTGGGGGTGCTAACCCAGACCCTGGGAAATACCCCTGACCCACAGCCTATCTCTCTCAAAGAAACTGGATCACACAATGAAAGGATGGCCACTGTCCTCCGGGCAGTAGCAGCCACCTGTGACATCTTACAGGAAGCTGAGAAATTTACCTTGGAACAACCTACTACAGTGCTGGTGCCACATCAGGTTCTGACTCTGCTAGAACAGAGAGGAGGATATTGGCTGACAGCAGGGCGTATGGGGAAATACCAGGCCATTTTGCTGGACAATCCAAATTTTACCTTGCAGACCACCAGAACCCTGAACCCAGCTACCCTACTTCTAGATTTAGAGGGGGACTCTGCCCTTGAGCATGAATGCTTGGAAATAATTGACCAAGTTTATTCTAGCAGGCCAGGTCTGATGGACCAGCCGCTGGCATCACCGGACAGGGAGCTGTATACAGATGGGAGCAGCTTCATGGACAGTGGCCAGCGATGAGCTGGGTATGTGGTAGCCACTGCAGACAAGGTAATAGAAGCCCAAGCCCTTACACCAGGAACCTCAGCACAACAGGCTGAACTAATAGTCCTCACAAGAGCCTTACTGCTGTCCCAAGGAAAGACAGTTAACATACATACAGATTCCAAGTATGCTTTCATGGTAGTCCATGCCCATGGAGCAATATGGAAAGAGAGGATTTTTAACCTCGGGGAACAAGGATGTTAAACACATGGAGGTGATTTACAGTTGCTGGGGGCAGTGAATGTACGGGAATGGGTTGCTATAATGCCCTGCCCAGGACTCCAGAGGGATGGTTCCCAAACTAGTCAGGGAAACCAAGTTGCTGACAAAGCAGCAAGACAGGCAGTCAAGGAGCTGCCACTCCTAGCAGCTCCGGTTCCCCATCTGAACTTGTCAGAGTTCAAACCTCATTACACAGAACAGGATGAGGAACAGGCCCATGAACAGGGATTCACTGACACTGATCCCAATTCTATGTGGAGGGTCAATGCCCATGGTATGATTTTACCCCCTGAGGCTCTAGTGTATCCTGTCTTTAAGCACCTATATGAAGGGACCCACTATGGAAGGGATGCTCTCATGGACTTCATTAGGCCACATTTGAATGGCCCTTATTTGCAAAAGACTGTCCAGAGGATCAGCCAAGCCTGTCAGATATGTGCCCAAAACAACCCTAAGACAGAGCGTGTCCCCACTGAAAAGGGAGTACAATACAAAGGGATGTGCCCCTTCAAGGACTGGCAGGTAGACTTCACACAAATGCCTAAAACAAAGGGAAATTTCAGATTCTTGTTGGTCTTTGTGGATACTTTTTCTGGATGGGTAGAGGCATACCCCATCAGGACTGAAAGGCAATGGGGGTGGCAAAACTGTTGCTTAAAGAAATAATTCCCAGGTTTGGACTTCCCCAGGGCATTCAAAGCAATAACAGAACATCATTCACTTCAGAAATCTCCCAGAAGGTTGGACAGGCATTTCAAATACAATGGAAATTGCATGCATCTTGGAGACCTCGGAACATGGGAAAGACTGAGAAAATGAATCACACCATAAAGAAGACCTTGGCAAAAATATGCCAGGAAACACATTTAAAATGGGACCAGGCACTCCCCATTGCTTTGCTCCAAATCAGAGTGGGACCCAGAAGTGGGCTTAACTTGAGCCCTTTTGAAATAATTTATGGGAAACCCCTCTGAATTTCTGTTTTAGGTCTGTCTACCCTCAATGAGCTCCTGCACCCATTCCAGCCACTGAACTGAGTCCTACTAAAGACCTGAAGACTCAAGGCCCTAAAAAGCAGCTGTCTGAACAATGGACTGGTCCCTATGATGTCCTATTGACAACGCACTCCTCCCTGAAGCTGATGGGAATTAAGCCCTGGATTCACCATGCATGGGTAAAACAGGTACTGCCTAAAGGAGACACAGACCTTACTGCTGAGGCTGAGGCAGAAAGGGAAAGCTGGACCTGCACTCCAGAGGAAGGTTTGAAATTCCTCTTCCAGAGAAGGACAGCGAACCCCGATACAGGGTGACAGTGTTTTGTTATTTCACACAGGTGTTTATAAAGCTAGGGACCTTCGGCTCCCAGATTCTGAGTCTGAATATGGTCTTTCCCAGTGTGGTAAAAGAACAGGGATTAAAAGTGAATTATGGTTAAATCTGGATAGGAAAAAGAATATGTAGAAAGATTATGAAAGTTTTAAACCTGGAGGAAAGGAAACCTCAACTACTTGTCTTCTGGCTTTATGGGAATGTGGTTTCAATTTGGTTCTGCTTCTTATCAGAAATCCTCTGTACCTGAAGACCTAGTTAAGGTCCCCTGAAGACCCAGTGAAGGTCCCCTGTAAGACCTAGTGAAGGTTGCTTATAACTGGTTGGGGAGAATGCCTTTGCCACTCGAGACCCAGGAAGGGTCATTCAGGGCTTGTGAGTGTTTCACCCTGAGGCAAGGAACATGTCCCTACCAAGAGACTGGGCCTGAAAAAGCATGTCTCTGGAGAGGCACCAGTGGACTCACTGGTACAAGACAATGCCTCTACCTGTGTACTGTTGTCATGGAACTCTGTCTGTGTTTTGGATTTTGCACTGTATCTGCTCTGAAAAGGAAATTGAGGATCCCAGGGAAGGTTAAAACTCCACATTCTGTAGGGAAGTGAACAAGGAAAATATAAGATATGTAAATGAAGAAGGTATATGAAAGGATATCAGAAATAAAAGGATTTTCCTTCATGCTTTGTATTTTTCTCCCTACCTTATCCTTCCAGAATTTGGCATTCTGAAGGAGTGAGTGATGACATAAGGTTTCTTTGCATAAATCCACTAAGACCAGTCATTAATGGTGGTTTTGTTAACCAAGATTTTGACTGCAATGTCACACCTGAAGGAGGCATATCTGGGTTCTGGTCATCACCAGAAGCCCTGAGGAACTGGGATTGACTTGTGAAGCTAGCAAAAGCACACAAGAAAAGGTCTGCTACTTTGGTTGGCTGTGCAGTTCGTGGCAGTCTTTACAGGGAAGGAACAAAGGTTGCTTTCCTAAAAGAATGGCTCAAAAAGGAACCTCTGGGCACAATGGAAGCCTCAAGGATTTGAGTGAAACAACTGGTACAGGAGAAGCCAGATGGCAGATGTGTGGCTCTGCTTCTGTGCCTTGAGGGGCAGACTGAGAAGTCAATGGAAAGGTTCGCTGGGTGAGTTCCAGCAAAGTGGACTTAAACGTCAGAGGTGATCCAGGATGCTCTTCGTGTGTTTATGCAAATGAACAGGCAAAATTAAAAGCAGGACTCAAAGTAGTCCCTTTAATAACAATGAAGGTGATCTTAAGGAGAAAAATTGTGGTTCAAGGAAAATCACAATGCTCCGTATTGGACATTAGAATAGCGCTGCTGTCTTGAAAGTTTGTTTTTCATTTGAAAGTTGAAACTGGGTTTGTAATATCACCAAAGATGTTTAATTTATAGGCATGAAGGGCCTGTCAAATTGTCATTGTTAAATGTCATTGCAGCAGGGCCTTGCAACAGGATGTCTTCCCAAAAGACAGTCTCACAGGCACAGAGACTGGCTTGGGGATTGCTGTGTAAATGAGCATGTATGTTCCGCCTTCTGTTTTCATAGGGCATATGCCTATGAAATCAATACCTGAGTGACTGATGGCAATATAAGCCTCACTCAAGGAGCCCATCTTCATCATCGCCCCCTGAGACATAACAGTTTGGTTGAACTAAGTGGTTAGATTGGTAAAGGGTTTGGGTGGTCTGTGGGCTTTACTTTAGAGCTGATTCTCCCTTTCCTGTCCTAATGGCTTGGGAAGAAAGGGACCAGATATCTGAAAGGAGTGACATATTCCCTCAGCCCAAGTGGAGTATAGTGGGCCACAAGGCTTTTAGATAGGTGTAGCATGCCTTGTACACCTCCTTCCAGATAAACCATTCTTTACCTAAGTCCCTGCCATCATCATTTACTGGTTATGATTTAATTATGCCTTCTAACACTTGCCAAATCTATTACCTCCAGAACACAAGGGTGCCAACTGTCCAGTAGTGCCAGCCTTTGGACATCGAGCCTGCTGATGACAGCCAGCTGACCTGGATTCTGTAAGATCCTTTCCTTTACAGGAAGGATGCCCTCCGTGCTGCCCCTCCCCCACCTTTTTAGGGCACCCCTGACCCAAGGGTAGGTAGGACAACATCCACATCCAGCCAGAAATAGTCACAAGATGAGACCTTCGTCCATTGTGCTTTATATGATTATAAAGGGGTTGTATATCTGAAAAGAGCGATTGTAACAGGGTGCAGCCAAGGGGAATGCCCCCAAATGGGGATTTGTAATGGGGTCCAGAACTCAGGGTGTCCAGGAAATATTAGAGAAAAATATACATATGATGTCCGCACCCCCACCAGTCTGAGCTGGGGGATGGGACACACGGAGCAGGGCCATTTAGAGCTGTTTTGCATAGCAACAGCTTTGCAGCTAACCTCTGACATGGTCATTTAACATATCTATAACCTTTAACTGGTTGCATAGATATGTTAAATAGCTGTGGCCATGCTTTGAGCCAGGGGGATGGGAGTGACTTCAACCCAGGACTTAACTGGGAGGCAACTCCCCCTGGTTACAGCGCCTGAGTGAGAGCTTGGACATGATTGGCTCTACACCATGGGGCCACATCTGCCCAGACTCACTATGGCAGCCCAGTAAAGCTGGAAGAATACAGGAAATGTTGGCAAGTGTAACTGATTGTGAAAAGAGTCAGAAATGCGGCTGCAGAGGAAGATTGGCATGGGGATTTAAACCCAGACACAGCGGCCATTATGGAAATCACCACACGGCTTGGGCAGAGGTTGGGACCATGAGGATTTGGGTTGCTCCCTTTTGCCATGTGGCTTAGGAAGTAGGAGAGACTTGGCCTGGAAGAAAAGGGGTGAAAAGACTCTTGCTAGTGGGCCACAAGAAGATGCCACATGGCTTTGGATTAACTGGAGATCATGGTGGCAACACAGTGGATGGTGCCAGAACTGAGGGGCTGTCTGAACCCTGGACTTCTACTTCTTTTCCTGAGATACTGTACCCCAGACTGGGCAAAGGGGAGAAGAAAGGACTGTGTGCATTCATGGGTATTCTGAAGAACTTTAGTATTTTAATGAAGACATTAAGTCATTACTCTAAGTCTATATAACTTTTAAATAAATAATTCCTTTCCTTTTCACCAATCTCTGGCATTGAGAGACATCTTTCCTCTGGTGGTGGGCAAAGCTAACCTAGTATGTGGGGAGGAATCCCTGGAGAGCAAGGGGGGTCCTTTTGGTAAAAGTATATCATTCACCCCACCCCTGGGTCTGTTCTGTAACAACCTGACACAATGATCAACTACACTGTAGTTGGCTTCAACCAATCAGTAGAGCCCAGGATCTGAACTCCTTTAGCCACCATGATTAATAATTAGCCCCCTAAGTAAACTCCCCAGGAAGCCATCTGGGAGGCAAGCCTTTGAGTACTACCTTACCTGTGACTTTGGGCTTGGTGCCATTTCCTCAACTAATACACCCTTGCTTTTTTGGCTGCAAACTCCTGTTCTCATTTGATTGGACTTTGACCCATGCAGGCAGATGGACCCATTTAGTCTGATAACAAAAGAAGGGGTAAAAGTACTATTTACATTGGATATGGACAAGTCCAAGAGGTATTTTTGCAGTGGGACAACCACAATAATAGTTCTAAAACAGAATAAAAACACCAAGCTACCTGAGCCTAGGCAGGAAAATAGAATGACAAGACTGTTTACAAGAATCATAACTAAAACAGAATTTTTTAAAAAGTTGAAACTCAAAGTTTCGGCAAGTGATAGAGAAAGATTTGTTACACAGCATATACTGTACACTAACAATAATAGAACTGATAAAATGCATGTTAAAAATTAAGAATTTCTGTTTATGAAAAGACACTATTAAGAGATAAAATGCAAACTGCAGAGGAGGGAGAGCTATTTACAAAACCTACATAAATGAAAAGGGTTCAGAAAGTAACCTCACAAGGTCCTTCGACCATAAATTCCTAACTGTGCAGGTCATACCTGAGGCATGACTTGGACCTTTTTACACCAACACCTATAACTGTTAAAAGGTCCATATATGGAATACTTCATCTATAAATGAAAAAGCCTTACAGACAGAAAATGGACAATTCAACAGACACAACATAAAGTATAATATCCACATGCCCATGAGACACTTGAAAAGATGCTTCTGTCATACTCTCTCTGATCCATTAACCATCCTCCCTACCCACATTTAAGTTCTCTGCATCGCAAAGGAGAAACCAACAATGACACTTTCCTGAATCCCTTTCCCCTTTGGGTCTAATTTAAAATTTGCTAATAAAAGGTATTTGCAACAGAGTTCAAAGTAAAAGAGGAAGCAAGGCCAGAAGACCAGAAGAGTAAGATGTTTGATATAGGAGCTGCATGAGGAACTCTTGACAAATACTCCTAGGCAATTTCCAACCAAATTCCATTCCCACTTATACTAAAAACCATATATAAGAATCTTCATTGCAGCACTGTTTTTAATATCAAAACAATGGAAATGACCCAAAAGTCCATCCACTCTAATAATTTCATTTATCCACGAAATGGAATTACAACAGTAAAAATTAGTGAACTATGTAAATGCATACAAGTACTGTATCCCTACATAAATAGTTTTAAAACCACACCCATTCCTTTTAAATCTGTTCTCTTTCCAGTTTAAAGATAATTTTCCTATTATACAGATATAAAATGTCGATCAAGAAAACCAAATTAAAAACTTGAGGCTTTAAAAAAAATTCGTTCTGTATCATTATACGCCACATGCAGTCTCCAAATACTGCCCAATCTATTAGTAATAGATAAAATGTTAACTACGTTTAATGTGCCAGTGTCTATATTAAAAGCTATATGCAAAAAAATGTAATTTGATTCTAGCATGATGGTACAAGTACCGTGTTCTTAATCCACACACTAGCCAAGCCCTGAGCTGTCCTCAAAATCTATATCCCCAGCCATCTCTCAGTGCAGTGCATCTCTAGGAGCCTGTTAGGATCTCTGCTTGTTATCACTCTTCTTCAGCCCATCTGTTGTGTTGCCTGGTATCTTTCTGAGTATGTTCACTAATTGCCACCTCATTACTGTTAGTTTTTTATACCTCTAATGGGTAATATTATCAAGAATTAATAAAAAGTGGTGTTTTCTTTTAAAATTATTTTGAGGTAAACTATATAATCCCGTCCATTCGAGCTAATTGTATTATCTAGAATAAATGCTTGGGGGGAAATTAGCTTTAGTAAATAGGTTTACCAGTTTGTCTTTTTAAAATAGTTTTTAAATTTTCTTCCTCAAAGCTAAAGGCATACATGTTCAAAAAAATCTAATTATAATTATGGACTCTAGGTTTTTAACCCATTTACTTCTGAGAAGACTTGAGAGTCTTGTTACATTAAAACAGCTATGTTTGTTTCTTTGGTTACAAAAACCAGGCAAGAGAAAAGATGCTATACATTTGCTGCCACTGAACACTGTGTATACTTTGATCAGTGGAGTGACTGAGACAAATAGGGTGCTGTATCAGTTTCCAGGGGAAGTGATTATGCACCAGCAATTAATGTCACAGCCTCCAACATCCCTAGGTGGAACTTTTCAGTTTACAATGGTTAATATTGAGAAAAGTATTGCAGCAAAAAAGAAGCAGTGTTTTAACTTATTGTTCTCTTGGGCCATTTGGCTCCCCATTGCCTGTAGAAGTAGACCACAGAATAAACTCTATTTTGCCATGTTACTAAAAAGGCTCTCTACATTCTGGCCCCAAACTTGCCTCTAAGCCTTACCACTCTCTGCCCCAATGCTACTTCTTCATTGACCAGAACTATAGCACTGGCATCCCAAGTGGTTTCCCTGCTTCCACTCTCACCCTCCCTACAGTCAGTTCTCCTCAAAGTAAAGCAGGTCATCCTTTAAAAGCACACATCCTGGCCACGTGGCTCAGTTGGTTGGAGCATCATCCTATACACCAAAAGACTGCAGGTTTGATCCCCAGTCAGGGCACACACCTAGGCTGTGGGTTGATTGCTGGTTGGGACACATGTGGAAGGCAACCGATTGATGTTTCTCTCTCACATTGATGTTTCTTTCTGTCTTTCTCCCTTCTTTATCTAGAATCAATGAGCATATCCCAATGTGGTTATCTAATCAAATGATCAATTTACCTTCTCCATTGTTACATATAATGTTATATCTATTAGTTTCTACAAGGTCCAGGTCAAAAAATGAAAGTTTAATTGGTATGAATATATAAAAGACATTTGTGATATTTATGATAGATCTGCTTTGCTAATGTAATATCCCCTGAGGTCAAATATGTTTCCTTGATGTATAAAATTTGTTTCCAATAGTTATAAGTGTTGACACTGGATAAGCTATTACTGAGTCTGTATCTTGTATGCTTAGTAAGTGTAGTACACAGTCACCCTTCAGGGAGCATCCTGATTGTTCTGAACCTATTGTCATAGGTTCAATCTACATAAATCTGGTGATTTTCTGAAGGTCATTAGTTCTCTTAAACTTTCTACTAGCAATCTTAAGGATGAGTATAGGCTGTCACATTTTAGGTGAATCTTGTTGCTCGGTACTTCTGCCCTTAACGTTAAAAGATTAGTTTCTATTTTTTCAGTCCTGTTCAATAATCTGTTTACTGTCTGTTCCATTATTTTGTGATACTCCTGGAATTAATCTAATATTTGTCTAACTTCTTTCATTGCAGGTAGTATCATACTTACTGCATCCTGAATTTCCTTAAAATGTTGGTAATTTCTCTTTTCCATTGAGAATGGCTGTGATCTCAGTACTTCTATCTCAACTTTTTGTATACCTAGTATGATTAAACTTGCTACTAAGCTTACTGCAAATCCTATTTGTAAGTTTTCTCCTAGGTTGGCTCAGGTTTGATCATCTACCTAACAGGGATTTTTGAAGTTTTGGGGTCTTCTATGCCTTACTGTGGTATTAGATTAGTAACTTTAAATTGTCCCTTATTAAAGGCTATTTCTAATTTTGTTATCTTGGTCTATATAGTATTCTTACTGGATGTCTTCTGTCTGGCAATGATCTGATTTCTTTTGTGATTTTTGGTCCAGGTCTCTTAAGTCTCCTGGTCCATGCCAGTTTCCACTGTTCTATTCTAAGACATATGGTGTTGTTATAGCATCCTCTATTCAAGGTTGTGATGAAGGCTGACTACTGACCTACTGTAATTTGGAAACCTTATTCAATGGATACAGGAAAGTATCCTAGCAACTGGCCATGTCAGTCATGCAAGTCATTATATTAGTATTTGATATTCCTGTAAATTTCTTCTATTCCTTGTTTACAAGTTGTTTACAAGTTTCAGGGTAGTAGTTAAAGAGCAAGAGGATGTATTCAATTAGTCCTTTCCAAATATCTGATGCATTTTTTAGCACATCATCTATTAAGATTAAGTTATGGTAAATTCCCAAATGAGTACCTTGTCCCAAAGCCCCGGAACCCTGTGGTTTTGTAATAGTGTTTATAGTTGGTCCCATACACTCTATGGTCTTAAGTATAGTAATAGCAGAAGCAAGGTTTGCATAAGCAAACAAACTTGTGCTAACACAGGACAGGATGTTATGGAGGGGTCTGACTTGTAAGTGCAGGGGTACAATCATGAATTTTAAGGAAAAGCAACAAATGCACATAATTTGGTGCACCAAAACCAAATTTTTTTAATGTTACTACTCTCTACATTTTTACACTTCATTAACTTTCCAACTCTTCACACAATTCAGACAATAGTCCTATAATTTTACTGGTAGGGGTAGGAAGCTCGTGGGGTGCCAGTAACACACCTGGGTTCCCAGAGGCTTTCCTTTTTATACACAGCCTCTTGAGGCAGTAAGATAGGCTAAAAGCTAACTTAGCTGTCAATTAAAGTCCTTGTCTCCTAGTTCAGTGAGGCCTTGAATTCCACTGCATTTTGGGGTGATGAGTGTTCTCACTGATAGGTCAAAATTTCTTGTTGGGGTTACCAGTTCACATCTATTAGTCCACTCCACTGACCTTACTGGGATCCACTTTAGTGGGGGAAAAGAGTTTCCAGTAGGCAAAATGTGTAATTGGTGACTAACTTGCAGCCAGCACTGGTGGTATCATTAATACTGCTGAGCCTTTGGTCCTCTCAAATAGTATATTGCCCAGGTAGGAAGATTCCAGTACATACACAAAAGAGGTAAAAGTCAGAAGGGGTATAGAAACAATCCTTGGTAGATGCATTTTGACTCTGCAAATTATTTTATCAACTCATTTAATACGTTGTTCCTGCCTTCTGGCTGTGAATTTTCAAGATATCCCCTAGTCATTCCCCCCTTCCTCTGTTTACTCCTTTCTAATGTTTCTCTATTTCTTTCTCCTAGGCATAATGGGTGTGCATGTATTCATTCTTTGGCTTGCCTGACCTCTCTCTCATGTTCAGAGAAGTCTGTGAATCCTGAGATTGAAGATCTACCCTTCTTGTTTTTATATATTTTGTCTATTTTTCTCCTCTGCTTATACCATGAGTTCAAATCCTCAAATGGTTCTAAAATCTTTATCCAGCATAATGATTGTAGGGGAGGTACCCCCCATGATCCACATGAACTTAGTTGGCTTTGGTCATGATTTCCAAATTATATTCAGTTCATATGATCTGTGTATTGCTCCTATAATATCCTTTTAAATATCCAGGCATTGGACAATTAGAATATGCTCAATTAAACATGACATGGAGTGAAAGGTTGTCTGTTTTTGCATAATTTCCTCATATGTAAATGCTCTTGGCTGAGACCATTTCAAATTTAAATTATCACAAACACAACATTTGTAGCCATAATGTCTATGACCTATTTTTAGTACTAAATTAGACCATACTGGCCCCATCATACAAAGAAGGAGCTTCCCATGTAAGAACCTGGACTATATACTCATAAAAATGATCTTTTTCCATTAGTGACTTTGCTTGGCAGGACATACCCTGTAGCTGATCCTACTGGGCCAACTCTGGCTACAACAGATGCTATTAAGAGTTTTGTCTGGATTGGTATGCTAGTGTTCCTGAAAGCAAGCAAGTTACAGCGATGAGAACAAGTGTGCTGACAATAGTGTATCCTATCCAAGGAAATTCTCTATCGTGGTGAGATTTACTCTGTTTTGTGAGGCTGGAGCTGTCTGCGCCCTCCAGTGGTCCACTGTGTATTTCCTTCTCCATCAGCAATTATTTCCTGTGGAGATAATTTCCCCTTATGATTCCTTATAATGACCTGATGTGGGAATTTGTTCCTCTCTCCCTTTGTTTTTCTATATTAATTTGAGTAGCGGGTTCTATCAGAACTTCATGGGGTGTAGGTCTGCCTAGTCTTTCTCTTTGATTCAAATTAAATGCTGACCAATTTAAGGTTTCCTGAACTGTAGTCTTTTTAACTATCATTTTTAATTCTTTTTATTAGTCGATTGATCCTCTCTACATTTCCTGCAGCTGTAGGGTTATAAGCCAGGTGAAAATTTTATTGTATATCTAGTTTTTGTACTAACTTTTGGACCTTACTGGCTGTGAAATGTGTTCCTTGATCACTTTCTATGATTCTAGGCATTCCATAATAGCTGCACTATCTAGCTAAAGTTTGGATAGTTGCCTTGGCTTCTGTGTCAGCATAGGCTTGTGCTGTAACTATGCCTGAAGGTACATCTACTGTGGTACAGGTATATTTCTTTTAAAATCCTGCTTCCATGAGTCCAGTGATATCTATTTGGCATATAAAGACACCAGGTCTTTATGTATCCAATGATAATTTCTTTCTATATTGCTCACTAAATTGTTTGCACACCTCACAATTTTGCAAGACTCTCCTAATTTTCTGCCAATGAACCTTCAGTTTCCTTTTCTCATACCAGCTATATAAAGTATGTGTTCCTAAGTGTCCCCATTCCTTGTGAAGTTCCAGGATCACTCCCACATGGAGAATACCCAGTGGTATTTCTCCACATTTCATCTCTTTGTTTTTAATAGATTATTTGTCATCCATTTTAATTATAATAATTGGTGGTACTTTGGCTGGATAAACATCATAGTCCTTAAATTTAGATGGTAATTTTCTCTGTCTTTGGGGAACGTCCTTTTAAGATAGTTGTCCCCTTGTTAGTTTATCTGCTATATTAATGAAGATTGTCTCTTTTTAGTCATCTTTTTCATGGTCAGAGACATGTATCACATATATATTAATTTTCTTACTGGATTCATAGAATTCTTTCCAGTAGTGCCTGGACAACACAGCCTTTCCATTAATTTTGAAATGTTTCAGCCCACTTTTGAGACCAAAAAGTTATGTCATTTACCACTGTCCATGAATCTATAAAGGCATAAATTGTTCTCCCTTCTTTTGGGTGTCTCACTGCCAACACTACCGCTGAGTTCAGCACGTTGTGCTGATTTAGAGTCACCAGTTAGTCTCAGAGTTTCATGGTCCTGGGGCCTGAAAGCTCTTGCTGTCCATTTGGTGCGTCCACTTTCAGTGGTCAGGGATCCGTCTGTAAACCAGGAATTAGACAGAGAATCAGACCAGGAGGGACCCCATTTCCCTTCAGGGGCATGGATTTGTTCCTCCCTCGGAATTATTTCCGGCAAGCCTGTCTCTGCTTCATGAATTTCCTCTGTGAGGAAACTTGGTTGTCCTTAGCAGTCACATCCCTACTCTGGATGTGCCACTTCCATGTCAGGACCTTCTGGTTCAGCGTCACTCCTGCCACTTCTTCAGGACCAAGTCTCGCCCAGGCCAACACTGCTATCCGAGATCTGATGGTGATTGGAGCATTGCCAGTGAGAGGCTCGGTTGCTTTTAGTGCATCAAAGATAAGCCATATCAGTTTTTGCCAATTTATGCAGACCCCGGCTCATGGGGTCCATGACATTGTGGATAGGGGAGAGACATTCACACGGACTATCGAGTCCTGTGGAGGAAAAGGGACAGCATGGCTTTTTCTCTCAAGGGGAGCAAAAGCTGCAGCCCTGGCCATGATCGGCCTTTCTTGGCACATTACATGATGATCCTCATTTACTATGCACAGGTTCACTTCAGGTGGTTACCTTTTACAGAAAACAAAGGAGAAGATGCCACTCATCACATCACAGAAGAAGGATATTTGCAAATGAAAAGGGAAAAGTAGTTGAACAGGTCACACTCATCCTTGGAAGGTTTAGCATGGATTTTAGGAAGTTACAGTAAGTACTTGCTGTCTCAATTCATGGTGAGAGAGTTTTAGCAAAAGCAAGTCTCAAAGTGGTCTAGGTACATTGCAGGCCTGATTCCCCACAGGAGAACCTATCCATGGGCATGGGTCCTGCGCATCTCCGAGTGGGAGCTGGGCCTGCGCCACGCAGAATGGTCTCCTACAGCCAATTGGAATATTTGTTTGATGTATATGGAAAGTGTTTGGCCCAGAAACCAGCTGGATTATATAATTTATCTTGGCTATTCTTGATCCATAGGCCCAAGTGCCATAATCATTGAAATATATCAGGTCCAATCAAATTTTGTCACTTTTTCTAGGATAACTTAATTATTGGAATGTCAATACATATATTCCTTTAGTAATTTGAAAGCCTTTTTTGGAGGCTCACCACATTCAAAGTCTAATGGTGACATCATACACTGATATAAGTATGTGTCCCAAATAAGGACTATGTTGTCTCCAATAACCAAAAATACCAATTAAATGCTGTGCATGTGTCTTGTAAGTAGATTCCTTTAATGCATATATTTTATCCACTGCTGAGCCTGGAACGTTTCTCCCTTCAGATGATCATTGTATTCCCCCAAATTTTGCTGATATATTGAGGCCATGGGTTTTTTTCCTTGTTAATCCACCCTTTGGCCCAAAAGCTCCTCAATTAATTTATCTTTTTCCTTTTTTAGGAGTTCTGGATCATCATGAATCATGATGATACCATCTATTTAGGATATGATTAATGACACACATTTTGTTATATGTATTTGTGAGTCAGCAGTGTGTGAGCTATCACTGGACTACTGAGGTATCCTTGCAGCAGTCTTCTGAATTGGTATCGTGTACTTTCCCAGCTAAATGTAGTGTATTCTCTAGACTGTGGTGCTATGGGAAGAGCAAAGAGCGTATCTGACGTGTCAATAGTAACAAAATATTCTGAGTTCCTGGCTGTTATACTGTTAACAACTTCCTCAGCATCTGGCAAAACTCCATCCTTTTTTGGTAAGAATTTGTTAAGATTCCTGTAATCTATAGCTAGTCTGCATTGGCTGTTTGGTTTAACTGGCCACACTGGGCTGTTATAAAGGTGAGATCTCCCTTTTTCTATGATATTCTCCCTTGTATTTTTTATGTTATTCCTTTGTGTCCTCTCTTAAAATGATATTGTTTAGTATATGTAGCTTTGGAGGGTTCAGGAAGCTCAACTGCCTCTGTTTTTACCTGTGCTAGGTTACTTTAAGGGTTTTGTACGGAATAAAATCCAATAAAATTGGTAAGTTATCCATTCCTAATATATTTTCTACAGTAGGTACTGTATATCTTCTTACTTCTCAAGGTCCTAAAATATATGTAGGAAAAAAAGAACTTAATAGCAAAATATTGTGTAATCTTTCTACCTAATACTTCTACATTAATTGGCAAGCCTTTTTCTATTTTAAAGTCTTTTACTAAAGTTATTTGGGATCCCATATCTATAAGGAATTCAGCTACTCTTTCTTGATTATTTACAAGTATTTTAAGTTTGATATAAGGTCTGTTGTCTATCACTCCTTGATGAAACCCAGCAAGGGAGAGTTCTTTTTTGATAAAAACTGTTAAATTTTCTAACTTGTCCTCACATTTGTTTCCTGTTGCTCACCCTAGGTTTAAATGTTTTTCCTGTATTATTTTTGTTAGAGTAGTTCCCGTTTTGTGCTGTATTAGGTATCCAGTTTCTTCTCTGAGGCTGTAATTGGTAGTTCCTGCCTGGTTGTTGCCAAATCCTGTTTTGTTGTTGCCAATTTATATTTTGGGGTGGCTGCCAATTTCTATTGTTATTTCCTCCTGCTTGTAATCTATTCTCTGGGTGCTATTTAATCTCTGAGGCATTGATTTGCTTCTTTGTTTTATTTTGGCATTAAAGGTAAATTCAGGTCATTTAATTCCAATGATAATTTGAATATGTTCAGCATGTCCTCAGCCACCCTAGCATGAGCCATTGCCTGCATATATGCCATCTTTAAGGCAGGTGGGGCTCCTCTAAGGATTACCTTTTTAATGCCAGGCATTGCTGGTACCTGTAAAGGTGCATTTATTCCTGTCATATCAAATTTCAGGGACAAGGCTGCTAGTTTTCTGGTGATATTATCACCTTTTTCAAATCAATCCCCCTCATTTGATCTCCATGCACTGTCATGTCCACTGTAGGGTACGCTCCCCTCCACGTTCTAGCTAGCTGATGATTTTGTCTTTTTGGGGTGAGCTCTAGGAATTCTGTATTTACTGCATTCTGTTCTCAGATTCCCGAAACTTGTCCCATATCTGTCCCTGTAACATAGTATTAGCTCCGAACCATGGCTAGCCAACCTACAATTGTCGTGTCCTTTTGTTGGAAATCTACTCTCATATTTTACAATACCTGTCTGGTATATTCTCTTTCTTCCTCTGAGTATTGTGTTTACCACAATGTACTATGCATGCCGCGGGGCTGTATTACTGCCCTGAGTCATTGCTCTACTGTGCATGTTCTAAACATGGCTTCCCTTGATGCCGTCTTAGTTCAATCCTTCTCTACACACAAGTTTATACCCAGGCTTGAAATTCATGAATGATTAGAGTTTGGTATCTCTAACATGAGGAGAAATCCCCCACCTAGTGCCCTGCAGGTGAGACCTAGATGTCTATTCTAGATAGATTCTCAATTGCAGAAAACTATCACTTCTACCATTCTTGTCCCTTCTTTAGATATATCTTTAGATATTTCACTTTCACTCAAGCCTGAGCCTCAAGTCTATTACTCAACTCTAATTTTTCCTATTTCTGGGATTCTAATATATACCCATTAATTAGATGAATCAAAGCCAATAGGAAGGCAAGGCCACAAAAAGGCCAGGATACTTTCTTGAGATGTGTGAGGAATAATAAAAAGCAGTGAGAACAAAATAGGAATTATCAAGAAATTACACACTAATAGATAAAAGTGAGTTTAAAAAAATGACTATTTCTAGATCCACAAGTAGTTGCAGAAAAATAACTTAGAAGTACAATGAATTATAAATTTTATTATAGAACCCATTCTACTTCAGTGCAGATATGACAAGTGGGAAATGCCCCTTACATGAGTGAAGAGGGTAATGTAATTGATGAAAGCTGCCTTTCCCCTTGACTTGAGTATGCTTCCATAATCATGACTGTTCATGGGAGAGTGGGTAAGAAAATCTGTACAAGGAACAAAGAGGCTTATTGAGACCTCAATCACTTCTCCAGGAGATTCAGAATTAAAAATTTAGTTGGACAAGGTGGGTGCTGACAGGGTAGGAGCCTAAAATCCCCACAGTGAAATAACCATGAGAGATGAAGGAATCTTTGGTTATGATCTAGGCTGAGAACAACAAACAAGCAATTCTGGGGAAAAGGCCAATTCCAAGAGCACATACACTTGAACCAATCTGCTGGGAAAGAGGCCAACCTTCAGAATGAACAAACTGCACTTTTTCAGGAAGGCCTCGCCAGGTTATGGGCAAGTATCCCTGAGACTCTGAGGAACAGTGTTTTAAAATGACACTATGCTTTAAGCAACAAAATAAAAGTAATCAGATTTCACAGATCAAACACATCCCCCTGGCATACATAAATGCCATGATGCTTGAAAAATCAGAAAGAATAAAGGCACAACGGGTTTTATATAATTAACTGGAAAAATTATAGACACGTAACCACATACGTTTCCAAAAAGGTGAGGCAGATGATATTATTTAGATATCTCTATATCTCCAAATAGACTGAGTTCCTTATAGCTCTAGACTGAATTTTCTTTTCCTTTGTAATCCCAGTATGAAAAAAAGGTTCAGTAACTTTAGTGAAAGACCAGTTGCGTATTTTTCATTTTAACCCTCTAATGAGATGGAATGCATATATCACCTTATTTAGTCAACATCCTATCATTTGATGTTGAACTTTTTAAGCCCATTCATTCCAGTATAACCAGACTCTAGATGTACTATTAATTTTTCTCTTCTCACACCCCTCATCCCTTGCCTCTTCTAATTCTTAAATCCTGGTTTGACTGACTGAGCAAAACTACAATAGTATATTCAGTTTGCATCTATCCCCATGTTTTTATCATACATAGTCTTTAAAAATCGGGTTACTTAGGTTTTATTAAAATAATCATGTGCAACTAATGGGGTTTTCTGCAGTATATTTAAAAGCAAAATAGAGAATCTGTGTTTTGCCCAAATCATGTTGATAACCAAAGAGGGAAAAGGTTGTTTTATCATAGAAGCATTCTCTATGTCAGTCCCCACTTTAGTTCCCCTCTGTCATGAGTTAAGCAGAGTTTTGAGGATCCTGGTCCCCACAGACATCACTCACCCACAGCCTCCTAAAAACATCTATTTGTGTTCTGCTTTGACTGAGGGATCAGTTATGAGCTGCCTACTCAGAGCAAAGCATCAGTTCTCTCATTGCCTGAGACACTTTGGTCTTTGGGGAGAAAATGACACAATAGCAAACACAAGGTAAGCAGCTCTAAACTGGAAATACATCACCCCCATGAAAGGCACAGGCACCATGTGGGAACTCTAGAAAAATTCTTTACAAGCTTCTTTTTACCTGTCAATATCTATCACCCAAAGAACGAGGAAAGCCTTAGGCAAGCAGCAATCACTTTAGCCTCCACAGGATGGCAGATTCAGTGACACCCACCATGGGAACTGATCCCATCCAAATATTACGCATGTCTTCTTTCCAAGCTACCTGATATAAGTGTCTGACTCTCACAATCACTCTGCTCATGTATAAAATGAAAAATGGTTAAAGTTTTAAACTACTCTTTGATAAGACTAAGTCCGTTTAAGCTCCTCTCAAAGGAGGACTGGCCGGGCCAAAGGTCTGATGATTTAGCCTGTCTTATAGTTTCACAAATAATATGAAAGTGACTCTGGGTTCACCAAATCAAAAAGTACACCTGCTATATCCTAAAGTAAAATTTGCTAGCACTTTTCTTTCAGGACTTAGAATTTCCCAGTTTCCAGTGAATCTATTGACTATTACCAAATCTTAATCAATCCAATAATTTGGGATATACTTGAGATTGTATCATCTGTTATGCTATGCCTTTCAAAGGAATAGGGTATTATAATTTGATTAGTTAATGTCACCTAATTTACAAATCAATACATTTACTACTGTCATTTTTCTTATGGCTATCGCCTACATTTTCTTACCTTGACATATACATGGCTTTCTCCTGCTGATGTACCATTTCATTTCTAGTTGATTTTAGAGCAGGACTGCCTATTTTCTTATAGCACAAATATCATATTTAGGCTTCAGTGGGAGGGAATAATCAACTATATTTTCCTTATGATTATCTCTTTCACATCATTAATTTTTTTATTTCCAGGAAAAAAATTTTGATACTTCTGTCTACAGATAATGCCCTCTTCCACTTCTTGTCACCATTATCTATTTGACTGATTCCCACTTTTATCAAGGACTTGAGCGCTGAATCAGAGGCATCTTCATCTGTCGTAATGGTAGGTGGTAGTAATGTCCTATGTGCAGAATTTATTCAATACTTTAACAATATAAACATACTCATTTTAACTTCTCTTCATTCTTCAGTTTGTATGCTACAATTTTCTTATTTTTCTGATTCTTTCTCATGCCATTAAATTTCTTTATGTTCTTTATAATTTTTTATCTGTGAGCTCATTTTCAAAATAAGTATCTTCTGTCTGTGCTGAGCATGAGGTCCTGATATAAAATAAGTAATTTAGACTTCACTATGCCATGATTTGTCTTGTAACTTTCACTAGAGCCTTTTAGGGTTTCATTTTTACTTTCTTCTTTTATCTTTGGGTTTCTTAATCCTAATGATTGTAGAACAATTTAAGACCCCTACCCACAAATAGCACTGTTTAGATCCTCTAATATATCCCAGCTGTATCTTTTACAACCCATACTGATAAGAAACAGCCTACTTTGATGTGTTGACCTTATAAGAGCCATATTTTTTGGCTCCTATGGACAAGTCCCAACAACTTTATCTCCTGTGTGACCACATTACTCTATACCTATCACTTTTCCACCATAAATTCCATTTCTGCATTAATGGAATCCCCAAATTTTAAAAAAAAATTAGGAAATTTTAGATTAAAAAGCTTAGAATAAATATGTCACATAACATTGATTTTATGTATCAAATTAAATGATAAATACATATTTCTAATTGTAATGCCCCTTAACATTTCATTAGTTATTGTTGTCATTTAAAAAAATCCCTCCTTAGGGTAAGTTTTGAAAAATAATCAAAATTTTCTATATGACTTATAAATATGATTTTTTAATATTTGATTAAGAGAGATAATAAAGGATAACTATTAAATTGTATGTCTTCATATTAATAACTATTATATTAGGATATCTTTCAAAGTAGTCTGCCTCAAGGGTTAAAAAAAAAAGCAAAACCCTATTAACTTGTTTAAAATTCCAACAAGTTAAAATTACAGAAGAGAGTCTCAGCTGTACTGTTTTGTCCAATCTACCTTCATCAGAAAGACCAAGAGTATTGTTTTGAGTTGGATATGTTTCCATCAGAGATTTTATGATAGGCCTGAGAGATTTAGTTTATGCTAGCCATGTTGGTATATTTATTTTTATAAAGAGTCCTACTCAAAACAGAAGAAGCCCTCAAAATGGAGGGGCGCAGCGCACAAGGCGGCTGGCTGACTGGGCAGTCCCATATTCACACACAGATAAACCAGGTCAAACTGGGGAGCGAGACAGACTGCACAACCCAGGGTACCAGAGCCAGGAAATTAAGCCTCAAAACACCAACTGAAAACACCTGTGGGGGTTGAGATAGCAGCAGGAGAAACTCCCAGCCTCACAGGAGAGTTCACTGGAGAGACCCACAGGGTCCTAGAATGTATACAAACCCACCCACATGGGAATCAGCACCACAGTGGCCCAGTTTGCTTGGGGAAAGTGGTGGAAGTGACTGAAATCCAGCAGAGAGCAGAGCAAGTGCCATTGTTCCCTCTCAGACCCCTGCCTCCCATACAGCATCACAACACAGCAATGTGGGTTGTCCCACCCTCATGAACACCTAGCCCCGCCCCTCACTATGTAACAGGTGAGTCAAGACAAAAAAAATGGCCCAAATAAAAGAACAGATCAAAGTTCCAGGAAAAATACAACTAAGTGGCAAAGAGATAGCCAACCTATCAGATGCATAGTTCAAAGCACTGGTGATCAGGATGCTCACAGAATTGGTTGACCATGGTCGCAAATTACATGAAAAAATGAAGGCTATGCTAAGTGAAATAAAGGAAAATGCACAGGGAACCAATAGTGATGGGAAGGAAAATGGGACTCAAATCAATGGTTTGGAGCAGAAGGAAGAAAGAAACACTCAACCAGAACACAATGAAGAAACAAGAATTCAAAAAAAATGAGGAGATGCTTAGGAACCTCCAGGACATCTTTAAATGTTCCAACATCCAAATCATAGGGGTACCAGAAGGAGAAGAGGAAGAGCAACAAGTGGAAAACTTATTTGAACAAATAATAAAGGAGAATTTCCCCATTCTGGCAAAGGAAATAGACTTCCAGGAAGTCCAGGAAGCTCAGAGAGTCCCAAAGAAGTTGGACCAAGGAGGGACTCACCAAGGCACATCATAATTATATTACCCAAGATAAAAATTAGGCAGAGAATCCTAGAAGCAGCAAGAGAAAAGTAGAGAATTACCTATGAAGGAGTCCCCATCAGTCTGTCAAGCTGATTTCTCAAGAGACCTTACAGGAAACTAGGGGCTGGAAAGAAGTATTCCAAGTCATGAAAGGCAAGAACCTACATCCAAGGTTGCTCTATCCAGCAAAGCTTTCATTTAGAATGGAAGGGCAGATCAAGTGCTTCTCAAGTAAGGTCAAGTTCAAGGAGTTCATCATCACCAAGCCCTTATTATATGAAATGTTAAAGGGACTTATCTAGAAAAAGAAGGTAAAAAACATGTATAGTAAAATGACTGCAAACTCACAATTATTAACAACCACACCTGAAACAAAAACAAGAAGAAACTAAGCAAACAACTAGAACAGGAACAGAACCACAGAAATGGAGATTACATGGAGGGTTAGCAACAGGGGAGTGGGAGGAGGAGAGAGGGGGAAAAGGTACAGAGAATAAGTAGCATAGATGGTAGGTAGAAAACAGACAGGGGGAGAGTAAGAATAGCATGGGAAATATAGAAGCTAAAGAACTTATGACACATGGACATGAACTAAAGGAGGGAAATGTGGGTGGGAGAGGGTGTGCAGGGTGAAGGGGAGAAAATGGGACAACTATAATAGCATAACCAATTATATATTTAATAAAAATATTAAAATGTATATATATTCTATAACCACTCTGCATATTCTAACTTCTATCCATTTTAATCAATGTCTTTAGATATCTACAAATCAGTCAAGGGAAAAAAAAAACACAATAGCCTTATAGTTTGAGTCTCTAGGGCTGTTATGACAGACTTAAAATATGCATTGAAAACCAAAGTTCAGACTCTCATTGGAATTTTATACAATAATATTTTTACCATTCAAAACTGTCTAATAAATCTTTCTCTACAGCTTAGTCTTCATGTGCATACTCATCTACCTCCTGTTCACTTTAAAAATTTATTCTTGCTCTCCTCATAAATCTCCTATCTGTTCTATTTAATATTACACAAGAGGTAAACAAATTAAAAATACAATTTTTGAATGACTGATAAGTGTTATTTGTTGTTAGACATATTTCTAATGATAACAACAACAATTTTTATAGTGATCATAAATCTCAATATGAGAATGTTTTTTCAAGAGAGTACAAACTAAGAAATATTGGAGGGATGAACAAAATTAGAAAACCACAACTTTGTGACACAATGAAATAATTGAACCAGGCAAGAATTATCAATTAATGCTAAAACTATTAGGTAAAAATGTATAGGATATTCACACGGTGCAAAAGTATCATACACAATGTAATTTGATAGTTACAAAGAGGAAACTCTACCTCCAGAAAGGAGTAGTCTGGTCATTACCACTTTTCAGTGGTTAGACATAGCCACACTAATAATTAGGAATAACCAGATTAGGTATCTTTTTATGTGATACTGTTGGGAACTGCCCTACCTGGTTTCAAGAGCTGTACCCCCACCCCCATGGCTAAGACTGAGTGAGTGACCTTCAGACCTTAAGCAACTAAGGAGACAAAGCTTATCTCCCTGGCAGGGGCTCTGCCTCTGCCTCTTTTAACTTCAGCCTGCCTGGCCCCCAATGCTTCATCAGTTAGCCAGTGACGGGTAAGATTTCTCAAGGAAGGGATGACCTAAGGTAAGCACGATTGTGGAGGGGCCACCAAGGAAGGACTTAGGGGCTACAGAAAAGGGATGATGGACCCTCGCCCCTTAGCTTTGACACAGCCTGAATCCTCATTCTGTCTTCAAGAAGTTTCCTAATCTCTTGGCTGCCTTACTTCCCCTGCCTGACTTAAGCCTGAAACAATGCTGGCAGTGGGTGCAGCCCTGTGCTGGAAAGGGTGGGTTCCCTAGGGAGATCAGGCCTAAGAAAGAATATGTAAAATCCTGTAAAATCTGCTTTGTTTAGAATGCTCTCAAATGATAAGGGTCCAAGTAGGAAGTGAGTTTGTTCCCCAAAGTTTTATGGTCAGTTAGCTATCTGACCCTGACTCAAAACAGGCCCTCAGAGTTCTCTGTATGTTATCTATTGTTTGATCCTTACTGCCTGATAATGATTAATGAGCTTCATGTATACACACTGTATTACTATGCACACTGAATCCAATAAAAGCCTCTCAAGGCAAGGGTCGGGGCACTCTTCCCTTGAGAGAGAAGTCTGACCGTCCCTTTTCCTCCACAGGACTCATTCATCCATGTGAATTTATTTCATCATTTATTTATTTCATCATAACACCACAGACACTGAGGGCCGGTGTCCAGGTCATGATACAAAAGGAAAACAGTGTTTCCTTTGTAGAATGTAGCTGTCCTTATCTCCTCAAAAACCCAGTGCCATTGGAGGAATAAAAATTGAGAGGACTATTCTAGATTGAAAGAGACTAACGAGGCACAACGAAATGCATGTCTGATCCTTGATGGGAAATTTGATTAAGAGAATATCTTATAAAAGACATATTGGGTATACAAAGGAAATAAAAAATGGTCTGGGAACAGATGATTTGGAGGATTTGTCATCATTCTGTAAATATAATAATGATATTGTGGTTATGCATTAATGCCTTTTATAGAAAATGCATGCTAAGGTATTAGGCATGAAGTGTCATGATTTCTAAAGCTTACTTTCTAATGGATCAGCTTCCTTCTCAAAAGGAACAACTGAGTAAATAGAAAAAGCAAACATGGCAAAATATTAGTAATTATTGAGTCCAGATAGTGAGAATATAAATGTTCATGTTATACCTATCACGGTTCAATCTCAGATGCAGAGCCACCATGGATGACAGAGAATAAAGGAAACAGACCTTTGCTCTTATGGGTGCTGAAGGAGCAGTCTGTGTGTGCTGCTGGCTCTGCTTCTGTCATTGAGCCTGAAGTCAGTATAAGTGTACAGCCAGACAGGCAGCTGGGGAGGGAAGCTGGGCGTGAACAAGAATGAGGGCAAACTGGAGGCTACAAGGATGAATGCCTCTCGATGGGGACGAAGCCCCATTGATCACTCGGCATACCCAGCCTCACTGTCATGGTGACCTGCAGGAAAAGCTGACAGCATTTTCCACAGAGCTACCCAGGTTCTTTCCCAGAGATGATGAAGCTACAGGAGATCTAGCAGAAGCTGAGGAAAGGCCCCACCAGGTACTGCCCACTCCCCCAAAGAGAGCTGCCCGTTCAGCACCAGCATGACTGACACCCTGCACAAACTTCAGAGATAAAGAATTGAAGCTGGCGCTCCATAATAGCTTTCAAATATTATGCCTAGAATGTTTTTTGTGGTTAGAGCTAATCAGAAATCATAAAAAGACAGGAATTCTGGGAAATTAAGCACATACAATCCAAAATTATCGCAATTCACTCATCTGTACAAATATAAGTTTTCATAACAAAAGGTTATAAAAATCCCATAATACCCTTTTATCATATACCAGAAACCCTATGACCTAATATTTATAATCTAAATATAAAAACTAGGTTTTTCAAAATGTTCACCTTCATAATCTTGATGAATTAATTAGAAAGGGTAGAAAAGTACTTTGAAAAATGAAATTTCAATTTAATTACTATAAGCTATGGTTGTGTCATTTTACCATAAATAAAACCTTGGATGTAAATAAACTGAAATATGAATTAGCTGAAATAGATTCATGTCTACCTACTAAGCAAATAGTTCAATAAGAACCTTTTCTTCTCCCTCACGATATAAACTAGAAATTGCTAATAATGTACATGGACCTGTCATCTTTAGAAAGCAAGACATCATTTACCCAAAACAGTGAATTTGACAAACCTTCCTTAAATGGTCAGCCCCAAATCAAATGAATTAAGTGACTGGAGTAGTCAAGCAAGTGACTAAAAGCCATAGCACAGGGCAGTTCGATTGAAAACCAGAAGCTCTACCAGGGTGCCCAGTCATGGATACATGTAACTGCCTGAAGGAAGCCTGGGTTTTGCCTCACATGACCAGCTGAGCCCTGGCACCAGGTTTGGAAAAGCTCGTTGGCTATTATAATGCCCAAAGAGGGTTAAGAAAGACCAGAAACCAGAGCGGGGAAGTGATTTGATAAAGCACAAGAGAATAAGTACTATAATTACAGGAAAAAAAAAAAAACAAAGGAGTTGGAAAAATTAATTCTAGAGATGACAGAGAGGAATTTAGCAAGGAGATAGAACTTAGTTTAGGCCTTGAAAAGTAGATGTAAGTTTCATCAGACAGGTTTTGAAAGGGAAGAATATTCCTGGAAATGAAAGGGACCTGAGCAAAAGACAGTGGTCAGGAAAGTGTAGGACAGGTTGGAGAAGAGGCAAGGAATCCTGTTTCTAGGTGAGTGGGAGCAAAGCGACAAGGTCAGGAATTTAGTATGGTGAAAGAGTGGGCACTATTCACCTTTTCCAGAACACAATATTTAAAGCCAAGAGGAATATCTCAGATAAAAGCAGTAATTTATCTGTGGTATAAGCAGAGCCTGTCCATTCTAAAGATGTGAGGTGGGGGAGTGCTGTGGCTATATTTCTGCAGAGCTAGGTCAGCATGACTGGGCCCACAGGTGGGTTTGTCTTATCTGCAAGAAGCCTCTTGTGTGTAGAAGCCTCCTGTGTGT
Source organism: Trachops cirrhosus (assembly GCA_028533065.1). Classification (NCBI taxonomy): domain Eukaryota; kingdom Metazoa; phylum Chordata; class Mammalia; order Chiroptera; family Phyllostomidae; genus Trachops; species Trachops cirrhosus. Next base: position 147,884,842 of record CM052541.1, read on the forward strand.
ATATTCCAGCATCTATCGAAATAATATTCTGAAAGTGTGACAGGACATGAGAAGGTTTAGAAAGCACTCACTGGTTTACCCTACACAACCATTTTGCTTTGATATTTGTGGTGCGCTGCCTGCCCATGGAATTTCCATTTCCTATTAAGCCTAAAAATTAAATGGAAAGTAAAATTTAATATGTTAATGAAAATAACCAAACATATTATGTAAAAGATACAGTAAAATGCATAAGGGGGGAAATATTTTAACAAAATATATTCAACTCAATTTTTTAAACTTTTTTTTTTTTTTTACAAGTAACACGTTTCTTGGTAACAACATGAAAAGGATAGAAAAGGGTAAATGTTGAAGAGAGTATTTTTAATCAAATCTCTCATCCTTCAGCCATTCAATTACCTCTTTCTGCATAAACCACTATCAGTAATTATTATTCCTGGGATATTATATACGAAGCTGTGGAGAACAGCATGAATTTGGCAAGTCTGAGACTGTGCCCTAAAAAAGATTGCTTGCAAGGTTGGCCATCAGCTGGTCTGGGAACTTGGATTTGTTCTCAGTAATGACTGGCTGACAGTGTCTCGACTGTTTATGCGTACAGTGTGATTTGTACTGAACAGATTCCTTCTGGGTATCTAGAGTTCTGATATGTGCTAGGCAGGGGGTGCCTATGTGAGCAGCCTCAATAAAAGCCTTGGGCACCTACTGAGCGTCCCTGATAGATAATACTCCACACATGTTATCTCAGATTGCAGCTGGAGGAAGTAGTTATGTCCTGCATGATTCCATGGGGAGAGGACTCTCAGGAGCTGGCATTAACTTTCCTCCAGACTTTACATCATGTGCTTTTTTCATCTGCTGAGTTTGCTGTGTATGTTTGCTGTAATAAATTTTAGTCATGAATATGACTATACATAGTCATGGGCTGGTGAACAACAAGGATACTTTCTGAGAAACGCATCATTCGGTGATTCCATCATTGTTTGAACATCAGGGTGCACTTACACAAACCTGGAAGTTATAGCTTATCACAAGTCTAGGTTATATGGTGTACCACCTTCCTATTTGCAGGTGGCATTGACCAAAAATGTCATTTTGCAATGTGTGACTGTGCCACCTCCTATGAGTCTTCCTAGCGAATGTCTCAACCAGGTATGGCCCTGCAAAACTCCCCTTCTCCCAATACACAAATTATGTCAAAAATTGTTAGTTTTTTTAAAGTTCTATGTAACGTTTAAATTTAATTTTATTTTGATTTTAGGGAGGAAGAGGAAGATGGATGTGAGAGAGAAACATTGATCAGTTGCCTACTGTACCCACCCTGCAACCCAGGAATGTGCCCAACTGGGAATGGCACCGGTGACCTTTTGGTTTGGGGGATGGTGCCCAACCAACTGAGCAACACCAGCTGGGGCTGTATGACATAATTTTTATATAATGTTGACACACTACATACACTGGTCTGAATATTAACTTTTTGATATCGTGGACACTTTTTTTACTGGAACCTATAGGCCAATTTTATCCTTCTTAACAACTAAAGAGTATTTCACTATATAAATATATCATAACCAACTTAATTAGTCCTTTTTAGGAACATTTGGATATGTCCAGTCCTTTGTTATCACAAAAACTCTGCAATGAGAATCTTCGTAAATTGTTCACTCTTCCTTTGTGTGAAATGAGTAGAGCCATCTGTTTGAGGAAATTGAAGAGTAGCATTGCCAGGTCAAAGGTGAAGCACATACTATTTTGTTTTTTTAAATTTTCATAGCTATTGACAATTGTGTTCCTTAAAAATTAGGTCAATTTTTACTTCCATCATTGTGTGAAAGTGTCTGTTGTACTTAGAATTTGCCAACACTGGGGTTTTTGTTAAGTTGGTCTTTGCTAATCTGAAAAGTGGGAAATGATATTATAGTTTCAACTGACATTTCTCTTATTAATAAAGCTGAGTAGGTTCTTCTTTTATAAGAACCATTTGTTTTTATTTTTTTCCTGTTAACTATCTTATGCTTGGTTCATTTTTCTATTATATACTTGGATTTTATTCTAATTTATAGTTGTTTATACATTAGCACTTTCTGTGGGGCATGAGTTGCAAATATATCCCACCAAGTTGTTATTTATCTGTTGCATTTGTTTGTGGTAAATTTTAAAGCAGAAATATTTTATGATTACATGAATTTTTATGGCTTCTTGGATTTGTGTTAAAATGGGATTTTCCTTAAACTATTGTCCTTAAACAGTATAAATAAAACATTTATGTTCCAGACTTTCTGTAATATGAAAATATGAAAGCAAAAATATAATGAAATGTATAAAAGTATATTTAAGAGAGAAAACTAAGCTTTCTTAAATTTCATAAGAATTGTCAGTTACATCACATCTGGTTCACCCATTTCTGATCTACCATTAAGAACATTAACATCCCAAATGACACTTTCTTAGGACACCATATTTCAATTGCTTTGGCACTAGTGCATAAATAAATCTTAATTTCAGGCTTTAGTTGACATTTCAACTGGCTATTATAAATTACTTGAATTCTTTTACAAGTGAATTTGATTTAAAAGCCTCTAAAGCTGATGACCAGGATATGACAGTCTCCAACCTCAATCTATATTCACTACAAATTTTAGACATGCACATCTGAAATTTCCCAATATTTGAATGTGTTCTTGCAGAAACAGCATTTAAGAAAAAGAAAATTTAGTGCACATACCATCTTTTTATGCAGTATATCATTTGAGATTCCAAATTAAAGCACAAACAGAAAATCATTTTGTTCTAATTGACTATTTCTCTCCCCTCCCCATGCTTTCTACTTTTTTTCATTCCTCAACCTCTCCTTCTCCTCCCTCCACCCTTCCTTTTTTCCTGCTATTTAGTCATAATTGATAATAGCATGTAAAGTGGATTGCATTTATACCTTCATTTACAGATGAGGAAACTGAGGTTTGAAACTGTGGCTTGAAACTGTTACATAACTTGACCAATATCACAAAAATGGTTAGGGACTGAACTCCAGCTGTGTCTAACTCCAGCCCATACCTGTAACCCATGATTCCTGGTATATTCCTGGTAAAATAAACTGACTGTATTGCATTTTTAATTATTTTTCCAACATATTTAACCTTACCCCTTTCATTATTATATACAAGCATAAACAAAATAACCTACAAACTCATAAAAATCAGAAGGAAATATTATCAGTATTACCCCCAAATACTATTGCTCATGAGAAATAACTCCTCAGTTTATTCTGTATTTCCCAGAAAACAGTCATAAGTCAGTGAAATAATTTCATCACAGGCTAATAGTTTCTTGTCCCCTTTACCATTCAAACACAATCTCCTATCTGGCTCAGACAGGATTAGATCCTCACGAGCGGCTCACAAATTTGGGCTGGCTGGTGTAAATTCCCAAGCATTAGCACTCTATAGTTTATAGCACCATCTTGATTTTTTACAATTTTTCCTCTCTCCTTTGTAACATTTTATGTTCCCTTCTTTACTTAGCAAATCCCCTCTTCCTAATCTTATCTTTTATTCTCTCCAACTCTTATTATTCTAAATCGCTTTTCCTTCTGCCTCTAATCTTGATGAATTAACTAATGCCTGAGTTTTCAAACGTCCTTGCATTCTTTCCTTTCACCCTAGCTTTACTTATTTTGTCTAAAATTTTTGTGAAAATATCCAACTTTTTTAAATTATATTTACCTAATAGAGTGTGAGTCCTAAGTTTCTAAGCAGTAGTGTGCCAAGTAGTTCCCCTCACACCCAGGGCTTATAGAGAAGGGAAACTACAAATACTGCTACCTTCTCACATTAGGCATTTAAATACATTATTGAAACCTCCCTTAAGATCTAACACTGAAGCTCCGACATAGTAATTAGTACATCCATTATCATACAGCTAAAATATGGCAGAACCAGGATTTGAATCTGCATATGACTTGCAGTTATTTTCTTTTTATTCCATCACCAAGACACATTGCTGCTTTTGTTGAATTCTGAGTACTGAAATTTTTGTCTGACTCATAACTATAGGAGCCCTTTGGCCATTTATTTGTATTAACTAATACAGAGTTTAAGAATTGAAAAGCTCAAAATACTTTATTTTTTATTGCTTTTTCTTTCCTTGTTCACTTTTGAATGTAGTAGATACTAGGCAATTTGATAGGTCTGTTGAATATTGTCTCCTTTACACAGTTTCTTATTATAGGAATTTTTTAGCTCCTAACATTTATATATAGAGACAAACATATTAGACATATTGGAGTCTCCATTTCCTAACTTTATCTAAGGTATCAGCATGCACTCTTTATTCATTCTAGGTTCACATTCAGGTTTATTCATAAGGTATCTCATTCATTATTTTCAGTGTCCCTGTTATTGTGTAAGACTTCCCATGCTATAATTGATCCAAACAGATTAAAAAAGCAAGAAGCCACATTGAATGCCACACTAAAGCAAATTCTTGAATATGAAATTACACTCATAATAAAAAGGAAAATTATGTTATCATTATACTAGCATTATCCATTCTAAACACATGTATATTAAATACAATTTTTAAGATTGATCATAAGATTAGAATCTTGGTATTCCTAAAGTTAAAAATCCTTATTATGAAGGTAGAATGGTTAGCCATATCCCAAAATTTCTTAAAGATTATCATATAAATCCTGGTTAATAAAATTCATATGCTTAATGCTAATAATCACATTATCTAACACAATTTTAATTGTTATAAATTAGAAAATTAGTGAGTTTAAATGAATGGAAGCCATTACCAACCTCCTTCATTATAAGTCTATGTCATTACAATAACCTCAACCATGGATAGCATGAGTTTTATTTAAATAAATTCAGCCTTTACTATGTTTTTTCCATTTTAGCAGAAGTACTATCACTTGTATTGAAGTGTCTTCTTCTTGGGATAATTTTATTGTGATTTTCAACCTTTTTCATCTCATGCCACACATAAAGTAATGACAAAAGTTCTGTAGCACACCAAAAAATATATTTTTTGCTGACCTGACAAAAATAGCTATAATTTTAATTGATATACAAAAATAATAATAGTAATTACCTGCCCTTTTTGCTCCAAAGTGACTTTTGAAAATTAGGTGCCTATACTTATTTGTAAGGATTTGTAGTGCCAAGAATTAAGCAATCAAAAACAACCTTATTATGTGACTTGACCAGTAAGATGAAACTCTATTATATGACTTATACTGTATATTTATGGTTCAAAATGGGGCATTCACACCGGATGGCTATTGTGTTGGCTGTTATTTTTCTTAATAAGAAAATCTAAGGGAAAAGAGCTCCATGTCTCTGACTAAATAATCAGGTATTGCATGCTTTAAAAATTCCTGCAACACACCATCGAAAAATCACTCCTCTAATATATATATATATATATATATATATATATATATATATATATAGTAATGTGAAACAACAAATTGAATCTTCAAACAAGTAGTGCCCTAAATTAATCGTTCTGCATTTTCATAATTTTTATTTTAACTCATCTATAAAATGAATATTAGACTAGATGCTTTCCAAAATCCTCCCAGCCTGAACATTCTATGTGCCTCAGGTTGATGGAAAACACAATTTTCAGGCTCAAATACATATCTCAAAATTTCAAGTCTAACAGTTACTGCCATAAAATTTTGCCCAGACTTTTTCATCTTACTACCTGAGCAAAGGCAATTTCACTTCAAAATGCAACAAATTATAATGTGTCTTTTGTACATGTATGCAATGACATGCAGAGAGGTTGGATATCAATGCTGTGTTATAGTCCAATCAAGAGTTAAAATTTAAGAAGGCTTAAGAGGAGCTGTGGAAGTTTGCCTTATAGCCATCACACATTTGCCTTTCAATCTTCCATGACAGCTTCCTTTTCCCTCCCCTTACCTTAAATCTTCCACTGAAGTAATGTGTCATTTATAGCAAGGGAAAACTCCTACGGGTGTTTCACAGGAATTTTAGTCAGGGTTTATAGCTCACTCCTTTTGTTTACTACATTCTTTAATGTATTCCTTGGCAGATGGTAAAAGCAAAGTAATTAAGGAATACAGCTTTATTACTGATTATGGATTTGATATTTATGACCAGAAGGTAATTTATAATCTTTGATTCTAAATACCATTATCCAAAGCAAATGTTTTATTTACACACTCAAAGGCACAGTAACAAGATATTAATGTAATCTGAATGAAAACAGAAACAGACTTGTCAAATTTTGACATTTGTCCTTAAATACTCATATTTCTAAGCTCTTAAGTTAAAAATGTAAAGCCGCAAGACTTTTAATTTACTCTTTGTTTCAAGGTGCTTTCAAGATAATTGAAAGAGAAGGGAAGGCTGATGAGCAATGGAGACTTTACATGACAAGATTGCAGTAGAGAAAGACCTAGGATAGAAGTAAAAGAGTGAGATACAAAATTGGCTAAGAAAGCCCCAATATGAGAAAAAAATGTCACAAAGCATTTCAAGACCAGTGATCCAGATTTGGGTCAGGACAGAGTAAGAGATACAGGAAAGTATAATTCACAGAAATCTGAACTAGTATGTAATTTGTAAGGAAGAATCAGCCAAACTAAATTCAAGATAATGAAGACATGGCTGTCTTTGTTTATAAGGAAGGCTCTAGATGGGCTATGATAAGGTGAATGCATTACACTAGTATGGTTAGTAGAAATACCCTAGAGTAAAAGTTTCTGACTACTACAGTCATAACGAAGTTGAAAGAACATTTAGTGGAGTCTCACATTACATGGGTGAAAATCTTTTTCCCTGCTATATCTCATGATTTTTTTAACTTGGGCTTTTTTTTTTTTAAGAGCAGCTTTAGGTTCACAGTAAAATTAAGAGGAAGACATAGATTTTTCCTATATACTCCCCTCCCTCCTCATTTGCATAGTTTCCCCCATTATCAGCATCTCCAAACAGAGTGATAAAATTGATAAACCTCCACTGACAGATTATTATCACTCAGTCTATTTGGACTACATGGTTTACATTAGGTTTCTCTTTCAGAATCATTCATTCTATGGGTTTGGACAAATGCATAATCAAGTATATACACCATTATAGTATCATACAGAATAGTTTCAGTGTTCTATAAATCCCCTGTGCTCTACCTGTTCATACCACCCTCTTTTCTAACCCCTGGAAACCACTAATCTTTTCACTGTCTCCATTGTCTTGCCTTTTCCAGAATGTCATAGAGTTGGAACCACAGGATGTATAGCCTTTTCGGATTGGCTTCTTTCACTTAGCAATATACACTTCAGTTTCCTTCACGTCTTTTCACTAAAGGTCATGCTATTTTTTAATGTTTTTATAAACAGAAGAATATCATTCAGAGGATCACAATAATAACTCAATGAGAAGTTCTAGGCAAATCAGGCTGCCTGAAGGAATAAGTGATTCATCTCTCACTTTGGTTGCAGCAAGTGCTAGTGAGTGGAATGGTAGGCAGAATCACTCACATTCTTAAATAGTTTTATTTTTCTTGAAAGTATTTTTGTTTGCTTTACTTTGAAGTGTATTGTTTTATACTTGTCAAACCTTTGTTTACATTTTTGTCAGCTTAATGCCAAATAATGAGCGTACTCTATAATTATGATCATTTATTGTCTCGATACAATTGCATTAAATGGCATTATGAACAAAAATTAATGGAAGAGGTCTGTGCAGGAAGATTCTTCCTTCTGTATAGTGTGTGGGGGAAAAAGTGAGCTAAAGACGAAGTAACTTGCCAGGTACTTCCACCTGCTCCCTGCGATGGGGCAAGCATTCTTTTTGCACAGGACCCCACATTAAAAGTTACAGAAGATGTAGGAGATGCTTTTCCATAGGCACTCAGGCAGGCTGGTTATCTACAGCACCAGGATTTTCATTCATCATGGTACAAAGGATTTTATTTCCTTTAAATATGATGATAAATTGCAAGTGGTAATGTTTCTCAGGGTCAGAAGGACATCAGGGAGGGTTTGGGTGTGTGGCAATTGGGTAGTGCATGCCCCAGTTACTACCCAGCACTGGCAGAATTTTGCCATTCAGGAAGATGAGCCTAGCATTGCCATATTTTTTTTTGATTATGCAAAAGAAGCTGGAAATTCATATTTTTTATAATATCTCTAAATTTCAGCAATCAATTCTGGGCTAGTCAACACTGTTACAAACAACGCACATTTTCAGGCTGGAGGCTACCTAAGCCAATGGAACAGATACAAAGTTGTGAGGCTAATCCAAGTGAAATAATTGAAACAAAAACCCTTACCCTGAAGACACTTCCCATCAAAGGTGTGTTTACCTGAATGGACACTATCAGGGACAGGACTTCTTTTGAAAATGATATGCCTATAATCCTCTTGCACACTGACCTGTATGCATTCAAGCTGAAAACCCTCCCTATTTACACCAAAATAGAGAGTAATTAGTACATGCCCAACAATAGCCTCTTCCATTCCCCATTCACTGTTTCAGTAATATGTATCCCAGGGCCATAGAACAAGAAAATGAAATTGCAGGGTCAAACAACAATTTAAAAATGTGAAAAAAACATAAAAGAAAATGAAGGAAAACTAGTAGTAGGTAATGACAAAAAAGCATTCTAACAATCAGTTTGTGATATGGTGAACTTGGTGCAAAGCAAGTTGGGAGAGCCCAATAGTTTTTAGAAAAAGATGTGAATATGTCTTCAAAAATATTTTATCAGAAAAGCTACTTAAAAAGCTATCAATTCTTGTAGCTGATTTAGTTTTGAATAGATTATAGATTTTTTTTACCTACATTGCCCTATATTGATTGATTCACATTTTTATTAATACTTACCACAATATGTTGCACAGGGGTAATATTAAGTTTATGAACTAATTTGTCAGCAAAGACAGAAAGAATATGCACTAAAATATTTTTCTATCTCAGTGCAAAATTTTCTATATGAAGACTTACAAGTCCCACAGAAAACCTAAAACAGTTAAAAAATTAAATAGAAATATATAATTATGAAATAGCAAAAATTGATTGCTTCATTCTAGGTTTGTTTTTCTAATTAGAGCAGTTTTGAGCTGACTAGCTCAGTTGGTTAGAGCATTGTCTGGATACACCAAGGTTGCAGGTTAGATCCCCAGTCAGGGCACATGCAAAAAGCAACCAAAGAATGCACAGATTAAGTGCCAACAAATCTGTCTGTCTCTCTCTCTCCCTGCCCTTCCTCTCTCAAAAGAAAAAAAAAGTGACCATAAGTAGTTTAAAATTATAGGAGACTTAGTCCCACTTTGCTTAAAAGGGAAGAGCAGTGGGTAAGAGGTGGGTGGGCAGTATTAACAGTCTTTAAACATGAACACTATTTTCTCATATGTGTGGATGAGTTACAGAAACAGTACAGGGATTCCTCTGCACCCTTCATTCAGCTCCCCATAATGTTAACAGACTGATAGCACAATTAAGAAAATTAAGAAATTAGCAGTGTTACAATTCTGTTAACTATAAACAATACGTACTTGAATTTCACCTTTTTCTGATGCTCTTTTCCTGCTCCAGGATTCAGTCCAGTGTCTCAAGCCTCTAGTTGTCATACCTCCTTAGTGTCCTGCAGTCTTTGTCCCTCAATCTCTCCTTGTCCTTCATCATGCTGACACTCTGAGTAGCACTTGTCAGGTATTCTGTACCATGTCTTTTGGTCTGGGCTCATCTGATGTTTTTTCATGCTCAGATTGACTTTATGCATTTTCGGCAAGAAGAGCACAGAGGTGACAGTGCACCCTTCTCCATGATCATACCAGAGGATGGCTTATTCTGTTTAACATTATATGAAAGCCCACAGATGGGCACCTTTAGTTGTCTCTTTTCCTTTTATGACTTCTAAGAAGAATCCTGTCATAAACACCTTCAAAAATATATATAATGCCTTTCATATGTGAGTATATGTGCAAGACAAATTCCAAAATGTAGGATTTCTGGATCAAATAGAATTCCTGCATCTTTTAATAGACATCACTCAATTTCTCCCCATAATGTTAGCACTAGTGCACAGTTCCATCAGCAATGATCTGCCCACCAATTTCTGAATAATCCATCCTTTCCCACCTAATTTGCAATGTGCCTTTGTTATCCTACTCTATGTTATAGGAATTTGCATACAGTTTTTATCTTCCTTAATATATTGTCAACCTATTGAGGACTGGATTGCATCTCTGTGTTTCTAAAACAATGTAGTCCCCACAGAAAAACTCAGTATATATTAAGTGGATGAGTAAATTAGGCAGCTTAAACTTTAATTCCAGGTAACTTTGCTCTAGGCACGAGATCACAACAGGTGAACAGCTGTTCCTGAACAAACAATAGTCCAAATATGCAATGAGGAGATGTGTCAAGATATAAAGAATTGCTTCATAACTTTTAACCAGACATGATTAAACAAATCCTTATTAACCAAACCATTATTAACAAATAACTTTGAGCATCAGGGTCTTTTTAGTGTGTAAGAGTTAGACACAGCTCTTCCTAGAGAATTTCTATATTCCTATATATTCAAATCTTTTATTGGGAAGAGGGTGATGGTTAGGGGAGGTAAAACTGGTCCCAGCAGCTAGAAATAAAAAATATATATATATACACACACACCTATATATTTTTAAATGTATTCTATATGTTTACATATAAAACATTTTTATGTGTATATATTATATAAACATGTAATTTTTCTCAATGTAATAAAGTGCTACATGTAGAAATAAAATGTAATAAACCTCATCCAAGTTTTACATTATTAAACAAGGAAAACATTTAACTGGCAACACTTTTAAATGATTTTGTGCTCACCAGTAGTTAAGGTGATTGTTCAAGCAGGTAAATTATTGTCTTTGGCATTCTATCTTGAGTGACCTGCCTTTAGTAAGAACTGCTTGAGTAAGATTTAATGTTCACAGCCACGTGCTGAGGCAAGGTTCTTATTCGACGCAGCCTGTTCACCATGCAGCTACTACCCTGTAAAGACCGCTGGAGAGGGCAGCAGTTTTCTGTGGGACAGGTTCTCAGCAGTCCCTGAGGTCTGAGCCCTTTGGGCACAGATCAGAATTGTTACAGATGACTAGGCCCTTTAAAGCTTCAGATAAGAGGACTGGAAGAATCCTAATTAAAGGTAATATATTAATTATAGGTAATTAAAGGTAATATTGTTAATTAAAGGTAATAATTAATTTAATATATTAGTTAAATATATTAAATACATCAGCATTTTCATTAAAAAAAAAAGACTGTTTGAAACTCATTCCATAACCACAATGATAGGGTAAAGCAGAGTATCTGAGTAGCTATGACCAGCACTATCATTTCAAGAGAAAAAGGTATCCATTATTTTTTCCATGTATGCTAGAAGCTTGTCTTAAAATCTTCAGAATGACAGCTTTAAATGTTTTCCAATGACTGTCTACTTTGCAATTAATGCTATTGTTTTGTTGCAGAAAAAATAAAAGCTAAACTTTCCTCATCTTTTTGTTTTTTAAACAGGAAAGGGTTCACAGCAGTTTTGGCTTGATATGAAGCTTTTATCATATTTTGATATATCTCCCAAAGTCTTTAATTAAGTTTAATTATAACTGATTTTGGAAGTTTATTACTCCCATATGTTTTATTTCCTTTAAATCTGAGGTTTAGTCCAAGCAAAGAGAGCAATTAAGTGACTGTAACTAATAATCATTATGTCCACTTGTGATACTGGGTAATGATATCTGAAAAAGTAGCCTCATTCATATATATATATATATATACACACACACACACACACTCACATATATATATTCACATATGTATATATATATATACACTCACATATATATATTCACATATGTATATTCACATATATATATTCACATATAAATTATAGTTCCAGATTTCTGGCACTATACAGTCACAACCACAAAGATAACTTTGCATGGTAAATTCAGAATCACTCTTTATTTCCCTCTCAAGCAGCCTGAATGGTCCAGATAAGGGCTTCCACACTGTAACTTCACATTGCCTCTCTGCCCACTGACATGCTAATGTAGGAAATGTCTTCTCTGTGTGCTGTGCCTGCAATTCACCTCACTGATGAAAAGTTACACATGAAAAACATTTGCTCCTGTCTAAACAAAATCATGAACTTGGAATAAACTAACAGTAGCCATTCGGGTTTTAAATATTTGAAAGCTTATAATTACCTCTCAAACCAGTATAGCTATTTAAACCTCTAAATATAGTAATGAGCAATAAACACACACAGTTTGATACTTAATAACCCTTATGTATTCACGATTAAAATGATTGCATCATAATGAGTTTTGCTTCATAGCAGGGAAACTTGTCTAAATCTATGTCATTGGTATTTCAGACTAAAGTCAAGAGGTGTACACGAGAATGCCATTGAAGACTGCAAATTCTTTGGGTACATTTTGTTGTAGAGAATATTATCATTATTAAATAATCTCCACTCAGTCTGAGCTGCAGGGAGTTGGTCAAGACAATGCACTGCTTTAGGCGATTATTTGCCTGTCTGAAGGCAGTCCAGCCAATCTGCCCAGAGCCCAGGACCCTGAGAGCCAAGCCTAATAATTCTGAAGAACCTAACAAAGGCTGAAGACTCACTATGCAAGCACAGAAGAGTGCAGATTTCTGCCCTGATTTTACACAATTTTAGAAACTCATAGAAATAAGCTCTTTCTCGCCCTAAGAGATGTTCTTTTGGAGGAACAAGTATTTGTTTTGTCTAGTGCATATAAACAGCTTCATGAGACAAAAGGGGCCCACCTCCTGACCACCAGTTAATAGATCAACTCAGGGTGAATAATATCAACCCTACCCACTTTGAAGGAAGTTCAGCTTTTCTCCTGTAAGGAGTATGAAAGAGTAGCCTCTGCTAAAAGCAGGTCACCACATGTGCTCCCATGCTCCCCCTGTCCTGCCTCTCTTTGGGCCTCTCTGGCACAGGGATGTACTGTGGTGTCCCTGGTCATATGTGCGAAGAACGGTCTTCTCTACTCCACTCCCAGCAGAAAAGCACAAGATGTCCTCCTACGGCTGCACGTGCAACAGTGGGTTTGATGTCATCTAAAGGGAATGGAAACCTCTGAGCTAGTCTACCTCAAGGAAGATATTTGATGATTTTACAGAAGAAGGATCGAAGTCTCTTTGTTTCTCCCCACAAAGCAACCCTTGTCAGTTCAATACCTTCTAGAAAGATCTTGAACAGGGAGCATTTGGGGATTCCTACTGAGTATACCTTTTGTGACAGAGATTCGTCAGTCACCTATGGGAGATGCAAAGAGAAATACACATGGTCTTGGTTTTCAAGATCATGACCCAAAGGGCACATTTCCTCAAATAGACATACAAAAATGGACAGAAGAGAGTGTGAAGCCAGCTTTTCACTGAAGTCGATAGACTATTTGAAATGCATCCAAGAGAGTGTCATCTTTTGATCCTGAAACTCTCCAGCAGGAATATTAAAACATGATTCACAATTAAGGTTAAACAAAATAATATTCCAAAGAAGCTACACATATTTAGAACAAATTTGAGGCTATATCCTATTTGAGTATATGTCCTTGTTAGAGGCCTCAATTTTCATAAAAGACTGCTGGTGCTCTCCCTAACTTATCCAGGTGTTAAAGTGTACTTCTTGGCTCTGATTCAGGGACACAAAACACCTGTTCTCCAGGCACTTGTCAGGGACCATAACTCTGGCTCACTGCAGCAAAACCAAGCGAAACTTGGTTAAGAGAAATAAAAATGTAAATGCCTGAGGGAATCTGCATTTATTTAAACTAATTTAAGTGACAGAATACTCCTTTCTTCCATTCTTTATAGGAAACAGAGAGGTCTCAAAGAATCCAAGAGCAGGGATTTAAATCCTTGTGTCATGTGTGCTATTCTCTGTGTACCCGACTCACAGCTCCCTCCATCTACAGGTCACCTTCTTCTACCTGGATGTCTAAACATGTCTAATCTTAACTATCCATGAGCTTTTTTATATTATCAGCTTCCAGAAGAGAGGCTGTCATCTACCTCTCACTCCATCTCTCTCCCTTCCAAACACCACGGGAAAGGACTGTGGTGTTTGGAAGGGGGACAACCTTCCAAAGGGAGATTACTCAAGAGACAACCTGAACTGATAAATACCTGCATGAGCCAAGGCCTAGGAGCTAGAGTAAAGATTACCTTGGTCCACCGTGGATCAACTGGACTCCTATTCCTGATCCAGTCAGGACTATTTGTGCAAAATCACCGTGTGGGGCTTACTACTATGTGAATCACGGAGAAGTGAAAACAACCAAAATGTGTAGGGGAGTGGGAAATGGGAAGGCAACACATTAAGGTCCACTATAGGTATTTGGGGCACCCATTTCTATAGAAACTCTAAGTGTGTTTAACAAAGCAAAGGGTGGTTTATTTGCTAATGGCAGCAGTGACCATCCTGAGCAATGTCATGGCTGATGCCTTCAGCCTACAATGAAAAAACTTATGAGAAGCATCCTCAAGGCGCACACTGTGAGGATGTTGTTGGGGACTGTGTTTACTATCTCATGCAAGATATGAGAAACAAGTCTCCAGCCTTTTAGTATTGACAAAAATATGTGTAGCACATCACTTGCTACTAGAAATCCAGAAGTGCTAAGTTTATTTTTAACTGTCTTTTGTATATCAACCTTCCACCTCAATTCACCTTAATTTTTTTAAACATGTTATTTTGCCTACAATCCTTCTTATTTTAAATCTTTTTCTTGAGATTCTATGTGCATTTTAAGCTGCCCCTCCTATCTTACTTATTTAATTGGTTGTGGCATTTAAAAATTTAAAGTTTAGAAAAACTTCATGTTCATGTATATAACTCAGATAAAGTAATTTTTAATGCCAAAATTATATGGTTTTGTTAATATAAAAATACAGAAATTTTCCCTGGGCTTGCTCAGCAAGTTTCAAGTTATTTTTCTGTATTTGGCAGTTTTAGTTAGAAATCCTTTCCCTTCCTCAGTATTTTCTTATGTTCTCTTGTAATTACTGCTTCCTGGTCCCACAAGCCTTTTCAAGCTTCCTTCTAAAAGTAAAGATAAAATTTTAAAAATTCTCATGTGGTTAGAAATTTCAAAACATATCCAAAAGGTACAAAATGAAAAGTAATGCTATGTCTCAAGCAGCTTTGAAGTGTTGAAGAACGCCTGCCCGTGCTGCACTCCACAGGGAGACAGGCACACGCGCGACCCTCCTCTGAAGTGCTGACTGTAGATCAACTCTTACAGAAGCTCTTTTACCTCACCCCTATACCCACTTGCTTGAATGGCTTATGTTTCAACAGTAAGTTTTCAGCATAGCTTGGGTAGACAGATTTGAGAGTCATGTATCTGGAAGTACTGCCTGTTTTTGGAGGCACAGCAGTTGCCTTGCACTCCTTAGCTCTCAAAAGAAACCAGGTTTCCTTCTTCAGCTCAAACAAGGTACAGAGGCTCAGCCCTTTGGCATCTCTATTGAGTCACAGCCTCGCAGCTTGGCATTCTGTCTTGTCACGATCAAGTGCCACTTTACTAGGAAATATCATAGCACAATTAAACACAACATTTGCTTTCTCTTCATCAACATGTTTGACCTGTGTCTACTTAAAAAAATAATAAAACAGTAATATATTAACAGTTAAACTAATATAAAAGCAGGTTCTTTTGGAACTCTGTTTCAACTACACTCAATTTCTCCATTTTCAAAAATCTACAGTGATGATTGCTAGCTAAGGAATACCAAGAGTTACATAATAAAGTAAAGGTGATTGACCTCTGACAGCCACTTACTGCTAACATTTTAAATATTAAATCATTTTTTCCATTCTCTCTAAACATGCATTAAGAACCTATCAAGCAGCGAGCCCTGCAGCAGGTACAAGGTTAATGAGACACATTTTCCTTGCCCTTGAACAGCTCAGAGCCCAGAGCAAGAAACAAAAATTCAAAGAATTAAGTTTTCATTAAATGTGTAAGATGAAAAAAATTGAAGCAATAACAAAATGCCCTACTCTTAGAACATATTAATAGGGCAAAGAAACCCATTTGGGATAACATTTTAAAAAGAAACTGTCTGCTGAGCTGAATTTTATGATGGGAGATTAGAGGTTTGTAACTAAAGAAAGAAAAGGAATGTCACAGCAGGTACCGAGGCATGACCTGTGTAAAGGTGAAAGGTTGAAAATAAATCAAATAGTGAAAAAAATTTTTTTACTTTCTAAATTTTTAATAGTAATAAAATATCAAGCAAAGGCCATATGTGACAAACCCACAGCTAATGTGATAATCAATGGGGAAAACTGGGAACAAGACAGGGATATCAGCTTCACCATTCTTACTCAGCATAGTACTGGATATTCACCAGCAATACATGCAATAACGGGTTAATGTCCAAAATTTGTAAAGAACTCATACAACTCCACACCAAAAAAAAAACCCAACAAAAATATGATTCAAAAATCATCTTAGGGCTTGAACAGACACTTCTCCAAAGACAATGTACAGATGGTCAGTATGTATGACAAGATGCTCAATGTGACTAATCCTCAGAGAAATGCAAATTAAAACCACAATGAGATATCACCCTCACACCTGTCAAAATGGCTATCATCAATAAATCAACAAATGACAAATATGATGAGGATGTGGAGAAAAGGAAACCCTTGTACACTGTTGGTGGGAATGCAGATTGGTGCAGCCACTGTTGAAAACTGTGAAGGTCCCTCAAAAATTTAAAAATGGAACTGCCTTATGACTTAGTGATTCCATTCCTGGGCATATATCCAAGGGAAATCAAAACACTACTTTGAAAGAATATATACACTCCTATATTCATTGCAGCTTTATTTATAATAGCCATGATATGGAAACAACCAAAGTGCCCATCAATAGCTGAGTGAATAAAAAAGTAATGGTACATATATGAAATGAAATATTACTTGGACATAAAAAATGAAATTTTTTTACACTTGTGATGGTGTGGATGGGCCTAGAGGGTATTACAGGAAGGGAAGGAAGTCAGTCAGAAAAATAAAAATACCATATGACTTCACTTACATGTGGAATCTAGAGAACAAACTAAACAAAAGAGAAAGAGACTCACAGATACAGAGAACAGACCAATGTCTGCCAGAAGGGAGGAGGGATGGGGAGCAGGGAGAAAAGGTGAAGGGATTAAAAAGTACAAAGTGTCATTAAGAACAGTCATGGGAATATAAAGCACGGCATAGGGAATGTGACCGTTAATATTGCAATAACTATATATGGTGCCAAATGGGTACTTCAAATGTCAAGGGATCACTTTAAAGGATATGTTTGTCTAATCACTATGCTATACACCTGAAACTAGTACAAAGTAATATTTAATGTAAACTGTAACTGAAAAATAAAATTTAAAAATATATATCAGTCTTGTAAAATTGACTTCAGTCTAAGTATACCATTATAAAAAAATTCTACAAGATACTAAAAAAGAATAAATGAATAAACAATGAATAAACAGCACATGTAAAGTGATCCATGTGATTAAAGAATATATTTGAATGCATACCAGTAAACATAAGTCAATATACAGGGAAAGAATAGACCTCAAAATGATTCAAGCATTTACCTCATGAATCAAATAAAAGTTTTACAGTGAAGGTGTATTATTCTACTATACTGAAATTTAAGAGATTTTAAAAATTAAAAATAAAAGGAAATGATCATGGCAAGAACTTCAGACAATATGGAAGGTTATAAAAATAAAAAAAAAATTCCATTCACAAAGAATCACTACTACTATTTTAATGTATATACCTCTAAATATAAGGTTTTTCATACTCATTGTATGTATATTTCTTATAAAAATAGTATTAAACATATATGCCTGTTTATATCTGTATTTATCACTTCTGTTCTGTGTACATTGCTGTATCAATCAATTTTATAGCTGAACTATAGTGTATTTAAATGTGTATTTAAATTTCCCTTCTTATTGGTCACTTTATTTTTTTGCCTCATAAATAATAATGCAGAACCATATATTTACACCAACAACTTTGCATATTTATACTACCATGTTCTTCTGTGAAAGTGACATTTCTCCCAGAATTTCTCTTAAAGTGGTTTACTACTAATTTAGTCCTCAGCCCACATAAGGACAGCTGTTTCTTTTCACCTTTTTTTCTCTGGGGCTCCAGCTAAACTTTAGTTCATTTATCTGTGAAACACATTGAGTTCTCTGTCTTTCACCTGCTAACATATATATCCCAAATGAAAATTCTGATTCAAAGTTGTTGGAAAAGATGTCAATTACCAGGGACTTCATTTTTAAGACTTTATATTTCATACTTAGCTTAGGCTATTTGAGTTTTTCTTCTCAATTTTTATAATCATAATTACAGGACAATACTTCAAAGTCATCTGCTTGGTAACTAAACTGGTTGTCTGAAAATATTTTATGCATGATAAATATAAATATGTAGGTAAAAGATAGTGCTTCTGAGTAAACAATGAGAAATACAGATGGAGATTTAGAAGTATAACAAGAAATATATGCTCATTATATACAATGTGGAGCAAAAATAAGTTTCCAGTTGTTTGGGTGGAAAATAATATAAGAATAAATAATAATACAGGAATAAACTGTTTCACGTACTCACAACCATAAACCTACTTTAGCGCCCCCATCATGAGCTTTGCACATTTGAGCAGATACAATATTGATTAGATAAACTCCAAGGTCATTTCTGACTCTAAGATTCTACCATTCAATAATCAATATACTTGTCTTTAAATGTTTTTCAAAAATATATCCTAAGATACATACGCTTGTCTAGTTATGTCAGATGGTCAGATCTGGACATATTTATCTGTATGCAGGCATTAGTGTTTCATTTATCAGCATGATAGGAAACAAAGTTTGTCAACTAAACTATTAAGCAGCATTTTCAAGTCACTACTCTTAACACCTTTAGGCACAACTATGTTTTTGAGGTGTTACAAATTTTCAGTTGAAAATTTACCACTGTGTATTATCACACATTGATAAATATTCATTAGGCACAACTATTGGAAAAGTATGGCAACTTCAGAAGCTTTTGGGTTTGCTATTTGCCTCTACAGTATTTGAAACCAAATTAATATGATAAAATCTATTAGCTAAATTATATGCTCAATCTTTTTAGAAAGACTTGTCTGATTTTCCAACATTTGTTCTATTTAATTCCTCTGTTGATTTCTGTCACTTCCCAGCCATAAAAGAAAATCCTGTCATTTGTGCCAGCAGAGATGAAGCTGGGGGTCACTATGCTAGGTAAAATAAGTCAGAGAAAGACAAATACTATATGATCTCGTACATGGAATCTAAAAACCAAACTCATAGAAACAGGAAGGAGATCGGAGGGGCTGTGAGAGGGATGGGTGTCTGCGATCAAAGGGTATAACTTCCAGGTGTAAGTTCCGGAGATCTAATGTGCAACATAATGACTGCAGTCACAACACTATACTACACTGGAAAGGTGCTGAGAGAGTTGTCTTTCATGTTCTCCTCACACAAAAAAAATGGTAACTAAGTATGGTGATAAATGTGTTAACTAACCTTATTATAGCGATCATTTCATAATACATACACACCAAATTATCACATTATACACCTTAAACAATGTTGTATGTTAATTTTACATTAATAAAGCTGGGGGAAATCTGGCACATTCTGGCATTGAGGGGAACTTGATTTAAAAAATTAAGAACTTCTCTTAAAATCATAGCATTAAACAGTGAAAAAATAAGTCACACACTAGGGGATGTTTGCAATACATGTATAGCACAATGGACTCATTAGTTTTCTGTTGCTCCTGTAACCAAAAAGCCAGCAGCTTACACAACAAAACTTATCTTACAGTTCTATAGGTCACACACAAGGCTCTCACTGAGCTAAAATCAAGGTGTCAGCAAGGTTGTGTTTCTGGAGGCTCTAAGGGACAATTCATTTTCTTGCTTATTTGGGAAAATGGAGTTGCTTGTGGTTGTGGGATCCAAGTTCCCACTTTCCTGGCTGTTAGCTGAGAGCCATTCCCAGCTTTTTAAGGCTGATACATTCCTTGGCTAATGCCCCCCTCTTCTCTTTGATCTTCAAAGCCACCAAGACTTTGAAGGGTCTTGTTCCTTTCCCTTCCTATCTCTCTGACCCTCCCTCTGCCTTCCTCTTCAACTTTGAAAAACTCTTGATTACTTTGCACCTGGCAGGATAATCTCTCCATCTCAAGTCCCCTACCTTTAATCACATCTACAAAGTCTCTTTTGCCCTGGGAGATAACATTCACAGATGCCAAGGATTGGAATGCAGACATTTCTAGAAGTTGTTCATCTGCCTACCACAGATTCATATCAAGAATATGAAAGTAACTTCTATAAGTCAATATGAGAAAGAGAAACCAATTGAAAAAAGTGAAAAGACAAAGGAGAACATCTAAATAGTTATTTAACTTATAAAAGGTCCTCAAATTCCTAGCCAACAAAGAAATGACACTTAAAATCACAAAGCAATTTCACTCCATATGCACCAGAATGACTAAAAATGTGAAATATAGTTACAAGTATTGGCAAGGATATGGAATAATTAGAATACAAGTCTAACTGATAGACATGTAAATTAATATAATCATTTTGGCAAACTCTTAAGCAGTATCCACTAAATTTGAACATAAGCATGCTCTGTGATCCAGTGATTCCACTCTTAAGTGTTTGTTAAATAAAAAAATGCTTAACACACATATTGGAAGGTGTAAAAGAACGTTCATAGAAGCACTATAATAGTCTGAAAGTGGCAACAAATCAAATATGTATCAACAGGAGATCAGATAAAGTGTGGCATCATCATACAATACTAGTCAGCAGTAAGAATGTAGGAACTGCAACTACAATTCACAAACATTAAACAAAACATATGCCAGTTACAAACGAGTAATAGTTTATGACTTTTTAACATAAAGCTGATCTTTGGTGTTAGAAGTCAGGATAGAACTTTTCCTTGGTAGGAGACAGTAACTGGGAAGTGGAAGGAGGGAAGGATTATGGGTACAAGTAACTGTTATTTCTTGATCTGAATCCTGTGTTATGTATGGGGGGGAAAGAATTATATCACTTTGTTCAAAATTCTGTAATGACAACCCATTTTTTTCATTGTAAAACCCCAAGTGCCTACAGCAGATTCACGCCCTCCAGTACCTCTCACCCTCATTGCTCCTCTTACTCATCTTATCCCCTTGCTCCCTCTGCTGCAGCCCTACAGTTCCTCTCCCACCCAAGAGCTGTGTATCTTTTTGGTCTTTCTGGAGTGTTCTGCCCATATAATTATCTATCTCAGTAACCTCCTTCGAATCTTTGCTCAACTCCCACACTCTTGGTAAGACCGAACCCGAACGCTCCCACCCCAGCACAGGCACAAACCCCAGCTGTCCTGATGTCCTTACACTGCTCTGCACATTTCCCCCATAGCATTGCTGTCTTCTAACACACTGCACATTTTACTTGTTAAGTCTTTTGTTTCAGGTCTCTCTATTCACTATGAACTTTTTTTTCATTTCCATGAAAGCAGGATCTTATATCCCAAAGACCTTGTTCCTAATATGAGTTGATGAATAAGGTTAATGAATTAACCAATTAATCTACCTTTAGAAGGGCCTGCTCACAAAGTTGACCCTTGGCTAACACCTGGGAACTTGGATTTCAGGGGTGTTGCTTAACTGGTAGTAGTGATTTACTTGTCTATATTGTGCAATGTGGTTTGTGCTAAATGCTCGCTTTCTTTCTGGGAGTCTGAAATTTTGGGACAGGCTAAGCAGAAGGTGCTCACAACGAATTTCCAGCAGAAATCCTGGGCCTTAAGTCTCTAAAGAGCTTTCCTGATAAACATCTTACATGTGCTGTCACAGTCTGATGCTGCAGGAATTTAGTATGTCTTGTGTGATTGATTCTGTGGGGACAGGACTCTCTGAAGCTTGTAGTAGTTCCCTCCACACTTTGCCCCATGTGTCTTTACCCTTTGCTCAGTCTGCCTGATATACGTTTGCTGTAACAAATCTTAGCCATGAATGTTATGACTATAAACTGAGTCCTCAGGGTCTTCCTTACAAATCATTAAACCTAAGGAGGTTCTTGGGGACACTCGACATGCTTGTCATACACAAAGGAGATAGTATAAAATTTGTAACGCACTTCTCTTTTTACACAGTGGCTCAGAAAACTAATGTCTAGGTTGGAGAGAAATGCAGATACTGTGATGCATGGATGGACTCATTCATCAGGGAGATACTACAGCAACTGGGTTGGCCCCTGGCCACTGAGAATGTAAAAAATGTAAACTCTGTCAATGTCCTGGTCCCAAGTATAAGGAAAGGAAAGGAAAAGAGAGGGAAAGGAAAGGGAAAGGGAAAGGGAAAGGGAAAGGAAAAGGAAAAGGAAAAGGAAAAGGGGAAGGGGAAGGGGAAGGGGAGGGGAAGGGAAGGGAAGGGAAGGGAAGGAAAGAATCAAATCTGCATGCAGAGGAATCGGCAATGGCTGAGCTGCTCTGTGGTCATCTATACAGGTGACCACAGAGACAGGAATATGCCCTGCATAGTGAAGTGCATGCAGAAGGGTCTGAGGCAATGTAGGGTACAACTGTCCAGACCACAGGGGACAGCAGCCATCCAGCGATGGCAGCCTGTGACCGAGCAGGGACTGGAGCCCAGTGCTGCCAGGGCTTCGACTTTTCAAGTCAGAGAAGCATACTTTTAAGTAAAATCTTACAATATTTAAACTTTGGCAACAAACTAACAACTTTTAAAGTGGCCTAATGAAATATGTCCAATGTGGCCACCAGCGCAGAATCTCTGACATATAAAAATTGACAAATCTATGTATTGAATTCATATCCTAAACTGGATACAACTAAACTAGAAAAATATAAACCCAATTTCAATATAAAAGTACCAAAGATCTGGGCTCATTAGACAAATCATAGCTCTTGCTCAGTAGTGATTTGCTTTCAGGCAAACACCATTAGAAAACATCATGAACAGCAGTAATCGGCATTGAAACTGACATATCATTAGAGTCGTTTGACCAATCTAGCAGGACCAGAGTGTTATTATTTTACACCAAGAATAGTAACCTTTACATTCACACAGATGCTAAGTGATAATGTCTGTGTTCCTTTAGCCCAAGACACAAATATACAAGCAGCGATACCCTCGGCAGAGGAACTGACCTGCCGCTAGTC
This sequence comes from Trachops cirrhosus, assembly GCA_028533065.1. Lineage (NCBI taxonomy): Eukaryota > Metazoa > Chordata > Mammalia > Chiroptera > Phyllostomidae > Trachops > Trachops cirrhosus. The sequence continues at coordinate 147,908,145 of CM052541.1, forward strand.
ATCAAACCCAACCCCATCCCCATGATGAACAGTCCCAGAATTACCACTTGGCTAAAGACCTGGCCTCAGCAGGACTGTAAAAATGCACTCAGCCCTCTTGAAGTTGTCAGGTGTTTAATGATAGATTTGAGAAAACTACTTTGTCCCCTTCTCATACAATTTGCTTTTTCTCTGTGTTATTGATTTGCTCTTCAAATTAATCCAAGAAAAATATGCCTTTGTAGCAGTGCTTATTATCTCTTCAGTGGGCTCCTAGTGGTAGTCTGAATTTTCTGACCTGGACTGCTGGTCAAAGTATGATCTCACAGTCTTGGCCAATTTGAAAGTGATGTGATTCTAAATGGATAATTTGTCCAGAAAAAGCTGAGTGGGCAATAGAAAAGCAACATAATCAGAAGTAAAAATGCTTGTGTCATTATCCCAAATACACATGCTGATGATAAGTATTCTGGGCAGCTTATTTTGTTCTCCCTCCTTGTTTTCAGGGTTGTAACTCAATGACAGACCTTTCCTTGCTAAAAATAAACCATTTGTCTTTTAGAAATTAACTATGTCCCAGTTTTGTGTGAGGCCATATTCTTCGCAGCATAAAATCTCTGAGTTGACTCCTTCAGAAGTTCTAGAGAAAACTAAAATGCCTGAACAACTTTGTCTTGTGTGTGTGCCTATGTATTTATATTCAATGTGAGACTTATAATACATATCCTAATTTAAGAATAGAGTAATTTGCTTTATTACAAGTTGTGGTACAAAATATAATTTTAAAACTCTGTTATGTCATTCTATTAAGTTTCATTTAAAATATATACATTTTCATAATTATGATAGGGTTGAGAATGAAGCTTTAGAATATAAAAATCAAAGATACATTTTAATCACTTCTGGAGAGAAAATATTCAGTACTTAGCATTTTTTAAATATCCCAATTCACTTGGAAATAAGAAGGAAGCCTTTTAGCCAGGTCAAGGTGATTGGGCCTTGGGAGGCCAGTTTTATTTAAGGATATTCAAGGCACTATTACTCCTTACAGAAGTAATTGGAATAGGTAATGGTGTAAATTAGGAGCACCAGGAAAAAACTCTGTCCAGAGATTCATTCTACACATATTGCACCCACTGTTTCTTCCAGGAATTGCAGACTTTATTGTGCATTTTCCTCATGTCCCTATTTTAAAACACAACACCCCTGGAAAAGTAACATATCGAATGACTCAGTGCTAAGAGACTCCTTTTCTCCTCCAAAGAGACCCTAAAAACATTCCTGTCCTGATACCAGTAGCTCCTGAGAAGGGGAAGAGTGCGGGGAATAATTTGAGGTCATTGAAAACAAGCTACCTATTTCACACATTCACCATCTTAGCAACAGTGTAAGTCTTTCTTAAACCTTAATAAAATTTTACAAATAAAATGATGCATTTTCACTAATATAAATATGCTACTATTAGTTTTTAAAAGTCATATGTGTCTTTCTCTGTAAATGGCTTTTTTCCTACCTTTTGAGTATAGACATGGTAAAGGTTTCTTTCTAGGTTCCAAACACAGGCCTGACACAATCAGTTTTATGCTTAAAAGTATATTTATTTTAAACTATGAGGAATTCAAGTAAGGATTAGTGGGGAAAATACTGACATTAAATACAAGTGACTTGAATTCCAGTTTTGACTCAGTTTCCAGCTCTAAAATTCTGTGGCTATTAATTTTTTCTTTCCTAGGAGAATTTAGTTTTAATTGTTTAAATATATATTCAAATATCTCTTCCTGGGAAACAAATAAGTACCTGTATAGGACATAATTTACAGTATTATAAGATATTATTTAATCTGTAATATTTACAATAGAACTGGGAACAGTCTATCCTTATCACTGGGGACTCTTGATGTCAGCTTTGATCTTGACCGAGATAGATGCAATGGGGTTTATGATGCGCAGTTTAAAGTCCCAAACTCCCCTGGAAACCTCCTAGGGCCAGGAGTTCAGTAATGGTTTTTACTTGCTGTATCTTGTTAGCCAGAATGGTTTGACCACATGACAAAGGGACATAAACACGTCCACTGGGAATGTCTGCCCTGAACTCTCCTAAAGCCAAGATTCTACAATCGACCTTGGTGGTTTAATTCAGAGACAGAGTGTCTGCTTGGGTGAATAGGGCTCTCCAAAGCTTGTCTTTGCATGTCTTTCTGACCTCCAATGCTTGCCTTCACTTTTTCTCTCACTACAGTATTATTTGCTTATAAATAAAAACCTTATGTGAGTATGCTCTGTTGCGTTTGGTGAGTCCTTTTAAAAAAACTGTACTTAGGGAAATTTTGCAGTGTCTAATACACAAACTGTAGTGGTCTTTCAGCATCAATGAATATGCATTCCATTGAAATAGCCTACACAATTCCTCTGACATGAGTGAATGTAGCAAGTTTATACCATCATATTATACTCTTCCCAAGTATCTGAATAGACATTTCTCCAAAGAGGACATACAGATGGCCAAAGACAAATGGAATGATGCTCACCATGACTAATCATCAGGGAAATGCAAATTAAAACCACAATGTATCACTTCACACCATCCAGAACGGCTATCATCAAATAGCTCAACAAATAACAAGTGTTACCAAGGATGTAGAGAAAAGGAAACCCTCATGCATTGCTGACAGGATTTAAATTGGTATAGACACTATGGAACACAGTATGGAGGTTCCTACAAAATTATAAATAGAACCACTATATGACCCAGCAGTTCTACTTCTGGATACTTATTCAAAGAAGCACAAAACATTTGAAAAGACATATTGAGACATCTGGTCAAAACAGCAGATAGGTGAACATGGTTTGTCTCCTTGCACAACCATATGAAAATTACACCTAAAATATAGAACAACCATCACTCAGAACTGACAGAGATCAAATAGAATGGAAGTCTAACAACTATGGAATTAAAGAAATCACATCCATCCAGACTGGTAGGAGGGGCAGAGAATGACCTGGTTCTACACACAAGTGTGGTGGATAAAAATTTGGGAGGGATATCTCAGGAGTAAGGAGTCCAAGCCCCACACCAGACTCCCCAGTTTAGAATTCCAGTGCCAGGAAGATAAGTCCCCACAACTTCTGGCTGCAAACACCAGTGGGGACTGAATCAGTGGAAGAAACTCCTGGAGTCCCAGACAGTTCCTCTTAAAGAACCCGAATGCAGACTTATTGAGAACTCACTCCCTCTGAATTCTAGCACCAGAGTAGAAGATTGAAAGGTACCAGTGGCATACAGGGAGGAAATGAAGTGTCTGGCTTCAAGGCCAGAGCTGGGGGACAGCTTTCTCCCAGAAGAAAGGTGGGCAGAGGCCATTGGCCCTTTTCTGAACCCTCTCCTCACAGAGTCACAGTGGCAGGCTGGGGCCATACCTAAGATTCTATCAACCTGGCTAACACTGTTTGCCCCACCCTGGAGATCCCCTGAGACTCTATCCCACCCAGCTTGTGAGCCCACCCAAGCTGCTTTTCCATATGAATGATTGGTCTTGGCTCATGCTTTGCAGCTTCCTAAATCCTCTCAAAAAGCAACATCCAGCCACAGTGAGCCTCCAACCCCTATACCTCTAGCTAAGGGGTCCCTAGCCTGGCACTAGCAGCAGACAACCTAGATTCACAGCATGGTTTCACCTGGGGATCTCCAAGCCCAGCACAAGTAGCAACCATCTCAAATTGCTTTATGGCTCAGGCAGGTTGGCCCTGGGCAAAACACAGGTAGGGGCTGACCTCATCCTGCACCACCCAGGACACCCCAGAGCCTGTACAACCAGTAGAAAGCTACAGACCACATTGGAGCACTACCACCCTGCCTCTGCATAGCTGATCCTCCACAGAGGGCAGAGGGTAGTGGTCAGTGGTCACACCCAGTCTTTACAGCTGACTGGCCTGGGTAAATCCCTCCTATTGACCTGCCAAAAGTAATCAGTTAACTACAAGAGGAGGGTATACCCTGCCCACACAGAGAGCACAACTTGAGAACCCAGCTTCAGTGATCAGGAAGCTGTGCCACTGGATCCTACAGGACACATACTATATTAGGTCATCCTACCAAGACAGGGAGTAACATTAGCTCTATCTAATATGTAGAAACAAACACAGGAAGACTGCTAAAATGAGGAGACAAAGAAATGTGACCCAAACGAAAGAACAGGTCAGAACTCCAAAAAAAGGGCTAAACAAAATGGAGATAAGCAATCTATCAAACACAGAGTTCAAACCACTGGTTATGAGGATGCTCAAGGAACTTAGGAAATCAACAGCATAAAAAAGATCCAGTCAGGAATAAGGGAACAAGGACAAATTGAAATAAAGAACAATTTACAGGAAAACAACAGTAGAGTAAATGAAGCCAAGAATCATATCAATGATTTGGACATAAGGAAGCAAAAAACAACCAATCAGAACAACAAGAAAAAAGAATTTTAAAAAACACCAAAAAATAAATGAGGGTGGTGTAAGCAATCTCTGGGACTTCAGACATTCCAACACTTGCATCATAGGGGTGCCAGAAGGAGAAGAGAAAGAGCGAGAAATTGGAAATCTATTTGAAAAAATAATGAAAGAAAACTTCCCTAATTTGGTGAAGGAAATAGACATGCAAGTCCCGGAAGAACAGGGAGTCCCAATTATGATGGAGGTAGGGGCCCACTCCAAGACACATTATATTTAAAAGGTCAAAGGTTAAAGATAAAGAGAAACTCTTAAAAGCAGCAAGAGAAATGCAGTTAGTTACCTACAGGAGAATTCCCATTAAGACTGTCAGCTGATTTCTCAAAAGAAACTTTGCAGGCTAAAAGGGATTGGCAAGAAATACTCAAAGTCATGAAAAGCAGGGACCTACAGCCAAGTTTGCTATACCAAGCAAAGCTATCATTTAAAATTGAAGGGCAGTAAAGAGCTTCCCAGACAAGAAAAATACAAAAGGAGTTCATTATCACCAAACCAGTACTATACAAAATGGTAAAGGGGCTTATTTAAGAAAAAGAAGATCAGCCCTGGCTGGTGTGGTTCAGTGGATTGAGTGCCAGCCTGTGAACCAAAGGGTTGCCAGTTTAATTCCCAATCTAGGGTACATGCTGGGGTTGCAGGCCAGGTCCCCTATCCACAGTAGGGGGCATGCCAGAGGCAACTGCACATTGATGTTTCTCTCCGTTTCTCTATCCCTATCCCTCTCTAAAAATAAATAAATAAAATCTAAAAAAATCAAAACTAAGAATAAAATGGCAATAAATACATATATATTGACAGTTGAATCTAAAAAGCAGACTAAGCAAACAAAAACAGAGACAGAATCATGGCTATGGAGAGCATTTTGATGGTTGCCAGATGGGAGAGGGTGTGGGGAAATGAGTAAAGAGGTGAGGGCGTTAAGATGTACAAATATGTAGCTAGCTATGGGGAAGTACAGTACAGTATAGGAAATGGGGTAGCCAATGGGTCTTCCGTAGAAGACCCATGGACATGAACAATGTTGTGGGGATCACCTGGGGGAATAAGGGTGCTGGGGGAGGAAGGGAGGAAAATTTGGACAATTGTAATAACATAATCAATAAAATATAATTTAAAAAAGAAAAGACATATTCACCCTGTGTTCATTACAGCATTATTTACAATAGCCAAGATATTAAAGCAACCCAAGTGCCCATCAATAGACAAATGAATAAAGATGTAGAATATACATACACACATACATACATGCAATGGAATATTACTTGACCACAAAAAATGAAGTCCTGACATTTGTAACAACATATATGGACCTACAGGGTATGCTAAGTAAAATTATTCAGAGAAAGACAAATACCATATAATTTCATTTGTATGTTGAATCTAAGAAACAAAATAAGTGAACAAACAATAGAAACAAACTCACAGATACAGAGAACATTTTGATGGTTGCCAGATAGAAGGGATGTGGTAGGGATGTGTGAAAATGAGGAAGATATTATGATGAACAAATTTCCAATTATAAACACAGTCAAAGTGATGTAAAGTACAAAATAGGGAATATAGTGAATAATATTGTAATAATTATGCATGGTGTCAGATGGGTACTAGTCTTATCAGGGTGATCACTTCATAAGTTATTAAATATCTAATCACTATGTTGTACACCTGAAACTAATATGTTATTGTATGTCAACTGTAATTGAAAAATAAAAATAAAGATTAAAAAACATTATACTCTGTCCCCCTTTGGTTCACAAACAATTCATTTTGCAAAAACTTTTCCCTACATTGAAAACACATAGTTATTTTCTTTTCTGTACTCTTTAATACCTGCACATTGTATATAACTCAAATAATATTGCTAGACATACTCATATAGCACATCTAAAATATCCTTGACAAACAAATAGTAAATCTCCAAAATTCTGGTAGATAAAATATTGTGCTGATTAAAAATGTTAGATATTTGGGAAATGATTTTGCCACAGAGTGGAACAGAGACATGAAAATAAAGCTCCTGACAATGTAAGTATGTAGACTTTGAGGGCTTAACAAAAACAATCATCCAAGAATGTATTTGCTGCAGATTAAGATCAAAGCTGAGAAAAACAGATTGCAGCTAGAATATCAAAGCAAAAAAAAAAGGGGGGGGCAGGGAAGTGTAATACAACAATAAAAATGCAATATATAATATGTCATATATTTATATGCCTACATAGACATACATACACTTGACCAGGATGGATCTATTAACAGGGTCTATCTAGAATTTCCCTTCAGCATGCTGGGTTTAGCACTTCTTCTGGCATTCTAGAGTCTGCTGATCCGCCTGAGTGGGATGTGTCTGCTCCATTCAGATCAATAGTTCCTTCCTACTAGATTCCCCTAGACAGGAGTGTTTAGTCAACCATTGTGCCAGTGGCCAGACTGTTTTCTGGCTTTAAGTTGCATATAGTGAGAACGAGTTTACTCTTCTAAAAAGAACTGAGAAGAGTCAGCATCTTCTCTTAGGAAAAGGGAACAATGCAGTGATTCTGAGACATTTAAGACAAATTCCAAAGTACCTTCTAAACTTCAAAGTTAACTCTGGAGCATCCAAAAAGAATGAACAATCACCCGTGGAGAAAAGTGAAGCTCTGCCTTCATCCTTTTGTAGCAAGAGGCACTTTCCTTGCACTAAACTTCCAGTTCTCATCACTGCCCCACTTTCTCCCTCTTCAGAATGCCTTAACCAAGAATCATGGATTTCTCTGACATTAATGACAACTGCATTTACAGGTGTATGGGAATTTGAGGAAGGATGATTCCCTTGCTGCTAGTCCCCATTTTTACCCATTTAAATACTTACATATATGAGAATTAGAATTCAGAGAGTTGTATATCCATTGTATTTAATAGCCTCTTAAATTATCTTAATAATCACACAAGCTTTGTGTCATATCAGTTTGATTTTTTTCTCATAATTAGTTACCACTTATCATCAGTCTTAGTGCCTCATGTGAAATAAAGATTGTGACGTTGCTGATCTGAATACTTGCCTGGCAATAAACAGGCCTTGAACAGCACTGGTTGGAACCCAAGGTATGCACTGCTTCATGACAAGTTATCACGATATACTAGATCTTCTCATGATCTATTTTAGTTTTGTATTTTGTGGTTTCATAATAATGGCACCAAATTAGGGTTATAGAAGGAAACCAGCAAGGACTACTCTAAAATTTTCTACTTGAGAATATTTATTGAACTATTGTTCCCTATTCATTTATAAATAACTTTGCCTGTGTAGAATATAGTCTCTCAACCCAAGCCATGCCCATCCCAATTACTTGCCTACAACACTAGACATCTGCACATTCTTTACCCTACCCCATAACTAATGAGCAATACCATTGTTTGGCTATGTCTTAGAAAGATTCGTGGCAGGTCCAGGCACTAGAGATGAATTGACAAGTGTTTCGGAGACACTAGACAATGGAGCCCCTCACCAACCACATAAAAAGACCAGGATATGACTCACCACTGACCCCTTAACTACGTGGGCACAAAGAGATAATTCAAGTCACCAATGAGTTGGTTCTGCATTCTTGTCTGCTGATTGGGGTCCATTTCTACATTTCATACCCACTAGCCTTGTTTTACAGGGGCTGGACTCTTTATTATTCTCACTTCCCCAGGATGCCTCAATGGGTTTGATGATTCCATTATTTCTTTTCAGTATCCCTACACTTTACCCAGCATCCCCCTCCTTCTAGATATGGCCTGAAGCTTTGGATATCTGCTTCAGTCTAGTTCTGGTTTGAATTTGCCATTAAATCTTACCATTAAATCTTGGTGTATAATTTTTACCACATTTTTTGAACTCAAATTCCAGTTCCTATCACTATCTTCTTTTCTATACAATCCCCTCATTTCTCAATCCAGCCCCTTCCTTCTCTGCATGCTACCCAACTAGTGCCAAGTTACACATATTTCAAACTCTCATGTAAGCTGACAACCACACATCCAATCATCCTTTCACTTAAAAATCCCTCTGACCTCAACTGCTAATTCCACACTTTCACCTGCTTTGGTAATATCATGAGCAGCAGGTCAAATGGGTTTTCAGGCCAGCCCTTATCACCTGTTATTTTCTACCACAGTACTGCCTCCTTCTTTCATTCACTGACTCTTACCAGGCCCGATGAAAGGTTTTGAAAGCCCATGCTTGGAAAGCTCCGTTTCATGCCAGATCTAGTCATCATTTTCTAACAAACTGGTTTTGGGGGCATATGAAGCCAACTAAAGTGATCTGTACATTTCGGATCCATGCCTTACCACCTCCTCTCTATGCTACAGAATCAACGCCGTTCTGCGTGACTGCCCCTCACCCACTTCTAGCCCTCCTTGACTTTAGACATCTCCATTTACAGCTGCACTGGCAACCTGCCCCATCTGCCAGCTGATCTTCTGCAAACATCCCCACATCCATAGGAAACTGGAAGCAGGCAGCATAGGAGTAGGGATGGGGGATGGGTCAGACACCACCAAAGCAGACTAAGCAGAAGTTAGCTGAAGAGACAAGCATGACGATGGCAAGTCACCCATTTGTTATTCAGGAGCACGTCTGAGGGTATCATTTAGATTATGTAAACAAAGGTGTCCTGCTACATAAATTACAGTTGTAATGTATCTATAAGTTTATAACCCCAAAGAACTTCTAAGGAATGATAACAGGGTCATTTAGATATACTGCATATGCTTAAAAATAAAAAGAAAACATTAAACAAAATAAATATGAAAAAATAATGTATGGTTTGGGCAATAGTATGCATGCACATGATGCACAGGGCGGGGGGGCGTATTAAAACAATCATGTCATCACAAATAGCAATGCATCAATTTAGGTAAGGACAAATAAGATTCACTCCTATAGTGAAATATGTTCTCCAACATATATGACGAAAAATTTTCAATGGTAATTAGTAAAACCATAGACTAGTTTTATTATTTCCTTTTATGGCAAATTTTCTATCCCATCATTTAAAAACACTACAGAAAATTTAAGGGAAGAGCTTAGCAGCATTAATTATTCCCGAGAATAGGGCAAAAACCTTCAGTAACTATTTCAAAGAGAAAGTTTAATCTCTATTTGAAAGTTCAAGTTACAGATGTGACTTCACTTTGAAGATAATAAGAAAAATAAAAGCTTACTCTCCCAAAGTTTATCACTTTACCAGGAATGAAATGATGTTCACAGTGCCACACATACACAAACAGAATCAAGTTTTCATCATGTCAGTTCTTACCACAAACTTCTGCAGATGTAAGCTTTTTTCTGTACTTTCCCAAAGAGATACTTTCAGGGACAGTGCAAAACTCTCCTAATCTGGTTGAACAACTGTGAAAATCCATTCATTGTAATGAAATCATTTCTTTTTATAAAATGTGCTTTCAATTCTTTCTTCCCTGTTCCCTAATACAGTGTTTGGGGTTAATAATATGCAAAAGCTTGGCTTACAGTCTCAAAATCATTCTCCTGGCAAGAATTCATTGAACTTAAACTGTGCTTATTTTTATGCATGCATATATTATCCCAAAGTGGATATGTAAAATTCAGTAATTATTGCTCTTAATAAACATGAATTAGAGAGCATTCATCCACCACTTGTCTTTTTGATTCATGAATACTTAACAGGTATCTTCCAAAAAGATGCTCCAGAAAAGATGAATACTCTCCTTACTACTATGGTGCCCAACCCCTAGGAACCAGAGAAAAGAGTTCAAAACATTGTCACACTTGAAAGGGATTCATATTTACAGCAACAGAATTCTCAAGAAGCCCAACATTTTTTAAAAACCTAAAACTTATAAATACAGCTCCATCTCTCTTTTTTTCATCAGAATTTACTTGTATTTGATAAAAGATTACTCACAGGCCTGGTGTATATGCCTGCCTGGGCATAAACACAGTCCTGAGAGCCCTCACTGGGAGGAAAACACTTTTCTCAGACTTTCTTAACCTACGTCACATTACATGTGTGTCTGCAGTATTCTGCACAATGACTAACACCCGCTCCTACACCTTGAAAAACATTGTTTCCATAAATCACAAGTCTTTACAGCTAAATACAACAAAGCAAATCTAACCTCACATTAACTCAGACTGAAGCTATCTCCTGAAAGCAAAGCAGAAAACTAACCTAATAAAGATATCTGATTGATAGCTTCAAAATTCTTGGTCCAAGATAGATTTTTGCATTCCTTTCATTTCAGCTGAATTCTAGAATGCAAACATATTTTCAATGAGAGAGAACTTCTAGCCTTTGTAAGACAAGACTTTGCTTATAATTCAGACCAAATCCTTATAATACTGTTTAAAGTTAGCCATTAAAAGTTTTTTTAAATAAATGAAATAAGCTCTGTCCATATAATACAAAAAGTGGAATGCAACAATTTTCCATGACTATTAGCTTGAGTACATGAGTAAACCACGCCCATGTTAAAAAGGAATACCGCACTTTAAAACCAAGAGTTAATTTATTTGCAGTTTTGTAATACATACTTACTAGCTGTTAGATTTTAAATGCCCCAGAGATCTGACTGTATATCATGTTTATTACACAGATTATATCTGTATTCCATTATACAGATTATTTTGTATTATTATTTATTAATTATTGTATTTTCCATAGGAACTGCAAGCCTACTTTTTTTCCACCCTGTATAGGTGTGTATGTGTGTGGATACTATAAATCAGCAAGTTATATGAAGATAGTTAAGAGGGAAATAAAGAAAAGTGGAAGGAAAAATATTTTCATAACAAACTGAAATTTAAATGTCTAAGAATGCATTACAAGAAAAACAACCAGTAGATTTTGCTTCTACTGGAAATGGTGCATATTGAGAAAAAAAAAAAGCCGCCCATCAGATGTCTTATAAAAAGTTTAAAATAGGCAACAAGTTAGGGCCCAGAACTCTCCACTTAAAGCTCCAAGTTTTAGCCCAGGCTCTGTTTTGCACATAGCAGGGAACGGACTGTCACACCTCAGTGGTTTAACAACATACCTACCCAATGTCCCTAAGTATCATCTCAAAGGAACAAATATTAAATTTCATTCATTTTACCCTGACAAACTGACTAAAGCAAAAAAAACCATGAAATCTTCTACTTTACATGTAGTCTAATGCACTTTATAAATAAAAGATTTAAGAAATATAAATACTATTTGACTCTAAATTTAAATATTTCCAATAGCAGCAATACAAGGGAAATTTGTTCCAAGAGTTTCCATTCACCTAAAGCAAAACGTGTGCCCTGGTAGAAATAATAAATGTGAATATTAAAGGAAATTTTGCAAAGACTATAAATTATGACTACAAAAAATCTAAAGACTTCCTTTAATACAATGTAAGATTTTAGAAAATAGAATCATGGGCACATTGAAACTTGATACTCATCCAAAGGAAGTGTCATATAAGAGCAGCAGAGAAAAAAATCTAAGAGTTCAGTTACACCAAGAAAATAAGGATTTTAACACCTACAGATGTCTTTCTTCCAAAACTACAAATTCTATAGAGAGATATACAAACAACAGAAATAACAAGAAAGGAATTGCTCTAAATTTCCTTGGAGGCTTTAGTGAGAAGGAGCTCAGACTTACAAGCATTCAACCTGAAAAAAAAATTGGATGGCAACCAAAACCCAAATCATTTAATCTGCCACCTAAGCACAGAAAGCCAAAGCTGAACAGGATAGAGAACTATCTGGTATGCATGTCATTTCCAGTTCAGTGTGGTAGGGACTGAATGTTTAAAATATCTGTATCAGAAGGCTGAGCACCAAACTGTCATATAGAAACCGTCTCAAATAAAATGGAGGCAATCCTAAAGATGTTTTGGGAAAATGCTCACAATTATAGATTGAAGTTGCCAACCATCATAAACAGCTTGCTATCATGCCTCAAGCATAATTAGAGGTCCCATGGCATTGAGATATAACAAATTTGGGAAGTCTTCAAAGGGTAAGGCAGTAGAGCATGAGGTTCTATTTTTTAAAAGTAATCTTTAAAATGTTCTGTGGGCTCTAAATATTTTATATTTCTAATAAAAACCCAAAGTATCCCTTTATTATAATATATTCAAGGTTGAAAAGCAACCATTTCTATGTATTTTTGTCTTGAAAAATTAAATAGTGACCCAAAGCTTAATAAATTGAAAAGACAGATGCAAAAAAAATGAAATTAGACTGTCCCCATATATAAAAATTAACTCAAAATATATCAAACACTAAATATAAACATGAAATAATAAATTACATAGAAGAAAACATAAGTACTAAGCTTATGGATTTGGTCTTAGAGAAGATTTTATAAATTTGACCCTAAAGGCAAGAAGTAAAAGCAAAAATAAAGGAATGAGACTATATCAAACTAAAAGGCTTCTGTACAGCAAAACAAACTGTCATCTAAACCAAAAGGCAAGCAGCTGAGTGGGAGAAGATATTTGCAAACAACAGCTTCAACAACGGTTTAATATCTAAAATACTGGCTTGACCAAAAAGTCCATTTGGTTATTTCCATACAATGGCTCTAGAAGTGCTTAGTTATCTTTAACTTCATTCAAAAAATTTTGTTTGTATTGTGACAGCTGTCGTATCAGCGTGCATTTAAAAAAAACACCATCAAAATTGTTGAATTTTTGTGCATCTATTTTAATATTGAAGATAGAAGAAGATATCCAACATTCTTGGTGTATTAAGTATTATTAATTCAAGAAAAGGAAAAATGCAACTGAAACACACAAAATAGATTTCTGGAGTGTATGGAGAAGGTGCTCTGACTTATCAAACATGTCAAAAATGGTTTGCAAAGTTTCTTGGTAGTATTGACATCTTGGCCAAATAATTCTTTGCTATGGGGCTATCTTACACATTGAAAAATGTTTACCAGTGCCCCTGGCTTCTACCCACTAGAAACCAATAGTGAGAGATAGCCAAAATACTCAAAATATCCAAATCAATAAAGTTACTGGTGAAAATGAAAAAAATGTGCCTTGAGACTCCAAGATGGCAGTGTTAGGATGGAGCAGATTCTACCTCTCCCACACCCAGGAAAAAATCCTAGCCATCCTAGGTAGGAAAAGAACAAAGAGCCAACATTATCACAACATAAATGAAAATAGGAGATCACAAATTGTAGCGGACATTGAAAAACCCTACGGTAAGGAGACTATGTAGATCAGCATGGGGACCAGGGAGGTTGCAGCTCCAGACCTGGTGCACCGGGGTCGGCAGCGGGGGCTCCTGGGAGAGAGTTGAGTCACCCACTCCCTCCCTGGCCAAACAAGAACTGAGCAGCACCCGGGGAGGCCAGTTTACCAAAGGGCACAGAGAGAGGAGTGAGGACGAACAAGCACCCACACAGGGGCTATAAGCACCCACACAAAGCCCTGGTGAAAGTGTGCACCCCACCTGGTGCATCCAAAGGCACCCGCCTCTACGCCCGTGTCCCCAACACAGAGAGAGCATGGTTTGGTGAAAGTCTTGGAAACCACAGCGTTGAAAAATGAAAAGGCCTGGGCGCTCCCTGGGACCTATGAGGCCCAGGCTGTGAATTTGGGGGAAGGGGGTTCCCCCCTGGAACCAGAGAGTTCGCACCCGTGAACCTGGAAAAGGCGTGGGCACTCCCCGGGACCTTGACAAACCCAAATCTCTATGGTCAATTAATTTTTGACAAAGGGGGGAGCAACATAAAATGGAGTGACAATAGCCTCTTCAACAAATGGTGTTGGGAGAACTGGATAGCTACATACAAAAAAATGAAACTCGAGCACCAACTTACACCATACACAAAAATAAATTCAAGGTGCATAAAAGACTT
>CM052541.1:147922973-147962908 GCA_028533065.1 Trachops cirrhosus
GAAGGGTTTACAGGAACAAATATAGAGGACACATGGACAAAACTAGGGGGGTTGGAAAGGGGAGATAGGAGGGGAGGAATGGGTGGGCAGGCTGGAATGGGAATAAAGGACAGAAACTGTACTGAATAAACTAAAATAAAAAAATTTTAAAAAATGTGTCTTTCATTTTATGGAGAAAACTGAACAGACTTTGACCCACCCATTATATAAAGGACTTATACAACTCAACAGCAACAAGGAAAAAAACAAATAATACAATTAAAAAATGGTCAGAGAAGCTGAACAGACACTTCCCCCAAGAAAACATAGAAATGGCCAACAGATATATGCCAAGATGTTCATCTTCACTAGCTGTTAGGGAAATGTAAATCAAAACTACAATGAGATACCATTTCACACCTGTTAGAATGGCTGTTACCAACAAGCCAAGTAATAACAAGTGTTGGAAAGGTTGTGGAGAAAAAGTAACAACCCTCATTCACTGCTGGTAGAAATGTAAACTGGTGCAGCCACTATGGAAAACAGTCTGGAGGCTACTCAAAAAATTAAGAATAGAGTTACCATATGACCCAGAAACAACTCTTTTAGGTATTTATCCAAAAATTTTGAAAACATTTATTTGCAAATGTTCCTTGCAGCAATATTCATAGTGGCCAAGACATGGAAACAACCAAAGTGCATTTATGTAGATGACTGGATAAAGAATATGTGGTACATGTATAGAATGGAATACTACTGAGCCATAAGAAAAGGTGAAACATAGATGGATCTTGAGAATATCATGCAAAGCAGAATAAGCCAGACAGAAAAAGTCAAAAACCATATGATTTCACTCATGTGAGATATAGAAGTGTGAGCAACAACTGAACAAACAAGACAAACAAAAATCTCAGAGTCAACAGTACTGTAATTACCAGAGGGGAAATGGGGAGGTAGTAAACGAGGTCAAATATATGTGGACAGAAGGGGATTTGACTTTGGGCGGTAAACATACAACGGAATATATAAGTGATGTATCACAGAATTTTACACTTGAAACCTATGTAATTTTATTTATTAACCAATATCACCCCAATAAATTTAATAAAAAATCTGGCTCAAGTTGCCTTCATCTCTTACCAGTAACATTGAAATAGCCTAGCAGTCTTCAAACATGTTTACTCACATAGTCCTTTAAACATTTTTAAGTCAACAACTACAAAGTTCATTATGAGTTTAAATTGTTGCAAAACATAATTTTTTTATTTACATATATCTCATGGAACCTAAAGACCATACTGTTTTAACACAAATATGTTTCAATTAAAAACATATGATTAAATACTGACCATTAGAAGTATTAAATCTTCTTGTATTTTTAAGAAAACACGTTTTTATCCTATTACCCACACATAAGTTTATATAACACATGCACACATGTATGTGTGTGTTGAAAAGTTAGAGCTCTGCAGCACAGTGCATTAGCCAGTAACCATTGGCCACGTGTGGCTAGTGAGCGTTTGAAATGTAGCTAGTCCAAACAGATGTGGTAGAAGGAAAAATGCATACTAGATGTCAAAAAGTTATTGTGAAAACTGAATATAAACTCTCTCATTAATAATTTTTCTATTGGAGCATTTGCAGTCTTACTCCCTGGCATGTCATCAGTTTGGCTCCAACAAACTCTTACAAAAATTCTCTAAAAGGTTTTTTCCTACCAATAACATGATTTTGAAATAATATTTTGATATATTGTACTAACTAAAAATATATTAAAATTTATTTTAATATGAATTTAAATTACATATGTGGTTCATATGTGTATCTCTATTAGAATACTTTCCTATTGGTTACTGTTGGTTTAGAATTTCTTATTAAACACCTAACTTTGCAATAAAAATGTTTATAATGATTTTTTTTCCATTTCCTGGGTCTGTAACAATTTAAATTATTTTAAAAGATATTTTGAGTTAAGTTGTCTTTCCAACTATTAGTGGAATACAGTTGATGAAGACAAATTTTTCAAATACTTCATAATTATTAAGGAAAAATGTAAAAATATAATATTTTATTGGAGCACCTCTCCTAATGCACTAGATGGGGCTTTTCCCCTAATTAGCCAGAATATCCATAGATAAAAAATTATTTATTGTGTAATGACAAGGTTTAACAGCCATTCATTTTATATATTTTTTATTTTCATAAAGTACTGAGATGCTGCAGTCACATAAAAAGTTTGGAGTAGAAATTTTTTTTTAAATTTTTTAAAATGTGGTCTAGAAATAAAATGTAATAATCTACCAACTGATAAATATTTAATATTGTTGAACACAAGAGATTGAACCTCCCACCTCTTCTGTCTAGTCACTGGAGCCATTAGATATCTAATTTATGAGAGTATACTGCCAAAGAAGCATTACCAATATCCACCAATAACTATTCAATATGCCTATTAGTCTTTCACTTAGGAGCTCCTTATTTCATCATTAGAAAGATACAATTAGAAAGAGCAAGGAAAGATCAAAATATATTTTCTAAATAACTTTGGCAAAACAATTTTTAGATAAAACATTTCTTATCACAGCCTATAAATATGTTTTTGCTAAAGCCATAGAGCTGCAGATTTAGTTGATTCATTTTTAAGGAAAATATGAATGGAATTAGCAAAGTCAGTTCTCATCAAACTAGTTCCCCACAAATTTATTTTCTTTCAAAAAAAAGGTCTGGCTTGATTTTTTCAATTTAAATGATTGCTTTAATAAAGATCCATGTAGAAATAATCTTGCTGAGTTCAAATTCTATGATAGATATGGAGATGAATAGATGGACAGATGAATGGATAAAACAGAGGCTTGATGCAATTCTGTGACAGGATGAAATAAGGTACTTTTCTCCAACTCACTTTGTTTTTGTTCTCAAAGTGACATCCCACAGGAATGATGGTTTTTCTGGCAGTAAAGGGAGGGTTCAAGAGGTAAAAATGTCAAATTAAAATACCTGGAATTGTCCCTTCATTTTTACACCCTGGGGAAATGCACACAGTGAAATCTGGAATGAATGAGAAAGAAGCCTTTCTTTTGCAAGTGAAGAGACAATGTCTTGACCTCAGATTCATTATCAGGCAGCTAAATTGTAGGCCATTAGTTGATCCAGAAATTTATTCCTTTAAAGGCTTACATCTGGCAAACTTTCAGGTAAGCCTCAGAGGCTACATATTTTCCTTTGAGCACTACTCCATTATCTAACTAATTGTTGCCATGCTTCTATTTCTGACTCCTACAACCTGATCACAGCACAGAATACAGAGCAATTCATTTAAATCAGAAACCAAATCTAACAATCATTCTTCTGCTCAAAATCGGGTTTCCCGGTCTCACATAGTACAAACCAACTATCTTGACAGTAGCCTACAAGGCACTTAACAGTTTGCCCTTCACCTCATCACCCTTCTGACATCCTAACCCCCTAAGCTCCCTTGACCCTCTTCACCCAAACCATACTAATGTCTTCACTGGCCCTCAAAATTTCTCGTCAGGCTATCCTCTCTGGAAGATGTTCCTTCTGTGAAAATGCTTTGCCTTGTCCTCTAGGACTCACTGTCTCACTTTTCTTTGGGTTGTTACTCAAATAACTTCTCAGTGAGGCTTTCTGGGCAGCTCTATTACTTACCCTTCCTGTTCCCTTTTATTTCTTTATTTTTACCCAAAGTACTTATTACAATGTGGCCATATATTTTCTTGCTTATTATTTGTTTTTTTCACTCTCCTTAGAATGTAAGCTCATAAAAACAAGATTTATTTTGTCTGTTGCATATTCCACTATTTCCCTAAACCAATATAAGGTATATGTAAGGCATCCAAGAAATACTTGTCAAGTGAAAAATTGTTTGATTCCTCCTTAAAAAAGAGGTCAATTCCTATGAACATTGGAGAACAGCATTGTTGTATTTGTTTAGTTTTTTTTTTGTGAGTGTATGGATTTGAGTAGTTAATGCTCAAAATAATATTAGAATGTGCAGCTTTGGGTGGTTCTCTGGAATAGACATAATCATTTATGCTGAATTCATTTGGGTCATGTGTATTTTAAGTGTGTGAATATTACTTGGAAAGCCACAGAATACTTATGTATATATATTCAATACTTAGCTCAATAGCATGCATTCTTTTTAAATAATTTCCTTCATTTTTATTAAAATTAACTGTTTCTTTATTCCAAAGCAGTGTCCTTAAATTTATAAGATGATTAATGGAAGCATTAATTTTATCAGTGGCAACATATGCATTGATTATTTTTTCATAGTTTGTCTGGGAGGGAAAAGCTATATGGGTGCTGTCCCTAAAATAACTTTTCTACATCAAAATGTCTGGAAAAAAGGTAGCTAGAATTTTAATCAATAGTAAATATATATGGCTGACAGCACATTGTAATTGGGTACCCTGAACAGAGCCAATTGTGTATGTTATCAATTTTGTCCCTAAAAGCATTTAAGGCAAGTTTGCCAGTCATCACTACCAGACGGCTACCTTCCCTCTTCTGTATCATGTAAAAATCCTCTTGAATTTTATTTTCTTAATGGGTTAACAGATCTATTACATTTCATTAGAGTACTATTAACTAACTTTAAAAGATTATCCACTTTGTCTCGTCACTTGTGCAGCACTTTATTCCAGATATCAGAGTATCAGAGTCAGAAATTCTATTGGTCTGGAAGCATGTTTAGTATAATTTGATTGCCATGGAACATAAAAACCCATGAACCACAGCTATCACAGACAGAACCATATATATGTTCTTTCAACTATTTACAAAGAGCTCACTCCATGTTAGTTGTTCTGGAGGGATATTAAAGCAAATATATATGTGTGTGTGTATATATGTATATATAATGATCAAAGATCTAAGCTTATTTTTAAAAACCTAAAGAAAATTAATTTTTAATAACTTGAAGAATATCTGTCCCATAAGAAAACAGTGAAAATAAAACCTTAAGAATTATCCCAATCCATACCTTTGGCAGATAACCACAAAATATTACTTTGACAAAATTACTCACTGTGTTCCTGCTCTAGAGATGGTGTACAGAAAACCACAGAAAAAAAACCTGAACAAAGTTAAAGCTAATGGCCTTTAACACTCCTTTTTCTTCAACAAGTATTCATGTAACAGGAGATTTATAGGTTTAAAAGAAACAATCCTGATAGGTACCATATTTTTAGGACTATATAATGCACTAGACCATAAAACACACTTAGGTTTTAGAGGAGGAAAATAGGAAAAAAAATTTGAAGCAAAAAATGTGGTAAAATATTTAATAACCTGTGACCCCGCTCCACCGTGACCCCCCACCACTACAGTGAACCAGACAAGCCACATTCTGACTATAAGATGCACCCCCTTTCCTCCCAGATTTGGGGTGAGTTCATCTTATAGTCTGAAAAATATGGCATGTCTAAAAAAGAAGTATGTTATTAAAAATGTAAACTTAGCATTAACAAAAGGTATAGTATTCCCATATCAAGAAAAATACTGATAGTACCCCTTTTATATTTGAAGTTAAGGTTTTTCTCGAATTTTCCCATAAGGGAAAGATTATCCTGAATATAGAGTTCACAATGGATGTGCAAATGAATTATAATTTAGAAGTTCTAATACAGTATTTATGAAATAATGAGGTGACCATGAAATTATTTCCTGTCCCTTACCTAGCCTTACATTATGAAAGAGGTTCAACGAAAGTTGCTAAGATTTTTTCCTCACAAGATATAACAAAGAATAAATATACTTTCTAAATACTACCAGCTTTTTAAATAGGTTTCAAAAATAATGCAGAAAAAGTATTTTAACTATATTTTATTGATTATGCTACTATAGTTGTCCCAATTTTCCCCCTCTGCCACTGGGGCCTCTCAAGCTGCTGCTCTGCTGCTGGAGCTCAAAGGAGTCTGAGTAGGTCCATGTGTGGGTTCTTTAAGAGGAACTGCTTGGGACTCAAAAAGTTTCTCCCACTTATTCAATTTCTGCCTGTTTTTTTGCAACCAAAAGTTATGGGAACTTATCCTCCTGGCAGTGGAACCCTGGGCAGGGGGGCCCTGGTGTGGGGCCGGGACTCCTTGCTCCCAAGATATGCCTCCCGAGTTTTTATCCACCACACATGGATGTGGGACCAACTTGTTCCACGTCTCTGCCCCTCCTACCAGTCTGGATGGATATGGTTCCTTTAATTCCATAGTTGTCAGACTTCCATTCAACTTGATTTCTGATGGTTCTGAGTGACAGCTGTTCTATATTTTAGTTGTAATTTTGATATGGTGGTTGGACGAGGTGAGTCGTGTTTACCTATGCTTCCACCTTAACCTAAGCAGTACTTTTTCCAGTCTGCAAAATCTAGGGAGCTTTTTCAAATAAGAATTTTGATTTTTTTTTAGTTTGAAAAGGGCTTTGATGTGTTAGTTTTCTCCAAAGTAAAGTTTCATAGCAAACCACATCACATATCCATTTGCACTTAAGTATTTTAAAGCATTAAAGTTCCACAATGAGCTATCACCTCACAGCTGTCAGAATGGCTATCATCAATAAATCAATAAACAAGTGTTGGCAAGAATGTGAAGTAAAGGGAACCCTTGTGCACTGTTGGTGGGAATGCAGATTGGTGCAGCTACTGTGGAAAACATTATGGAGTTTCCTCAAAAAATTAAAAATGGAATGCCTTTTGATCCAATAATCTCACTTCTGGGAATATATCCTAAGAATCCCAAAACACTAATTTGAAAGAATATGTGCATCCCTATGTTCATTGAAGCACAAGTGCCCATCAGTAGATGAGTGGATAAAAAAGCTGCGGTACATTTAAAGTGGAATACTATTTGGCCATAAGAGTCCCATAATGCTAATTTGAAATAATAAATGCACTGTTATGTTCATTGTAGCCCAAGTGCCCATCAGTAAAGGAGTGGATAAAAAAAGCTATAGTACTTTTATACAATGGAATACTATGCAGCCATAAAAAAGAAGGAAATCTTGCCTTTGTGATAGCATGGATGGACCTGGAGATTATTATGCTAAGTGAAATAAGCTGGTCAGAGAAAGACAAATACCGTATCATCTCAACTACATATGGAATTCAATGAACAAAATAAACTGATGAACAAAATAGAAACAGAGGCATCAATACATAGAACTGACAGCTGTCAGAGGAAAAAGGGGAGGGGGAACTAGATGAAAGAAGATGAAGGAATTAGATGAAGAAACATTCTTAACACAGACACAGACAGTGTGGTGATAGAGCGAAAGAGGGGGACTAGGTAGAGACGGGCAGAATGGGGGAATGAGGACATCTGTGATAGTGTTGTCAGTAAAAATTAAGTTAAAAAAAGGTAAGTTTCACAGTAGAATAAAATATAATACATATTTTATATGAACAAGATTTTTTAAAAATATTTTAAGATTATAATCTATATTTTAAAGGAAATGTAATACATTCCAAAAATTTATATCTGATCACACTATTTTTCTCTAATTACAGTATTTGAGGAAGAAGAATAATGATTTATACTTAATGTAGGTATGTCTTGGATAATGCATATAAAATATTAAAGAAGTTATATTTTAAATGTGGTTATATAACCTGAGCAGTATGTTTGAAACTATTAAATTATATAGTTTTATTAGTTTTTCAACAAAGTTATTACTTTAATTTTTATATAACAATGACTTTGAATATTTTATTCAAAGTTATGATTATTTTAAAGTTTATGCTACCCAAGCATCCGAATCTTCAGAACAAATATGCAACAAAAGTAGGAAAAACTGAGGATACTATAAAGTGCCATAGCTTTATTCACACAAACTTCTAAGCAAAAATAATTAAGTTTTAGGCAACAAAAAAAAGTAGTTGGATAAAAAAAAATGCCCCATTTTTGCTATTTCAAAGACTGCTGACCCTGGCTATGATTATGTGTCCATGATGTCTAATATGCAGATGGAACTAAACATCTCAGTTACCACTTAATCTGCATTATAGCAAATATTCAATCATTTGTAAACTTCTAATGACTAATTGAGCTATATATAAATAATCTGCAATATTTTGTGGCTTCAGGATATGGAGATAACTGTATTTGAAAATGCCCAACTTTCCTTGACAGTCAATTCAGTAAGATCAAACAGTGAGATAGTTATCTTAATCAATATGTTCTTACTCATGTATATATCCTAATACCTCAGCAATAAACAACCATAATCAGTGTTATTCAATTCCCAAACTATGACTGATCTACAAAGCATTTTGACAAATAATAGCTGATTTCATGTCAAACAGTTCTACTCCCACTTTATCCTCTTTCTGCATTCTGGGAGGTAGACACACAAAAGCACACTTGTTTTCTGAGTATCCCAAGTCAAACATCACAGAGTTGCAAAGAATCTTGGAGACCCTTCCATGTTATACCTATCTTTTGAAGATGGTTGAATAAAAACAAATACCATATGATCTCCCCTTTAAGTGGAACCTAATCAACAAAACAAAAAAGCAAGCAAAATATAACCAGAGACATTGAAATTAGGAACAATATGACAGTAACCAGAAAGGAGGTAGGAGGGGATAATGGGAGGAAAGGGGGAAAGGGTTTTCAAGAACAACTATAAAGGACACATGGATGAAACCAAAGGCAGGGGTGTAGAATCATGGGATGGAGGTGGGGATTGCTGGGGTGGGGGGGAGTTATGGGGAGGTACACAGAGAACTGTACTTGAACAACAACAAAATAATTTTTTAAAAAGAATGTACATATTTTCTGAAGCTAAAAATATATGCAGAATGTAGATTTTAATAAAATAATCCATGTATCAGAAAAAATATTCTGTATTAAAAATAAAATACAGAGAGAAGTCCAAAGAGGAAAGGAAACGATATGTTTTCCTTCTGTTGAAACTTGCTTTTCCTGAAGCCACTCACCTACTCTATGCTACAACAGAGTAAAAGGAATAAAATTATCCACCAAGGGAAATCATGTTATTGGTCAAGGATACTCTCTAACCTTGATATTGATAGAAGTCAATGGCTGTGATGCTCTTAGCAAGTTGTAGGAAGGAGGTATATTCTATAGTGTAACATATTACTTTGTTAAAGTTCTTCAAATGTTGTTTATGGTGACTTTTTATTCCCCGTGGTCATTCTTTGCTTATAAAACTAGTTCCCCTATGGGGAAATTCTTTTCATGCATACCATCCTACCACATGATCCTTTTAAAGCTATAGAGCCAAATAATTTTTCTTTTAACATTAAATAATACGTTGCTGTGAAGTCCTGGCATCCTACAGAACAAATGGAGCAGTGTGCCATAATTGAGAAAAGGAAGGGAGGAGGTATTGTTGGTCACAGCACCAGAAACAACTTTAGTTCAGAGTTTCTTTACCTGAGTCTGATGACCAGGCATCATACATATATGTATAATGTTAGTTCAAATTAAATTTCTTGACTCCAAGATCTCTATTTTTTCTCCTGACGGATCTGAGATTCAAAAAAGCAGTTATACAACTCAGAATAAGTACTGAACTCTGGAGATAAGCTCATCCTTCTCATTTTTGAATTTTAAGTCTCTGAAAATGTCCTTTATTTTGCAGATGTTCTAGATAAACAGATTTAACCTCTTTTGGAAGAAGGTGTATATTTAATTCTTTCACCAGATATCCTCACAAAAAATATTTTGAGACTCCATATGCATAACATTGTAAACACAGAAATATTTAACTCTTTAACTCTATCCTTTCACAACTCATGATCTTAACTAGTTTACCACTAAAAACAATCACCTCAGTTAAATACCCACTCAGTCTCTTTACATGTACTTAGAAGGCTTAGATTCAAGTTCAGACACTTTCAGTTAGAAATGATTCACTTTCCCATAGCTTTTAAGGCTGGACCACTGTAGAGGTAAAAAGTACACTCTATGTAATAGAATTAGAATCAAGTGCATTCTTACAGAGCTCAAAATGAAGATTGAAAACTTCACAGTTTGGGGATAAGAAGATCCAAGAGACAACAGAAATAAGAGCAAGTTAGAGAGAAGGTTGTGAGGATCACAGAAACAAGCTCAGCCTCTTCCCTCTATGGCCACCAATAAAGACTTTTAAACAACCAAGCCAGCAAGTCATCCACTTGCTACACCTTTATGCTACTTGACTTCAGTCAACAACTGTCCAACACTACCACCATAACCAGCCATCTGAAGCATACTGGGTAGACAACCACAATTCTGCTATCTAGAACTCATAGAAAGCTCTGAAATAATGGGTACTTCAACCCCTAGAACAACGGTGGTAAACTGAAGGCATAGCACTTATACATGTCTAGGAAAAGACCCAAAAGAATCCTTTGAGATCTACTCAACTGAAGATTTCTCCTAGCCTTATCCTTACCTTCAAGTTATAAGAATGAAAAGTCTCCCTCCCTCCCCTCTCCCATTTGAATGGTGATTCCCACCAATTGTGTACTTATCTTACACTCAGCCACACTCTCCTCTTCAACACTTGGCTCCATTAATTTCCTGCCCCCCTCCCCGCCCCACTTCTCACTTTCTCTTTTACTCCAAGAACCATTTTCCTTCCCTGGCCCACATAAAAGTTCAAAAAAAAAAAAAAAGACTTAAAGAAATTGCTGACCTAATTGCAGAGCATTAATTCCCTTCTCTGAGGCCTACTTACCTGGTGAGAATTAAATTAATATGGGCTGAGAAAAGATAGAATGGTAACTCAGAAAACACAGAGAGAATCCAAAAAGTAAGACAAAAAGAGGAAGACCAAGATGCATAATGGAAGAACTCTAAAAATGAACTCTCCAGAAGAGTGAGCCTCTTTCTCCCACCTCATCTGTGAATAATCTATTACTCAATACTTCTGGAGATCTATAAGCTCCCCTAAACCACTAGGGGCATCCCATAAACCATGATGTTTTGTTTATTACTGTTTTGTTCAGATTCTAATTTCTCTTGTGATTTCTTCTTGGATCCAATGACCATTTACAAGCCTTGTTTAATTTCCATGTTTGGGAGTTTCTGGTTAATTTGATTTCTTATTTAATTCCACTGTTGTTGGCTAACAATATGATACTAATATTTCTAAATTTATTGAAACCTGTTTTATTGCCAGACCATGGTCTATCCTGGTTAAAGTACCATGCACACTACAAAACAATGAGTTTCCTATCATTTTTCTTGTATTGTCCTGTGAATATCAATTAGGTCAAATTGATTGTTGTTATCACCTATGTCTGACTTTTTTTCCTCATTGTTTTATCAGTTCCTAAAAAGGCCTGCTAACCTGTAACTATGACTGTGCACTGGACTATTTCTCCCTTTAATTCTGGCAACTTTTGCCTCATGTGTTTTGAATTTATATTATTGGGTCCATACTCACTTATGAATGTTATGGAGCTTTTTATTATAATGAACTATCCCTCTATCTATAGTAATACATTTTGTTTTCAGATATTTTAACTGATTAATATGCCACATTCAGCTTTCATATGCTTATTATTTGCATGGCATATCCTTTTCTATCAATTTGTTTCAACCTGTGTATTTATTTAAAATACATCACTTTTACATGGCATAGAGTTGGGAATTTGTTTGAATCCATTCTAACAATATTAACCTTTATTTGGAATGTTTAGTCCATTACCATTTATTTTAGTTATCGGTAGGGTTGAGTGTGAGTCTATAATGGGAGGAACTCCCCCATTCTGGGGAGGGGTGGAGAAGTGCCAAAGACAGTGCATACATGCACCACCCTGGCAACCAGGACAATGTATACATGACACAGCAAAAAAGAGGCATGTAGGGCTGGTGCCAAAAGCTAGGAAGGTGATTGTGTGGGAGGGACACACCCTCCCATCTAGTTCCTCTACACAGAGGATTATGAGGCTGTCTTAAAAGCAAAGCACCTGCAAATGCTGCTCACTATTGCTCCCCCATCTCCTGGATGGTGGTTATGTGGCTAGGAGCTGAGGTTCCTGAGCCAGGGGACTAGCTGGAGGGATTCCCAGTGACTCTGCATAGGGCTCCAGGACCTGTCTGTCTGGGAGCACAGCAGGTTTTGGGTAAGAGGGCAAGAGGGAGGCTCAGGCCAGCAGGCTCAGGGAGGCTCATGCTGGCAAACCCAGCACCCCTTCCCCAGGCAGGAAGCCACAGCAGCTGTTGCACACCCTCCTGTATGGGCCCCATAAGCCCCTCACCCCTTCCCCAGGTTGTAAGCCATGGTGGCTGCCACCCACCTGCATCCTACACCAGTTCAAGCCTGTCAGCTACGGCCCAAGCACAACTGGGGGTAGTCAGGCTCAGCTTCCCTCCCTAAGTGCTTCAGGCCTGACCAGGAGCATTGTGGGTGCTGGACACTAGGCTGGTAAGTGAGTTTGATTATTCCTAAGTAAGTAAGAAGGTCCATGAAGGTTGCAAAAGGTATGTAGAAAGTTGTAAGGCATAAAGAAAGCTGAAAAAAAAAAAAAAAGGTTTGTGAAGGTCGTAGAAGCCATAAAAGGGTGTGAATTTTTTTTGAAAGAAAAGAAACCTCAGTGCTTGAGTTATTCTTGCTTTCTGATCTTTTGGGGATTTGGGAAACTTAGCTGTTCTGTTTACAATGGGAATCCTGTGTCTCAGCTGTCTGGCGCTTTGTGTGATTTGGACCTAAGAAAGGTCATCTGATGCCAGTTAGAGCCAGCTGAGGTGAGAGTATATCTCTGCCATGAGACCAGTTGGTGACAGGTCATGCCTCTGCCAAGAGACCAGTGAACACACTGGTAGGCAAGAAAATACCTCTACTATTGGGGCTTCATGCCACTTGGACCTAGGAAAGGTCATCTGGAGTTGGTTAGAGCCAGATGAGGCAAGATAATGTCTCTACCATTGGGACTCCATGACTTTTGGGACCTGAGAAAGGTCATCTGTGTGAATGGTTAGTGTAACCAGTTGGTGGGAGACAAGATTCTAAGACTAGTTTTAGTCCAGTCTTTTCTTGTTTTTTTTGGGGGGAACTCTGTCTTTGCTTCGGATTTTTGTTTTGCTTCGCATTTTTGTTTTGTTTCTGTTTTAAAAAGAAATTGAGGTTACTAAGGTTTAGGAAATAAAGTAATGAAAGATGTAAGGTATGGAAATGCAATTTTGGTGCATATTGGAAAGACAAGGATTTTCATTTGTTTTGCATTTTTCTCCCTACCTAATCCCTCTAGAATTTGGCATTCTTAATGAATAATGATATACAATTTCCTTTGCATGGAGTTTCCAATTAGTTTTAATAACCAGATTTTGACTGGAATGTCATGCCTGAAGGAGGCATGCCTGGCTCTGTTTGACACCTGAAAACCTTCAGGAACTGAGATTGACTTTGGAAGCTAACAAAAGCCCACTGAAGAAAT
Organism: Trachops cirrhosus; assembly: GCA_028533065.1. Classification (NCBI taxonomy): domain Eukaryota; kingdom Metazoa; phylum Chordata; class Mammalia; order Chiroptera; family Phyllostomidae; genus Trachops; species Trachops cirrhosus. The sequence goes on from CM052541.1 coordinate 147,936,358, forward strand.
GGCCTGACATCCTTGTTTGGTCATGTAGCATTCTTTCCAGGGAAGGAGTGAAGGTTGCTTTCCTGAAAGACAGCAAGGAGGAACCTTAAGATACAATGAGAACCTCAAGGACTTGAAATAGGTACTGTGGGCAAAGCCAAATGGCAGTTATGGGGCTTGGCATCTATGCCCTGAAGTGCTGTCTAAGGGTTAATCTGAAGGTTCCTTGTGGAAGTTCCAGCAAAGCAGATTTAAAAAAAACCTAAGTGTTCAGTTCTGATCTTTTTTCTATGTAAACAATGAGGCAAAATTGAAAATTGGCAGTCTTTTTGAGGCCAGTGAGGGTGATTTTGGGGAAAGGAATCAGGTTTTAAGGAAAATCACAATGCTCAGTCATGAACATTGGACTCTGGTACAGCTGTCTTCAAAGTCTGTTTTCACTTGAGAGTTGAACTGCTTTAACCTGATGATATCAAATTGTCACTGCTCAGTAACTTTCCAGCAAAGACCTTGCAACTGAACATCTCAAAAGATAGTCTTGCAGACTCAGAGAAGACGTTATGACTCACATGAGAAGTCCACCTGCATCTCTGCCTCCTGGGGCTCAATGATTTAGCTGGACTAAATGGATGAGTTGGTGAAGTTTGGGGTGGCCTATCGGCTTTCCTTTAAAAGTGCTTTCTTTTCTGCCTTAATAGTTTGGACATGAAGGATCCAGCAGTGTTGATGGGGGAATCTCAGGATATTCCCCTCAGCCAAATTTAACATGAGTATGTAGTTAAATTGGACAAGTGTGACATACCTTGCACACCTTCCTCCAAGGAAGTTATTTTTTTCTTAATTAGGGACACTGTAGAATTAGTCCCTACCTTTGTTACTTAGTTGTTAAAGTTCTGATTGTGCCTTCTAACCCTCTTGCCAAATTCATCACTTCCAGAATGCAACAAGGATGCCAATGTGTCCAGTAATGCCATCTTTTGGATATCATGCATGTCACTTTCCAAGGACAACCAACTGACCTGAACTTTACAAGAGCCTTCTGCCTCACATGAAGGCTCCCTTCTGTTCCAGAGACCTTTTATTAGGGACCTCTGGACCAAGAGGTAAGCAAGACTATGGTTGTTAGCCAGCAAGAGATAATGATAGAAGAACAAGACCTTCACTGATCTGCCCTTGTAAGACTGCAAGTGTCCAGAGTGTTAAAGTGGTGGGAATGTAGCAGGGAGAACTTCCCCCTGGAAATGGGGAGGGGTGGAGAAGAGGATGGCACATGTGTGCATCACCCCAGCAATGGGGATGATGCATAAAAGACACAGCAAAAGAGGTGCATAGGGCTGGTGCCAAAAGCTAGAAAGGTGATTGGATGAGAGGGACATACCCTCCCATCTACTTCTACTACACTGGGAACTATGGGGGTTCTTTAAAAGCAGAATGCATGTAAATGCCCTGTGCTTTTGCTCCTCCATCCTCTGCCTGGTGGGTCCATGGCCACAGGCTAAAGTTCCAGAGCTGGGGGCCTAGCCAGAGGAAATCCCAGTGTCCTGGCCATTGCATTCCAGGACCTGTCTGTTCAGGAGCACAGGTTTGAGGTAGGAAGGCAGTGGGGAGGCTCAGGCTTGCGGGCTCAGGGAGGCCTGGGTGAGCAAGCCCAGCACCCCTTCCCCAGGTGGGAAGCTGTTGTGGCTGGCATCAGCCCATGGCCCATGCCAATGTGGGCCTGTAGGCTACAGCCCCAGAACAGCTCTGGGGATTTCGGGGGTACTGTCAGACCCTATGCCCCTCCCTGAGAGCTTCAGACCTGACCAGGAGCACTGCAGGTGCAGGTTGCTAGGCTGGTAAGTAGGAGACAGCAGGTCTGGAGAGGAGGTTTGGGCCAGCAGGTCCCTAGATGCAGGGCCCATGAAGTGGGTGTGCCAGGCAACAAGCCCCGTGCTCCTCCCCTGCATACAAAATAGCAGGAAGCCACCACTGTAGCCACCTGCTAGCTATCTGCATGCACCTCTGGTGACAAGGATGGGACATCAGTATATCTGCTGTGTATATTTTTAAGTAAATTAAAAAATTCCATTTTTCTTTCCACCAGACTGTTTCTGGAGTTATTGCCTACGGGCAGCAGGCAGTGGGACCCCGCTAGTTGTTCAGTTACAAGTCTACCATTTTATTTTCTGTTTTCTGTTGACTTTTTTAGTGCTCTATTCCCCCATTCCTGACTTTTGTAGAGGCATTATTTGAATATTTTTAGAATTCCATTTTATTTTTTCTATCAGTATTTTAGCTACCCTTTTTTCATCCTTTTTTAACAAGCCAGCCTATGGACTGCAATATATCTGACTCTTTGCAGCCACAGAATAATCTCTAGAGATCTGTTGTACAATATTGTACCCATAGTAAACAATACTATATTATAGATTTAAAATGCTGTTAAAAGCAAGTGTATCATATTAAGTATTCTTACTATAATAAAATACAATTTAATAAAGTCCTTTAGCATATCTTATAATGATGGTCTGCTGGTGACAAATTTTTCTTAGTTTATTTTATCTTAAAAATGTCTTTATTTTACCATCATTCTTGAAGGATATTTTCAATGACATAGACTTCTGAATTGACAGTTTTGTCTTTTTTTTTTCCTTTTCAGTACCTTAAAGATGTTTTATTCTCTCCAGACCTCTGTTTTCATGAGAAAGCAGCTGTTAATCAGATTGTTTCATTCCCCAGTACGAAACAGGACATTTTCTCTCCTTCCAAGGTTTCCTCTTTATCTCAGGCTTTCAGTGACTTGACTCAACGTAGGCATATCTGTTTTTATTCTGCTTGGTTTTTAATATCTCATATCAAAATTTCTTTTACAAAACTTGGGAAAATTTTTGGTATGTTAAAATACTTTTTTGTCCAAATCCCTTTCCTCTTTCTGGTTTTCCAATTCCTTATGTTAGACTATTTGATATTGTCTCATGGCTCACTAACATTCTGTTCATTTTTTCATTTTTCTGTTATTCCCCTTAGATAATTTCTATTGATCTATCTTCAAGTTCACTTACTCTCCTTTGTCATGTTCATTCAGCCATAAGTCCATCCAATTAATAGTTTTATTTTAGACATTTTAAGTTATAGATTTCCCATTTATTATTTTCTTATTGTATCTATTTCCCTGCTATAATTTTATTCACTGAAAACATTTTGTTCTTTTTTTTCATAAAGAGTAGGTTTCTAAGTCATTCTAAAATTTTTGTGAGTTCCAACAGTGGGTTGATCTTGGAGTCACCACAGATTTTATTTTCTTTTGAGAATGTGTTCTGTTTTCTTGATACTTTGTATGTTGAGTGATTCTTCTGTCTTTCTCTGGTGAGTGCTCTTTCCTTTGCCATAGGTCATTTTTTCTAGCGGGACTTGAATATCTAAACTTGAGCAACAGCTCCAGCCTCACTTTGATCTTTAGTAGTTTTTTTTTTAATGTTGTTCTTTAATCTAAGCTGCTCTAAGCTTTGCTCTGCATAGACATCATTTAGGGGAAAGTCAGATGTGGGTAACTGACTTTGGAGATATTCTCTTTAGCTTTTTACCTTCTGGGATTTTCCACACTCTTTAACATTCATAGTCTTCCAGCTTTACTTTTGTGGTTCCCAGGCCAGAAAAACACGGGGCTTTTTCTATCTGAGCCACTCCTGCCACTATATGTGGTAAGCTGTAAATGTCACTCTAAGTGTTTATTGCATTATCAGAGGGCACTCAGCCTTAGACTACAGGCCTCACAGTGGTATAGCTGATAATCTCCCCTCCTCCAAAAAAAAAAAAAACCACTCCTCACTAAAGTAATATAAACTTCTCTTCACTCTCAAGTGGCTGTAGAATTCATTTTTGCATGAGTTCCAGCTTTTATAGTTGTTTTTGCAATCAGAAAATCTGGTGAGATCTTATATTTCATGTATGAAAATACATGGAAGTAGAAAAACTTAGATCATTTTTAACTCCCCTCTTCCCTCAAATCCCACATTTGGCCCTTCCATAAATCATGCTGAATGTGTTTTAGAAATATATTCATCTTCTGGATATCTGCATGACTACTACACTGTTCAAAGTCACCACCTCTCTCACCTGGATTTCTGCCATAGCGTAATTGGTCTTTCTCCTAGTTTTGTTCCCCTACAGTGTGGGGACAGAGCAATCTCTCTAAAACATAAGTCAAGTCATGTCACTCCATATTTAAAATCCTCCAATGGCCCCCCATTTCACTCAGAGGAAAATCCAAATTCCTGTAAATCAGCTACAAGGGTTTAAGTGATCCAGGGCTCTATAACCCCCCCACACACACATCCTAATATCCTCCACCATCAGTCTCTCTTCCCCAGAGCACTGGGCTCCATTTCCTCTCAATGATAACTCCTTTATGTTTTCTATCCCTTTTCTGGAACACATTTCTCAATGACCATTGCTCATATTTTTCAGGTTTCTTATCAAACACCATTTCATCAATGAAGCCTTCCCTGACCATCTTATATACAATAGGCCCCCCACACACACCCCCACCATCCTCTTCTTTGCTTCATTCTTACCTGGCCTTTTGCCTTCAAAGCACTTAGGTCTTCCTGACCTATTATATAGTCATAAATATTATGTGTTTCTCATTCTATCTCCACATACTAGAAGTTTAAGATCCTTTTAAACAATGGTTTTATTCCTTTTGTATGTCCAAATCTTGGAAGCTGCTGTGTTCATAGCAAATATTCACTAAATAATATGTTGAGAGGATGAATTAACAGTTTAAATTACATTTTGATAATAAGTGCCAGTCACAAATTTATTTAAATAAATATACTTACATATTAAAATATTTGTTAATATAATAAGCATTTTCATTTTTGATTTAATTTTTATTAATTCTTACCCAAGGGTACATTTATTGATTTAAGAGAGAAAAAGGGAGAGAGAGAATTAAAAAGAGAAAGAGAGAAAGAGAAATATCAATGTGAAAGAGAAACATTGATTGGTTGCCTCCTGTATGCACTCCAACCAGGGATCAAACTTACAGTCCAAGTATGTACCCTGATTGGGGATTGAATCTGCAACTTTTTGGTGTACAGGATGGTGCTCCAACCAACTGAGCCACCCAGCCAGGCCTTGTCTGTTTTATTTTTAAACACCTCAAAAATATTTGGCAACTAAGATTATATACATTCAAATCTCTGAGTTCTTTTAAACACTTCTTAAAACTTCCAAATCGACATCAGTTCTTTAAAAGCCACTGAACTTCTTAAATTGGAATATTAAGGGTTTGTACCAACAGACTGTTCCAATGAGAGTAAAATGTGCTTGTAAACTTAATAGTATAAATAGCACAGACTTGATTTTCTTTTTTAAAAAAGTCTTACCTAAACACTCTGGGTTTGAAAGAATCTTACTAAGGAAAGCACACTTACTCTAGATGAACTGAGGGTATGGTCTTCAAGTCATTCAAATATACCGAATGGAAAATTTTTTTACCACAATACACAGTGTTTGTGGCCAGAGATTTACAACCAGGAAAATGTACTTTTGGGCTGCATTTCTCCAGTTCAATTGTCTTTGGTTTCAAATGCACATAACTCTTTAGAGTCATAGGACAACAGCAACTAGAGACTATGTCAATTAGATAGGGTTAGTATTGCCACATTAAGTCCTCTAGTTCAATTTAAACCCTAAAGAATAGCAGCCTGTTTGGGCTCATTGCCTGATTTTTGGTTAGTTGTACTTCTGGACCTAACCTTGATTTCTTTACAACCTGAGTGTATTCAATCCATCTGTTAACCAACCAAATACGATCATTAACCAGATCTTTAAGGTCATTTTAAAGTCAGAATTCATTTTCCTGGTAGGGATCTCCTTTTCTGATGTCACTCCTTTTAATTTTTAATCTTATTTTACTTAATTGAGGCACCCTTATTTGAGAGGTTCATAGATAAATTTATGTAATAGAAACTCCAGCTGAATTGACAGTCTCTGATTCTTTTTTCTTTTAAACTTACCATTTATCCCAACTTTCCCAGGGTTATGATGCAAATTTCTCACTATTGTAACTATACAATGCCACTCAGGGATGTTGCTTGCTGCCCTATTACTCTGACCAAGATAGAGAAAACTCCATTTTTCTCATGGTTCCATGGAGAACACAGATTTACAGTTCTACTAATAAGGATTAACACTTATTTAGTGCCTACTATGTCTTAGTCAACTTCACATACGGTATTCCATTAATGTTCATAGTGAAGCAGGTACCAACTATTTTATAGATAAAATATTAGAGAGTAAATTTCTCAAGGTCACACTGGCAGAGTCAGAAAACAAACTTGAGTATGTGTAACTCTTCCTCCTCTATCACTATAGGGTGAGGCCGCACAACTAGAACTGTAGAAATGGTTAAGAGGTCAGGTTTACAGAGCACATGTTTTTTCTCATAAAGTAATTAAAGTTTAGTTACTTAATCAAAGTACAAACTGACTTGGTTGAAAAAGTCTAAGGTACAACCTTCCCGATTCCTTCTCAATGGTTAATTCTCTCTGGGTGGGTAGTCGCAAATGGAGGCTTGTCAAAACTACTCAAACTTCTAGTCTCAGAAAGACTTCAGCCTACAGTCAACTGGGAGGATCACAATCTCTCAGTCCTTTCCCTGAGTGCAGATCTTGTGTCTTCCCCTCTGCTTCTGTGTGTGCTGCTCTGAGGACTAGCAGAGGGAGTTGGACTCACAGCCCATATGGCCTTGGTGATACGGTCAACCAGGGCCATCTTTTCTAAAAGGCTCACAGCAAGTTATCAGTTCTAATGGCCAAATATCACCAGAAGCAAGTTTTGGATATCTATGTTAAAGAACTATATTCACAGAACTAGGAATTGTCTTCTGAGAAAGTCTTTACAATGTGAACAGAAGAAAGTCAGGAAGTTAATGATGAAGGAAATGGGCCTTAGGCCCATTGTCTAAAACACAAGACAGCCAATAGGTTGTATTAGGGCAGTCAGACAGTGGGTGGCATCGAACTAATCACCAGAATGAATATACAGGGAATGTATGAAGGTCTTAAGAAGGACTAATAAAGGAGTGATACAACCTCAGGCTCAGGGGAGTAAGGAAGTGATAGCAGGGTCCCATGACAAAGTCTCAATTCCATATGAATAAACAAGAATCCGAGGTATGTCAATTATAGTAAAAGGTGAAGACTTGGTCACAAAAACTAAGGCAGGTAGGAGCCCTTTTACAATAATCCTTATAGAAGATTTGTAACACCAACAGCAAGGTTGATTTCTTGCTGAGTTATAGATATTTACATTCTTCTAGACAAAGAATAGAACCAATCCCAGTGTGTGGTGAATTATACATGGAAAAATTCAGGCAAAGCAAGCTCTAGTCTCCTATACTGTATTTCAAAGAGTGCACATTCCTGTAACTAGGCATCAGCAAACTTTGTTCATGAAGTACCAAATAAATATTTTAGGGTTTGAGAGCCATTCAGTGCATTTCTTGTTGCAACTACTCAACTCTGACATTGTAGTGTGAAAGCAGCCACAGATAATACATTAAAAATTGAGCATTTCCATGCTCCAATAAAACTTTATGGATGTTGAAATTTATATAATTTTCATGTTATACAATATTTTTATGAGTTTTATTCCCCCTGAATCATTTGAAAAGGTGAAAATTATCCTGTTTACAAGCCATAGCAAAACAGGTGATAGTCCAGATTTACCCCAAATTCCATAGTTCACCAACCTTTGCAATTAGATGACATAGTGCTTTGTAGTTTCCTGTGTAAAGGACCTCTCCAGCTCCACCACCATTTGTAAAACAGACAGCAGTAACAATTCCTCAGCTTAGGGAATGGCCACACCCTTGACACGTAAAGCCCTTCCCAATGTACATTTATTTCTCTCACTGTTTTTATTAATGGGAGGTACAGTGTAAGAAAAGCAATGTCCACATCACCTTTGAATGATTCTTTGACCTTATTTCAAAATTCTGTACAGTAACATACAGAATGGCCATATCAATATTTATGCAAAGACGTGTATACAATTATTTCCTTCTAGATTACTAGCTATTTCAAAATCAAGTTTTTCTGTGATTTATTGTTATTCCTCCCTCTCCTTCCCCCTGAAATGATCTTCAACAATGCTATCACAGTATGAATCTATATTACCATAGGCAGTTATATTTTCTAGGAAATAAAGGAGAATTTTCCCTTTACGCTTGCTCATCTGTTGTTGGTGCTCTCATAAAATGGGCCATGTATGAAAATGTTTGAGCACATGTACCATCAGGCCTGCCTAATAATATTCTCTTTACAACATAAGAAAATAAAAATTAAGTTGGAAAGTCAGAGGTAGGACAAAAAGAAAGGTAACCCTCTACACAAGGACTGCAAAATAAAAAAATAGGGTTGAAACAAGAAGTGTACCAAGATAAAAAGAATTTCCTTGTTTGAAAATTTTGTTAGGCTCATGCTTAATTATTCAAAGTAATTAAAGGCAGGAGACATATAAAAACAAATAAATCAAAATCATGTATAATTCTATTGAATGTCCAATAGGAGTTTCCAAAGTCTGAGGTGTTATATGTTCTTTTAAATAATTTAATAATCTCACAATAAAATGCATGCTTATACATTCATTCTACTTGTAAAAAATTGGCAGAAATCTTTTCTAAAACTACTTATAAAGCTACCATTGTACTGCACTATAAACTCAACAGTAGTTAAAACAGGAAATTAAGTGAACAGATGCATCATTATGCATAGATTAAACATAATGAGAATAATAACAATAATAGCTACCACTTATTGGGTACTAACCATGTGTCATGCACTGTGATGTCCTTTAAATACAATCCTCATTCGATTTACTCAAAACCCATTGAGAAAGTAATATCATGGTTTCTGTTTTACAGATGGTAACATGTTTAGCTTACAATGGAAGTTAAGGGTTTTGAAGTCCTACTCTGTTCTTTTCTCCAGAGGGAGAAACTGGATTCCAGAAGGTTGTCACTTGCTATGGATCACATCTCACCAACAAAATGTGGTTTAAGAGAGCCCAAGTCTTCAGAGTCCACTTCCTTACTGGCAAAATCTTCTCTACTGGGGCTTTGCAGAGAAGACGTTATGCAGATCCACAGTTAGGGTCTGCACCATGGCCACCTGTTTTAGAGGCCAGAGCCTAGTAAACACTAAGCAGCCTTGCTTCATTCATCGAATGTTTATTGTGCACTTAACTATTGCCAAGCATGGTTTTAAGAGCTGTGAAAGGAGCAGTGAACAAAATTCTGGCAGTCTTTGTATAACATTTCCCTGGTTAGTGTTTTCCAGGTAGAACACCTCTAGGCTTTTAATACTCAACCTTCATAGAAAGTATCTATCTTCCAATAACAATTTTTTTAGAGAAAGCAGAAGTAGGGAGAAAGAGAGAGAGAAACATCAATCGGTTACCTCTCATACACACTTCAACCTACCAGGGACCAAACCTCAACCTAGGCATGTGCCCTGACCAGGAATCGAACTGGTGACCTTTTGTTTTGCAGGATGATGTCCAACCCACTGAGCCACACCAGTCAGAAAAATAAAACATTTTTAGAATCAATATTTAGGACATAAAATTATTTACAAAGAATTTTTTAAAAACTCAAATACCAGTGAATGAAAAATCTCGTGTTACATTGTAAAAGTGTAGTAAGAAACAAAGGCTAGCTCCTCCTCCCGGGGTTTCAGATAACTTCCGCATTCCGCTTCTGCACTCCCTGCTTGTACCAAGTAGCCTCTCCCCTTCCTGCCCCGCTACGAGAGTATTTAACCACCTACCAAACTCCTCCTGGGGCCCAGAATTTGGAGACTGCCTCCTCTGGGTCCACGCGCATGAATAAAGGCTTACTCTGCCACCCCGAATCATATAAGAGTCAGTTTTTCCACAACAAAAGCATTTGTAAAACATCAAAATCAAGTGTCAATATTCAGAAAATCATGGTGTGAGCGCAGAGGACGTGTCTGGGTATCTAAGAAGTGACATTATTCTGAGTTTAAAGCCATTGTTAACACTTTTATTATCTGTTTAGAGCTGTTTAAAGGACTTTTCATCCAATTTATATTCCTACATGAGAGTTTTTTTACTTATATATAAATGTTTTAGTTACATGTTGGGAAATTGGTTCTGTGTCTTACGTTGATATCACCCCCCCACCCGCCCACATACACCCACACTTGGAATAAGAGTAAATTGCTTCCAAGTTAATATTTTCATACAGCACATGTGATTTTCTGAAATGCATTAGGAACACCAAGAGGGAGATGCTTGGTAGATGGAAATCCCACCTTGGGAGAGTACATTTTAGAGGGAAGACAGATAACATAATAAATGAGTTTATTACAATGTATGTGAGGCTGTGATAAGAACTAAAAAGAATAATGAAGCTAGGAATAGAGTAAGGAGTATCTGTGTGTGGCAGGGACAAATATAATTTTGGATAGGGTTTTTAAGAAAGGCTTCACTGACAAAGTAAAGGTAACCTGAGAGGTGAGGAAGACAACTATTGGTGTACGTTAATGAAAAACACTTCAGGCAGAGAAAGATACAAAGCATTTCTGGTGAATTTCAAGGACATCAGATTTGAATTTGGCTGCAGGAATATAAGTAGGAGAATCAATGATACATAGGAACTTCAAAGAAGCAAAGGGTGAGGGTGAGGGGGGAGGACATGTGGAGGAGGCAGTAACAATGGAAAACAAGACTTTACTCTGGTATTTAATCACTTTTATTTTCATTTTCTTCCTACTTTACCTAAAACAGCAGTTTTATGCATAAATATTTGCCCACCTGCTTTCTTGAGAACTGTGTGATAATAGGAACAGTTAATTATAGGAAAGTTCTCTTTCATGGTCAGTTATTGCAGCAACTAATTGTGATCCAGGGTACAAAGTCCATTTGTATGGCTCTTCATTCCTAAACTCAAGTCCAGTACAAAATGATACATCGAATGTGCCCTCCTCTGCTGAGAGCCAACTTACCATGGTTCACTGAAACATGTTGACAAGCCAGATTCTGGCATTTCCCTTCCCTAGAAGTGTTTTAAGAATGGAATCCAGTTGAAAGGACGGTCATCCCACCCAAAAGACAGGATGTAGGTGGACTTTGATGAGCCCTCTCAACACAGTGATTTTATTATTTCTCTCTGAGGGTCTCTTGTAAGGATAAATTACCTAATGGTTATGAAGAGATTTTATTTTCTTCCCAAGGAATAATGTGCTACATAAATCATATGGATTGCTGTCAAGTAGAAATGTTGCTCAAAACTCCATACCTCCTAACTAGGTAGGTTTTTCTTTCTTTAAATACCAGAGGGCTTCTGTCATGAAGTTTAATTTGGTCCTGAACTGCTTAACAAAGACCAAGACATGAGCGAAGTAGAGGTCAGACCCAGACACATGGGCTGGGAAAAAGAATGATGATACGGATTCTGGTGACAGCTCTGTGCTAACCCAGAGGCAGGTGAGGAGAAAGACACAGAAACTTTGAAGGTGAAAAGGAGGATAAATCAAAGGGGGTATTATGAAGACAAGAAAAGATTTTAAAGTAGCATTTCCCAGGAAAGTAGTAGGTTGAATCATCTTCTTTAATGACACCACATTTTTTTATCTGCTTATGAGCAGAATTTAAACAAGGAGGGGCAGGAAAGGCAGAAAGCCAATTGGAAACCTAGCCTGGAAAATAATCAAACATTAGTGAATGCCCAAAGACTTATTAAAACAATATAAAGAAAGAGAAGGGATAATACTGTCATTGGGAAAATAAATTTCATTGTGTCTTATCATTATATTTATTGGATTCTTAACCTGTGGAATCAAGATTTTGAAGACACTAAAAATTAAATGTTATATAACCTATTGTTAAGAGAAAAAGGAAAATTTAATACATGAGATAGATTCAATATTAACTTTTAGAGCAAAAATTATAAACAGAAACAAGTTTTCCTACTCTGAATGGTAACAAACAGCAAACATTCATTTGGGAGAAAAGTAAGTTCCCACAGGAAGTGTGCTAAGAGCACTGACCACCTCTCAGAGTTTGGCTGTGATTCTAACGTGTGGGCAGGTCCCAGTGGGTTGTGACACTGAGGAAGTTGTGGATGGGTACAGAATGCCTCTAGCAGCTGGAATTGCTATTCTTTGGTGATTGGGAGGAAGAAAAGGATAACTCCACTAATTAGAATGCTCTCTATCAGGAGATATCCTTAAAAATAATGTAGGAATATTGCTCATGTGTTTGAGAACTCCACTGAGGTCAGAATTATGGTAGAATAAACTGTACACACAGGGCATTCCTAATCACAAGAGTGAGGCCACGTGATGTAGACACATGAGCAATTACACATTTTACAGAAAAGAAAATTCTCCTCTTACTGACAAAAGATTTCAATAGGAAAAAGCATGTCTATTCTGTTAACCAGGAAAAGAAAGACACGCCAAAAAACATACAGGCCAACAGGCATTTCACTGCATTGGTAAAGGAGTTTAAGAAATGAAGACAAAATTAAAGACTCACAGAACTCACAAAGTTGGAGAAACTTGCAAAGACTCAGGTCAGATGGTGTGTGTGCCTTTTGCTGCAGAAAATGCTATTATAATGTTTGTTGAAGAAAATGGGCAGTTTTGGTATAATGGAAAATACGGTTTGCACATTCATTCTGACTAGAGCCTGTGCTAGCTTTTTATGTTTCAACATTGAGACTAGCCTTAAGTTCAAGAGCCTGGAATGAGAGGCAGTTATTTAGCCCAACCTTTAAAAGAGGTGACATCTTATTAAAATATAGAAAGAATTGTAAAAAACATTCAAATGTAGAATGTTATTTGGCCAAAGTGAGAACAGATATTCACAGAATGAAGAACTTGTAGCTCTGACAGCTACTTCAGAGGTAAGAAAGCTTAATCCCTTTATATCCTTCTAAGTTCATAAACATAGAAAACTGAGGTGCTAAAAAATTAAAACATCCAGCACAATAACCTTCCTGAATATGTGATAAAGAATTATTTCCCTCCATTTCAGTTTACGGCAGAGTTAGTAAAGAAAACCCACATGGTCTCTTTAAAACTCTTTTCCTCACACACCACACTTATGCCCCAAACTCCCAAAATCCTAAGTGTCGTGGGTGTAATTCCATTCTGAAGTTCACCATTAATTAAATATACAATTTAGGTAAACGTAATTTCCCTCTACTTAAGAAGCATGTGTTATGTTGCTATGGATGGGAGGAGTTAGGTCCTTCCACAGAATCACAGGGAAAGCATTCCAAGGACCATTGTATGGGATACTGTGGTGTGGAATGATTTATTTATATGGAGATAGAAGCTACCTCATGGGTTTCCAATGTGTCATCTCCCTCTGTCCTGCCACGGAAAAAGTCCAACACACATGTCCTCACAGCAAGGTCAGGAAAAAAAACTAGTGTTCAGAGTTCCCTCTCCATTTTATTTATTTTTTATTTTTTAAAGATTTTATTTATTTTTAGAGATAAAAGAAGGAAGGGAGAAAGACAAACTCAGTGTGTGAGAGAAACATCGATTGGCTGCCTCCTGCACATGCGTCAACCTGGGACTTGCCTGCAACTCAGGCATATGCTCTGCCTGGGAATCGACCCAGTGACCCTTCACTTTCTGGGGCATGGTCACCCAACAGAGCCACACCAGTCAAGGACCCTCTCCATTTTAGTGTACAGTCCTTTGGAGCCTGCAGGCAGCCGCTAAATAGTCTCAGTCCCCATCCAGGCAGCTTAGCTTGTTCCTAGATGCTGTCCACTTCAGGCTTCCTCCCAGAGCCTGTGTGTGGAGCCCACACAGCCACAGGCCACGTGGCTGCTAGGGCCACATGGTTGTGTGCTCCTGGGTGAGAGGGCACAGAAATGACTAGTGAATGCATCACCAGGTAGAGGAGGGGGAGAGAGGCCGAGAGAGAGAGCCAGAGAGAGAGAGCAAGCACACATGCCCTTTTTTCCCCTTGGATTTTGGGATGAACCAGGTGCTTTCTCAAAGTGACCAATCAACTTCCCAAACTAATCCCTTTTTTCTCCAGGCTAGAATGACACTCTTTGGTCCAGTACCTCTCCCTGCACTATTTTGACCTCCATGGCCCTTGTGCCTGCCTTCCCCTGGTCCCGCCCCCAATCTGGTACCAGAATGGGGCAGAGAAGGGAGGAGTGTTAATCCCCTAGGGTATGAAGCTGTAGCTTTCTGGCTAGCAAGCAGGCTTATGCCTCCCAGTTTATTAAAACAATGTCTAGTTCCCTTTGCTCTCTTTCCTAGTTATATGAGGTCTATCCAGAAGGAATCCAGCCATGCAATATGAAAAATATAGACATTTATTGAAAAAGATACAAGAAAAATTGTACATAGGACAATGATGTCTCAGTACCTTTCAAAGTTGGCACCTTGGGACCTCATACAATTCTCCCAATTGCCATCAGCCACCCCATCATACTGTCCTGAGTCTCATAAATGGTGTGAAATCCCTTCCCCATCAAAGGTGATTTTAGTTTAGGGAAAAGCAAGGAGTCACTGGGCACCAAATCTGGGCTGTAAGGGGGCTGAGTCACATGGGTAATTTGATGTTTTACCAAAAAAACTCTGCATGGGATGTGATGCATGAGTGGGTGTATTGTTGTGATGAAGCTGCCGATCACCAGTCACCAATAGCTTCAGCCTTCTGAATCATTCGAATAGTTTCTGCAGAGGAATGTTCATGCTTAATACAAAATCAGATGCAGATTAATTGTTCTACCCACTCAGTCATTTTGAATGCAATTGCTACTCAGTATACATACTCAATGGCATCTACCACACCCACTAACTAGTACAGTGAAGTCTTCATTGTTCGTGCCTGTGCATTCCAGCCACTCTTCTCTACTGCCAGGTTACATTGATATAATGAAAACTGTTCTCATGACTTTTTCCAGACATGTCTCTGTATACCACCAGTAACAGATCTCCCATGAAGAACAGGAGCCTTGTAATCTTACAAGGGTAAATGGATGGAGGTCCATTTCTTCTGTAACTGTGATATGCTATCAAAGGAGAGTAGTCCTACCTATCTCAAGGGTCAAGTGGTCTTCCTATCTGCTAAAGTAAGAAAGGAACAAAAGGGACAGAAACTTCCTGCAGGGAAGATGGATTTTGCAATGTCCAGGTCAATTGGCTGTCCCTAGGAAGGATCCTATGTGATGTTCAATGGAAGGCATTACTAGACAAGTTGGCATCCTTGTTGTGTGAGAAATTTGACAAGGTTAAAAGATATAGTCCAAAAATGTAGAGAACCATGGCAACTAAAGGTCTAGTGAGAGGTAAGAATAAGTGACAAAGTTATAAACTAATTCTACAGTGTCCCAGATTAAGGTGGAGGAGTGTCTTCCCTGCAAGGAAGTATATAAGGCAGTTACACCATCTGAAGCCCTTTTGTCCACTATACTTAACTCAAATTAGGCTGAGGGAATATTCTAAGATTTCCTCACCTGAAGAATTGTGGGCCTTTTCTGTCTGAACCATTAGGGCAAAAAAGGAAAGCAATTTTAAGCAAAGCCAAAAGACCGCCTCATACTTCACCAACTCAACAGTCTAGTCCCAACAAGTCAATCCAGCCAAACCGCTGAGTCTCATTACAAGAGGCAGTGATTGCAGGTGGGTTTGAATAGTGGGGCCTACATTGTTCAAACAAGCAACAAGGTAAATAAGATCATAGGCATAAACCATATGAAAACAGAAGGAGGAACACAAAGGTTAATGAGCACAGAAAACCATAGACCAGCCTCTGAGTCTACAAGACTGCCAGTTGTAAGGCTTTTGCTGGAATGAAATTAAGCAATGACAATTTGGCAGATTCTTCTTGTCTGTAGTTTGAACATTTCTGGTGCTAAGGTCAAGTCTGTATGGCGTGGACAGACACAGTCTTAGAAAAAAGTTTACTTCCCAGTAATACCCAGTCCAAAAACAGGAGGAAAAAAATGAAACATTAGCTTGGAGAGTTGAAGACAACTAGAATTCAGGAACCAGTTCAGCTTCTAAGTGAAAACAAAACTTTGAAGACAGCTGCATTAGAGTCCAATGTCCACAACGGGGCATTGAGATTTCCACTAAAACACAATTTTTCTCCTTACAATCACCCTCATTGTCATCAGACTGCATTAAATCCAATTTTAATTTGGCCTTATTTGCATAAACACACTAAGAATAGCAATTAATCACATATGTTCTTTAAATTTGCTTTGCTGAGACCCACACAAGGACTCTTTAGATGGAGCTTTAGTCAGCCACTCAGGGCATAGAAGCCAAGCAACATTTCCATCAGGCTTTGTTTGTAACACCTATAAGTTTGGGTAAATTTCTAAAGCTCTGCAGGTACCTCAAAATGTATTGAGGTTCCTTCCTTGTCATTTTTCAGGAAAGCAACCTTTGTTGGAAAGACTGCCATGAAACACACAACCAAGTAAGGTATCAGGCTATTTCTGCAGTGAGTTTTTGTTATTTTCGAAAGTCAATCTCAATTCTTCAAGGTTTTCTGGTGACATCAGAGCCCAGGCATGTCTCTTTTAGCCATGACATTCCAGTCAAAGTCTTGGTTAATAAAACCACAAATTGAAATTGGTCTTACTGGATTTATGCAAAGAAATATATTGCAATAATTCACTCATTAAGAATTGCCAAATTCTAAAGGCATCAGGTAGGAAGAAAATAAAGAAAAATTGTCCTTTTAACAGTGAAGAAGAACAAACTCCATTCTATATTAGACAGCTAAAAGTAGGCAGTTAGCATTCCTTAGAGTAGTAAGCACATTCCTTAACTTCTAGAAAAATAGGCTTTTTGATTGGCAAACACCCACTTTTGAGAGGCATACTTTCATGAAACAGGTATTATAAAGCAAAACTCACTGATTTAAAAGTTACAGGTGAACTAAGTTATATTGATTTGCTCAGATGGCCAAGGCTATTTGTTTTCCTGATAACATCTACCCTTGAGATGGCTCAGATGAAAGTTCTAGGAGATCATGTATTTGCATATCAAAGGAAGATTTTGCTTTCACAAAGCCAGTTATCTATAAACCCTTTCCTTGAGAAATCCAGGAAAAAAATTTTATCAGTTAGCAACTATGTACCCTAAAAGGGGTCTCTTGAGGCATTGTGGAGATTATACTGTCCATTGTCTTTGGCAAGAGAGAACTGTTTCATAATCACAGAAGAAGGGGATAAAACCTTTTCATCCTCACAGAAGAGGGAGATACTGGGTGCTGAGGGAAGTAAGAGCACCCTTTGTGCTTACTAGCTCCCTGTCACAGACCAAAAACCCAGGATAGCCTGTGACCCCTTGCCTGCCATGGTGTCCCCATAGCCCATTAGCCCTTTCAACCTTTTAAGAGAGGGAGATATTGGGGTAGCTGAGGGAGGCAAGAACATCCCCAGTGCCCCGATCACAGACCAAACACCTAGGGTGGCCTGTGACCCCTCTGCCGGCCTTGATGTCCCATGTCCTGCTAAAAATGTGCTGACTACGGAATCCACTCCATAACCCATCTGATGCCAGGATTTAGAGAACTTCCCAAATGACAACACAATTATCCGGGTTTGAAGCCACACCAACTCTGCTAGCTGTGTTTGCGTAGCTCCATATGAGCAATTCTGATGGCCTCTGGCTTTCAGCAGTTGGGGAAGTAACCTGTTGCACTGTCTCTCATATTCCTAGTAGTTTCGATCCTTTAAGAAGCTCTGCAAGATTAAAGCAGTTTCTCCTAGGAGGGGAGAGAGCCTTCTCTGTTAGCAAATCCTATGGCCTTCTCTAGCATGAAATGAGGGGCACATCTAGGTTTCCTTCCTCATTTGCATGTTCTGGGTGCCCACTGAAGTATGGGGATGCAGCTCCAGTCCCCTCCCTCCTGGTCTCACACTGGTTTTCTAGGGTCTCGGGAGCAGCCAGGTTTGCAGTGTGGCTAAGCCAGGGGACCTTAGGGCATGGTTTGCAGCCCAGCAGATCGCAGTGCACACCCATTGCTGCTTGGATTTTACTCCTGGTCCCACAAACCTTAAGTACACCCAGCTGCTCCATCGCCATTCTCTAGGTGCCCCAACCTCACAACAGACATTCCTCCAGAGTTTCCTCTCATCTCAAAGGAAAGCCAACTGACTAAGATAAAAAAGAATTTGTATATCAGTGACTTGTTGATAATATCATTCCAATCTTGAGAATCTATAAACCACAAAAACTAAATTATTACAAATTACACTCCCATATGTGCTCCTTGACACTGCACTGAACCATAAGGTAAACATCAAGAGAATCAAGTGTTTGTTATTTTTCAATTAATCTAATATTCAACATATGGATAATTTTTAAATTAAAGACTACTTAACCATTTTAAGTAAACAACACCCTGCTTTTCTCTTTGAAAAGCTTTTGTTGCACATTTTTCTTTGTTCTACTATCCTTAAATTTTATGGAATTTTCTTCCCTGCATAAATAAACTATCCTTTTAATGATACTTTTAGAATATATTTTTGTTAGCATTTCATTAAACATTATGAAAAATCAGTTCATGCCCTACAATGCTTACTCTAAATTAACTGATATTCATGTTGATTTTTCTCTTTAAATTTATAAGCTATCAGAAAAAAACTATTGCCATTTATAATTATACATGTATATATAACTAAAAGTTGAAGTAAACTAAGGCCCTTGAAACTTTTGGCAGTCAGATTTGGGTAGATCTAATGTGCTGGCTCATTTTCCTCTAATTAGAAACACTCTGGGAAAATCCTTAGGGGAGAATTACTAGGGATGACAAGAAGTGATTTTGCTTTGGTTATGCAGGCCTTGCCTTCTCAATTAATTACAAGCATGCTGGGGAAAGTATGACTCCTGAGGCAATTAACATACTCTTTGGACAAAAAGAGTAAAGAAATCAGCAAAATTATGGTGACTGGGTGACCTAACACAGAGAGGAACTAACTTATTAAACATTGTTCTGAAAATAAAATAATAGGATGAGGAAGAACTTTCAGCAAACTGGGATGGACAGAAGTATCTGAGTGAACAGGGAGATGAAGGAGAGCTGGGCCAGAGGACAGATGGGGAGAAAAATGCCTGCTGTATGAGTATGACAGCAGCTTTGCAAACTTGGAATTTGCCCCATGGTTAAAGAAGTTTGGCTACATTGCACTGTCATCCAGTTACTATGACTGAGTCTATCAGAGAGCACAGGATATGTGTTTGTGTCAGGAAACAACTACTGAATAAACAAGAATTAGCCAGGAAAGAAATTGATGTGATTTCTCCTCCTAGCAGGGATGTCCTCTTCATACATGAGCCCAAGTTAAAAGTACACTTAAAAGTATCTGGAAAACAAGGTATGTTGCTTTTATTGAGCTGGCCAAAGAGTTTGTTCATTTTTTTTTGTAAGATAGCTTTATTAGCACTTAGTTGTCTTTAGCTTCATTTGAAACCATTTTGTTAGATTGCATTGTGACAGCTTGAGTCATATCAGAATGTATTTTTAAAAGCTTATCAAAATTAATGAATTTTTGTGTAGTCATTTTAATATTGAAGATGGAAAAATATACATTTTCAGAATATTATGCATTATTTCAAGAAAAATAAAAACAAAACTGAAATGCAAAAAAAGACTAGAGCAGTGTGTTTAAAAGGTGATATGACTGACTAAATGTGTCAAAAGTGGTTTGCGAGGTTTTGTGCTGGAGATTTCTCATTAGGTCATGTTCCATGGTTGGGTAGACCAGTTGAAGCTGATAGAGATCAAAGCAAGACATTAATTGAGAACAACTGATGTTATACCACACAGGAGAGAGCCGGTATACTCAAAATATCCAAATCAAGGGTTGAAAATTATTTGCACTAGCTTGGTTTTCTTAATTGCTTTGATGTTTGGGTTCTACATTAAGTTACATGAAAAAAAATAAGATAAACTATGAAAAACATGTTTATAATAGTGTCTGGCAGGTAGCAAGTGCTATAAAAAAGTTTTAGCTACATTTAGTGCTATTATTATTTCTGGAAAGTTCTTATTATTATAATTTAGTCCAACTCATCTCTTGCTCCTACCTTCCCATCATTCACAGACCATTTCATTCATGTAGGTATCCTCTCTGTCCCAACATGCACTTTACTTTTCTGTCTCTAGGTATATTTGTACCCTAAAGCCTGCCATGACAAATTACCACAAACTGAGTGGCTTAAAGCAACAGAAATTGTTTCCCAGTTCTGGAGACTAGAAGTCTGAAATCAAGGTTTCAGCAGAATTGGTAATTTCTGGAGAACATGAGGAATAATTTCCTCCATGCCTCTCTCCCAGCTTCTGACAGTTGCTGTACTCCTTAGTATTCCTTGGCTTCCTGATGCGTCACTCTAATCTCTGCATCCATCATCCCAAAACATTCGCTCCCTGTTTGTGTCCAAATTTCTCTGTTCTTATAAGGACACCAGTCATTGAATTGGGACCCACCCTAATCCAGTATTACTTTATTTAGCTTGATTACAGCTGCAAAAATCCTACTTCCAAATAAGGGCACATTCACAGAATCCAGGGGTTAAGACTCAAAGATACCAGATGTCAGAGGAATTAAAGCATGAGAGATCCTCTTGGTCTCCCCCTGAAATTTCAACAAGTTGAACGCCTATAACTCAAAAAAGATTCCCCTGTTCAACATACAGTCGCTCCTGAGAGATCCGAACATTAAAGCATCAAAAGGTGAGCAAAAGAAAACAATTAGGGGAGGCAAGAAAGGAGGAGGGCTCAGACTAGCTACAGATGCAGTCCTATATTGGGGAGCTCACAGCAGGCCCAGCCCATAAAAAGGGGAAGAAGTTGGATTGGCTAGCACTTCTTCAGCTGGGAGGAACAGAGAGACTTGTTGGGCACCCCTACAGGAGTGAGCAGTGTGAACTGCAACTCAGAAACCTGGGCAAGGACACAGCACAGGAGTTCCGCCATGGCTGTCAGGTAGTTGGCATTCCAGAAAAAGAAATAAAGATGCAGGGTCCTGTCATCCTGCAGTGCCTCCTGTCATCCCCAGTGTCAGGTTGTGCAGCACACTATCTTGAAACCCAAGAACCATTACCATTTCCCCTTAGCAAAGGAAACACTCTGGACTTGTGGGAAGACCCTGCAGAGGTCCAAGACTGTCATTACTGAGATGTCAAAACAAAGAGGGAAATGGATTCCCACAAACAGCAGAGCACCAAGCATCATGGCTATACTGATGGCTGTCATGGAAGTCAGCTTTGGGATTTCATAGAGCTAAAACACTTGTGGCCCAGTGCCACCTACTAGAAAATAATAGAAAGACCTCTTTATAGTAATCTGCTAGGAAAGTACCATTAATAATAGATTCCTAGACAGAGAAGGATCCCATCAAATACTATGAATAACAAAAGTAGTGAGGCAGCTCAAAAAGAAAATGAAAAATCTCCAAAAATCAGACTTGAACACATGGAAATACGTGATATAGATGACAGAATTCAAGATTGCAATTCTGAAAATACTCAGTGAGATGTGAGAAAATACAGACAAGCAATTTAGTGAGTTCAGGAAAAAATGAATAATATGAGTACTTCACCAAAAAGATTGAAACTTTAAAAAAGAACTAAACAGAAATACTAGATATTAAGAATTTAATGAAAGAAAAGAAAATTTAGGAGCATAGGAAATAGAGTTAACCAAATGGAGGTAAAGGTCAGTGATATTGAAGATAGAGATGTAGAAATAACACAGAAGAGAACTGAACATAAAAAAGTTTCAAAATGAAAGAGCTTTACAAGAATATCTGACTCCATCAGAAAAAGCAATATAAGAATAACAGCCATACGAGAAGAAAAAGAGGGAGTAGGGAATGGAGAGCCTCTTCAAATAAATAGTTGACAAGAACTTCTCACCTTATGGAAAGAGGTAGATCCTTGAATCCAAGAAGCAAACAGAACATCTAGTCACCACAATCCGAAGGGATTTTCTCCAAGGCACATTGTATTAAAACTGTCAAAAATTAATGACAAAAAAAGGATTCTCAAGATAACTAGGAAAAAAGGAAATGATCTACAAAGGAAACCCCACCAGGTTACAATTGAAATTTTCAGCAGAAACTCTACAAGCCAGAAAAGAGTGGAATCAAATATTCAAGTTACTGAAAGAGAGGCATTACCAGCCAAGATAATATTTCCAAGCAAAGTTATCTTTCAAATATGAAGAAGAAATAAAGACTTTTCTGGACCTACAGAAGCTAAGGGAATTTATCACCAGAAAACATGCATTGCAGGAAATACTCAAGGGGGTTATTTTACCTAAAACAAATAACAAAAGTTCATAAACTGAGTAAGATCACTAACAAACTTACAGCATAAACAGGGATAATTTGTGATAACAAAAACATAAAATGGGGGGCAGGGAAGGCCTGAATCTGCAAAGAAGGATGGAGATCAGATGCATGCAAAAGAAGAAACTACTGTATATATAAAACTTTCTTTCTCATAAACCTATGGTAACCACACACAAAAATCCCAAAACTGAGACACACAGTTTAAAAACAAGGGAAACAGAAAACAAGTGTGGAAAATGACAGAGAAATAAAGGAAAAGAATGAATGGAGTCACAGAACTACCAGAAAACAAAGGATAAAATGGCTGTAGTAAATCCTCATACATCAATAATTACCCTAAATGTAAATGGACTGAATTCACCAATAAAGAGGAACAGTAGCAGATGGTATTAAAAAACAAAACCCAAACATACGCTGCCTTTAGGAGATACATCTAAGCTGCAAAGACAATGGTAGGTTAAAATTGAAAGGTTGGAAAATGATTCTTCAAGCAAATAACCACAGAAAAGCAGGAGTAGGCATTCTTATATCTGACAAAATAGATTTCAAGATAAAGGTAACAAGAGACAAAGATGAACATTTTTAATGATAAAGGGAATACTACACCAAGAAGACATAACACTTAATATATATGCACCCAAATAGGGAGCACCAAAATATATAAAGCAATTACTATTTGAACTAACAGGAGAACCTGGCCTAAACACAATCATAGTGACCTTAATACTCCAGTGACAGCTCTAGATAAATGATCCAAATAGAAAATCAATAAAGAAATACCTTAAATAACATGTAAGATCAAATAAAAATAATTGACATTTACAGAGACTTTCATCCCAGAATACCACATTATACATTCTTCTCCAGTATGCATGAAACATTCTCAAGGATAGACCAAATGTTGGGTCACAAACTAATCTCAACAAATTCAAGAACACTGAAATTAAAACAAGCATATATCTGACTACAAAACCTTGAAATTAGAAATCAAGTGTAAAAAGTAAAGAAACCCATAAATACATGGAGGTTAAACAACATACTACTAAAAAAGGACTGTGTCAAAGAATAAATAAAATGTGAGATCAAAAGACAGAGACAAATGGGAATGACAATACAACATATCAACACTTCCGAGATGCAACGGAAGCAGTAATGAGAGAAGTTTACATCATTACAGGCCTACCTCAAGAATCCAGAGAAATTCCAAATAAATAACCTAACATTATATCTTAAATAATTATAAAATAAGAATAAAAGCAAGCCACAGGAAGAAAGAAAATAAGAATTTGAGCAGAGTTGAATGAAATAGAAAACGAAAAGACTATACAAAAAGTTAATACAACAAAGAGCTGGTTCTTTGAAAAACTTAAAATTGACAAAATCCTGGATAGACTAAGGAAAAAAGGGAAAACACCCATATAAACAATGTGAAAATTGAAGAACTTACCAAAAACATCACAGATATACAAAGGATCGTATTAGAATACTATGAAAGACTACATGCCACCAAATTCTATAACCTAGGAGAAATGCATAATGAACTAGAAAATCTAAATAGAGCAATCAGCAGTGAAGGAATTGAAACAACCATCAGAAACCTCCCAAAAATTAAAATTCCAAGACCAGATGGCTTCACTAGTGAATTCCACAAAACATTTAAGGAATATTAATACCTATCCTTCTCAAACTCTTCAAAAAAATTAAAGAGGCACTACTTCCTAACATTTTATGAGACCAACATAACCCTGATACCAAAACCTGAAAGGATGACATAAAAAAGAAAACTACAAACCAACATTATGGATGAATACAGATGCAAAATCCTAAGCATAATATTGGTAAATTGAATACAACAATACATTTTTTAAAAGTACATCACAATCAAGTGGGGTTCATTCCAGAGGCACAAGGATGGGTCAATATATGCAAATTGATCAATGTAATACATCACATTAACAAAAGGATAAAAATCATATGATCTTATCAATAGATGCAGAAAAAGCACTTGATAAGACACAATACCCATTTGTGATTAAAATACTCAATAGAATAGGTATAGGAGGAAAGTACCACAACATAATAAAGACCATATATGAAAAGCCCTCGAATACCATATGATCTCACCTTTAACAGGAACCTAAACAACAAAACAAAGAAACAAATAAAATATAACAAAAGACACTGAAATAGAGGACAGGTGTCAGTGCCCAGAGGAGAGAGGGGAAGGAATTTCAGGGGAATTTCAGGGGAGAAGGGAAGGGTTTACAGGAACAAATATAGAGGACACATGGACAAAACGAGGGGGGTTGGAAATGGGAGGGAGGAGGGGAGGGATGGGTGGGTGGGCTGGATGGGAATAAAGGATAGAAACTGTACTGAATAATCTAAAATTTAAAAAAAAAAGCCCTCCTCAGACAATATCATACTCAATGGTGAAAAATCTTTTTCTCTAAATTTAGGAACAAGACAAAGATGCCCACTCTCACTACTCTTATTCAAAACAGTTCTCAAAGTCCAAGTCAGAGCAATTAGGCAAGAGAAAGATAAATGGCATCCAAATTAGGAAGAAGTAAAAGTGTCTTTTTTTTTGCAAATGACATGAGTCTGTACATAGAAAACCCTACAGACTCCACCAAAAGACTATTAGAAAAAATAAACAAATAAAGTTGCAGATACAAGACCAATATATAAAAATCCACTGCATTCCTGTATAACAATGAAACTTCAGAAAAAGAAATGAGAAAAACAATTCCTTTTGCAATTGCAACCAAAAGAATAAAATACCTAGGAATAACCTTAACAAAAGATGTAAAAGACCTGTATACTAAAAACTACATTAAGAGATTTTTAAAAGGTACAAAGAAATGAAAAAATATTCTGTGTTCATGAATTAGAATAATCAACATAGTTAAAATGGCACTATTACCCACAGCAACATACAGATTTAATGCAATCCCCATCAAAAAACCAATGTCATTTTTGAAAAGATATAGAACAGAGTTTCTAAGATGGTGGCATGGTAGGAGGGAGCAGATTCTACTGCTCCCACATCCAGGGAAAAATCCTAGCCATTCTAGGTAGGAACAGAGCAAAGAGCCAACATTATCATGACATAAATGAAAATAGGAGATCACAAATTGTAGCGGACATTGAAAAACCCTATGGTAAGGAGACTACGTGGATCAGCGCGGGGACCAGGGAGGTTGCAGCTCCAGACGCTGTGCACCGGGGTCAGCCGCGGGGGCTCCCAGGAGAGAGTTGAGTCACCTGCTCCCTCCCTGGCCAAACAAGGACTGAGCAGCACCAGGGGAGGCCAGTTTACCAGAGGGCTCAGAGAGGAGTGAGAGAGGAGTGAGGCTGAAGAGGCACCCACACAGGGGCTATAAGCACCCACACAAAGCCCTGGTGAAAGTGTGCACTCCACCCGGTGCATTCAAAGGCACCCGCCTCTATGCCCGCGACCCTAACCTGGAGAGAGCGTGGTTTGGTGAAAGTCTCGGAAACCAGAGAGTTGAAAAAGGAAAAGGCACGGGCGCTCCCCGGGACCTATGATGCCCAGTCTGTGAATTTGGGGGAAGTGGGCGCCCCTCGGGACACAGAGAGTGCGCACCCATGAACCCGGAAAAGGCACGGGTGCTCCAAGGGACCTGTGAGGCCCAGGTCCTGAAGGTAGGAGAATTGGGTGCCCCTCGGGATCTAGAGAGGGTGCACACATGAACACAGAAAAGGCACGGGCGTTCCATGAGACATCGGAACACACAGTGGTGAACTCCCAAGGATGCACATATTTGCACCCAACCCCCACACACAGATCCCTTCCAGGAAGGACCAGATGGGCTTGGGGGAGAACGAATGCCTACACTATGAACAGTAGGCCAGAGGTTGACTGAATCCTGAACGGGAACAGAGAAAAACTGTCTCCAGTCGCCCCTCAGTGTGGTGAACCCAGCTAGAAAAACGGGTTTAGCCAGTTTGAAACCAATAATAGAAAAGAGCAGGTGGAACCTGTGAACACCTGGATACCAGAAGGAGACTGCACCACTGAATATCACAGGTATTCTATCATAGAAGTTCACACCATGAACCCAAGGAGCCAGAACAGATCAATTTAAGAAGCTCAGGCTAACAAGAAAAGTCCCACGAAAAATGAGAAGACAAAGAAACAATCCCCAAATGAAGAGAAAGGAGGAAGCCTCAGAAAGAATGCTA
>CM052541.1:147963408-147993047 GCA_028533065.1 Trachops cirrhosus
CCCCAATGTTCATAGCAGCACAATTTACAATAGCTAAGTGCTGGAAGCAATCTAGATGCCCATCAGTAAATGAATGGATCAAAAAACTATGGTACATTTACACAATGGAATACTATGCAGCCGAAAGAAAGAAGGCACTCATACCCTTTGCAACAGCATGGATGGAGCTGGAAAGCATTATGCTAAGCAAAATAAGCCAGGCATTGAAAGACAAATACCATATGATCTTGCCTTTAACAGGTACCTAAACAACAAAACAAAAACAAATAAAATATAACAAAAGACACTGAAATAGAGGACAGGTTGTCAGGGCCCAGAGAGGAGAGGGGAGGGAATTTCAGGGGAGAAGAGAAGGGTTTACAGGAACAAATATAGAAGACACATGGACAAAACTAGGGGGATTGGAAATGGGAGGGAGGAGGGGAGGGATGGGTGGGTGGGCTGGATGGGAATAAAGGATAGAAACTGTACTGAATAATCTAAAATAAAAAATTTAAAAAAGATATAGCACAAAAAAATCATCAGATTTGTATGGAACCACAACATAATTAAGATCCCTTATAAGGGATTAATATCCCTTAATGGCCAAAGCAATCCCAAGAAAAAAGAACAAAGCCAGAAGCATTACACTACCTGGTTTTAAATTATACTACACCGCTACGATAATTAAAACAGCAAGGTATTGGCAGAAAAACAGACACACAGATCAACAGAACAGAATTGAGACCCCAGAAATAAAACCACATGTATATGAGCAGATAATCTTCGACAAAGTAGCCAAAAACACACCATGGAGAAGAGAGAGCCTGTTCAATAAATGGTGCTGGGTAAATTAGAACACCACGTGCAAAATAATAAAACTAAATTCCAGTTTGTTGCCATATCCAAAAATTAAATTAATTCAAAATCCACCAAAGACTTAAATATATGATTGGAGACAATAAATTACATAGAAGAAAACATATGTACTAAACTTTTGGACCCTGGACTTAGAGGGATTTTATGAATTGAACCCCAAAGGCAGGGGAAATAAAAGCAAAAAGAAATGAATGGGTCTATATTAAACTAAAAAGCTTCTGCAGAGCTAAAGAAACTTCAAGAAAAGCAAAAAAGCAACCAACCAAATGGGAGATGATGCTTGCAAATGACAGCTCCAAAGGGTTAATACTTAAAATACATGAAGAACTCATAAAACTCAACATCAAACAATCCAATTTAAAAAATTGGCAGAGGACCTGAACAGCCACCTCTCTCAAGAAGACATACAAATGGTCAAGAGATATATGAAAAGATGTTCAACTTCACTAGCTGTTAGGGAAATGCAAATCTAAACTACAATGAGATACCACCCCAAGCCTATTACAATGGCTATTATCAACAAGACAAGTCATAAGTGTTGGAGAAGTTGTGTAGAAAAGGGAACCCTCATCATTAACTGCTGGTGGGAATGTAAACTGGTACAGCCACTATGGAAAATAGTCTGGCAATTCCCCCCAAAATTAAGAAAAGAGTTACAATATGACCCAACAATTACTCTCCTGGGTATCCATCCCAAAATCTAAAAAATATGTTATCACAAATTGCAGCATTATTCAAAGTGGTCAAACATGTGGTCAAAGTGGTCAAGACAACTAAAATGTCCCATGATTGAGGACTGGATAAAGAAAATGCGGTCCATATATACAATGGAATACTACTCAGCCATAAGAAAAGATGAAACACTGCCATTTGCAACAACATGGATGAGTCTTGAGAATGTTATGCTAAATGAAAAGTCACTCAAAGAAAGCTAAGAATAAGACATTACTCAAACGTGGGATATAAAACTGCTACTCACGGACACACACAGCAGATAGCTTGACTTTGGATGTTGGGAGCATAGTGCAATATACAGATCTTGTATCATGGAAATGCATGCTTAAAACCTATACAATCCTATTAACTAGTGTAACCCCAATAATTTAATAAAAATTGAAAAAAAGCCTTGAAGATACCTTTTTTGAGGACACAATTCAATGTACAACACTGGTTTTGCTCCAACAGGTTTTTATTCCCATAATTCTCTCCCTTTTATCTGCATCTTACATTTCTTGTCTTTCCACTCATCAGTACTAACTTACTTTTTAAAGCATCCCTATCTATTACAACAATCATCTCTCTTCATGTTGCCCTGTAGTTGAGAATTTAATGTTTCTGGTACCTTAGTTCTGTCTGCCCAGCTAGACTTTGAGCTATTAAAAAGCAGGTGAATCTTAGGACACTTCTCATTCCCCCATGGTACCTAACACCCTTGTGGGTGAAAGAGGACCTTTTATAAATATTATTGGTAAGGTCTTTTACTTTGTTAGCTTAATAAATGTACCTGTATATATTGTCTACCTCTGTTTATAAAACAACTTGGGGAATTAAAGTTGTGTCTTAATTATGATCTTGATTAGACCCAAAAATTAGCTTGAGAGTGTTTTCACAAGCCATTTTAATAAGAAGCATAAAATCTTTGGTCCTTGTTCAAAAAAATATTATCTAGTAGGAGAGATCAAAATAGAAAAATTAAAGGGAAAGAAAGTTTTAATATGTTCTGGCATTATACAGTAATTAGAAACTAAATTTATTAATGCTGACACTGAGCTAACTAGAAAATAAGGCAATACACGAGGAGATAATTTTGTGAAACGAACTATAAGGGCAAAGTAGAAAAAAATCAATGTTTTAAATATAATACTCTTTTGGGGTACAGTGGATTGGGGTGTTAATTTCCTTTGTTTCATCTAATTCACAAAAATGATGTTAATTTCATTTTATTACTTCACAGTTAAATAATGTCTTACTCAGGAGTTTTGCAGTCTGTCTTTCTAATCCATTCAGAGTGAGTGACAGAAAGCTGTTTTACTTACATAAGTGTCATAATATCACAGATCCTGCAAGGCCTTGACACAAAGTAGTAACAACAGAGTGTGAAATCTTAGAACCAGAAGAAACCTTCCTGACTGCTTCCTCTTAGGATTGCTCTGACTAAAGCTTTTCGGCTTGTATATTCAAGCTGGAAGTTGTCTGCCTGATGTTTTAACTCAGTAGTTCTGTTTCTATTGGGCCACAGGAGCCCAAGTTGACTTAATCCTTCTCCCAGGGGACAACCCTTCAAAGAGTTGAAAGCAGTGATCAGTCTTACTGCATTTTCTTTCCCTGGTGCCTAAGCCACAGGACATCTGAGAATGATGGAGTGTCACCCCACACAGCCTCTCACCCTCCAGCAGGCTAGCCCCAGGAGTTCCAAGAACCAAAAGGGTTAAGTCCCAATGTGAGGAAACATCTTAAGTCTCTCTTTGTGTCTCATTTGCTGTGATCCCAAAAGTCAAAGCAAGTCATGAGGTTTGGCCAGATTCTGGTGGCGAAACAGACTACCTCTTTATGGGAGAAATGCAAGGTTGTATTGCAAGGGTATGGATGCAGAGAGAGAATGAACACGCAACCAATTTTGCAACTACCACATTCATTCTTTACCAAATTCTTATTGTACTCCTCACAGAAGATGTGAGACACTCTAAGGACAGTAGTTAAATAAAACCACACACTTTTCAAGCAGACATACTCACTGCCTTCATCTCCTATTCAACATAATAAAACTATTAAATATGCAAGATGAAGGTGTAAAATGAAAGCATCCTACAGCACATAAATATATTATCAATATGCACAAAGCAGGAGGCAGAGACTGAAGAGAAGACATAGCTTCTAGTTGAATGGTTTGAAAACAGGAGTGACTTTTCACCCCCAGGGAAATTTGGCATCATCTGGAGACTTTTTTAAATCACAATTAGGGGTCAGGGAGCTACTGCTGGCCTCCAGTGGGTAGAGGCCATGGATGCTGCTAAACATCCTACAATGCACAGGACAACTGCATACAACAAAGAATTCTCCAGCCCAAAATGCCAATAGCTCTATGCTTGAGAAACCCTGTTTTAGCCTGAAGATTCTAACCAATACCAGAAAATCTGGGACTGATAGCTTCTACTCTCATTACTGCTGTCCCTTTCAATAGTCCCTTTTAATATAGAGAATTTGCCCAGAAGCTTAGTACAAACTTACTTTCGGTTTCAGTTTAGCCAGCAAGCCATATAAGGGAATCCAAACTAAGTTCCGCATTCCGCTTCTGTACCTCGCTTTGTGCCATGTAACCCGGAAGAAAGAAAGTATATAAGCCCTGAGCCCTTTCTCCTCAGGGCCCAGAATTTGGAGTTCTGCTCCTCTGGGGCCACACGTGAATAAAGGATAGTACTCCTGAGTCTCTCTGGTGTCTGGTCGTTTCATTTGGTAGAACACTTTCACTTGAAACTATCAGAAGAAAGGAAAACATTTCTTCAGCCCCTGTGAGCAGGCAACGCATCTCTGTCCTGACATCCCCTCCCAGGCGCTAGGATACAATGACAAGCATAGGCTCCTGGAAAGCAGGACATCAAGTTCAAGAAGAACAGGCTTCCTGGAACCTTGTCCTGGTGACACCTCGTCCACGAGTCCAGTACCTGTCTGTCCCTCTGTTTTATATCACAGCTGCTCAATGATATGTTCATTTCTTATTAGGCTACAAGCTTTTGCAGGGGAGGCCTTCTCTTACTGATCTTGGGGTCCTCAGAGCCTGTAAATGCTGTGGAATAAAGCATGTGAGGGGCGAATCCTACGGAGTGCTTCACTCTAGTCACCATGTGATCAAATCAGTGAGGTGTTTTAGGTTCGAACCCTCAAGGATGCACAAAGGAACATAAAAATGGGTTGTCAGCATCATCGACACTCATGCTTCTCAGACTCTGGCACTGTCATGTACCCCTAATGAAAATACAAAATTAGCATTGCTATTTTTTCATGTAGAAATTAAAACTCAATAAGGTCTCTATATGAATTACCAAATCTCCTTCAGGAAAGCCTGATTAAGGCAATTGCTATTTTAAGTCACTGAATATATTTACCTAATATTTGATTTGTGACTTTTTTCACTTGAATTCTTTCCTTTTCAGTGGTAAATGTGCCTGAAAATGTTTTTTTTTTTTTCACTATTTGTTTGAATAAATAGGCTCCTAACATTTTACTTCCACATAGTTCAGTAGTCACCAAAACGCTGTCATTTAAAAATAATGCCTTCTGTGTGCAAACATCTGGCCTACCCACTTAGCATTTGAAATAAATAGTAATTATTTGACTCTGTTTTGGCATGAGATTAGGGGACAGTTTAAAACTCCAGCCTTTATTCCCAAACCTGGTTGCTGTTTGTTACTGAACAGAATTCACTGATTCTCAGTGAATGGACCTCACGAGTTTAATTTAGTATAGCATAATCTTGGCTCTGAAAGTTAATATTTAAGTTCTAGGCACTACTTATTCACACATTAAGTGAAATCAGGAGAACCTGAAAATGATTCTGAGTATTGGACATAGGGAAGGCAAGAAATATTTACAGTTTGGACTCTGAGATTGTGACATCCTGAGATTAAAAACTGTTCAAAAACAAGCCTAAAACTGAGGGAAGAGACAAAAAGCATCCACTACACCATCGCTGAAGACACTTTCCCAAGCAGGAGTTTGTTCAGGTTCACCATTGAGGCTGGCCCCATGACATCATTTCCACTGATCCCTTTGGAATGCAATCTCATTGGAATAACACTGAGAGGGTTCAGGCAAGTTTTACTTAATTCACAATGCTCTCCAAGTAGGATGTGCCCATTTGTGACAGAGACTGGTAATTACCAAACCTATTTCCTCTTCTGGGGCTGGCGTTTCTACATTTCGGAGCCTCCCTGCAGAGGAAGACTATCACCAGGTCCTGGCCAATGGAATGTGAGCTGAGACAATGTATGTCATAGGCTGTGATTCATGATCCTCCCAGCGGAGTCACCTTGAAGTCCATGTTAAGAGGGGCAGAGCCAAAGGGCAAAAGGGGCCTGGAGTTTTAAATCAGTGCTTGGAGGACAGAAGCCAGATGACAATGAACACTCATTTAGACTTCTTACGGAAATCTTACAGAAATAAATTATTGTGTAGCAGCTAACATTATCTTAACTAATGCACAATCTCTCTTCTAAACATCTAGAGGGGTTAAGAGGAAAGTAATATTTACAAAGGAATGCAGTAGACAACAGGGGATTTACTTATTAATTCACTCTTTCATCAAATACTAAGTTCCCACCACTTCTGTATTATTCTAGGAACTCATGATAGAAGAGTGAGCAATATATCCATCTGCATGGAGCTTCCACTCTAAACAGGGACAAAGAGATATATAGGTAAAATACCTAGTATCTTAGAAATTAAGTGATGCAATGAAAAATATCTTAAAAAGGGAGAGTGACCCTATGGGAGAGAGCAGTTGGTAGAAATATAACTGATTCTGATGGATAGGCATAGCGGTCCAAGGGATAGGTAGGGCCACAGCTTTATAGGGGGAAAAGCAGAATGAGCACCCTCTTGATGGTGTAGGGCACAGGGTGATTGTGAGGCTGGAAGTGCCATGGGTGGGCTAGAGGGATAGCGGTCTTGCAGGAACACCCAGAGATTTGAGGATCCATCTCTATCTGGCTCATCCCAGAACACAGTATAAGGATGTTTATACCTTTAACAACAAAGTGAAAAATATGTTTATGAGGAACACAGATTTGCAGGCAGGAAAAGTGAAGAAAAATTGAGAGCACTAAATCTCCCACCTGAAATGTTTACCTTCCACTTTTGCCCATCTACATGAAAGGACGTTAAAAAAATATATAGAACTGGAGTATAAAAATTTTCAAAGGAAAATATAATTAGAATTCAGAACTACATTAAAAATAATGGTACAGTGATGGCAACACATTAGTCACAGTTTCTACTGATCATAAGAAAAGAATTAAGGTCAGAAGCAAAAAGAGATAATACTTAATATTCATGTACATTTTGCTTTAAGAAAACTGGATATATAAAAACTAAATCCAAATTTAAAATATCTAAATCCTACAGAAAAGATAACTTAGTGAGTGATTTTTATATTATAAAAGGAAAGTATGTATTACCTTAGAAAAGTGATTTTATGATTAGTTGAAATACAAAATTAATTTTCAGTGGGTATCCATCCAACTGGATAAAAACTTGCCAACCTAAGCACTTTTCTAGACAAAAAGGCAATCTTTCCTAGTATGAGACATTTCATATGAGGATTAGGAAAAGCTTTGAACAGGAACACATTCCAGAGTCATTCACATTTGTTTGCTGTAAGGACAGCACACACAGAAATGTGTCTTCTCAATTTTTATAGGACACAGCTATCTTAGATACTCACAGAATGTGGTGCAATAAATATTCTGAAACATTTATTTTGTTAAATATGTACCATTAAAATATGCAAAACATTTCTCTATTGTAAGAGCAGTTACTGGAAGCAACTCTCTTGGGAACAGCCATTATCATTCTATATTCTAACCAATGAGAATAAAGCAAAGTCAACCAAAGTGAATTGAGTGATGCCATGATTATAAATCAACTTCACACATGTACAGAATAGAGACTGATACCAGCTATGAAACCTACAGTTATAAACTGTAGTAGAAGATAAGGTAGCTATTTATAAATAAAAATGAATTAAAAATTAAATCATCTGTGGCTAGTGACTAAAATAAAACACTAAAGTAATATCCATTGAAAACATTCTCAAAATAAAAAGAAAAGCTTAAAATAAAGAGAAAAGCACAACTAGGGTTTTGCTTGGAGGCTGCCATGATGTTAAAAAAAAGCAGAAGAGGAAGACTAGGCAGACCCTGGTTTGTGGCTGGACTCATTCAACCAGAGAATCTCTACTTTAGCATGTTATTAAAACTGGAGTTCAGTATAAGTTTGGAAAATAGTTTCCCCGCTAAAATTGTTTTATAAAGGTTTTTATAATTTTATAATGGGTATAGTTTGACTGCACTCATTTTATAGAAGAAAAAACTTAATCCCAGGTAGTGATTTTCCTAAGGTGTCCAAGTTAAATGATAATTCATTTCCAGATTGCTAAATCTGCTATACCTCCAGGTAATGATGATATTATCAATGATAATTATACTAACATCTACAGCATATAGTATTAGAGAACAAGATAATAGAGAATTAGTATCACAGAAATACTGAAAATAAAACATAGGGTACTCCTATGCAGAAGAAAAATATCAGAGACAGAGAAGTATAGGAAATTCAAGTCCTGCGATACAATGCAGTGTGACTAGGTAGCTAATTTAGATTAATGAGAGCCTGAAATGAGCTCTCTGAAGAGTTGACATTTGGACTGGTACCTGAAGGACAAGAAGTAGCCAGCCTTTAGAAAGTGAGAAGAGCATTCCAGCCAGAGCAAGCCTGTTCAAGTCCAAGAAAGGAGAATAGTGTAGCTGGATTCACTGTGAGCAATTCAGTGGAGAATGGCTGGAGATGAAGTTTGAGGGAGAGGCAGAGAGCTAGGCCCTAAGCTGGAAATTTTCAAACATCATGAGACAAAATTGATGCATTTTATGCAGGAAAGTAACATGACCCAATCTCTATGTTGCGCATCACAGAGCAGGTTGCTTGTGTGGAGTTGGATTTGCAGGAGGCGGCAAGGGCGGAAGCAGAAAGAGCACACTGGAGTCTATTGCAAGGATCCATGCCAGTGAGAAGAAGAGAGTGCTTTGAATGAAGGTGGTGGAGATGGAATCTGGGAGCAGTGGATCTCAGGGAGATGTTTGTCAGAGCTGCTGATGTGAGGAATGAGGGAGAAAGGAGTCTGGGTTAAGCCCTTGATATTTTACTGAGTTCAG
Organism: Trachops cirrhosus; assembly: GCA_028533065.1. Taxonomy (NCBI): domain Eukaryota; kingdom Metazoa; phylum Chordata; class Mammalia; order Chiroptera; family Phyllostomidae; genus Trachops; species Trachops cirrhosus. The sequence continues at coordinate 147,972,192 of CM052541.1, forward strand.
ATAGAATGAGAGCTGAGAAAACACCAAGCTCTTTCTGTGGGGGTGGGGGGTGGGGGATGGTAAACACATATTTGAAGCATTTCCAAATTCTACAGAAAAAAACAATCACAGCAAAGACATATGTGGCAGTAGTTCAAAGACAACATAATAACAGTATTTTAAAAACCATTATAGGACTGCTACATTTGTTGTTCAAATGATGACTGGTAGCCTGATCAGGGAATTCAGATGAAAAAAATAACAGATGACATGAAAGATACTTTCATCATAAAAGTTAGAAATGCAGAAGTTAAGTTAAGGCAGATTCACCTCCCTCAAACCATATTTAAGCCTACGTGATTTGTATATTCATTTTGAATACATCTGCATAATATTGAAAGGTTTTCTTTTAGTGAATACATCAGAAGCTATCCCCATAAATAAGTATTATCTTGTTCAAAATAACCACTCTGGGAGAAAATAAACTTACACTGCAATTGCTCAAAAATTCTTTTGGAATTCCTCTGTGAGGTTCATTCTCAGAGACAGCAGGTCTATGCAACAGGTCTATGTCCTTTGAGAGGGGGCTAATTCAGAGTCAGTGTGGGTTGTGAGCAGAGTAGCTGATGAAGATGAGTTCTGTCACTGCTGCTACGAGGTGTTCTCAGAAAGGGTGCAGCCTTGAACCTGAGATCCATGCTGAGTGCAGGCATACACACCCAGAAGTGCTCAGACACCATGGGATTTCTATACAGTAAGTCCAGTGGACAGGTTAACCATGTGTGTTTCATGAGTAAAACCATGGATATCAAAGAAACAAATCCACATAACATCTGGGAGCAATTCTTTGGAATAACCTTTTTTCTCAGTTCAGGGAGGGTGGTGTGTTCTACTCCAATTTTGAAAAATGTCCCAAACATATTTTATCCCTGATTTCTATGGGTTTTTTAAAAAGATTTTATTTATTTATTTTTAGAGAGAGGGGAAAGAAGAGAGAAAGAGGGAGAGAAACACTAGTGTGTGGTTGCCTCTTTCACACCCCCTACTGGGGACTGGCCCACAACCCAGGCATGTGCCCTGACCGGGAATCAAACCAGTGATCCTTTGGTTCACAGGTCAGCACTCAATACACTGAGTCATACCAGCCAGGGCTGATTTCTGTGTTTTAATACATTATGTTCCCACACCTTGGCTGGGGGGGCGGTTAAGGGAGACTGAACCTTAATGCCTAATATGAAGGCTTCTCCGTGTCCATTCTTAAGTGCAAAGGACATGAAAAACTTTTTGGAACTTGCTTCATATCTGAGTTTCATTTTTGAGAATACTTATACATCTTTGTCTAAATTATGTTTTTTATACATCATTCTCACAGTTGATTTTTTGACTGAACCAATGTCTAACCTTTTGAAAGATTCTGTGGATTACACTGTAAATGGATGAATGATTCCAAGATTTTCAGGCACATTTTTTTTTTTTAGCCCAGAATGAAAAAGCAATTGACATTGCTTTTTCTCATGAATTTCTTCTGACATGCCTCACTTGCATAATTGTTCAATCACACATGAAAAAAAAAAGACCTGAACTATTTGCTCCCCAAAACTGCCACTAGTTTATATGTTGTCACAAAGCAACATTGAATTCCACTCACTTCCTTTGCTGACACAAGAATGACTGAGCCAGACATGAAAGTATTGCTACTGCAGATGAAATAGGAACCTCTGTTACTCTTCCAACACTTGGATTTTAACTGCACCTGTGTTCAAATTTCCTACACAGGATAAATTATTTACTGTGTCCCTTCTTTATAATTAATTTCATAATGATTTCACTTCTTATGAACAGCAAATTTAAAAATAATGAATTTTGCTGCCTATGTATTCTATGATTTTTATGGTTTGGGGTCTAATATTTAAGTCTTTAGTACATTTTGAATTTATTTCTGTGTGGCATAAGAAGGTGGCCAAGTTGCATTTTTCTGTTTGATTCTAATTTTTGCCAACATAATTTATTGAGTAAACTATCTTTAGCCCATTGTATATGCTTACTTCCTCTGTTGAATATTAATTGGCTACAAAGATACGGGTTTATTTCTGGGCTCTCTGTTCTGTTCCATTGATCTACGTGTCTGTTTTTATGCCAGCACCAGGCTGTTTTGATTAATATGGCATTAACAGTATAGTATGATACTAGGTAGCATGATTCCTCCAAACTTTATTCTTTCTCAGGACCACTGTTGCTATGTGAGGCCTTTTGTGGTTCGATATAAATTTGAGATATTTGTTCTAGTTCTGTGGAATACATCATTAGAATCTTGATAGGAGTTCTGTTTAATCTGTAGAGTGCTTTGAGTAGTATGGACATTTTAATGATAATTATTCCTAATCATGATCACATTATGTGCTTCTACTGATTTGTATCTTCAAGTTCCTTCTTCAGTGTCTTATAATCTTCCAAGAACAGGTCTTTTACAACCTTGGTTAAGTTTATTCCTAGATATTTTATTCTTTTTGAAGGATTGTGAATGGGATCGTTTTCTTGATTTCCCATTCTGTTAGTTCATTATTGGCATACAAAAATGCAACTGATTTCTGGATATTAATTTTGTATTTTGCCACTTTGCTGAATTCATTTATCAGTTCCAGTAGTTTCTTGGGCTTCTTTCTATATAGTATGTCATCTGCAAATAAAGACAATTTTACTTCTTCCTTTCCAATTTGGGTGCCTTTTATGTCTTCTTGTCTGATTGCTATGGCTAGGACTTCCAATACTATACTGAATAACAGAGGTAAAAGTGGACATCCCTGTCTTGTTCCCAATCTTAAGGGGAATACTTGTAATTTTTGCTCATTGAATGTTATGCTGGCAGTGAATTGGTCATATATGGCCTTTATTATGTTTAGGTATGTTAGCTCCATTCCCACTTTGCTGGGAGTTTTTATCATAAACGGGTGCAGGATTTTATCAAATGATTTTTCTGTATCTATTGATATGATCATATGGTTTTTACCCATCATTTTGTTCATGTTGTGAATCACATTTATTGATTTGCAAATGTACCAACCTTGCATTCCCAGAATAAGTCCCACTTGATCCTGCTGTATGATCTTTTAGATGCATTGCTGTATTCAGTTCACTAATATCTTGAGGATTTTAGCATCTATATTCATCAGGGATATTGGCCTGTAATTTTATTTTTTTGTAGTGTCTTTATCTGGTTGTGGAATTAGGATAATGCTGACCTCATAAAATAAGCTTAGGAGGCTTCCCTCCTCTTGAATTTTTTCAAATAGTCTGAGGAGAGGTGTTAGTTCTTCCTAGAATGTTTGGTAAAAGTCACCTCTGAAGCCATCTGGTCCAGATTTCGTTTGTTGGAGTTTTTTGGTCACTGCTTCAATTGTAGCAGTATTTTATCAGATACATCTCCCCAGGAAAGGGAAACAAAAGAAAAAAAAACAAACAAATGGGACTATATCAGTGTCCTCATCATTATGAATGAAATGAGACATTCACACAGACTAGTGAGAACAGTGGAGGAAAAGGGACAGCATGGCTTTTCTTTCAAGAGGAGAAAAGACCTTGGCCTTTGCTGTGACCGGCCTTTATTGGGTTTCTCGGCACATTACGTGATCGGCTTCATTTACTATGCACAGGTTCGGTTTGCTTTAGGTGGTTACCTTTTACAGAAAACAAAGGAGCCAATGCTGCTAATCACATCACAGAAGAGGGATATTTGCAAATGAAAAGGCAAAAGTGGTTGAATTGGTTACACTCATCCTTGGAAGGCTTAGCATGGATTTTAGGAAGTGACTACAGTAAATGTCCTCAATTCAGGGCAATGGAGTTTTTTAGCAAGAGCAAGACTCAGAGCAGCCTAGTCACATTGCAGGCCTGATTCCCCACGGGAGAACCTATCCGTGGGTGTGGGTCCTGTGCATCCCCAAGTGGGAGCTGGGCCCATGCCACACAGAACGGTGTCCTACAATATCAAACTAAAATGATTCTGCACAGCAAAGGAAAATATCAACAAAATAAAAAGAAAACCCACTAAATGGGAAAATATATCACCAATATATCTGATAGCAGATCAATATCCAAAATTTATAAAGAACTTATAAAACTCAACATCAAAAAGACAAACAACCCAATTAAAAAATGGGCAAAGGACCCAAATAGACACTTCTCCAAAGAATACATACAGATGGCTAATAGACATATGAAAAGATGCTCAACGTCACTAATCAGAGAAAATGCCAATCTCACTTCTGTCAGAATGGCTTCATCAATAAATCAATAAACAAGCACTGGTGAGGATGTGGGGAGAGGGAAACCTTTTTGTACTGTTGGTAGGAATGCAGACTGGTGCAGCCACTGTGAAAAGCAGTATGGAGATAACTCAAAAAATTAAAAATGGATCTGCCTTTCAACCCAATGATCCTACTTCTGGCAATATATCCAAAGAAACCAAACACACTAAATCAAAAGAACATAAGCACCCATATGTTCACTGCACTGTTATTTACAATTGCCAAGATACAGAAGTGGCCTGAGTGTTCATCAGTAGATGAGTGGATAAAACAACTAGGGGACAAAAAAGAAAACTTTACCCTTTGATACAATATAGATAGACCTGGAGAAGATTATGCTAAGCAAAACAAGTCAGTCAGAAAAAGACAAATACCATATGATTTCACTCATATGTGGAATCTAATGAACAAACTGAACTAAACAAGTAAAATAGAGACAGACTCAGAGAGCAGGATGACAGCTAAGGGGGAAAGGAGAGGGTGGAGGTTACCGAGCAAAAAGGAAAAAGGACTCATGGATATGGACAGCAGTGTGGTGATTGGGGATGAGCGATGTATAAGAGGACTAAATGGTAATTTAAAAAAATAAAAATAAAAATAAATAAAATGAAGTATTTCATTTTTTAAATAATCCCAGAGCAATTCCTTTCCAAGCCTAGACACACTTCATTTTTCCTTCCATCCAAAATTGTGTTCCCAAATGCACTTCCAACATGTGACAAGGGTTCCCCCCACATCAACAAACAATTTTTAGGCCACCAAGCAGGGTGTCCAAGAATTTGGCTCATTTCTGATACTATTCACCCACACAGTGTCAGATTCCATAGTTTAATGGGTCAGTCCGATCAGATAAGACTGCCCAAAGGGAAGCCCAGGTAAGTTGTTTCTGGCCAATTGGTCACAGATTGGAAGGTTCCAATGAGCCTCTTCAACTCAAAATGCCAAACACTAGTCCAAATTGTCACCTGTACTTCTAACCAAATGGCTGTAAAATCAGAGGTTGCTACACCCCTTCCTTCAATTAATTTACTAGAACTCAGAAAAATGTTACCTACTGGAGCACTGTTTTACTGGAAAATGATGTAACTCAGGAACAGCCAGATGAAAGAGATGCATAGGGCAAGGCATGAGGAAAGGAAATGAAGCTTCTGTGTCCACTTCAGGTGTGCCAGTCTCCGGGCATATCCACGTGTCTGAGAACTGACAACTCCCAGAAAACCATCCTCTTGCTTATGGAGACTTATACAGTCAAAACTGATACAATCATTGGCCTTTAGGTTGATGTACTGATTCAACCTCCAGCCCCTTCCACCCTTGCCAAGGACAGGAGGGGATGTTGAAAGTTCCAACCTTCTAATCAGGTGGTTGGTTCCACTGATAACACCCCAATAATTGTGTGCTTTCCAAAATCACTTCATTAGCATAACAAATGTCACTTTTTCACTCCAAGCACTTAAATTACAATTGTTCCCCAGAGCTATGAGCAAAGAATTGTGGACAAAAAAACAAAAATATAAGAAATATATATTTAGTCATCTGAATGACCAAATATCTATTTTCTATTAATCCCAATATCTCAGTCCATCCCTGGTCTTTAAACAGATCTCTTAAAACAATCACAACAGTCAAAAGGCACTAGCTCATTTCTAGAATCCCAGGCATTAAGTAGCCACTCCATCATCATATCATATAAAAATGTCCCCTAGGACAAGGCCACTCAGGTTTATAGGCTTCCATTGACTCTTCTCAGGTTATAAAAGCAGGGCAGTCTCAGCAACACAAGGCTTCACCTTTTAGGCTTCTGGTATAATCACGCTGAGAGGCGATGTCATTCCCTGGTTCTATACCTCTCTTGAAATGTTAATGTAGTATTGGATTGTATTATACATAACCCACGTATTCATTTAAGCTCAGATACTATTTTTCCTTCTTCCCAATTACACCCAAACTTTTCTCCTTCTGGAAGTGACTTTAGGTTTGGTGACTGCTGGTCTAGATTGCTGGCAGCAATACTAGTCTAGCTAGTGTTCTGAACTGCTCTCAAAATGTTAATGTAACACTGTATTTTTCCAACTATATAACCCATTTATTCAGCCCTTTGACCTCAGATACTATTTTTTCTTCTCCCCAATTATACCCAAACTTTTGTACCACTAGTGTGGACACTAGGTTTAGAAACTGTGCTGATCTAGTTTTCTGGCAGCAATAATAGTCTAGCAAGTGCCTCCCTCTCAGTCCACATCTACTGACATAGGGTAAAGCTATTGTAATAAAGAACTGATGGGCTATCTTCACCACCAGACAATAGAACTGCATTAACTGCTAGCCCTAATGCTGCCAGACTGGGTGAAGTATATCCTGCCCATCAGGCATTTAGAGAGTTCTAACATAAATTTAAAAAAATAGTTAATTCCTTGGACAGAAATCATCCATGTCTATAGCCTTAGTAATTGAAGCCTTGGTCTTGTGACTGATGCATCAAGTAGAGAAAGAACCAATTTGAGGTGATGAATAGAGGAAAGAATATCAGCACCTTACCCACCTCCACTTCCCCAGACCCACCAGCAAAACAGACATCTACCTAGTGGGAACATTCCTTTAGCCCTACTTGTGTTCATGCTGAATGTGAGGACACACTCATGAAGGTGTGTAAGCCAGCCATTCATGCCTTTATTTTCCCCCATTTTAGACAACTAATGTTTTACTGGCCCATTCCAATTCTCTTTCAAACTAGTATTGAGGGGGGAATCCTCTCTCTCTCTCTCTCTCTCTCTCTCTCTCTCTGCCCACTGAGGGACATTATAGGCTATAAAGATTGTTCCTCTGAAAAACTGATGCCCAGCCATCTGAATTAGTGCAATTCAGCTTCTTTCATAATGCTCTGAGCAATTGCATCTACCATCAGCAAGCAAAGCCCAGTCCAGATCCTGCAAGAAGTTCATCAGATGGATATCAATATGTCCTACTTTAATGCGCATCTCAAATTTCCACAGGGCCATGTCCATGTGGCCAGGGCATCTTTTTGGCAGGCCAGCTTTGCACTGTTCTCCTGTGTGATCATATAATCAGGACATTAATGACTCATGAGGAGTGACTAAACACCCAAACAGATGGGCTTTAACCACTGTTCAGTTCTTCCATCACTGCTAGGAAAACAGTCTAAAATTCATCCCAAAAGAACTGACCTGTTTCTACCTTTTTCAATCAGAGTCTTTCCATCTGGTGGTTTAATATAGCTGCTTTCCAAACAGGATGTCATCCTTTCACCTTGGGACTGCCATCTACACACCAAGCAGTCCAGAGCTGTTTATACAGCATTGTCCAAGTGACAGTAGACCCCAGCCTCTCTTCATGAAGTTCCAGGGTCAGTCCTAGGGGAGGAGGCTCCCTGTTCCTCTGGAATCTCCTCCTTGCATTCTATAGAGAGCATGGTGCCAATAGTCCAAAGTCCCAGTAGTGGTCACTGGGAGGCATTCATGGAACTTGCCATAAGTCCCAGGGTATGCCCCACAAAGAGCTATGGCCCAGAAAAATCTGTCCCGACTACCACTCCTGCTTCTATACGACACAGGGTGGGCTTGGGCAATTTTATGAGTTCCCATTTAGCATGTCCAATTAATAATGCTTGAAGGTCAGATTTACTTTTTCAATACTAGGTGGGGGGAATGTTCACTAATCAGATACAATTTTCATTCACATATTATATTCAGGTAAAATAAATGCAACCATTTCAAAAAATAACTGTTTAAAACATACAAATTATGCTACAAACCTACCCTTAACTCTATCAGCTCCTATGTTCCTAACTGTAGCCTCTATTAGGGCTTGATCCACAGATTTAGTTTCAGTTTATAAGAATTCCAAATCAAGGAGTCCTTTATTTCTTCCTCAATCATTTATCCACTCTGTTTCACCTCTTCCACATTAGCAAAATGTTTCCCTTTAAGGGCTTTTTTCATCCAGGGAAAGAAAGAAAAATGCTTGGGGCGAGATCAGGTGAATAGGGAGGGTGGGGCACACCATTCATTCTGTTTTTGTTGAAAAACTTCTGAACACTAATGCACTGTGGGTATGTGGGCAGGTACACTCATAAATCACCCATCATAAAATGGGCAAACGCACTGGAAGAGTCTTCAAAAAATTCACTGAAGCCAAATGCAGACTCTCACAACAATGCCAGCTGGTGCACTGATACAGATGGGTTCCAAGGGGAACCCTAGCAGGGGAAGCCTGTACTATAAGTGGCATGCCCTCCAGAAGATAATTTCAGTTTTGGGGGGATGTCTCCTCATATGATAACCTAATAATTTTATTTGCATCTTAAGACCTGTAAGGGGAAGCGGAGATAGTAAATTTCATAAGGTTTGCAACAATAAGGTTATATGGGGTGCCCATGTGAAAGGGACCCCTTTACCATGACCTAGATAGGTAGGGAATATATTCATTGGGCAAATAATATAGTCACCATAAAGCCAATCCCACATGGCTTGCAAAGGAAGCATATTAGCTGCTTCTGGGGTACTCCACTTGGCATTCAAAGGGAAAAGCTAGGCTGTCCCCCTTCTTAGGGTAAACAGACATTACAGTGGCTTTTATCCAGTTCACAAGGCTAGCTGTTGCCTCATGAATAACCTCCTGTGTGTCTGGATCACTACAACCATCTGTGATTGGTCAATGGTGAGCTCTGGGTCCTGCATCAACCAAAACATGCTCTTCCACTCTGCAGCATCCAAAACGAAAGACACAGCGCCTAAATGGAATACTCTCAACATCCATTTAGTAAAGGTTTTTCAGGAAGCTGATGATGTTGGTCTATAAAATGGAACAACCCCTTTACACTACACCCTCTGTTTGCAATAATTTCTTGGTTTGCCTTTCCCCCACTTTGACTACTCTCTTGGCAACCAGAGGTCTTAGAAATATTTTCTATTGCCCCTTTATAATTTTCCCTATAACTTTGAGACAAGTGCCCTAAAATCACACTCACTGAAATCTGAGCTTCATCTAGCATCAAGGGCTAAACCAGCACTCTTTAGTTTTGCTATTACACATAACAATAACCAAGAGATTGAATATTTGTTTATTTTTCTTATTAGTTTGCATGTCCTTATGCATGAAGTGAACCAAGTCCCCAGAAGTTACATCCATCTCTAAATTCCATTGGTAACTTTCACCTTTAGGAACTGGTTGTAGCCCAGCTGCTGCTCCATGAAGGGGTGACCACATGGAACCCAGGAATCAAAGATTCCTCATCCCTCACCCTTTCATCCTTTCTCTTCCCAAGCCACATGTCTCTATGAACCAAGGCCATTGTAGCAAATCCCTCTTCACTGGCACCAACTAAACTGGGTTCCAGGAATGCCACTCTCCCCACATCTCCATGTGGTCACCAACCTGGAAGTTCTCAGAATCCCATCCTCTTGGAAATTTTGTTACATAGTCATCCTTAAGTCATTAGCCATTTCTGACTGATTTAACCTCCAGCCCCCTCTCCCCTCCCAGGACTTGCAGGTGAGGTGGGAACTAAAAGTTCCAACTCTTTAATTGCATGATTGGTTCCATTGGCAACTGGCCACCCTAACCTCAAGTGCTTTCCTAAATTCATTATTAACACACACAAGACACCTTTTTTACTTTCAACACTTAAATTCCAAGAGTTCTGGCAGCTAGGAGCCAGGAATTGTGGACAAAGACCAAATATATATATGAGAAATATCTATTTTCAACATCTTAAATGACAAAAATATATTTTTGTAAGTCACAGTATCACATGCCCCCAAACAAATGCCACTTGGTAAGATGTCTCCCTCAAGCATCAGAATTGTAGAAATCTGTTACTTGGAATCAAGATGGACAGTCAAACCTTGGTTCTCAAATATCTTCCATCTCAAACAATTTCGTTCTAGACCAGGGATGTCAAATTCATTTTCACCGGGGGCCACATCAGCCTTGTGGTTGTCTTCAAAGGGCCAAAAGTAATATTAGGACTGTATAAATGTAACTACTTCTTAACTAGGTGCAAGAAACTCAGCTCTGCGGCCACATAGAAACAAGGTGTGGGGCCAGATAAAACAAGGTAAAACGAGGACAGGGTTCAGCCCCCAGGCCCTGTGTTTGCCACCTGTGTTCTAGACCAAGTTGTTCACAGAAAAAATATCTTGTCAAACAAAACTTCAGTCCTTGACCCAACAACCATTTCATGCTGACACCTGTATGATCTGTCACATGTCTCTCAGTTGGCAAAGGAGACAATGCACATGTGAGTCAGTCTACTGCTAAACCCCACATGTTAACACCTCAGAAATTTGTGCTATGAATATTAATGTGTTTTTGCTTTTGTTGCTGCTTATTTGTTGCTGCTTAGGACCCATGGTGAGATGGGTCCTAAGAAGGTTAGTGATAGCAGCAAGGTGAAAAAGTTTGTGACAACACGACAGAGCTTAAAAAGGAAATAATTGCAAAGTGTGAGAGGCGTTCACGTGTCTGACTTGGCTACTGAGGACAGCATGGTGAAATTGATGATTAGCACAGTTTTAAAACATGAAGAGACCGCCAAGAGTGCAGATGTTGCTAAGGGTGTGAAAGTGCTCACAAAACAATGATCAAAGATGATTGAAGAGGGAGAAAGATTGTTGATTTGGATAAACAAAAAGCAGTTACCTAGTGATAGCATTTTGGAGGCAATGGTATGTGAAAAGGCAAAGATGCTGCATACTGACCTCCTGAAACACATCCCTGGAATGAGTTCTGAAAGTGACTCATTTAAGGCTAGTGGCGGGGGGTGTGATAAATGTAAGAAAAGTGCATTTATAGTATAGTGAGGCATAGGGAAGCTGACCTGAGAAAGAATATGTAAAATCCTGTGAAACCTGCTTTGTTCAGAATGCTCTCAATTAAATGATAAGGGTCCAAGCAAGAAGTGAGTTTGTTCCTCAAAGTTTTACAGGTCTTTAGCTATCTGACCCTGACTCAAAATAGGCCCTCAGAGTTCTTTGTTATCTATTGTTTGATCCTTACTGCCTGACAATGATTAATGAGCTTTATCTGTATTTCTGTGCAAATGAACCCAATAAAAGCCCATTGAGGAACAGGCTCCTGGCCCTTCTCCTTTGAGAGATCGGCCTCCTTTCCTCCCCAAGTAGATCATGTCTTGGTAGACTTATTCTCATCCATGGTGGCCAGGAGGGGCCCTGAGGGCAGAGCCCCGCCCCCACAAATGTCCATGTTACCCAAAGCAATTTATTTATAGATTCAACCCAATTCCAATCAAGATTCTAGTGTCATATTTCACAGATCTAGAACAAATATTTCAAAATTTATATAGAACTACTGAAGGCCCCACACAGCAACAGCAATCCTGAGAAAGAAGAACAAAGTAGCAGGTATCACCATACCTGACATCCAACTATATTATAAGGTCACGGTAATCAAAACAGGCTGGTACTGGCATAAGAACAGACACATAGATCAAAATTGAGAGCCCAGAAATAAACCCCCAAGTCTCGATGGTCAATTAATATTCAACAAAGGGGGCAGAAGCATAAATTGGAATAAAAATAGTCTCTTCAACAAATGGTGTTGGGAGAGCTGGACAGCTATATGCAAAAAAAATGTAACTCGACCACCAACCAACACTACACACAAAAAATAAACTCAAGATGGATAAAAGACTTAAATGTAAGTCATGACACCATAAAAGTCCTAGAGAAGAACAGGGGAAGGAAAATCTCAGATATTCCATGCAGCAATATTTTCATCAATATGTCCCCTAGAGCAAGGGACATAAAGGAAAAAACAAATGAGACTTCATCAACATAAAAAGGTTCTGCACAGCTAAAGAGAACACCAGCAAAATGAAAAGGGAACTGTATGGGGAAAATATATCTGCAAATGATAACTCAGACAAGGGTTTGATCTCCAAAATATATAAAGAGCTCACATGACTCTGCTCCAGGAAGACAAACAATCCAATCAAAAAATGGGCAAAGGTCCTGAACAGACACTTCTCCAAGGAAGACACACAGAGGACTGAGAGACATATGAAAGGATGCTCAGCATCACTAGCCACTAGAGAGATGCAAATTAATGCAAGCAAAATACAACCAGAGACATGGAAATGAACAAACTGACAGTTACCAGACAGGATCACAGAAAAGGCTAATAGGAGAAGGATCATCAAGGAGAATGTATAAAGGTCACATGGACAAAGCCAAAGGGAGTAGGTTCGAGGGTGGGGTGGAGGATGTGGCGGGTAAAAATGGAAACAACTATATTTGAACAATACAAAAAAATAAATAAAGCCACAATGAGATACCACTTCATACCAGTCTGAATGGCCATCATAAACAAATCAACAAATAGTAGGTTCTGGTGAGGTTGTGGAGAAAAGGGAACCCTGGTGCACTGTTGTGCGAGGCAGACTGGTGCAGCCACTGTGGAACATGGTATGGAATTTCCTCAAGAAACTAAAAATGGAACTGCCTTTTGACCCAGCAATTCCACTTCTGGGATTATACCCGAAGAATCCTGAAACACTAACTCAAAAAAGTCTATGCACCCCAATGTTCATAGAAGCACAATTTATAATATCCAAGTGCTTGAAGCAACCTTGGATATTGGGCACAATATCCAAGTGCCCAATAGTAAATGAGTGGATAAAAAAAACTGTGGTACATTTACACAATGGAATACTATGCAGCAGAAAGAAAGGAGCTCCTACCCTTTGTGTCAGCATGGATGGAACTGGAGAGCATTATGCTAAGCTACATAAGACAGACATTTGTAAGTGAAGGACAAATACCATATGATCTCATCTATAAGTGGAACCTAATCAACAAAACGAACAAGCAAAATATAGCCAGAGACATTGAAATAAAGAACAAACTGACAGTAACCAGAAGGGAGGGGGATGGAGATAACGGGGGAAGAAGGGAAAGAATTATCAAGGAACATGAATAAAGGACCCATGGATAAACCAAAAGGGGAAAGGATCGAAGGTGGGAGGTTGAGGGTGGAGGGTGAAGTTGTGGCAGGAAAATGGAGACAACTGTTTTTGAACAATAAAAAAAATTAATAAAATAATCCAGTAGAAGATGGCATTAGAGCTTCTAGCAATTGGAATATGACCACTGATCTGATCAAAGGATTCCCTTGTGACTCAGTGTGGTGCTGGAGAGGATTTACCAACTAAAATAATGGGCAGAAAATAAATCATTCCAAAGTGATCAAGGGCAGCCTAGAAATGCAAAGAAGGATGTGTGGGGAATGGGTAATTACAGCTGATGAGGCTGGCAAGTACAGCTACATATTCAGACTCCATTTTTTCACACGGACAGTTATTGGAGGCATTCTGTTTTTCAGAGGTTCTGGTGAAACAGAACGCAGCTGTCTACAGCAGGTACATCAATAATGCACCAAACGCCCTTGTCCTGCCCTCTCTGCTCTCCATTTCCTGGTATGTGAGGTTGTCTGCCAAATTATACGTAACCAAGTCCTTATCTCAGGCTTTGCTTCCAGGGGAATCCAAAATAAAAGAAGTGGACAATAACTGGCTTCACCAGCGTCTGGTATTGTGAAAGGCACCATGATCAGATGACTAAGCCTCATGCCCAGGGGACACCGGGCAAGCCCAGAGTCCTCAGTCATTCCTGCATCTGCACATGTGACTCTGACAGCATACCCAGTGCAGAGTGCACTTTTGGATTTTGCATTGCCTTCCGGCTGTCTTTCTTCAGCTGTAACATTTTCACCTGATTCTAGGTTTCTGAATGTAAACAATTGAGTTAGAGATAAGGACTCCAGTTATCTGAACAGATACCAGGTAGAGATGTGGTCACAGGAACAATAATGGAACCTTTGTTATTAGAATTGCAACTCAATTTACATACCATACTTACAACATTACCCTGAGGTCTGACCCTTAGCCCTATAACATCCCAGGCACCATCAGTGACTAGAAAGGAGTGTGGGGTTTACATGGTCCTGTCACCACTGAGCTGACTTCGCAATGGCAGTACTGTGATACTCCTTAGAAGATTCCACCCTTGCCAAAGCGGGGAGAAAGCCAAAACACCAATCCTGCACCATTCCGAGAGATAAGATAAAAATTGTTTTTTATGAATTAAGCCTCAGAAATGTCTCCTTTCCTCCTATCATTTGTAGATTAGGGAATCAGACCCATTATCTAGGACTAAATTTTTAAATTTTATTCTTTATGCTGGTTATCAATAGAACTTCAAAACTGTATTTTACAGACATTTATGACCATATTTATACCTATCCCCTTCTAAATGTCCTCTTCCTTTTTCTTGAGCAAGGTCAACATTAGTCTATTTTTTCCACATAGAAAAACTGTCTATTAAATCATCCTTGAGACCTTTAACTTTCTCCATAGTATACCCAAGTTTCTTTTATGAACTTCATCTTGACATCATTATGCTAAATATTTGCCAATTATTAAAATGTTGAAATCTGGCCTTATACATCTTTTATGTACATTAGTTCACATGTTTCACTTACACTCTTAAAAAACTTACCATTTTAGTGCTACCTCACTCACATCTGTCTGCATTGCTTTAGGTTACGTCTCTCCTTCCCTTAGTCTGGACTTCATGTCCTATGTCATACTATCATTTACATTCTATTATTGTCAAATAAAGCAATGGCATCAATGCCACGACCCTTTTGACAGATAAATTTGTGGGCTCAAAACTGAAAGGTACTCATAAAACCAACTTCCAACATTAAAAATGTATATTCACAAACTCACATAAATTCTTCTTTATTGATGCTGAGATCTGTATGCAATGATTTAATATCACATTGCTCATCTATGGGAAACTGCCTCTATTACTTGGGCATCGACCTGGCTATAATGCTAATGCTAATGTTTTCCATATGAAACAATGAAAACAACACACTTATGGAGATGGAGTTTGAGCTACATAGTAATCATGATCATCTTTACCTAAACATGTTTCCAATGTTTCTGACCCTATGCTGGGAACCAGATGAAGCAAGTTGCAGACACAGACATATCAATACACCTGGAACAGGAAAGACTAATCCTTGGGAGCCAGGGAATTATCGCTGAAGTTGAGAAAAGGATAGAAGTAAGGCTAACAGATACTTTTCCTAGGAGCTGATAAGAATTAAAATCTACTGGTAGGTATTATTAGCTAAATATTTAGTAAGAGTCGAGAGTCATGAAAACGATCATTATTAGAATGAGCCCCTGCTGAAGAGCCCATGTCATTCATGAAATAAAATGCAAACTGCAGAAGCTCAGAAAGACGGCAAGTTGATTTTAAGAGGACAGCAAACATTTGTGGAGCCAATTTGGAAATAACAGGATGTAGGGGCTAGAAGTAGAGATAATAGAAGAACTGGCAGAAAATCTATATGAGAGAACAAGACGGATCTCTAGACACTGGGTGACTGAGGTAGCAGAAAGGGAGTATAATATGTTCACAGGCAACCAGGTGAATTTTCTCTGACTTCTTCCAGTTTAAAAGCTCTTGGCTACTTTTATATCGGAACCACCATTTGTCCTGTTAAAATCCCTGGGTCACTCATCCCTTGTCCCAGCCCTTTGTGGACATGGCCATGCTGTACTCAAAAATGGAGCATTGCAGATGAGAAGTCTGAGGCCAGCCTGATACATTTTCCTTATTAGGAAACTTGTTTTCCTTGCCTGGATACCCCAAGTTATTTGAAACCCACTAACTTTACAAAGATATTTTATTTATAGTTTATTGATATTCTATGTCAAATATTCCTAAACAAGCTAAGGAATTTTAATTTTTATTTTTTTAAATTCTTAGTTTTACTTTTTAAATTGTGTTAAAATGCAAATAAAATGTAACATCTTAACCATTTTTAAGTGTATAATTCAGTGGAATTAAATACATTCACATTGTCGTACTACTATAACCACCATCCTTCTCCTGGACTTTTATTTTGTGAAACCAAAACTCTGTATCCACTAAGCAGTAATCCCCATTCTCTCCTCTCCCCAGGCCTCAGCAACCTAAGATTCTATTTTCTGTGTCTACAAATTTGACTATTTTAGGTGCTTCACATAAGAGAAATTGTATTTGTTGTGTGCCTGGCTTATTTAACCTAATGTTCTAAAAATTCATCTGTATTATAGTATGCATGATTTTGTGATCCTATTATAAATACTATATTGTGTAATAGGACAGGTACTAGTCACATGTGGCTACTGAACACAAAATGTGACTTGATGTGGACCCCAGCTCGTGGGGTCCTCAACATTGTGGATGAGACACAAATTCACATGGACTACTGAGTCCTGTGGAGGAAAAGGGATGGCACAGCTTCTCTCTCAAGAGGAGAAAAGTCTCAGAGCATCTCAGCCACTCTCTCAAGAGGAGAGTGCCTCGGCCCTTGCCTTGACAACCTTTTATTGCTTTCCTGGGCACATTACATGATGGTCCTCATTTACTATGCACAGGTTTGCTTTAGGTGGCTACCTTTTATAGAAAACAAAGGAGAGGATGCTGCTAATCACATCACAGAAGAAGGATATTTGCAAATGCAAAGTGAAAAGTGGTTGAACTGGTTACACTCATCCTTGGAAGGTTTAGCATGGATTTTAGGAAGTTAACTTATACAGTAAATGTTTGCTGCCTCAATTCAGGGTGAGGGAGTTTTAGCAAAAGCAAGTCTCACAGCAGTCTAGGAACAATGCAGGCCTGATTCCCCATGGGAGAACCTATCCATGGGCATGGGTCCTGTCTGGACCCACACCACACAGAACAGTCTCCCATAGTGGTGCTAGTAAGATTTCAGATCTCAAATTTAAATTTACATTTATTTTAATTGATTTAAGTTAAATCACCACAGATGAATATAGCTACTCTATTGGACAGCACAGCTCTATATAATTGCCATCAACTACTCCCCTGGTTTATCAGTTTTGCATGATTTTTATTGCTATGATATATTATGGTTTAGTTCATATATTCTTTCCCCATAAATTTGTTTTCTTTGTAACTTTAAAATAATGCCAACAATCCTTCATGTTTAATTTAAATCTCTGAAAGATATTCTGCAATTTATATGCTTAAACATGAGTTTGTTCTATTATTTTAGTTCTCTTGTTAGAGACATCATTATGTATTATGTTCGCTCCTTTTACCTAAAATCCATAACCAGAATTGTCTTTCCAGCATTTTCTCTTTTCATTATTGTCCTCCATGCCAATTGTTTTATCAGCAACTATACTCTTTATATCATTTCTATGATAATTCATCTTCCTTTCCCTTTTCTTCCCCCGTGCCCAAGAGCTCCAAACTCCACCCTCTACTGTCTTAGTGTCCTCCCTCAGCTCTCATCTCCTTTGTATTCTTATTTTATATTGGTAATGGTTTCAGTAAAAGTCATTATGAGTGTATTTGCTCACAATGACTAATAATTATCATGTATTTTATGGTGACAGTATTCTTATGCTCATGTTTTAATTGCTATTTGGATGTCCTGTTTACTTGTTTGTTTTATGGTTATCATTGTTTAGGTATGGTGAAAATTGCTTGTCGGTTATTTACTCATATTTTAAAGCAATTGTTTCCTGGACCAGATTTTTTCAGAAGGTTTATATACGAAGGAGCTACTAGTCTTTCTTCATTCTTTCTATTATTATAAAGTAGAGATGGTGGTTGTGCACCCAAGGTGTGCCACTTAGGGATCGAGGTCTTCAGGGCAGCTCTCTACCTCCCTTGCCATCTCAGTTTCAAGCTGCCCTTCCTCCAGGCATAGAGCCCAGAGTCTCAGCTACCTCTCATTTCACATGAGACAGAGATTACTATCTTCAAATTCACAGTTTCAAATCAGAAGTGCTCTTCTGCCCATTTTTGTTGGGAAAGTTGAAGGACCTTCCTCCACCAGTATCACAGTCAACTCTCTGAATAACAGACTTGCTCTATTCACTATTTACATAGCCCCTTGTATTTTATTTTGTACCATCTTCAATCTCAAGAAATTTGATATCGTGGTAGGACGGAGCAGATTCTACCTCTCCCACACCCAGGAAAAAAACCTAGCCACTCTAGGTAGGAACAGAGCAAAGAGCCAACATTATCACAACATAAATGAAAATAGGAGATCACAAAATATAGCGGACATTGAAAAACCAGACTGTAAGGAGACTACGTGGATCAGCGTGGGGACCAGGGAGGTTGCAGCTCTAGACCCGGTGCACTGGGGTCCGCCGCGGGGCTCCCAGGAGACAGCTGGGTCATCTGCTCCCTCCCTGGCCAAACAAGGACTGAGCAGCACCAAGGGAGGCCAGTTTACTGGAGGGCACAGAGAGAGAAGTGAGAGAGGAGAGAGGATGAAGAGGAACCCACACAAGGGCTGTAAGCACCTACGCAAAGCCCTGGTAAAAGTGTGCACCCCACCCGGTGCATCCAAAGGCACCCCCGCCTCTACGTCTGCGCCGCCAACCCATGGAGAGCATGGTTTCGCGAAAGTCTCAGAAACCACAGCATTGAAAATGAAAAGGCACGGGCGCTCTTCAGGACCTATGAGGTTCAGGCTCTGAATTTGGGGTAAGTGGGTGCCACTCGGGACCCAGAGAGTGTGCACCCGTGAACCCGGAAAAGGAGCAGGTGCTCCCCAGGACCTGTGAGGCCCAGGCCGTGACGGTAGGAGAAGTGGGCGCCCCTCGGGACCCAGAGAGTGCGCACCCGTGAAGTGAGAAAAGGCGCAGGCTCTCCGCAGGACATCGGAACACACGGTGGTGAACTCCCAAGGACGCGCATAGTTGCACCCAGCCCCCACACACAGATCCCTTCTGGGAAACACCAGACAGGCTTAGGGGAGAACGCGCACCTACACTATGAACAGTACACCAGAAGCTGACTGAGTCCTGAATGGGAACAGAGAAAGACGGTCACCAGTCGCCCATCAGTGTAATGAAGCCAGCTAGAAAAACCGGTTTGGCCAGTCTGAAACCAACAATAGGTGTTCTTTGTTTTGTTTTGTTTGTTTCTTGTGTGTTTGTTTTTCTTTTCATTTTCTTTCAATTATTTTAAAGTAACGTTTCATCTTTTAATTCGTATTACTTTTTGATCTATCAATTCTTTATGCTACTCTTTCTGTCACCCTAGTCTTGATCCTACTCCCTTACTTTACAAATTTATCTCTTTCTTCCATTGTCTCCTTGGTTGCTTCTTTTTTTTGAACCTACAAGTAATTGCATAATTGTTTTATCCATTATTTCATTATTCGTACACCTTTTTATAGTATTTTGGTATTCCTCTTTTTGTACAGATTTCTTTGCTTGGCTGATTATATTGTATCATTTGATAGGTTCCCCCATTATCTCATTCATAGTGTATTGCTAATATACTGTCCTCCATTTGTGTTTCATTAGTACAATACTCTCTATTCTTGAGTACAAGGCTCAATACTCTATTCTTGTTATCTAGATTTCATAGATTGTCATAGGACTGTTGCTTTAATATTACTGTAAATAATAGCTATTCCATACAATTGTAAATACTTCCAGATTTTAGCCCACTTCACAGGTTCCTGAACTTTATTACTGAGTAGTTAACTCTATTCTCTCACACACTTCACCTCCATTCTCTCACACACTTCACCTATGTACTACTCTTTACTCTCACCCTACCTCAGAATCTGACTTCCCACATCCTCACTGCTTTCTAGAGCTCACTCACAATCCTTTCCTTCCCAACAAGACTAATCTTCTTTACATCCTTTCTAAAAAGTGGCTAGCGGGGTGAAAGACCACGGTTAACACTATACATAGCCAAAGGACATCCTATCTCCTCTCTACTGGCTGCTACTGTAAATATCATAGAATACTCTCTTGCTGTCTTAAACCATTTTGTCTTACCCCTCCAACTGATCATAAAAAAGAGTAGGTGCAACCTGTAAACACCTGGATACCAGAAGGAGACTATACCACTGAATCTCACAGGTACTGAACAACAGAAGTTCACACCATAAACCCAGGGCGCCAGAGCAGATCAATTTAAGAAGCTGAGGCTAGCAAGAGGAGTCTCACGAACAATGAGAAGACAAAGAAACAATCCCCAAATGAAGGGAAAGGAGGAAGCCTCAGAAAGAATGCTAAATGAAATAAAGGCAACTCAGCTATCAGACTCTGAGTTCAAAGCAATGATTATCAGGAATTTTCACGAACCCTCAAAGAGTTACCAGAAACCAAAGGGAAGCTACAATGAACTCACTGCAAACTATATCAACATGAAAAAGGAAATAGAAACTATCAACAAGGGCCAAGAGGAAATGAAGAATACAATGTCTGAACTGAAGAACACAATAGAAGGAATGAAAAGCAGGATCGATGAAGCAGAAGATCGGATCAGCAAGCTGGAGGACAGAGCAGGAAAAAGCACCCAGAAAGAGCCAAGAACAGGAAAAGAGGCTCAGAAAGAATGAAGAGGGATTAAGACAAATGCAAGACAATATGAAACGTAATAATATCCGTATAATAGGAATTCCTGAAGGAGAAGAAGAAGAACAAGGGATAGAAAACCTACTTGAAAAAGTTATCACGGAAAAC
>CM052541.1:147993547-148079095 GCA_028533065.1 Trachops cirrhosus
ACATCCCATTTGATATAGCAAAAAGAAAAATAAAATATCTAGGAATAAACCTAACCAAGGAGGTAAAAGACCTGTATTCAGAAAACTACCTAACACTGAAGAAAGAAATCAAGGAGGACACAAATAAATGGAAACATATACCGTGTTCATGGATTGGAAGAATTAACATCATCAAAATGTCCATACTACCCAAAGCAATCTACACATTCAATGCAATACCTATTAAAGTACCAATGGCATATTTCACAGACATAGAACAAACACTCAAAAATTTATATGGAACCATAAACGACCCCCAATAGCTGCTGCAATTTTGAGAAAGAAGGATAAAGTAGGAGCGATCACAATACCTGATACTAAACTATATTACAAGGCAAATGTAATCAAAACAGCTTGGTACTGGTGTAAAAACAGGAACATTGACCAATGGAACAGAACAGAGAGCCCAGAAATAAACCCAAATCTCTATGGTCAATTAATATTTGACAAAGGGTGCAGCAACTTAAGATGGAGTAACAATAGCCTCTTCAACAAATGGTGTTGGGAGAACTGGATAGCTATTTGCAAAAAAATGAAACTCGAGCACCAACTTACATCATAAACAAAAATAAATTCAAGGTGGATAAAATACTTAAATATAAACCGTGAAACAAAGTCCTAGAGGAGAATATAGGCAGGAAAATCTCAGATATAAACTTTTTTACCGACACGTGCTTTTACCTAGAGCAAGGGACATAAAGGAAATAAATGGGATCTCATCAAAATCAAAAGCTTCTGCATGGCTAAAGAAAACAGTATTAAAATCAAAGGAGAACCAACTGTATGGGAAAACATTTGCCAATTGTACCTCACACAAGGGTTTAATCTCCAAAATATATAAAGAACTTACAAGACTCCACTCGAAGAAGATAAGAAACCCAATCTAAAAATGGGCAAAGGACTTGAATAGGCATTTCTCCAAGGAGGACACGCAGAGGATCCAGAAACACATGAAAAGATGCTCAATATTACTAGCTATCAGAGAGATGCAAATTAAAACCACAATGAGATACCACTTCACACCAGTCAGAATGGCCATCATCAATGAAACAACAGATAACAAGTGTTGGAGAGGTTGTGGAGAAAAAGGGACCCTAGGGTGGGAGTGCAGACTGGTACCCCCACTGTGGAAAACAGTATGGAACTTCCTCAGAAAACTAAAAATGGACCACCCCTTTGACCCAGCAATTCCACTGCTGGGACTATATCCTAAGAACCCCGAAACACCAATGCAAAAGAACCTATGCACCCCAATGTTCATAGCAGCACAATTTACAATAGCTAAGTGCTGGAAGCAACCTAGGTGCCCATCAGTAAATGAATGGATCAAAAAACTGTGGTACATTTACACAATGGAATTCTATGTAGCTGAAAGAAAGAAGGAGCTCATACACTTTGCAACAGCATGGATGGAGCTGGAAAGCATTATACTAAGTGAAATAAGCCAGGCATGAAAGACAAATACCGTATGATCTCGTCTTTAACAGGAACCTAAACAACAAAACAAAGAAACAAGTAAAATATAACAAAAGACACTGAAATAGAAGACAAGTTGTCAGTGACCAGAGGGGAGAGGGGAGGGAATTTCAGGGGAGAAGGGAAGGGTTTACAGGAACAAATATAGAGGACACATGGACAAAACTAGGGGGTTTGGAAGGGGGAGGGAGGAAGGGAAGAATGGGTGGTTGGGCTGGAGTGGGAATAAAGGATCGAAACTATACTGAACAAACAAATAATAAAAAAAATAAAATATGATAAAAATAAAAAAATAAAAGTGGCCACAAAAAATAGAAAGAAAGAAGCCAAGTTCGAAACAGCTTACTGCTTTTGCCTTGTTGCACAGCCTCTTTGGGGGCGAGAGCCTCCTTCTGTTCAGCTACAGCTTCAGAAGTTACCAATGTGCTCTTTGCACCCAGCCATTTCTTTCTTCTCTTCTTCCTGGTCCTCCCTACCTGTCTGTCTACCTGAGTCTTTCTTGCTGCCAAAACCTGCTCTTGAATCAAACCTTTATGCCCAGTAGTATAAGTTATTTCTTCCCTTTAAAAAAAAAAAAAAAAAAAGGTTTTCTCTAATTGTTTTATCAAAACACCCTCCCACGTAGTAAGAGTTAAAATATTCATGAAAAGTGGAGCCCTGTTTGTTTCCAGGGCCCTTGCCGACACCTGCAGAGCACACTGTTGGGGTTCCATTTACTTTGCTCCCCATTATGCCAAAAAACATTTTTATGAAGTCAGTCATATCACCTTGTTACCAGTTTCCCTGAACTGCTTAATAGAATTGTAATTCTGAGACGTTCTAAATTCATCTATGAGGCATGAAGTAGGCTAAAACATGTCCAAAAACCAAATCTGCTCCCAAACATGAGAGCCAACATGCTCTTCCCTACCCACATCGCAGGCCAGAGTATGGTCTAACTGTTAAGCAGCATCTCACATTAGTAGCAGACAAGACACTCACATAGATTAAAATGGGCACTAGGGCAAGAGCAATACATCAAAGGTCACTGGTAAAGAGATTTCACGATCTGGTATTTGCACTTTTTGTTATAAAAGGAGAAATCAAAAAGATAAAGCCAACAACATATTTTTAAATTGTAAATCTTATTACATTCAGAAACCAAAAAATTGCTTTAAGACTAAGGACCCAAGCAATAACCCAAGATCCTAAAACAAACCTATGTGAAGAAATTTAATTTGTATAAATTAAAGTGACAGCTAACTTTCTGGACACACAAATACCCAATGCCTGCTCTTAGCTGCAATTATATCTGAATGATTCCCATTGCCCTTAAATGGTAGGTTTTATATACCTAGCCAAAACAAAAAAAATACTTGCATCCAAATCAATAAAAACTGCTATTATATGAATTTTTTCACATTATTCCTGTACCCTCATAAGCAATCTGCACTGCCCATTAGAACAAAGCAACAATTCTACTGAGGATGACAATGCATTGGAATTGCCTATTACATTCACTTTAATTTAATTAAGTCATAAGAAGTTACTTCAGGGCTACTTGTATGCCATTTCTTGAGACCAGCTTTGCAAAGAAAAATCTCATTTGCTAGTAAAATTTTTCTTTTGCTAAAAGAATAAGGAAATTTTTTTTCCAAAGAGACACACTGGACAGTAAGAGTCAGTTAATGAGCTTAGCCGTTTGCCTAACCAGCTGTTGTGAAGAAATTTCTTCCCCCTCCCCCGGCCCCCCGCCGTGCTTCCATCCACCTCCCAGAGGAACCTACTCCAAGGCCTGCTTGCCACCACAGCACAGCCACACGGCTGTGATGGCAGCAGCCCGCCACAGGGGACTGCACACAGTAGGCACTAAGTCATACGGTTTCTGCCACCCAATTATAGTAAACACTAGGAGTCACACAGCAGCAGAGACACAATTTTAAAGATGTCATTCCAACCAGACCCATGTTAAACTGTTGGGTTCCAGGATGCTTACAGTGAAATTGGTTGTCTTCTAAATGGTTCCTTCTAAAAAATGTAATTGCTTTGTTCTGGGTTCACAAAGGCATGAGAGGGAGAGCATGATTTCCATCCCCTACCATTACCACAGACTCCAACTGCAAGTGCAAGAGCTGATAAAACAATAAAGTCATTGTCTTTTATTTCAATGCCAGATAGCTTTTCTTTCCCTGGCTTCCAGACAAAATTCACTTATTATAATTATCTTCTGAGCTGGCAGTGGCCACTATCTAAAACTTTATAAATGTTCCAGTGAAACCCTTTTGAGCTGCCGCTTGTATCCAGCCAGGCAGGTGACCCTCCCGCTCAGGGCTGCAGTGCCATTTCACTCACACAGAGGCAAGTACACATTGGATGCATCAGCACAGCGGGAAAGAAACTGCAGTGGAAACCAGCATATTGCAAAGCACACGTGAAATTCCCCTTCGGCACATTTCATGAGATCTCAGTTGTTATTTTAAACCCAAAGAGTTTTGTAGTAGAGACTGTTTAAAAAAAAAAAAAAAAGCCTCTGGGTGTTAACCATAAAAGTGTATTTGCAACATATAATTTTAATTATTCTAAAGTATTACTAGCCATGTGAAATTCATTTAAGCTTAAATATTTATATTGAGAACCTCTCAATATCTATAGTGCCATCTGTAACAATCTTACTCAGTGTTTTTGATAATATTTGTTCTTGCATTCTGCCTGAATTTATTCACATTTCCTTTATTTTTAAAAATCTTATTAAAGTAGAATTTAATTATATGCCCAGATGTGTTGAAAAGTATGTTTTTCAACATAATTTTATGACAATAATTATAGATGGAGACTAATATAGGAAAGCCATATTCATTTATATATGTAATTTTTGTATTCAGGGCATTAAAACTAAGTGAATTTTACAGTATTCTTTCAAACCATGGAGTTTCTCTGTATAAACTGCATTGAGGAACTATGGGAACTCAGTCTTTAAAAGCTTTTGTATTAACTCAGGTTTTATCTACACATCATGGTTTTAAATTAAAACAGGAAAAAGATATATCATTTATTTACACTTCACAAATTGATATCATATTCATCTTTTAATTGTGCAAGCCCACACAAGTGGTAACTTGAGGACGCTGGACTTGTCACCATGTCTCTTAGCTGCGCTCAACAACATGAGCCCTGCATTAGCACTGATTCATTTTTCGGACACATTAAAGGCAAACCAGTTTAACATGTCCTCCCTCCACACACACACACACACACACACACACACACACAAACACTGTTTTCTGCATTTCACAACTGATAAGCCAGTAGCTGAATACAGATCTTGTAGATGTCTAGCAAAGCTATGAAGTGAAGGGCACAGGTACAGAGAGGCGGAGGAGAAAGAAAAGGCATCATGAAGACCTATCCTGAGGCCGGAACCCCACGGTCCCAGCTGAAGGCTGTAAGGAAGGACCCAAATGCCCGTCAGCTGCAACATGTATCGCACCCCCAACTAGGCAGGCTGGGAAGTAGTGACACTAGCTCCTGCAGTGAGCCATGTCAGGCAGAGCACACCTGACTGGGCCAGCACCTTTTTAGAGGTTTCCCAGGAGCATGGAAGAGAATCTGAGTTTTCTACACCAATGAAAGATCATGGAAGCTCACTGAGAGAGGCTTACAAAAAGCTGGGTCCTGTGATTGTAAAAAGGGAGTGACATACTAGGAGGCCGATACAGAAAAGCAGCTGGAGCCATGTCTTCTCCCTGGATACCAGCATGGAGGACTGGCCTCACCCCAGGCCCATACATATCAACACACAATTTAGAGATACAAAACACAAATTCCAGGAGTCAGATACCCTCCTGGATGCAGCTCTTATGCCCCAGAAGGAATTCCACAAAGGAGGGGAGAGAAAATTCTGAACTGATAGACTACATCAGTAATGGATATGTTTTGTTTGTTTTGTTTTTTTGCTGTCAGGCAAAATAAATTATTACAGATAAAGTTGCAAGAAGTACCCCTAAATACATAAAATGTGTAAATTAATTTCTTTTAAAAAATAAGTGTATTTCTCTGAATTTTAAATCAAAAGCATCCTATCTCAAAGGTAAAAAAATTATTAAAGGAGCAATAATTCTTTGAGAGCATTTTGTAAAACATACTACTTCCCAATTCCTTGACCTAAATCATAATTTCATAATGTTTGAGAAAACACCCAGTTTTCTATCAGACTTTTCTTCTATATACCAACATTTAGGGAGTACTTCATTTAACACTCCTAAGACATGTGAAACGTGTTCTTGTTTTTCAGACTTTCCATACAAACAATGTTCTAGTGTTGAAATGAGAAGGTAGGGAAGGGATATTTGCCACCCCAATATTATAACATGCCTCCCACAGCCTTACAAAATAATATGTTTTAAAAAACCCATAAGTGAGGATGGAGAATTGGGGAAATATAACTCTTCCAGAGATAATACAATACAAAATATGACAGTGAAACGTAAGTCACGGTTCTTTATTTTTTCCTGACAAAGTATAAACTTTATAGATATTTTTATCGAGAGAAAACAAAAATTGGAGTCAACCCATGATTGCCATCTAGTGGAGAGATCCAGCACTACCATGCGAGAGTTTTTTGTCCCTCAGTTTAAATAAAAATGCCTCCCGAGTCCTCATGCACTCCTTCCATTATTTAATAATCTTTGTTGCAAATAAGCTTTGTCTCTCAGCTGACCTAAATCCCCTGCATTATCTCCTATAGATACCGTGAAGAACCGCGGCCATGTAGTGAGCTATAATGTTTTACGTAGTCAAATTATTAAATCGTGCCTGTGTCTGTGACTACCTTTCCAGGTTAATAAGTTCGACATTATTTTACATTTTCACCAAATTCCTATGTTCCAGCTCTTAAGTTTTCAAACTTCTTAAAACTTGGTTTGTGCTTTGTGGGTTTTGGTAACTTCTACTTTTGTTTACTCACTCTATGCGCAGGTTGTCTGTCTTATGCTTAGGAACACCCCTGGGCCTTCAGGAGGGCAGGTCTGGGTCTGAGGGGTCCACAGCCTCAGTCACTCCTGGAGAAACCCTCGGCGTCCTGGAGGTCGGACCCGTTGGGCTCCAGCACTCGCGGCCAGTTGCCAAGGAAAACAAGTCACAATGGAGAGGTTCCAGAACTGCACGTGCGTGGGGGGAGGGGATAGCGTGAGCACGTAAACCCACCAAATTAGCCCACTATACTTGAATGAAAAAATCATTTTGAAATGTTCAAAATACTGGAAAATTTCCCTTTTTGATCACCACATTCTACAATCTCGATTTCCTCTTCACGGTAAGAGTTGTGAAAGATACTCCTTTCCCTTACACATGTCCTCCACAAACGGTCAGCCAGAAAATCCTGCCAGGTCTACTTTCAAAATAAATCAAAGATGACCACTTCTCAACACTCCGACTACCCAGAATAAAGTTCGAGCCAACATCATCTCTTCACTGAATTTTTGTGGTAGCCTTTTAGCTGACCCCCTGGCGGTGCTCAAGCCTCCCTTCACTGTATTCTCAACACATGCCAGAATGACGCGGCCAGCCGGTCAGATCAGACACTTCTTCCCTGGCCCAAAACCGTCTCGGGACTGACTCCTAGCACTCAGCGTAAATGCCAAAGTCTTTGCTATGACCTCCAGGACTTTCAGAAAATGCCCCCCTTTCTTTCGACCTCATCTCCTACACTCTTTCCTGAGTTCACTCTGCCCAGGCTCTACTGGCCTCTCGACTACTCCTCACACAATCAAACCTCCGGTCTCAGAGCTTTTGCTCTGACTGTCGCCTCTGCATGGAAGGTTCTTCCCACCCCTACCCCCGCCCCCATACTTTCATGGCTCACTCTCTCTCATAACTTTCAGGTCTTTTTTCAAGTCACCTCCCTGGAAATCCTATATAAAATACCATTCCTCCTCCAATTTAATATTTTCCTTCCTTGAATTATTTTTTACTCCTTAGCATTCATAACCTACCAGGAAATATTTTGCCTGTTTATTTTCTGTATTATTTTTCTATTACTATTTTGACAAATTATCACAAACTTAACAACTTAAACCAACATAAATTTACCATCTCACGGTTCTGTAGATCCCAGGTCCAGTGGGCTTGGCCAACTTCTTTGCTCTAGGTCTCACACCGCTGAGATGAGTCTTGGCGGCGGAGCTCTTCGCAGGAGACCCTAAGAAAACTGCAGTAGAAGATCTACTGTTTTCCTCTTGCTTCAAATCTCTTTTAACTACCCCTTCAGCCTCATCACTCCTGCTGTCCTCTTCCGCCACATCTCTTTGACTCCAGCTGAAAAAAATGCTGTGCTTCTGAAGACTCAAGTGATTGGACTGGGCCCACCTGGATAATTCGGGATACGCTCCCTATTTGAAGACCGTTACCCTTAGTTAATTGGCAAAGTCCTACCGTGGCAATATTTAGGCTAGGGTTTGATTGAATAGCCAGGTGTTGGGAATCCTGGGGAACCACCTTTAGAATTCGCCCTACCATGTTGTCAGATGATCCCAATAGAATATCAGTCCCAGGAGGGCAGGAATTTTTAGCTTTGTGCAGCATTGTATCTCCAACATCTAAAAAGAGTCCTGGGAAAAGTAGACAAACAGCAACTAAATGTTGAACGAATGCATCTGGAACTAGGATTCTTAAAATGACGATGTGTGCTCTGTAAAGAGATGCACGGAAAATGTGTAGTGTGCATGCATAGCACTTTTTTTTTTCCTGAGAAGAGGATACATACTTTAAGAAAAAAAGATTTTATTTATTTACTTTTAGACAGAAGGGGAGGGAGGGAGGAAGAGAGGGAGAGAAACTTCAGTGTGTGGTTGCCTCTCACATGCCCCCTACTAGGGACCTGGCCTGCAACCCAGGTATGTACCCTGACTGAGAATGGAACAGACAATCCTTTGGTTCACAAGCTGGTGCTCAGTCCACTGAGTCACACCAGCCAGGGTAGAAAACATACTTTTCATCAAATTCTCAAAATGCTTGTACTTCCCAGTTTGCTGGGGATAATCCTCACTTATGCCTCTTCTCTCAGAATAATTAATTTGACCCCATGTACCCTCTCAAAGTGTTCAAATTTGGATGATATATTTTATGATTATCCTAGATTCTAAAAGGTGTCCATGGCCCAATACAAGTGTAAACTGTTCTGATTTCTCCAAGCTTCTATGTGGCACTGTATTTAAACTTAGACAGACATACATCTCTTTTTTCTCATAAAATATATATGCTCTCCCTTGAAAACACATGTGAAGGATTTTTACAATTAAGACAAAGACTAAGTAGATCCCGACTCTCAAAACTCACCAATTAACTATCTCACCAAAATTCCATGTCACCTCAAATTATAAATATGAGAAATGGCTGTGGATATGAAAGCAATATGTGACACAGAATTTGGCCATATGGCCTTAGATGTCTTGCATATTATATGAGTGATACAAAAAATACAGAGTTTTTAATAGCTATAGTTTAAAGCTGCATACATGGGAAATACTTCAGTTGCCCTAAAGCCTTCCTTTTACTTATGTATTGGGGAATATTAGCTTGATTAGGAAATCTAACAGGTATTTCTTTTCTTTTTTTCTTTTTCTTTTTTTGGCTTGTTTTCCTTGTCTTTATGTTCTGTTGTTATAAAAATTTTAGATTTTATTCACTTTCTCTTGGGGAAATTGGGTTATGGCCTCACTGTCTGATCACTAACTCCACCTGCAAATTTAAGAGCAAAATATGGCCTCTGTTGAGAAAATTGCCTAAACGATTAAGGAGTTAAGGGACTTTGTATAGTTTCATAAATCTTCCTTCCCCACTCCCCTACTCTACCCCAAATGGCTTCTACAGACTTTTTTAATCTTCTGTTAAATGCAAATAGTTTCTAATCAGCCACTCAAAGCAAGAAATCCGAATGTGTATTATGTTTCAGCTGTAAAGAATGCATCTGCTGAGATTATAAATTCTATTTTAAATTACATGAACAGAGCAAGATACCTCAGGAAGAATTAAGAGTGAAATAAACATGTTCATCACTTAAAGCACATAATTCCTTCAAGATCCTCTTTTGCTCTTGGTCCTATTGTTCCTCTGCCATGGTCATCTTTACCAATCTGTGCCTACAGACCCACTTTTCCCTGTTATGTTCAGAAAAAATCTGCGTTCTTCATTAGGGACCCCAGAGAAGCAATTGCCCATTTTCAGTGTTCTAAGGACACAGCCCTAAATGCCTCTAGCTACCACTGATCAGTCTCTGGGATTGAGAAAACAAGCCATTTTTGAGAAGAAGAAAGAAGAAAAGTAAGAAGGAAGAAAAAAGAAGAAAGAAGGAAGAAGGAGAAGAGAAGGAAGGAAGAAAGGAAGGAAGGAAATTAGTTCATTCTTTGTGGTGTGAATCCCAGGATATAGAGTTCTGAATGGGTTAAGCTCACTTGTGGCCAAGACAGCTTTGTGATCCTCCAACAGGCCATAGTTAGTACCCAGTCCAGAAGTCACTGAAGGTGACCTGGAGCAGCTTTAAAACACAAAGGAACTGACAGAATTGTTCAGAAAGTTTTCATCTGTGCCTCAAAACATCTTCTTCAAAAGCAACTGCAGAAGGAATGATAACATCACATGCAGAGGCAAAATGCTGTCTGTTTTGTAAACGGTGGGAAGTGTCTCTGCTCCAAGATGAATTGCTAACCAATAAACTCATCAGGGCATGAGCCAAACCTGGCCCCACCCGGTGTTCCACTTCTCTCCCTTTATCCTCCCCATGCCTACCTTTTTTTTTTAAACTGATGGTAAAATACCTATAAATATTTATCATTTTAACCATTTTAAGTGTACAGTTCCATGACATTAAGTACATTCACATTGTTGTGCTACCATCACCACTATCCACCCACAGAACTCTTCTCATCTTGCAGAACTAAAACTCTGTGCCCATTAAATGTATTCCCCATTCTACCGACTCACTCACAGCTATATTCTTAAATTAACTTGTTTATTAAAATCCTCTGTTTTCTAAAACTGGGGGGAGGGTTGATGGATAAGAATGTATCTCTAGTATGTATATCCTCTGCTATTGAAAATCTAGATAAGCTACCACAATCTATTACCATATCAGTCAGGGCTATTTTGTTTGGCAATGGCAGAACCCCAACTCAAATTTTTTTTTCATTTATTTATTTATTTATTTATTTATTTTTTTATTTTAGATTATTCAGTACAGTTTCAATCTTTTATTCCCATTCCAGCCCACCCCCCCATCCCTCCCCACCTCCCTTCCAACTCAAATTTTTAGAGAGTAAATACAAAGGGAAAAAAAACATGTCAATTGCTTCACATAACCCTGGGAAGGGCAGAAATCCATCTGAGACTTATAAACAACAGCAAGAATTGAAATATCTTCTCTCTGTAGACTACCTATGTTCTCTACTCTAATGGATGTCAGCAGAGGGGTAGGGTTATATGGCTCCCCAGGGGACATGGGCATGTCTGGAAACATTTTCAGTTGTTACAACTGGGAAGTGCTACTGGAATCTAATTGTCAGGTGCCAAGGAAGCTGTTAAACATCCCGTAATGCACAGGACAGCCTGCACATCAGAAAATTTTCTGGCCCCAACTATCAATAGCACCAAAGTTGAGAGAGACTGGTCTACTCCATAGCTAATTCTCCCATATACTCAGCAGCATAAAATTTCCAAGCCAGTACCTTCATCTGGTAGTCTTACCATCAAAAAAGGACCAAAATGTCTCCCTAGCATCAATTTTTAAAATTCTCAGAGAAGGCCTCTAATTAGACTTATTTGAGTCAATTGCCAATGGCCTACAGCCAGAAAAGGAGGGGTAACAGGGAGAGAGGGCCCGGGAAGGTCTTTCAAAGCTCCTTTCCTTATATGGGTGCCATTCTCAGCGGGGGGGAATTACAAAACACTGATAGATATTCCAAACAGTGTGTGCACAGAATAGAGTGTCCTTGGTGTAACTACACTTTTGTGAAAGGTCTCAGTGTTTGCTCTCTAGAGCAAATTTTCTAAGATGCAAAAATCTATAACTGGAGCAGTTATTGCACTTATGTGCTTTTTGTAACCAGCTAGAGGGTTTAATATCTAGTTTTAAGCAGAAATCATTTGCCTAAAACATAAATTAATTCAAGTAAAGAGGCATGCAAAACAAGGGGGAAAGCATAGATATTTATAAGGTTCAGTTGGAAATTGGCAAAAATAATGAATCTTTATGTCTACAGTGATAAGTTTGGACTTCTCTCCTCTTAGTAGCTCCATCTTCTGTTAGATTGCTTGCAGATCCACTGAAATTAGATGTCAGTGTAAATTATGGTACAGACCGACTTACTAGCTAAGGCTATGAAGGGTAGCTGCATAAAAACAAGGTGCTATTGAATGTAATTGCTTCTGATCTTAAAATTCTTAGGTGACAAAATTGATGCTGATGTGGTATTTGCATCAGGTAGTCCTTTTAATTGACACTGACTCACTCGGGGACATTTTTTTTTCTGAGTGGTTTTATTTTTTTTATTCTTCATTCTTAAGTTCCAGAAGAGGAAAGTCAGCAGCTTATAACTTGGATAGATCGCAGAGGCGAATGACACTATGTGATTGTATATAGAGAAAGCGGAGCTTTCCAAACTTCTTCCACAGCCTGGCTCATGGCCGTGTGAAGTCTGAAGTGAGAAAATGAATTTGCGTAAAGAACATTTGGAGATAATACTTGGGAAGAAGTTAGCATTTTCTTGAAGCCCGCTAAATTAGGAAGAAAGCCCCATTTGCAAACATTTTCTTTCTTGTCTATTTCAATTACGAGGAAGATGAAAAAGCATGACCCACGGGGCCTGGAGCAAAGAGATGCATGGTTCTGTCTGCTCATTTAAATACTTAACAAGCCACAGGGAAAAGAGAAGACAGCCCATTCCACTGCCCATAACATATGTCAGGAAGTCATAAAAATAAATCATACCACGGATGGCTTGTGAATGTTGCTGAGCCTCCTATGAGACGTTGGTGCTTGTTCTCGAGCCAAACATGCAAACAGTTCAACTGTCTGTCTAACATTTGTTTGTCCCCGGCCATGAGAAACACTTTTCAGAAAATGGAGAGGATAATCAGCTAATTCTTACCATACCTTTATGGCAAAGTTATATATAATATTCTAAGTAATAAATTTGTTCTCTTATAGAACTTCTTTGAGTTAAAGGAAGATATTTGAGTAATATTTTTAGACTTAGAAAAACTATAACTTCTGAAGGAAAAGATAAGGACCTTCCTTTATATTTTATATAGATCAAATTAAAAAATATTGCCTATAGATGAAGGTCTCTGGGAATCTAATATTGAGCATTAATCAGGGCATTTGTTGAATAAAAAAATAATGAATGAGTTTTTATTTTCTGCTCTATAATACTTAAATTTGACTAAAACTGCAAAGCAGTGTGTTTCAAATATTTCCAAAAATCGATCTAACTGCCTATTTGAGGAAATACTTGTTTAGACTGTAACATAAAAGCTAGAAAATGAGTTCTATGCAAGAAACTGGAAACTTCAAAGCAGTTGTTTTGCTCCCAAAACTGTAACGCAACTGCAAGGAATTTTGTGCCTGTTCCCACCCAAAATGTGAGTAGTGTCAGGTGATCAACGTTGCTTGTGACACATTTTACTTTGTCTCGCACTTCCTCAGTCTGACGAGGACTATTAGGCAAGAGGGGCGAAACTGAGGAGAACAGAAGTAAAATCAAAACATGTCTACTTTACGCTAAAGAAATACAATATTGCTTGACTCTAGCAGTCATCCATTCCTGCCTGACATGCAGCTTCCTAGCCACCACCCCACTCTACCCCACCCCCAATTATCGCTGGCAGTCCCAAGGGATGGTCCCATATGTTTAGAATAAGCCTTCCTGACCACCAAGGGGGCATCTGACTTCTCCTGCCCTGCTCTCCTGTTGCTTCTTCTATGCTAAGCCTTCCCTTGTTTCACTGTCTCCAGCTTTAATTAACATACCCTCATAGTCACCTGGACTCATGTTGTGAGATCTTTCCTACATGAAGAACCCATATACTACCAACTGGCCCTTAACAAACCTGTCTGGGGCCAGGCCTTGGCATGGTAACACCAGCAGCATCTCTCAGAGGTAGTAGTGCCTAATGCTTGTTCTACTGGGCCTGGAAACTGGCTGCTGCTGTTGCCTAGTCGTGCCCATATGGGGACGGCATCACTTCTGGGGGGCGGGATCATGGATAGGCTACAGCTGTGTGTGTGTTCTCTAGCTTGTCTGCAGACACCGAACCAGGCCAGGTTCTACCCATGTGTACAATCGTGTCCTCTCCCCCATGTATGGTGCTATGTTATGTCCACACCAAAACAGAGTTGTTTCATGATTCCAGTAGCTGACTGACTTCACATTACCCTCACCACTGATTCTGGAGCATTATTTTTAGAGCGAATTTTGAGGCACTGATTCTATTGAGAAATAGGTTTTTCCCATGAAGGTGTAACATCCCCACACGTGGACTCCTAGTGGTTCCTGTGCCAGAACAGCACATGCATGGCCATGTGGGAAACGTAGCTGGGGCTTCATCCACAAGACCTGGAAGTGAACACTCCAGGGTTCACCTTAAATTCAATATTTCAAATTAAAAAAAATTCTCATTAATTTCATGAGATGTGCAGAAAGATATAACAAATAGTGAAATGCTCTTAAGAAACCAACTAAAACAAGAAAAATAGAAAGAAAAGAAACCAACTAAACAAAAAGAAATCTGAAGAACATGTCTTTATAGGAAGAATGGAATTCCAGACTCCTTGAAATAAAGTATGTTAAAACAATCTCATAATTTCTCTCTCTCTCACACACATACACATACACATAACTGGTTACATTCACCCAACACCATTTCTAAGCACACCTGGTGTTTATTTTCTTATTTTTTTTGCCTTCAAGACATTCTTCTCTGTGAGTCCAATGATAACAATAACCAGCTGTAACCAGATATGACTTTCCCCCATTCCCCCACCTCTCCCTTTTCCCATCTAAATAACACCTTTCACTTCACTGGTCTCCTTGTCAGGTACAGATACCTTATCAAACTATTAGGAAATAAGCTATAAAACACTTCAAAGTAATTTTCAAGGCCACAGAATCACAACAAAGAAATTAAATTTTTAAGCATCAAAGAATTCCACATACTTAATCACTAAAGCTGCATGTGGGGGGCGTTAATTATATCTAACATCTTTGGGGAAGGAGGAGGCTTGATAATACAAGAATTCTTCTGCTTCAAGAATCACTGAAGATAAAATAATTATGTTTTAAAGGACACAAAAGTTAATGGGATGTATTGATTGTATTTGCTTCTTTGGACCAACTATTGTTTCCCATGGTAAATATGCAGAATTAAGGTCTTAAGAGCTTAAATACACCTCCACTTTCTTTCTGTAAAAATCCCTGCCTCCATTTCAGCTGTTTAAATCAGGCATGCAGTTTGCTTTGCTACTCAGGACAGCTCAAGCACAGCTAAAAGACTGAATCTTCATTCAATGACCTGAGATGGGTGCCCTCTTTCTGCAAGGTATAATACAGTTTCTTCAAACTGATAATTGTCACCAGAAGGAATTCATATTAAAACCTTAATCATGATGCAAAATTCTCAGTAAAAGCCGTAATTTGTGCAACCTGATGTATCTGTCAGGAACATATACATTAGTCTTACCTGCTCCCGACACAGAGGACAGTCACCTATTCTGCTGTTTTGGTCTCTTGTTTTAATGATTAGAACTATTTCCATCATTTCCTTCCACTCCGCTTCTAACGTCCTCCTGCTGTCATTTATCTAAAAGCTGAACACTAACAAGGAAACCCAGTTCATGCTGAATTTTAGTTTCCTTTGGGATTTTCACCACTAAAACTGAATCTTTCTCTTTTCTATCCCCCCTCCCTTTTTTTAATCTTACCCCCTTAGTTTTATTACATTTTCCAACAGAACTCAGTGATCACAGTTATAAAACTGATTCCAAAAGATAAATAAGCAGTCCAAGCCATTCCAGGAGGTCCAGATGACAAAGGACCCAAGCTCAATGCCTATTTAATTCCAGTCAGAACAATGGCTCCACTATGGAAATTTGAAACAAGTCCGTGAGGTCAAATCCACTCCCAATTACCAACCAGTCACTAAACGAACATTTTTCATACAGCAATTTGGTGTCTGCCATGGACCTTTGCCAAAGGCCAGACTAAAAACAACAAAAAAACCACACAAACAAAACTGAAAGCATTCCCAATCTTGTTTACATTCAGGTCTACTTAGCCATCACTTCTGGATGTGTTATTACTGAGGAACCAAGAAATAAGACTTCAGGAAGGGGAGGAGGGAAGAAGGAGAATGGCAGGTAAAGGAAGAAAAATTGCCCATCTCACCAGCACACAAACCACCGCCTAAAGAAAGAAGAAGTCAGACAGCTCTAGTAAAAAAATAAAAGTCAAGATTCTCTGAGACAGGACTGAAAATAAAATTAAACCATGAAAGTCAAATCAATATTTATAAAAGACTCAACTTTGGTTACCTCTTTTAAAAATGTTTAATTTAATGCAAAAGCTACAATTTAATTTTCATAAATATATTCTAGTGTATTTTTCTTTTGTTTACAACTGCAAAAATTTTAAATTGCTTTCTCACTCAAATCACATTCAGCTCTTTCACAATCTTAGGAAGCAAGTAAGATTAATTTCTAATAAAAATTGACAATCAAAACACAAAACATATATTTGTTAATTACCTGTCACAAAATGTAACACCAAGGTGGCTCAACAAATTATTACATTGAACCTCAATAAAAACTTTTCTATACTTAAGATTTAAAACACTACTGAAGGCTGTGCTCCTTCAGGCAGCAAATGTAACTGTAGCTATTCTGTGATGGAACCAGCAGCAGAGAGAAGGACTGAGCACCCTCCTTGAAGAGATTAATTCTTCTCACATGGAAATAACTATAGTATCTAAATGTCATTCAATGGTATATAAGCTTCAC
This sequence comes from Trachops cirrhosus, assembly GCA_028533065.1. Taxonomy (NCBI): domain Eukaryota; kingdom Metazoa; phylum Chordata; class Mammalia; order Chiroptera; family Phyllostomidae; genus Trachops; species Trachops cirrhosus. The sequence continues at coordinate 148,010,085 of CM052541.1, forward strand.
TGGCCCATAAAAATATCACTTTCCTATAAACGAAAAACAGGATTAAGATCAAAGAATAAAGGCCATATTTTTAGAAGTTGGAGATGAATTATTTAAAAATATGTGAGTTGAATAAGCTGAACCAAAAAAAGAAGAAAGAAAAAAAGGTTTTATCCAGTCTTTGCTTGGAATATGTATGTGTTTTATTACATACTATATATTTGCTTTTACATTTTAAGTATTAATTTCTAAATTTTTAGATATTTAGAATCTAGTGAAAATTAAATACCTCTTTCATATAATTTTTTTTGGCTGATTCTCTGGCCTAGCTACCACATTTTTAGTAAAAAGGTGAGGACTTTTAACATAAAATCTCAGGACTTCTGGTAAGTGAATGAAATAAAAAGGAGTTTCAATTACGTAAGACTTTCCTCGATACTGCGGGTGTAGACAGTGAAGAAGGGCAACACTGCCGGGTGACAGGCAAAGCTCTTGAAGTCAGACCTGGTTTGAGTTCTCTGTGCACTTCTCAACTAACTGTGCAGCACGGCCACGTCGGGTCTCCTTTCTGCGACTGGATTTCCATGTGTGAAACTGGGATGATAATGCCTGCTTTGCAGGATGGTTTAAGGTTTAGGAATAACGTGTCAAGGGGCCAGCACAAAGCTTGGCACTGAGACAGATACTTAAAGGATAATAAAGAATAGTTCTGATTCCGATTATCTTCTTTTAAGATTATATTCTACAAAAGTTAAGGCAAATTCTAGTTGCTTGATTTAGTTGGTTAAACACAAAATTAGACAGAAAGATGTTACTTCGATAAACTCTTAGAAGAGCAAAGTAATGTTTGGAATAGTGTCCTCACCACATCATCAATTCAGAACCATTAAAAACCAGCATTTATCAGCACTTCGAACGCAGAAGTGCGGCCCCTCCAACTCTGTTTAATAATGCCTCAGATAAACTGTAAATTTTATGTATCCAGATTCGCCAGTTAATATTGGCATATGCTGGGCATATTTGACTTTATTAAATCTAGGTATTGTGAATTGTTTTGCTATAGCCCTAGAGTTTCATATACCTTCTGCTGCAATGTAGGTACTCAATAACTTTATTGTTGAATAAACTAGAAGAAGCAATTGAAAACTACAGAATATCAGAAACATGCATATTACTAGTCTAATATCTTCATATAAACAATGGTTTCACTTTTAGTATTTCATGGTTTCAACAATCAATGAATATTCACTGAATGCCTACTCTGTGTAAGGCATTGTACCTGACACCTGGGATAACAAAGTTAACCAGATAGACAAGGTCTTAAATTAGGTAATAGAGGTACAGTGCCTAGCACATAATAAGCTCTCAGTAAAGGAGAGCTGTAGAAGTCACAAAACAGGCATGGAGAGGTTCATACCAATCTTTCTTTCTCCAGATAGCTAGGTATAGATTAGATAGATAGAGAGATAGATAGATAGATAGATAGATAGATAGATAGATAGATAGACATATACATATAGATGATATAGATAGATATAGATATATACATATGGCACATATACATGGCATGCACATACATACTCCTAAAATCTTTAATGTCTGACATTCACAAGAAAAAAAATGAACTTTTGTGAGACTATTGTTCACTTTTATTTGCTTCTTCAAACGGTAGACTATGAATAAAATAACCTTTCAGATTAATGAATAAGTAGTTGCTACGATCAAAGAATCTCCAAGAATCTTCAAACTTTCTGTAAATTGGCAGCATTCTGCTCAAGCTGCTTAGTTCCCACAGAAGTGACACTTTGAAGTTGACAAGGTGTTCACAGACAAAGAAAGCATCAGTTTACTAAAAAAACATTACTTTAGTTTTACTCAAGACCTAGTTAAGATTGATTTGGAAAGAACAAAGCCTGGGTTTCAAAAACCACTGCTAGACACTACAAGATAAACTCCTTCCTAATGAGTGATGGCCAAAGGCTCCCAGTGTGGCAGCTTCAAGGATATTGATACATCTCTGCCTCTCATTGTCTTGTCTTAGGTAGTTGAGCACAAGACAAAGTTACTCTGTTGAACAATTACTAGTCAATACAGTGAAAACACTCTCCTTCCCATGAGCATGACTTGGGAAGCAGTACATGGTTAAATGTGTGAGCTCAGGAGGCAGAAAAAAACTGACTCCAAAACTGACATCATTCTATATTGATAGTAATATTAATAGCTAGCGCCAGACATTGCACTAAATCCTTCACATTCGATATCTAACTGACACACTAGAAAGAAGGCCAGTGTGTACCAATGAGTGGATCTGCTTCACCACTTAATAACTGGTGGGGGAAATATCTGTCCTGCATTCTTGTTGTTTCCTTCCACCTGAAGGGATTTCATTAGCTTCAACCTTTGGGCCTCTCTCCGTTGCCTCACTTATCCCTGGGGATGGATGGCATATCTGGTAGGAGAACTTATTAGGGGAAAGTGAGAATGCAAGGCTGGACACCTGCCCTTTTTCTCTCTCAGGAACGGACTCACCAACAGTGAGCACATCTTGTCAGCTCCATCGTGCCCTACCTCTTACAGAACACCACCTTCATGTGGAAAGGTCTGCCTACGCTAGCCAGGCTATGCTTGAGTTTTGTTCTTAGCAAGTTCAATTGTCCACCAAAATAAACCATATTCTAATATGTCAGTCAAAAATGTGATATTTTGACTTTCCATGAGCTGATATTTTGACTTCCTTGTCAATTGGTTCAGAACTTGGGAAAAGCAAAGTGATATTTTAGAGGATATTCTCCAAAGGTATATAGTAATCTTACAGTGCTCTAATTTTCTTGTCTTTAAAATGAGACTAATCATAGTACCTATTCATAGACTCATTGTGACCATAAATAATACCTGTAGAGTAAGTAGAAGGCATATAGTAATCACATAATAAATAGTAGCAATTATAACTATTGATAATGTCATCATTACTATTTTTATTATGACTAAATGGTTTACCAGATCAGTTCCTCATCTAACATTCTACAGGTTTCTGTTAATATTAAAGTTACTTTATCTTGGAGCTAGTTACATTCTGAGATTTAAAAATGGTAATAATAATAACATGTGGATTACAGGATTTACCTGAGAATTATATATGGGTATATATGTAGAAGCTGCAACAAATTATCCAGGAGATCTAGCTGCCATAATTAATAAAGGTAGCTACACTAAACAACAGATTTGATGTAATGAAACAACCTTATATTGGAAGATGTCATCTAGGACATTTATAGCTAGAGAGAAGAGAAATCAATGCCTGGCTTCAAAGCTTCAAAGAACAGTTTGGATCTCTTTAAGGGCTAACACAACTGGTGACTTTAAGTTAAAGCCAACACTCATTTACCATTCTGAAAGTCCTAGGGTCTTTAAGAATTGTGCTAAACTCACTCATCTGCACTGTATAAATGGAAAAGCAAAGCCTGGGTGACAGTACATCTGCTTACAACATGGTTCACTGACTATTTTAAGCCTGTTATTGAGACCTACTGCTTCAAAAAAAGATTCCTTTCAAAATATTGTTGCTCATTGGCAACGTACCTGGTCACCTAAGCACTCTGATGAAGATGTACAATCACCTAAATGTTGTTTTTATGCCTGCTAACACTCCATTCATTCTGCAGCGCATGGATCAAGGAATAATTCTGAGTTTCAGGTCTCCTTACTTAAGGCGTACATACATTTTGTAAGGCTATAGCTGCCAATGATAGTGATTCCTCTGATGGATCTGGGCAAAGTAAGTTAAATACCTTCTGAAAAGTATTTATCATTCTAGATGCCATTAAGAATATTTATAATTTGAGGGAAAAGGTCAAAATATCAATATCAACAGGAGTTTGAAAGAAGTGGATTATGACCCTCATTGATGACTGGAGGAGCTCAAGACTTCAGTGGAGGAAGTAACTGCAGATGCTGTGGAGAGAGAAAGAAAACTAGAATTAGAAGTGGAGCCTAGAGATGTGACTGAATTGCTGCACTCTCATGACAAAACTTTAACAGAGGATAAATTGCTTCTTATGGATGAGCAAAGAAAGTAGTTTCTTGAGATGAAATCTACTCCTAGTAAAGATGCTGTGAAGATTGTTGAAATGACAACAGAGGATTTAGAATATTATATAAGCCTTGTAGATAAAGTAGTGATAGGACTTGACAGGATGGCCTCCAGTTTTCAAAAAAGTCATAGTGTGAGTTATATGCTGTCAAACAGCATCACATGCTACAGAGAAATCATTTGTGAAACAAAGAGTAAATCAATGCAGCAAACTTCACTGTTGTCTGTTAAGAAGGTATCACAGCCACCCCCACCTTCAACAACAACCACCCTGATCAGTCAGCAGCCTCAACATCAAGGCAATACCCTCCACCAGCAAAAAGATTATAACTCACCAAAGTCTCAGTTAATAGTTGGCATGTTTTAGCAATTAAGTATTTTTAATTAAGGTATGTACATTGTTCTTCTAGACATAATGCTATTGCACTCTTAATAGACTACAGTATAGGGTAAACACAATTTTTATATGCTTTGGAAAACCAAAAATTTCATGGAATTTACTTTATTCTACATAATGGTCTTGAACAAAACTCACAATATCTCCAAAGCACACCTATATAAACATCAATAAGGCAAAGTAATTCAGAAAGTCAAGTTTCCTCTCATTTCATCTGAGTATCTTGTCTGAAGTCTTGACATTTTAAGCTTTTTCTAGACTGAGTTTTAACCCAGTGCTAAAGGCAACACAGTTTTGTATTTCTTTCTGATAAATAAAAAAAAATGATGAATATTTTCAAGTCTCAGTCTGGTCATATAGCACGTACACAAATATACAGAAAAGGAAAGCATGATCTCTTTGAATGGAATTGAACTAAAGGGCATGTACATTAAACAGTTCTAGTAAAATGTACACTAAATCTTCAAAACACAAAAAGGGAAATAAACATTCTATCAATCATGACTCTGAAAACAATTTTAATTCACACTAAAGGTTTTATTAGCTTTTCAACACTATAAACTTATATTGGTCTTCAATGACACATGTTCAAATGAAAATCATAATCATGCAAGTTGATTGTTCACTTAAAAGTACAAAATTTTAAGTAAATTGGAAGAGCTTTCCTTCCCAAAGGGGCAAGAGCTGAATGGATATATCAAGGGCTACACTTCCCCAGTTGTTATGGGAGGTCTGTCCCAGCCACGTTGGAGAGATCTTGCAGAGACACCATGAATTCCTTGATACGTCAGAAAGGCAATTAGTAATAAATAACAATTATTTATAAAGAAAGGAAATAGGAAGACGGACAAAACTGAAATAACCCCCTCTGGCATAGAAAAATTAAAATTAGTCAGTGTAAAAGGATTCAACAGTGATTTCACTCCCAGCCAGATAAAAATTGGGCACTTTTTAATGGAAAACAACATAATTTCAGCTTTCTACAACTATTACTGAAAGTGTCCAACATATGATGCAAAATGATTAGATCTACAAAGAAATAGGAAAATGTAATCCCTAATCAAGAAAAACAAAAACAGTCAAAAAAAAAAAAAAAAAAAACAGAAATAGGCACCCAAGATTTGCAGTTAGAACTAGCAGCAAAGAATTTAAAATAACTATTATTAATGGGTTCAAAAACCTAAGATTGGCATAAAGAGTGAATAGACAAATAACCTAAAAAAAAAATAAAAAAGAACCAAAGGAAAATTCTAGAACTAGAAAATACTATCTCAGAAATGAAAAATGCAAAGGATGGGCCACATATCAGATTGAAGGCATTAAAGGGTAAGTGAACTTGGAGAAGGATCAATGAAATTAATCAATCTGAAAAAGAGAGGAAAAAGAATAAAAATAATAAAAAGCTTAAGCAATTAAACCCAATTATTACAAGTATATAATGGTATTCATGGTTTTCATTTGCATTTCTCTAATGGCTGCGGCTGTTGAAATCTTTTATTGGGCTTATCTCTCATCTGTACATCATCTTTCATCAAATGACTCCCCATGTGTTTCACCAATTTTCTAACTGGATTGTTTTTAGCATTTTGCTGTTGACTGTTGAGAGTTATTGATATATATTCTACATATTAGTCTTTTGTAAAATATGTAATTTGTGAGCCTTTTCTCCCAGGATGCAGCTTGACTTTTATCCTCTTACCAGGATCTTTTACACAGCAAAATATTTTTCACTGTGATGAAGCCCAATTTACCAAATTTTCCTTTTATGAATTGTGTTTTTAGTGTCAAGTCTAAGAACTCTTTGTTTGTTCCTAGATAACTGAAGATTTTCTCCTATGTTGTCTCTAAAAGTTTTATAAATTTACATTTTACAATTAAGTCCACAATCCATTTAAATTAATATTTGTACAGGATGCAAGCAGGTCAAGTTTTACTTTTTTATCTATTAATGTACAATTGTTCCAGCGCCATTTGTCCAAAAGGCTATTTTGCCTTCATTGAATTGGGTATGCAACTTGGCCAAACATAACTAGGGTATCCTTTGTGAGTCAATTTCTGCTTTCTCTATTCTGTTCTCTTGATCTACTCCTCACCAATATTACACAGTCTTGATTACTATAGCTATATAATGACTCTTGAATCCAGGAAGATTGATTCCTCCCACTTTATTCTTTTTTTTTCAAAACTGTTTAAGCTGTTCTAGTCCCTTTACCTTTCCATTTAAACTTTAGAATAATCTCTTATATACCTACAAAAACAAATTGCAGGGATTTTAATAAAAATGGTATTGATCCTATGTTATTAGGGAAGAATCAACATGTTTATTATGTGGGTGTTTCAATTAATTCATGAACACAGTTTTCTTTCCATTTATTTAGGTCTTCTTTAATTTCTTATATCAGTGTTTTGCAGTTTTCAGCACCCAAGTCCTCTACAGATTTTGTTAGACTTACACCTAACTATTTTTATTTTCTTTGAGCAATTGTAAAGTGTGTTGTAGTTTTAATTAAGGCATACACATGTCTATTTCTAGTATACAGAAATGCAATTAATTTGTATATTTATTTTGTGTCCTCTGATTCTGCTAATTCACTTAGTAGGTCTAGGAGAATTCTTTTTATCCTTAATCAAGGACTTTTTTTTTCATTGCTTTTACAGAAACAGAGGAAGGGAAAAGAAAGAGTGAAAGAAATGTTGACATGAGAGAGAAACATCAACTGGCTGCTTTCTCTTATGTGCCCAGACTAGGGATCAAACCCACAACCTGGGTATGTGCCCTGACCAGGAATTGAACACACAAACTTTCTGTGTACAGGACAACGTTGCACACACCGAGCTGAGCCACACCAGCCAGTAGGAGAATTTTTCTTAATTCCTTGGGATTTCCTGTGTACACATATTATCTGCAAATAAGGACAATTTTTATTTCTCCCTTGGAAATCTCTATGACTTTTATTTCCTTTTCTAGCATTATTGCACTAACTGGAACTTCCATCATTATATTAAATTTGGTGAGAGTGGAAATTCTGGCCTTGTGTTTCTGAATTTAGATGTGAAGCATTCAATGTTTCAGTATTAAATATAAAGTTGGTTATAGGTTTTTTGTAGTCATCTTGTTCCTTGGCCTCTCAGATCCTTTGACAGTTGGGGTTCACTATGAGTATATGGCCCTTTTAGAAAACAATCATGGTAAATAATTCTTTTATGTATTGCTGAATTCTATTTGCCAAAATTTTGTTAGAATTTTTTATATCTTCATGAAGGAGGGATATTGGTCAATAGTTTTCTTTTTTTTTGTACTTTAAAGCCTTTATCTGGCTTAGTACATGAAATTAGTAGTGCCCTCTATTCTTTTTGTCTGATAGACACTATGCAGAACTAGTGTTAATCCTTCTTTAAATATTTGGGAAGTTTTTCAGTGAAACTATGTGGGCTAAAAATTTCTTTTCTTAGAAGATTTTTTTTAAGTTGCAAATCATTATCCTTTATAATTATAGAGTTATTCAAATTATCTATTTCACTTTGGTTGAGTTGTAGTAGTTTGTGTTTTTCAAGAAATTAGTTGATTTTATCTATTCTGTTAAACTTATGCTTATAAAGTTGTTTGTAGTGTTATCTTAATATTGTTTTGATATCTACAGCGTCTATGCTCCTGTTTTATTCTTGATATTAGTGTTTTTTTCTTTTCATAATTTGCCAGAGGTTCATTAATTTTCTTGATCTTTTCAAAAATCAACACTGTGCTTTTCTGACATTCTCTATTACTTTGTTTGAATAAAAAGTTCATTAATTTCTGCACTTAAATTATTTCCTCCTTCCTGCTTGCTTTCTATTTATTTTGCTCCTCTTTTTCTAGGATCTTTAGAGATGAAGCATAGATTATTAATTTGAGACAATTCTTCCTAATGTGTGCATTTAGTGCCATAGATTTCATTCTCAGCATAGTTTTAGGTAATGCCTCTCAAATTATGATGTGTTTTAGCTGCATATTCATTAAGCTTAATGCATTTTTTTTAATTTTCTTTAAGACTTTCTGTTTGAGCCATGGATTATTTAGAAATACGTTTTTTAGTTTCTAATGCTTGGAGATTTTCCTCTTATCTTGCTATTACTGATTTCCTGTTTGAGTCCATTATGGATGGAGAAAACACTCTGTATGATTTCAATTCTTTTAAATTAGTTGTTTATTTAATTATCCAAAATATGGTCTATCTTGGTATGTGTTCCATGGACACTTGAAAAGAATGTGTATTCTTCATGTGTATTCTGCTGTTGATGCATAGAGTTCTGTATTAATTAGGTTTCATTGTTAATGTTGTTGAATTCTTCTTTATCTTTGCTGAATATTTGTCTAATAATTCTATCAATTATTAAAACAGAGTTGTTGAAGTCATTATTATTATGGATTTTTCTGTCTATTCAGTTCTGTCATTCTTTGCTTCATATAGTATACAGCTCTATCATTTAATTTATACTCATCAATAGCAGAATTAATCAAAGGAGAAAAAACTGGAATTCTTACATTTTGTTGATGGGAATATGAAATGGTTCAACCACACTGGAAAATTGTTTGTTAGTTTCTTATTACATTAAAAAAATATGACTCAGAAATTTTACTCTCAGTTATATATCCAAAACAAATAAAAAAACACACACACACACACACAGAGTGAGTCTATTACTGACATACACACAAAGATTTGTATAAGTGTGTATGGCAGTGTTACAATAATCAAAAACTGGAACCAAACCAAATGTTCATCAGTACAAACTTATACAAAAAAATTTGTGGTATAATCTTATGGTGGAAAACAATTTGTCAGTAAAATATAATCACCCTCTTATACATAGAATAATATAAAAAATTGCATCAAAATTAAGTTAAACAAAAGCAACCAGGCACAAAAGTTTGTCATTTCACTGTATGTAAATTTTATCACAATAAAATTATGTCATACAGTTTTTAAATGTCTGTCTAAAAACAATAGAAGGTTGACATAATACATTTATAAAATTTGTAGTCCTCTAAAATAATTACACAAATATAACTGAAAGAAAAATGAGAAAAATATTTAATGTAAACATGATAAATGATTAAAATAGTATTTCAAAACTAATATATGTGTAAAAGTAAGCAAAACACTAAAGCTCACATAGAGTAATGGGTAAAAGTCATAAATAATTTACAAAAGGGAAAATACACTTAAGCAAACATGGCTAATTATACTCTTTTCCCACTCATCTTGCTCTTGTTTTCTGAATCCTACGACACCATTCCCAACTACTCTTGGAATGAAGCAGGTGATGGTCTATACAAATAAAGCCTTCAGAGATCTAGGTACCTCTAGGACATCCAGGAACAATTTCCAGTAGGCAGTTTTTAACATCTGGGTCTGTGGTTCAATAACACTATAGGAGCTCCAAAAGTAGACGTGGAAGTCATGAGTGTGTACATGGTGACTGAAGTTATGGGTGTAAACATGATCACCAATGGACAGATACAGAATGAAAAGAGAGGACAAGAACAGACAAGAAGGGAGAGGAGAACAGAGTGAGGAGTAGGATGTACACATGATTCATTTAAGTAGAGGAAAGCCAAGAACTTGTCTGGAGCTATTGGGAAGAGATTATCTTTGCCACTGAGTATGGACCACAGCAGGTCCTCATGTGGAGTCTGGGCCCAACACCAACATTCTGAAAGCAATGCCGAGGTATGAGCAGATCCAGAGCTGCAGCCAGACCCACCGCATGGGTTTTTCACATATGTGAGCCAATAAGTTCTTTTTTAATCCTCACTCAAGAACATGCTTATTGATCTTTTTAGAGAGGGGGGAAAGGAGGGAAAGAGAGTGGGAGAGAAACATCAATGTGAGAGGAAAACATCAACTGGCTGCCTCTTGGACACACCCGACTGGGGAACCAAACCTGCAACCTAGGCATGTGCCCTGACCAGGAATTGAACCCGTGACCTTTAGACCCATGGGACGACATTCCAACCAACTGAGCCACACTGGCCAGGGTTTGTTTTGTTTTTAATATAAGCAAAATAATATTGGGATTTCTGACACTTGTACCTGAAGATCCTGACCCTTTCTCACCAAGATGTTGAAAGTATCAAATGATAAAACTTATAAAAAACAAACTATATGAAACTCTGTCATAGAGGTTTTCCATAATCATTATATAACTCTTCTTCAGGGGCCCTTAAAGCTATGAATTCCAGACTTTCAGTACACTGTAATGCTATTTTAAACTAACTAGTTTAAGAGCCTGAGCTATTTGGGTTGTTTTTCTTCCCTACACAGGTCATGTCCCAACTAGCTGAAGGAGAAGGCCAACAGTTTGAACATTTTATTCACATTATTACTGATGGAATCTGTTACCGATAGTATCCAGCCATTTTAGAAGCACCGTACACGTTACAGAGTGAACATGACCTCAGAAGTTTTTCCTTATGTTCTGCACACAACATCCATTTAAGAAAAGATTTCCAGGGCCCAAAAGAAAGTCCCAATACTTTCACAGACAGACTCCACATGGATCTGACCAATGCCAATGTTTTCAAACATTATACTTTGATTGATTGATGTAAATGTACAAATAAGCCATCACAGAAGCTAAAATTGAGGATTTAAAACATGCCTCATGCCTCAATGTCTAAGATGAAACTGTCATTCATCTTGCTTGGAAAGAAGAGAGTGTTTTATGAAAAATTTGTTTTACTATCCACGAGGGATGATATGGAAGTTCCATTTTCCAATTTTGCCAGGCCTGGTGATTTTTTCCCCTTCTACATTATTGCCAATATGTGTGCCAAAGTTTTCTGTGATATTCAGCTACAGCTTGCCAGGTATAGCTCAATTAATTTTGTTAAAAACTCAGCATTGTTCTTTTCTCTCATTGGTAATATTATAATGAAGACCTATACTCTGTGTTAATTTTCAATTCCCTGGGTAGAGTTTTTCATTGTTATGAGGTGAACCTAATTCCTTGGATGGCCATTAAACACTTGTGCTTAAGTCATGGGCTTCTTGCCTCTTTCCCTTGATATAATTTCTAGATTATCATCACATTCTGAATATCCTGAATTTTATACCATATCTAACCCTCATGATCTCAAGCTTTACTGACCAAACTTGGTCAGGGATAACTTTGGCATTAAGAATGAATGAAGCTGAGTGATAAGTCACAATGTCAACAGATCTTACTCTTTTAGTGACAAGAGAAATGAAATGCACCCATGCTTTCTAAGACACGCTTTTTGATCAGGCATTAGGCAAAAAGCATTCTAATCTTTCATCACAATGCCCTTCAGAAACATCAGTGTGTGTGCATGCATATGCTGTTACCTTTAGAAACTAATAAAAATCAGTCACTGAGGAAATTGCAGTAACACCCATTAAAAGTAGAGCTGCAGGTAGTCTGTCACGCTCACCATGAGCAGAGACGCACAGTGAGGAAAAGCTTGCCAGGCGGAACCCATGTTCCATCTTCTTACAAAACCTGGAAAACACAGTTTTTGTACAATGTGTCATTTCATAGGACACATTCAAGTTAGTACTCTCATGAGAGGAAACGCCCATAAACCGAAAGCTTGAAGCAAAGCCTGATTTTAGAAATGACAGTGTTCTAGTGAATACAGTAATGTTTCTTCCAACATAAAATCTATATGATTAAATAAACAATAATCCAAGGAAGTAATAAATTTCCTTGGATTAGGATAATATAAATTCCTTTTTATTTTTCCTAATAAAGTATAAATTACTTAAAATGTCATGAAGTTATTCATGGTTTTATCTGAATGTCAGATACCAAAAAAGTCAGAGGCAATGTTTTAAAAATAAATTTCATTTTTCTGGAAAATTCACTTGGTGCAAATGAAATCTAGACCTATAACTTATTGTTCGTGTTCCCTACACTGGCTAGCATACAACGTGTTACCTGTAGTAAACATCCCTTCCAGAGGGAACGATGACCAATTGATTAAGAGACCCAGTCTGGACATCAGCTCTTCCCTGAAGTCCCTCATTCCACTTTGCTCACTTCAAAGATTCTATAGCCCATCCCTGGCTTCTCTTCCTGGTCACATTCTACAACATTTCCTCATTATATTTCCAGTGTTCCTGAAAAATATCTCTGGAAGAGGGAAATAACTTAAAACAGGAAAAGGGAGAAACTAAAAAGCATACTAGAGCAAGGATGTCCACCAGTGGCACCGTTCCCTGCTTCCCAGAGTATTATTTTACAGATAAACTAACTGAGGGCCAGTAACTTGAGTAGTTTGTTTCAAGGGTCATGACTGGAACTCAGTGCTCTGATTACTGTGCTGGGCATGCTTCATTCTACTCTGCTGATGCTGAAAATGTAAATCTTATGAGGACCTGGAGGTTGTATTTTCTCTCATTTATTTTCTATCATTTGCTTACCACCCTCATTTGATTCCTCGTACAGGTTCTGTATGTCCTTTTCCCAAACTTCCTCCATAAAACAACACATAAACTGAAAACAAAACAAAACAAGAAAATATGAAAAAATGAACAAATAAATGAAACTGAAATGGATGTTGTTTTTTAAATAAGTTCTCCTGCTTTCCTTTAAAATGTTCTTTTATTTTTGAGCTTTCCATAGAATGTGTATGCCTTGTCTTTCCAATTAGGTGAAGACAGGGGCAAGGTAGTACACTTGTTTTTATCACCATATCAGCTGGCACTGAATTATGTCTCCAGGCACTCAGTGTTGTAGGCACTGAGGGCCACGGGTAAATTTTGTGGAAGGCAAACTAAGCACATATTGAACACATTCGCTAAAGGGGAATTAAAAATGAATAAAGCTCAACTTTGAGGAATTTACCCAAAATTTGGCCATCAGAAAAACCTAAAAATTTTTCAAATATGGAAATACTTAACTTCAGTATTTATTAAAGGTTTCTGCTTTTGAGTTTCGTTCACTTCTCCTTTTTAAAAAAATGAATTCCATCTAGCAAAGAGTGGGAGATAAGACACTATAATCTGTCTCAGTGCCGACGGTCTTTAAAATATTTTATCCTGCTATTTTGAGGCAGAAAAAAGCAATGGTCGACAAGACCAAAGAAGATGCTGCATATGAATGTGCTACAAACAACGTCTGCTACAGAGTGATCTCTCAGTGAAGGCTCGCCGTTACCGTGAGAGACCGACCGGAACACGGCGGGCGCGGTCTCAGGCCTCACGGAGCACGAACGTTTCTGCACGCCGAACTAACTTTAACTTGGAAATTAAAGGTTGTACCAAATGTAGTATTACTATTTCCTTTGTTTAAAACTATAAGGAATAGAGAGAAAACAATAAACACAAAGCAGGTTGCTTACAACTTGATTTTTAAAAGAAAAAAATGTTAGTCATTATCATTTTTCAATCTCTGAGTTAATTCCCAATTTTTGTAAAAGAGATCCAAATCTTTAACAACCTCTCAATTTTAACTGGTGGGGGAGGGGCAGCGCGGGGAGGAATCTATCTTATCAATGAAAAGAATAATACCATGTGTCTGAAAGACTCAGTAAATAATTTTTTTAAATATAAAAATTTTGCACCCTGGCCAGGTGGCTCAGTTGGTGGCATCAGTTATCCCACACCGCACCAAAAGGTCCTGGGTCCGTCCCCAGTCAGGGCACATACCTGGGCTGTGGGCTTGGTCCCGGGTCAGGGTGTGCACAGGAGTGACATTGCTGTTTCTCTCTCTCCCTTCCTCTCTCTCTGAAAATCAATAAAGACATATCCTCAGGTGAGGATTAAAAAATATATGTATATACATAAATTTTCCAATTATATACATCTAAAACTTTACCACCCCCCCAACGCCCCCCCACAGGCATACTATACAGATGCCTGACTAGGGCTACGTCTGTACGTTGAAATAGTGATTTCAGTATATTCATTGGCAAAATATATCCTGAAAAATAGATGTTATTAAAATAAAAGACTTTTAATTAGAGAAACTGTTTTAAACTATAAAAGTGTATAAATTCTTTGTAAGCATTTGCTATCATAATTTGTTGTTCCCAAAATTTTATTCATTTTTTTAAAAAACTTCCTATGTGCTACGGAGAAGAAATATGGACAAAATATTGTGTATGTTTTGTGGTGGTTCATGTTTTTCCTTCTTTTCTTTAATTCCCTTTATAAAGCAGTTATGCAATAAACAAATGTGAGCAAACAAAAATGTCCCATATGTTTTAACTTCAATTTGCAAATTTACATTTTCAAAAACCAGGATATGTAGCCAACTTTTTCTAAATCAGATCACTCATCTTTTAAAGCAAATCACTTCTTTAAACAATCTAAAACCTAACAACTTTGCCACTTTCACTGCCAGCAAATGCTTCTCCAGGAATGCTGTAAATGTTTGTTGGGTCTATTTTTTTTTCTTAACTTTATAAAGTTGTTAAAATGACAGGGTATTTCAATTCATAGGTGAGGATTCTATAGGACCTCGTGTGTATGAACCATGGCCAGAGATGTCACTGTTTAGAATTCTAAACTGCTAACTTCCTCTGCAGGCACAAATGGACATGTTTTTCTCCCACGTGAATGAATTTTTCAAGTAGCAATATGGCGACTCCAGGTGGTGTGGTTATCTGTAGATAATCACCCTCCGGAGAACACCTCCACCTCTCAGCATTGAGGATCACCAGGCCCGTCATGCCCTCCTGCTCTCTTATAGGCCGATGACAGCAACTGGAAATAATCATAAAGTATGAGAAGCACACAGAATGTATGTGCTTTGCCCATTTGTTAACTATTAAGGCCACTAACACTATTGGCCACTGTGTACACTTGTACACTCTCATGATAATTTCACAAAGTTTTAGTGTGTGGCTTTGTGTTGCAACACCATAGATAAAAGTCCATTTTCTGACATGAGTAGCGGAGGCAATATGTTCCACGCAGGTGATTTCTGGGATTGCATTACTTACTGTAACAGAGTCCTGTCATGTGTCTCTGTTGCCTCGACTCTACCTGCCCTGCTGCCGCCACCCAGGTGGCATCAACTCTTGTATGTACCCTGTCGAGCATGCACAAAATGGGGTGATAGGGTACAGAAGAGTGCATTTTTTAGGGATGATATTTAATTGACCAATATGCACAAATCTGCATTTGGTTCTCTGGATTTGTTTTAAATACTAATACCATGATCTTGTGAACTTCTTCATTTATTGAGAATATACACATGACACAATTGACCTTTAGAAGACCAAAACCATTTCTGTTTCCTTTCGTGATTTACTTAGTAACTAAAAAACCTCTGAGTGACATCAAATGTTTATTTTTTAGTAGAGACACCATGTCCATATCCTATTGTTCACTGTTCTACAAAACATGCTTTGGGCTCAGTCCTCGTGAGAGGAGAAAACACTTTCTTTAAAAAAGAAAGGGCAGAAAGTTGAAACAATTTTTTTCCTGCATTTAATTCTACATTGAATTTTCACAGCAATTCAAGGACAAAATGAGGGTTGAAAACTGACAAAATGATAAAAATAAGTTGGTTAGGATTTGAGAGAAAAATTAGAGTGCCCTTAAGTGATGCTAAAGAAAGCACTGTGTATATCACACATGAAGCATAACAAGAAGGAGAGCTCTCTTTAATTGCAAAGAGAAAAAAAATCCCAACAATTATTGCCAAATTTAATTTCTTTCCAGAATTTAACTAACTGCATAAGATTTGACATGCTAACATCAGTGCATTATGGAAATCACTCACAATTACTGTCAAATGCCCAACATTTTGCTCTGAAAAGCTTTTGAATTAGACCTTTTGCAAATTATAGCAAGGAAACTGACCTAGCACATGTTTATAACAAGAGATATAGTGTTTGAAATAAATTTTTTACTATTATATTCTTCCTATTTGGGAAGTTGGGGATTTGAATGTGTAATTTCATTCATTTCTAAGCAGCTTTAACACAAATGGAAATTCCAAAATTAGCAGAAAAGAGGCAAGGGAAATAGGGAATAACTAACATGCACTTTCACCTTTTGTAACATGGTTAAAATTGTAATAATTGTTATCTAACAGAAATGCAATTTAATAGTATGCTTTTAAGTGCTTTTAATATTAATTTTAGCATAAGGAAATGATGCATATGTATTCAAAATTATCTATAATATATAAGACAGACAAGTCAATTAGATAAATGATAGATAAAAGATAAACAGATAAGTATTGATTGATAAATAGATATAAATAGACCAATTATGTTTCCTAAGGCAAAAGGCCTGCAACTTAACAACAAATGATAAAATGCGACATCAGGACAAAAGGTCAGTAAGTTTGCATAGTATTGTCTTCTAAAATAAAATTAAATTCATCACTGATTGGTGTCCTTTTTCTGAAAATTAATTGAAACTGTGTGGTTATTACATATATCTCCACTCTATTATCCCACGTTTGCTATTTTTAATTAAAATTTTCTAAGGATACTTGTTACTTCCTTGGGGAATAGGTCAGAGGTCCATTCTCTAGAAAGTTTCACTTGCCAGGGGAAGAAGTGTGGAAAGATGTAATCACTTAAAACACTACAACTAAATATAACTAGAAATTAGAATATCCATTATTCATATTAATAGAATCACCAGCTCATAGATGACTTTCAAGTCCATTTCATAGCATCTGAAGAGTTCACAATTTCAGGGAGGAAGCCAAATCTTAAACATACACATCCTGGAAAGTGCTTGACAGTACAACCTTTGTGAAATAATAGAAAAAGGAATTACAATTATTTCTTTCAGAATGTCATGGTTCAAAAGAAAGAAGTGGCAGTAGAATAGATTACCCTAGAGACTTAGAAGGTGACCTTAACTCTCTCTTATAAATATCAGTTCATCAGGAAACAAAGATATTCCTGTATGAAAGTAGCTGCATAGACCTTTGTGTAATGAAGTAATGGTTTGAGCCCATTTCCATGGTCTCCATCACACCATAAAAATTTGTATTAGCTAGGACTTTTACTTGTAGACTGATCCATAAACCTAAGGCACACCCACACACTGACCTATCTGACAAGGTTAGTGGCCTTGTTGCCCCTTTTACGTAAGAAAAGTTTATTATGTAAAGGATATAAGCCTAATTTATTACAAGGTATAAATGCTTTCTACATATGTGGCTGAAGTTCTCCATTCTCTTCCTGATCAGAATATAAAAATAATAGCCCTGTGAGGTAAGAATGAGTTATATTTTTGTTTTTATAGTTTCCCGTATCCCTAATATGCTACCCTATTTGGCCTGTGTCCTGAATCCTGAATTCTGTGCCAGTAAACTCTTCCAGACCCATTTCTCTATTATTACATCACCTCCCGTTGAGGCAGACAGGGTAGTGCTGGCTATAGCTTGGGAGCCTGATCACAGAAAGGTGAAAGGACTCCTCTCAGCCCCAGTGACCCTCACTGTTATGCTGCCAAACGGCAGATGATAAAATTCTTGGATGGAAGAAATTCAAAGTTTCTTTTTTTAAAATTGAATTTATTGCGGTTACATTGGTTAATAAAATTATACAGATTTCAAGTATACAATTCTATAATACATCATCTATATATTGTATTGTGTGTTCAACACCCCAAGTCAAGTCTCCTTCTATCACTAATTGTCTCCCTTTACCCTCTTTTACCTCCACGCGCCCCTCTTTCTGTCTGGTAATCTCATACTATTGTCTGTGTCTACGAAGTTTTTTCTTTTCTTCTTTTTTTTTTTTTTGCTTAATCCTTTCACCTTTTTCACCCCCTGAAGTCCCCCACCCCTCTAACAGCTGTCAGTCTGCTCTCCGTATCTATGAATCTGTTTCTATTTTGTGTGTTAATTTATTTTATTCATTAGATTCCATATATAAGTGAAATCATATGGTATTTGTTTTTCTCTGACTGGCTTATTTCACTAAAGCATAAAGTTTCTTAATCTGGATTGGCTTCAGGGGATTCAGGAATGCACTGAAGTTTATACCAAACCTTGACCCTATGCGTAGTTCTTTTTTTCTCTGGCTAAAAATTCTCCACTTTACCAAATCCTAAATATAAACTATGTCCACCAAGAATTAAGAACCAAGAGAATACACACATAAAGAGGATTCTTCACTCATTCCTACCATCAAATATTTTCTAAGGATTTCTGCCATAAAAATATCTCCTTTATGCCAAGAGGTATACATGGCAAATGTGATAGCTGCAAATCCCCTGAAGGTTTACAGTCTACTAGAAAGAAAAGAACTACACAAAAATGACCACAAACAAGGCAATAAACAGGTTTTATGTGAGTGGTACAAACAAATGTCCCATGAAATTTCAGAACGGAGACATCCTTTCATGTGGGTACTTAAGAAAGTACAAAGTGGCATTCAGACCCAGCCTTGATGTTACATAAGATTTCAACAGGCACCGTCAGCACTGAGGAAAAAGGAGAAGATTGGCATTCGTACTCTAAGAATGAAATAACCAAAGTAGGAAGGTGGGAAGAAATAACTTTGAAGTTTTTTTTTTAATCTTAGAAGAAATTAGTTTGACTACAGCTTGACATGACAGTAGAAAATAAGTTCAGAAATATAAGTGCTGGCTTTGAATAGGAAGGGAAGGTTTTGGACTATAATACACAAAACACGAAAGATCATGAAAGGTCTTGGGTGCAGAAAGTGGCATGATCAAAGAAATGTTTTAGGAAGAATAAACCTTGGCACAAATGCAGAAAGGATTGTTGAGGAGAGGAAGGTCTATAGCAGCAATTTTCAAGCATTTTTCATCTCATGGAATACACACACTAATTACTAAAATTCTGTGGCACACCAAAAATTACATTTTTTGCCAACCTGACAAAAAATAGGTATAATTTTGATTTATTCACAATGGACAGCTATTGTTGTGTTGGCTGTTGTCACTTTTTAATTTGACAAGCTAAGGGAAAAGAGGTCAGTGCCCCTGACTAAAATAGTCAGGTGTTGCATGTTTTAAAATCTGTTGTGGCACACTGGTTGAAAATCACTGGTCTAGAGGAAGAAAGACCAGTTCATGGTTGGGGCAATTCCATTGCAAAATATTGCTGTTAATACCACTGACTGAAGAGATGGAGAAGGGAGAATCTGTGACCAAGAAATCGACAGGGCTGTATGACAGACCAGGTCTCTATAAAGCGGAGGAAACAATAAACAGCTACTGCATCAAATTTAAGTATTTAAATGAAATGACCCATGTAAAAACTTAGAAACTGTCTAGTACATACTATCAATACAAGTTCATTATTATTGTTATTATTCAATATAAAAAAATAGGGAGAAATCAAATCCTAATGAAATTGAAGCCCAGATATCTGATATACTTGGAAGTGCATTGTCAAAAATGGGGAGGAGGTCAAAAAGAAGAGAGGGTTTAGGGCAAAGGGAAGGGGTACACATGCAGACACTGTAAGACTGGTTACAGAAATATGGGGTCAAGGTAGAAATAGTCATCTGACAAATAAAAGCAAGCTGATGCATGATAGTTTCCAGCAGATGGCCCAGATTTCAGACTCATCCATCAGACAATAACAAGCTATGGGAATAGAGGGATTTCTAAAGAGAAAGAGTAGAAAGAGAAGAGACAGACTGAAAGGTCAGAACTTTTTGGAGCACCCGAGTTTAAGGGACAAAAGAAAGAGGAGCCTGCAGGTCAATAAAGAGGTCACTTAGAAAGGAAGAACAGCCAGAATAAAGCTGCTTGCCAAATGGCACAATAGTGGCATTTGTTCAACTGAATGTTAAGTTTATACTTCCAAGACTTCTGGGCAAGTGAAAGAAAAAGTCAGTGAATTTATTGATGCAGAGGTGACTTAATATAATTCTTCTCCAAGATATTGTTAGAGAGGGTACCCCAGCAGGAAGTGGAGGTCAGAGTGGATCTGGAGGAAGTGTGGTGGTTGAAGGACTAGGAAATGTGAAGCCAAGTTCAATGTGAGATAGGGCTTGTGTGTAAAACCAAACAGAAAGTCATACAAACAGACCAACCAAGCTAGCAAGCCCAAGAGGTTAGTCTAAGGCTGAATTCAAATAGATATTTTATACAAAAAATAAAGCAAACTGGAAGCAGTGAAATTTAGTGGTTTGACCACTGTTAACTTTAGAGTCAGACTGGATGCACTGAACTTGAGCTGTGCAACCTGGGGGAAATGTCACATATCTGTGTATCGTATCTCATCATGGGGGAAATAATAAAACCTGCTGCACAGTGTTTTGGTGATAAATAAATGAGATCATACAAGTAATTAACTCAGAGTTGTTGAGATAAATGAATGAGATCGTACAAGTAAAGCACATAGTAAATACTTGAAAAATATTAGCAATTATTAATAATGACTAAGAAATTCTCCAAATGACTAGACACCATAATTGCAGGTGCTTTTTTAATAGATATCCAAAGCTAAAACCCAGAGAGTCTACCTAGGGAATTAGATTCACCAGCCTGTTTAATAAAGACCTTTAATATCAGTATAACACATAGCCATTGTCCTTTAGACAATGAAAGGTCATTAATGATGTTTTATCAGTACACTGACATGATTAAAATATACTTAAAATATTAATCTTGAATTGGTATTCATAATGGTCTGGAGAGAAGAACATCTTGCTAAATTCATTTCCCATGGCTAATTTTTTAAAAAAGACAGCAGTGTGGGTATTTTAGATGCCTGGACATCTGCTCCTGAGTATTCACTCCCCATGAACTATCCCTCTGCTGGTGTGACACTGAGACCCCTGCCACTGAATATAAGTTGAAACATTTTTTTATTCTAATGATTTCCACCCTGATGTGGAACTGGAAAGTAGAATCTTCGATCATACTTGTGATAAGGATTTAACATGGTTATATTGTTGACTCGTAGAAAAATGAGAGCATGACAGTAAATCTTGCAATCATCACAGACATGTCCACTTTACTTAACTCCATCATATTTAAAGCCAGCATATTGTGCATAAAGGGTTGGAACAAAACACATGTGAAACATTACTGGTTTCCAGAAATGACAAGGATATCCTACAAGGGAAAACCCAGCCTACTATCCCGCAATTTTCCTGTCCTGTGTGTCTAGAGACACTCCACATGCCAGGAATACCGCAAACCAGTCTCACATTTGCTAAAAAATAATTGCTATTCTTCTATGTCTGTTCAAGCATGACATTCTGAAATAAAGTACAAAGCACAGCTTCAATTAACAAATATGAATACAAAATTCTTCAATTCTACATACATTCATTTTTACCCCAAGGACATTAGAACACATACAAACTTCAATAGTATTCCTACAACATCTGCCATCAAAACCAAAATTTCAGAGTCAGATCCACATACATCACAGCAAACCTGCCGTCCCACAGCAAGAGTCAGACACCCACCCTATGCTCACAGCTTTCAAAATATTGAGATAATTGATGGACAGTCTTCTTTTCTCCTCTCACCTTAAGGTTTCACTTCAGAACAATACCTCATGATGAGTCCACTTTTTTCAATGCTAACATGTGAATACTGTTTTCATAATTTAGTATGCAGCATGCTGGTTTGAATCGACATGTTTGTAAAGAGTTCTGTCATGTCAAACAGAAGAGAAGGAAAAACCTGACAGCAGGAATCTGTTGGATATAGCCAAATCTCTGCTGGATCTTATTTTCACTGCACAGTCCCTGAAGCATATAAAACATATTCCACTTTTGTAAAGCCATGCATGCATGAAACTGAAGGTAGAATTTCAGGCAGGAAGTGATGACTTAGTAAAATTGTGTATAATTTCCCCACATAAAAGAGAAATGGAAGGTACACCAAGAAAACATTGTTCTGAACAAGGTGATTAAAAAATTAAGAGCCCCCTTTGAAGTCGCAGCCTCACAAAGCTCATCAAATCTGTTTAAAGGTAAACACCTCCACTAAAGAAAATTGCACAGGAGGATTAAGCATCATCATTTTGACAGTACTGTGGTTCTTCCATTTGTCTACATTTAATATAGAAAAACCACTCAAGCAGAGTGGAAACAGGGAGATTTATTTAGCAGATTAGCAAATACATGTGCTTTTCAAAGAAAGGCAACAATTCCAACCTATTCATATGAGAACGCTATCTTTAAAGAAAAATTCTTGCTTTTTTATATCCCACATTCTGTGTTTGGATAACTAGACCTTTTGGGTTTTTGAGGTCATTCTTAATCAGCTGTTATTGGGCCCTGGAAAAATATTGACATATTTATAACAGAGGCTAGTGTCAAAAAAAGTTCAAACAAAAGCAATAAGAACCAATTTACAATGGGATAAAAATCCTCTTCACAGATTTCACTAAAGAAAGTAGCTCACTTTAAATATGTCTTAGGCTATTTCAGTAATTGAATTTGCTTATCTGATCATACTACTTAATTGCTTTGCAATTGTCCTGTGTAGTAAAGAGCAAGGACTGTGAGGTCAGTCTGCCCAAGCTCAAATCACAACTTCACCTTCTAGTAACTGTGCATTATCACTTATCAACATTACTCTTGATTTCTTCATTTGTAAAATGCAGTTCATGACAGTGTCTACAGCACAGAGTTGTGATGAGGAATGAGTTAATGTATAGGAGGACTGGGTAACATGGGAAGCACTCCATAACTTCAAGTGTAACATACCTTCTGTAAAACCCATATACTTGAAGATTCCAGCCACTACTCTGTTCTCTCCTTTATCCATATGCTGTTCTACATTACATCATTGTTACTCTTTGGCTCAGATCTTATCTGCATTATTATAAACGGTTCTATGTTTTTAGAGATCCACCTTTGAAGGTGGCTCATCCTGCAGCAAAGGGAAAGAAATAATTATTTATAACCCATAGAAATGTCTTATAATTATTTTAGCTTGCTAAGGATAGTACATGGAGAAATATTTCATGAAACTGATTCTGTGTATAATATTAGTTAAGAAGAACACTCTTCTGGGGTATACCACTAGAGATGGAGATGAATGGCATCCATTGTTCTCAAAGCATTCCCATTATAACGGGAAAAGCAGGTGAGTGAACCATTTCCACACAGGCAGAGGAATGCCTACAGTGTGGGAGAGTACTGAGTGGCAGTGCTCGCTGAAGACTGAGGCAGGGTTAAGGGACACTTACAGGGGAACAAGAGAAGACAAAAATGATGACTTTTAAAGAAGGATGAAATTAGGAGCAAATAAAGAGGAGAAAGAGAGGGACTTTGCAGAGAAGGCTTACAGATGTGATGTAAAAGCATTGGAAAATCATGAGTTTCCTGGAACAGCTGAAACATGGAGACCTGGGAGTATTAATACTCAAAACTATACTAAAGAGAAAAAGCTAGAGGGAAAGTTGGAAGACAGAGCAGGGGAGGGATACTAGAAAGGACATGGTTCTTAAAGAAAGCAGTGGAACTCAAAAATGAAATTACTTTATCCTCAAGTCCCTGGGAAAGAAGGATATTGGGGTAAGTTTGGATATAGTGGCACTGGGAGCTTGTTTTGACAAAAGGTGATATAGAAACAGGTCCTGCCTGATGGTCTCCATCTTCTCTGTGAAGAAGGAATCAATGAGACCAACTATGAGAGCAGGAAAGAAGTGGCAGTTTGGAGGTTAAGGGTTTGACACAGCTGTGGAAGAAAATGATGGAGGGAGATTACTTTGCATGTAAGAAGGGTCCACCAGCAGTACTGGAGCCTAGAGGTAGTTGGAGCCTCTCATTTTTCTGTGCTGTGCATGTGGCGAAGTGGTGTTTTGCTGGTAGTATTCTACAGCTGCCATGTTGGAACTGCAGGAAGAGGGTATTTTGCTTTCTCTAGGTTTGGTGTTTTTCAATGTGCAAGTAAGAGAAGGTTAGATGGCTAATAAGGTAGATATAAGACAAGAGCAGTTTGTGCCATAAATTGTGACAATAATAAATAATCTAGGTAATTAGAAATATAAGTAAAGCCAAAAGAGATGATTGAAAGAAAAAATGGTATAGGTGGCAAGAGGAACAGTCAGGATAAAAAAATTTTTTTTAAATATTTCAGAATGCCTGCCATTTTTTCTTTTTTGTTTCTTGTGATAAGAACAATTAACATGAGATTTACCCCCTTAACAAACTTGTAAGTGCACAATACACTCTTCTTAACTATAGATACAATGTTGTACAACATGTCTCTACAACTAATTCATCCCCTAAAACTGAAATTTTGTTCCCATTGAACAGTATGGCATTGTATTTTTGTAAAAAAAAATGAAGTATAGTTGATGTACAGTATTAGTTTTGTAACATAAAGATTGCATATTTGTATATATTGCAAAATGATCATCACAGTAGGTCTAGTTAGTATCCATCAGCATACACAGTTACAGAATATTTTTTTTCTTATGGGAACTTTCGAGATCTCTTAGCAACTTTCAGATATGAACAGTGTTACTAACTATAGTCGCCATGTTGTACATTACACCCCTAGGACTTATTTTATAACTGGAAGTTTGCACCCTTTGGCTCCCTTCACCCATTTTGCCTACCCCACCCCCACATGCGCCCACCCCCACCTCTAGCAATAACCAATCTGTTCTCTGTTTCCATGAACTGTGTTTTCTCTTTGCTTTGTCTTGTTCTTTAGATGTCACATATAACTGGGATCATACTTGTGTTTGTCTTGTATTTGTCTGTCTCTATCTGATGTATCAAGGCTATTAAAAATATTTAACTTAGGTGGCCATAAACTGAGAGACTTTTGAAGTGAGGTGTTATCAGTAATTATACAACAGAAATAAACCTGAATTGCTAAGAAATTAGAGGTGTAGGGTCACTCTACACTAGTGGTTTAAAGAATAAAGACTTTCTGAGGAACATGGGCAGGAGGAGGATGATAAGAAGGAGCACAGGATGATGAGATAGAAAACTCCAGGATATATTTAGCCTACTTCACAAGTTTGTTCACAACCAGTTCTGTGAGTTATTGTCCCTCATAGCAAGAATTTTTAGCAAGAGAATATTGATTGTGAATTAAATATTTCACAATTATGTGAAAAGTAAGGTTGTTAATTAGCCTTATTCTATACCTTAGTTAGGTATAGAATAGGATAAGCCAGTTCAGATTTTTTGTTTTCAGGCAAAAGACACAGACTCCAATTATCTCTGGATTCTAAAAGGGAAAGAGAATTTTTCTTTCTTCAAGAAGGGGAAAGCATCAGTGTAGCTCCAGGGACCTCTGTGAAAGGAATCCATGGCAATGTTGCCACCGGGTGAGTCCATTTTCACCTTCTCCCACCCTTCCTTACCTTTATGAGTTCAGTTCCTGCATGAGGGGGATTCCAATTTTCTCAGTTTGAGTCAACTGCCTCCTGATACGGTGAAGTGAGCAGGGTCATACGTTGAAAGTCTGCCAGAGCAAATACTGATCAAATGAACCCCTGAAATCTACTACATCAGTTTAAATAGTTCTTATCAAATAAGTAAAACCTATCAATGGAATGCTGATTTGCACCCCATCCTATACCCACTGGACAACCGTGTGTCTCTGATTCAACTTCTGGTGTTCCAAACCTCAAAATGACTGCACTTGGTCAGGGCCTCTTGAACAGGTAGGAAGTGCATCAAAATACAGCTAATGCATTCGGAGATTTATAATGTTAGCAAGCACAGAAGCCAAGTTCAGAAAATATTCACATGCTTTATAGAAAATCTAGAAAGTATATTTCCAAATGATCTTTCAAATTGACATATTCCTTTTTGGAAAAAAGATCCAACTCCTTGTAATGTTAACTAAATGAACTACTACTAGTAGTTAAAAACAAGAAATGCTGGTGGGAGGAGCCAATGGGAAGACTTGATTCTCTAGAAACATTTGTTAGACTCATCAGCCATTGATCATTACAGTTAATGTACAAATACATATTGTATTTCTATAGCCAGTTTGACTGTCATATGTCAAACACGCTTTTGTCAGTGTAAGAGAGGACCACTGAAGCTTTTCCCGTCCAATGAAAATCCTCATAAATCCATTTTTTCTGTACAATGATGATGACTCATCAGCAATTAATAGTAAAGACTTCAAAATATGAAATTGTACCTCCACTTTAGTTACTAAACACATTTGAAACTCAATTAGTCATAGCATCAATTTTTTACTTAGCCATTTGCATCTTCAACAAATTAAGATAAGGTCTTGGAACTATTTATTTCAATCTATGTGCATACACCCAATTCTATTGACTTATTTTTTTGCTTCTCATAATATACTTTCTATTACATGAAAAAAGAAGTCCATACTTACAACATAAGTCAGTTGGAGACCTGTTCGGGAAAGTGAAATAGTTTTAAAATGTACAATGCCTAGAAGCAGAGTTGAATAAGATTGCACTGTGTGCTGGGAGATGTTAGTGTTATAACCCGAGGATTTCAGACCCCAGAGGAGTACCCGGGTCCAGCTGCTCACTGGCTAAAGAGCAACATTAGCATTGATTGTAGTGCTGGCTGCAAGCTCTCTGCCCTGCCTTATGGCTAGAAATGGGGTCCATGGTGGCAACCATAAAGACAACAAAGAAATGCAGAAATAATACAGAATGTCGATTTAACCTTCTAAACAACTAAAAACACCTCAAAGGCTCAAACATTTGTTTAGATGTGAAGCTTGAATAATTTTTAGAGCGTGCAAATCTGTCCTAAAAATAGTCTCATAAGAACAGGATTTCTTATGTGATTTCTGGTATTCAATTTATTGTTGTTCTGAAATATCACCCCAGTAGCCTTCAGATAACAGGGTTTTGTTGTTGTTGCTGCTGCTGTTGTTCTGTCTGATACAATAAGAAACTTGAGAAAAACAAATTGAGGGGAAAAAAACTGAGTGAGGAAATTTTAGTACTGATAATCAGTTTCAGTTAAGGATAATTTTGTGTTTGTAATTCAAACTTGAACACATACATCCTAAATATCCAAAATAATTTCCTTTTATGCACTTTCTTTTTTCTCTCATCTTTTCCTCCTAATCCTTCTGTTCTTTTAAATAAAAACATCTTTGTACAAAAGTATTCTCAGTTTCCCTTCTACTCTTGCACATGAAGGAACACAGCATTTTTCTCTGGTATGTTTTTCTCTAGCCAACTAAGGAGAGAAAAAAGCAAAAAAGGTAGACTTTCTAAATAGTAAATAAATAAAGTGAGTAAACTCCATAGAACCAAATAGATACTTGCAAGATGCTTAACAAAAACCCATAGGAACTAAGTTGAAATTCCAGTTTCGTGACTTCCCTTGTGTGTGACCTTGGACAAGCCAGTTTTTCTGTCTTTCTCAGGCCTCTCATTTGTAGAAACATGATCACAATCATTTCACAAGTTTTGTTTGTTTCAGTGGAGTGGAATTTTTAAAATAGTATCTCTAAGTATTATATAAAATTTGAGGGCTATAAAAATGGCAACCATGATTTTATTATAATAATTATAATTAAAACCAGACAAGCACTATGAATGGGGCTAGGCTAGACTTAAGACAAGTCAAAAGTAAAGTGATGAGCTTTAATACTAATTATCATCAAACATACTGAATGACAGTACACATAATAAGATGCTATTCTGCAGATTTCTCCTTCAGTGTTTTGTGCAATCAACATTTTATGTGCCAGAATCCTTCTAAATGCTGAATGAATGGCCGATAG
Organism: Trachops cirrhosus; assembly: GCA_028533065.1. NCBI lineage: Eukaryota > Metazoa > Chordata > Mammalia > Chiroptera > Phyllostomidae > Trachops > Trachops cirrhosus. The sequence goes on from CM052541.1 coordinate 148,038,175, forward strand.
GGAAGCAGCCCATCTCTCAAGGGTCTTACAGTGTAAAGAAAGAGTTCAGCAGGTAACTGAAAGCCGCTCCACAGTTCATCCGTGCTATTATGGATTCCTGGGCAGACACACTGAGAACACAAAGAGCAGCCTCAGACTCAGTGTTGGGAGAGGAGACAGAACACAGAGACCCCTCAGAAGAAACAGCCCCTAGCTTGCAAGAAGGAAGGTGAGAGTACAGGCCATAACCATACTCTCACATCTGCAAATTTAAACATTTATGGAAAGAAGAAAAACGGGAAAGCAAGTAGTCAGACCTAGAAAGGTTAGCAGCAATCAAGTCATAAAGGGCATTCATTTTGTGTCATATCAACACCATGAAATTTTACTCTTAGAAGCAATCGGGAATTGTTAAAGAAGTCTAAGCAGGTGAGAGGCATGACAAGACTTGTTTTTTTAAAGATGGGGCAACACTGTGGAACACTAGAGGGAGGCATGCAACATAGAGACTTAATGCAGTGATAAAAGGAAGAGATATGAGAAATGGATTCAGGGAATGTGACATTTAGGAAAGAAAAAGGAGAGCACTTGGAGAGAGATTTATGAGCAAGGGGCACCAGATTTGGCAATGGATTCAACATAGGAAAATGGCAAAAGGAGAGATTCAAGCATGACTCCCACAGAGCTGCTTTGCTGACTTACTCAGTGGTGGCACCATCCACAGGCCATGAAATGCAGGAAGAAGAATGGGACTGTTAGAGGGAGGGATGCTTGTGGTGGGGACCCTACTGAAGAGAGGCAGATAATTAGGTGTAGTTTGAAATATATTCAATTTATGATATACATTTGAACACAAATGCCTATAAGCCATGTCTGGAGCTCAGAAGGAAGATCTGTATTCAAGATACAGACTAAGAAGTCATCATAATAAGAATGATAGAAAAAAAGGTAATGGATATAATAGTAGAATGAGAAGAGGAAAGGACAAGAGACATTAGGCATAGTAAATCAGATAAAAGTAGAAGGCAAAAAAATGGGCATTGTTAGCAATACAAAGTCTGAGACAATCTGAAGATCATATATTTATTGTATATTACATTCTTCAGCTAAGTGACAGTTTATCTGGATGGGTTTTAACTGAATTGTAGAGACCTCAATAAAGTTATACTATCAACAGCCAAAATAATAGTCAGAAACTTAGCATGATGTATACAAAGAATACTAGAACGAGGTTCTCAGGTGCCTACAAATAAGAACTATCCTCTGCTTCTAACTATCTAATCTTGAACCAGCTTCCTAAATTGCCTGAGTTCTCAATATTCAAAGTAGAAATTCAACTTGACTATCTAGGTTCCCTTTGAATGACCATGCTCCACTTCTCAAGTAATTTATAACCCTTTGCCACATCAGTTGTATAGACATCCAATGCTTTATTTATTCATTCTTTCTTTCTTAAACAAATATTTATTGAGCGCCTATTATGTACAAGGCAATCTTTAAAGTTCACAGTATCAAGCAATGCACAAAAGGGCAAAGGCATGCTTGGTATCTTCAAAGAGTCACAAAAACCTACTGTCTCTTGGGCAGATGGAGAATATGGCAAGTTAGAGAGGATGAATAAGTAGGAAGAAGACAAAAACTCACTTGGAGAGGTCAAATGGGCAGGCAAATACATGCATAGGGACCAGATGTAAACATCTGATCCCTGTTATGGACATGTTTGTAGCCCCCACCAAATGCAAAGGTTGAAGCCCTAATCCCTAATGTGAATGTGTTAGGAGGTGGGGCCTTTCGGAGGTAATAGGTTTAGATGAGATCAAGAGGGTAAGGCTGTGAGGATGAAATTAGTATCCTTACAAAAGGAGAAAAAGATGCCGGTGCTCGTTTCCCCTCTCTGTCATGTGAGAACCCAGAAAGAAGACTAGCTGGCCCTCTGCAAGCCAGTAAAATGGCCCTCACCAGGAGCCAGATCTGCTGGCACCTTGATCTAGGACTTCCCAGCCTCCAGAACTGTGAGAAATAAATGTCTATTGCTTAAACAACCCAATCTATGATATTTTGTTATGGCAGCCCCAGCAGATTGAGAGAGGAGGCATGAATCTGAACAAAATGCCTAGAGAGGGGGTGTTGCCAGAAAAGACAAGGGGTCCAAGGATACAGACTGAACTGCTGCCACTAACTCAGGGCTGGGGAGAGTATGCCCAAGCAGGGACACTGAGCAGCAGCAGCCAGGCAGGGCAGAGGAGAGTGAGAGAGGGCTGAATCCCAGAATCCTAGCACTAAGTGTTTTAAGGAGAAAGGATGATCAATTGTGGAAAGTGCAGCTGGTAGATTGCTCATAATGAGAATGCTATTTAGCAGTTAGGAGTAACCTTGACAAGAGTACTTTCAGTGGTGTGGTGTGGATAGAAAGCTGATCTAAATGCAAGAGAAATGAAATGGGGGCAGACAGAAGAGGCAATGCTTTCTAGAAGTAAGGGTTTTACTATAAATGGGGACAGAGAAATGATGCAGTGGTTTAAAGACAATGTGGAGGAAAAAAACAAGTTTTTCCTAATGGAAAATATTATAACATATTTGTATGCTACTGATAGAGTTTTGGAACAGAGAGTGACATTAATGATAAATCTTGGGAGTGGGGTGTAAAACCCTTGACATGAGCAAATGAGATCCACTGCTGAAGACAAGATGGAGCTTCAGACAGCACACTGCTTGTAAAAGAAGGGAATACATAGTGTGTAGATACAGGTAATTTGATTTATTTTGTGAGGATGCATGTGGAATATCTCTTCTATGGTTTCTATTTCCTCAGTGATTTAAAAAACAAGGTCATCAGCTGAAAGTAAAAGATAGGGGGATATCAGAAGTTTAAGACAAGAAGTGTAACTGACACCAGCATGTTAGCCTATACCCTCCTGAAGGTACAAAGCTAAGGAAAAAAAAAATATAAAACCCTTCATTCAGTGGCTAGCTAGGGAAAGGCAGGAGGATTCTTGAGCAGCATTAAAAGCCTCCCTGTGATTTGTAGTCATAACGTGAAGCCACTCATTATAGTTGCGTGTTTTTCCCCAGCTCTGTTCAGCTGCTCAGATGCAGCTGTGGAGTATAGCGAGATCAGCCTATGGTCTCACTTATAAGAGGAATCTAATGAACTTTAAAAAAAACCTAATGAGCAAAATAGAACCAGAGACATGGAAACATGGAACAGACTGACAGCGACCAGAGGGGAGTGGGGAGGAGGATAATAGTGGAAAGAAGGGGAAGGGACTAGTCAAAGAGCATGTATGAATGACCCATGGACATGAACAATGGTGTGGGTATTGACTGTGGGAGTGGGGGGTGGGATGGGTGGAGGAGGGCAAGGAGGAAATATTAGGACAACTGTAATAGAATAACAACAACAACAAAAAAGAATGGAATTTCCAGGGCAGACGATGACATCTGCAGATGCAGCAGAGTAAGGGACAAAGCAAGTCTCACATGAAACAATACTGTTCTCCTTAAGATACATGCAGCAAGAAAGGAAGGCTATATTATTTAGCCCCAGCTCTGAGAGTGAGGGTATTTTCTGACTGATCATTCCTATGATTTAATTTTCTTTGCCAATGATTAATTTGCATAAACATGTGAATCAGTTCTGGCCAATGACACAGGAGCAGAAGTCTGGAGGGAAAGGTGGTGCTGTTGGTTTTCTTTTCTTTTTTTTTCTTTTTCTTTAAATTTTAGTCATTATTCAAGTACAGTTTCTATCCTTTATCCCCATTCCAGCCCACCCACCCATCCCTCCCCTCCTCCTTCCCATTTCCAACCCCCATAGTTTTTGTCCATGTGTCCTTTATATTTGTTCCTGTAAACCCTTCCCTTCTGCCCTGAAATTCCCTCCCCTCTCCCCAACTGGTCACTGTCAACCTGTCCTCTATTTCAGTGTCTTTGGCTATATTTTGCTTGTTTCTTTGTTTTGTTGTTTAGGTTCCTGTTAAAGGCGAGATTATATGGTATTTGTCTTTCACTGCCTGGCTTATTTTGCTTAGCATAATGCTTTCCAGCTCCATTCATGCTGTTGCAAAGGGTATGAGCTGTTGGTTTTCTTATACAGCAAGACATATGGAAAAAGCTGTCTCCCTTTTTCCTCTGGACATTGTCATATTTTCATACTTCCATAACTTTCTTAGATCTGTGATAGTTTTCTTGCAAAGAGAAGGGGAACCAGCCAAAAACAAGTGAATATGTTGAGGGAAAGAGAGGAAGAATTTGATAAGAATATGAGTTCTAAATGATGTCATCAAATGGCTGAATCAACCAACCCAGAAGCTGCTCTCTGGAGACTTCATTTTCTGTAATTTATTAAATCTAATATTTAGAAAGGCAGAGAGAAATGGAAATAGGGAAGTAGGAAGGAAGATAGGGATGGAAAGAGAGGAAATAACTAAAATAAATGTAGAATTTTAAAACTTTAAAATACATTTCTAAGTGACAGTTTTGGGACTAATGGTACAATTTCTCATCAGTGAAGTCTTCTTTTGCAGATTACAAAATAAAGGAGTGTTATGAAAAACACCATGTTAAACCTCTTATTTGATAGATAGCAATGCTTAGGTCCAGACACTATTTAAGTGGTCACCAAACTTCACAATAATAGTTGTAGAAGAGTCAAGACCTTGATTTAAGGTTCTCAATTTCAAGCCAAATGCTGAATGAAGTTCCCTTGTAATGGGTTTAATATCTGCAAATAAAAATTATTCCATTTGCCCTAACTACCTCAAGGGTTTGTTGCAAGAGATCAAGGACAGCATATCTGTGACTCATTTTGAATTCTAAGCACAGTTATTTTACCATAAATAAAAGATACTAATCTTAAAAATCATCACAATTCTTTGAATTTAAAAAAGGTAGTTACATAGTAACGAATGATTTAATTTCTCATTCATGAATTAAAAAACACGTAACTATATAAAAGTTCATAGGTTGTTTCTTTATAACATTCTGTAATAGAAGCAAGGAATATTGAATCATGGGTAATATTGAGATTTTAAAATATAATCTGTTTTTAACCAATTCCCATAAAGATAATAACAAGGTCAAGAATGGCTCAATTTTTCCTGTCCTATATGGTCATGTCAATCATCTTTTAAGAAAGAAATGTCAGGCATATTTATTTAACTTTTAATTTTTTTTCCTTTTTATTGAATTTATTGGAGAGACAGTGGTTAACAAAGTTATATAGGTTTCAGGTGCACAATTCCACAATACATCATCTGTACACCGTATTGTATGGTCACTACCCCAAGTCACATCTCAGTCCATCACCATTAGCCCCCTTTACCCTCTTCTACCTCTCCCCACGCCCTTTCCCTCTGGTAATCATCATGCTGTTGTCTGTCTCTGAATTTGGTGGGGGGGATTTGTTTATTTGTTTGATTTTGCTTAATCCCTTCACCTTTGTCATTGTTTTTGTGCTTCTAAAATGTCTGACATCTCTCATCCACTGTTGTCTTCACTCTCATTAACTATTTCCAGATGGAATAGATATATAATTTTAAGCGGAGTTTTTGTGTGAGCTTTTTAAAACGGAGCAGAGATACATATTTGCATCCAGTTTACAATTTATAACTGGATGCTCTTTTTAAATTTTTTTTATTGATGTTCAACTACAGAGGTCTCCATTTTCCCCCCACCACTCCCTCCACCCCAGCGATCCCCACCTCCCACCCTCGATACTACCCCACTTTGGCTTTGTCCATGGGTCCTTTATACCCTTGATGTTCCTTGATAACCCTTCCCTCCTTTTCCCCCATTATCTCCTCGTACTTCCCCTCTGGTTACTGTCAGTTTGTTCTTAATTTCAATATCTCTAATACATTTTGCTTGCTTGTTTGTTTTGTTGATTAGGTTCGACTTACAGGTGAAATCTTATATTTGTCTTTCACCGCCTGGCTTATTGTACTTAGCATAATGCTCTCCAGTTCCATCCCTGCTGTCACAAAGGGTAGAAACTCCTTTCTTTCTGCTGCATAGTATTCCGTTGTATAAATGTGCCAGTTTTTTCACCCACTCATCTCCTGATGGGCACTTATGTTGCTTCTAGCGCTTGGCTATTGTAAATTGTGCTGCTGTGAACATTGGGGTGCATAGGTTCTGTTGAATTGGTGTTTCGGGGTTCTGAGGGTATAGTCCCAGCAGTGGAATTGCTGCGTCAAAAGGCAGTTCCATTTTTAGTTTTCTGAGGAAATTCCATACTGTTTTCCACAGTGGCTACACCAGTCTGCATTCCCACCAACAAAGCACTAGGGCTCCCTTTTCTCCACAACCTCGCCAGCACTTGTTTGTTGATTTATTTATGATGGACATACTGACAGGTGTGAAGTGGTATCTCATTGTGGTTTTAATTTGCATCTCTCTGATGGCTAGCTATGCTGAGCATCCTTTCATGTGTCTCTGGGCCTCTGTACATCCTCGTTCTCAGTATTCAAATCTAGTTTCATAAGTAAAATTTGCTATGTTAGTCCCCTTAATTTCAGTAACAGGTAAAAACAGAATCCAATTCAAACATATAGAAATTGTTTAAAGAAAAATGTGTCAGACTTTTCTCCTTACCTTTTAAGATAATCATTATATTTATATAGGTACAATTATTTTCTCCCCCTATATTTCTTGCCTATTAGTTCAGCAACTAATGTTTTTTTTAATTCCTTTTACAACCTCATATTCATATTTTACCTGTTTTTAATAGACAAGAGGATTTACAATATCATCTCCTTTTACTAAAAGGCCCTGTGAAATAAGCATTAGTTTTTTGAGCTTCTGTTGTAACTATAGAATTGTTGAAGGAGGGCATGTGTGGCTAATTTTTTTCAAAGATTAAAAAAAACTTTTTTTTAATGACAATGCAAGATTGAATCTGGAAAGTCAACTGATGTAATTGGTGCAAGGCCAGGCTGCTAAAATGCAAAGCTTAAATATCAGAGCCATGATACAGAAGAAGATTATCACTAAAATGTAAAATAGCATATTAAGTTCAAATAGTATGAGTATCTCTGAGGCTGCCTTTTCTCTGTAGTAGCATGGCTATCAGGGATGCTTTGTTAAAGCTATAAATAACTTTGGCATTTATCACTTTACCAAAGAGTAATTATGATATAAAGAAAAATGAATACGCCTGCTTCTAGAATGTTCATACTGTTATTATAATTTTCAAGGTATATTGGGCATACATGCACATCCAAACACACACACACTGTCATTTTCACCTACTATCAAAAGATTACATAAAACGGCTATAGTCAGACATCATACTAGTAATAACCCCTGCAAGGCTGCTTGAGGGATAGTTTGTGTTGCATTTTGTGCAGTTTCCTGTCAAGGTGATTGCTATGGTAACCCCTATTTGCATTCTTCCCAGTGCTGGCAAAATCTGACATATCTCATTAAATATTGATGCAGTGTTTCATCTACTCTTAAGCCCACTTGGGAATTCTTCATTTTATCTACCGACTGAGACCATTCTCCTGTGGTATTAAGGCATCAAGCTTTTTACTGTTAAAATGTTAATTGCATTTTATCACCATTTTTATAGTTCACTTCATCTCGATTGCTACAAACAAATTTATTCACAATTCCATAATGCTCTCATTAATATGCTATGGAAATCTGACACAGTGCACAGAAGTTAGCTTAATAACAAGCAGCAGAAATATATCCTTAAAGACATCTGTGAAACATCTGTAGAATTGTAATGATGCAAAATAACTTTCCAGTAAATGAGATAATAAGCAGATAATATTAAGGTCAGCATTTTATGGCCATAGACTGTCTGCTAGTATAACTATTTCATGCATTTAATACCACCAGTACCACTACCTACTAAAGGTTATTTGCTAAATTCCATGCTTGTTAAAAGTGACACATATATAGCCCAGAATACCCTGATGTCTAAAATAATAGATACAATCATAGCATTTATCTGTAAACATTTCCTCCAAGACATGTCAAGGAACTCTTCCCATATCTCACTCATCTTTGGACTACTGGCTTGAATATTTATTTCTCATATCACAGGAAATATAGATGCTAAATACCTGAATGGCTTGCTTAGATCCATATAACAGATAGGAAATAACAATGGAATTTCAAGTTATATCAGAACAGATATTCAACTAAATGTAATCTACTTTCTTTTAAGATTTTCTTATAGAAATAGCCCTGAGTATATAGTAAGAAGGTTATTTGTGTTAATTTGGGCAAGTCACTTAATTTATCAGAATCTCACTACTTTTTATTTGGAAAGAAGGATAAAAGTAACCACCTCAAAATTCCCAATAAATAATAAACAGTATTTCACTGGCCAGTGCGGCCCAGTTGGCTGGAGTGTCGTCCTGTTACTGGAAAGTTGTGGGTTTGATCCCTGGTCTGTGTGTGTATGGGAGGCAACCAATCAATGCTTCTCCCTTGCATTAATGTTTCTCTCTCTCCCTTCCTTTCTCCCTTCCTCTCTCTCTAAAAATAATGAAAAAATGTCCCCAGGTGAGGATAAAAACAACAAAAAAGAATATATATAATACATATACACACATACACACACATATGTGTATATACATATATGTGTGTATATATATTTATAGAGCTTAGTAACTGTATTGTTCAAATCTTTTATATACTTACTGATACTGTATTATTTAATATTATTTATTCACCTAATTTCCCCAAAGCCTAGAAAAGGTCATCGTAGGCAAGATTAAACATCACCTGGCAGAATGAATGATAGGTAGATGGATACATATGGTGCTTTGCAAATTGTGAAGCACTGTGTATTGAGAGTAGAACTTTATGTGAGTCTTTCCATTTGCAGAAAAATTCCCAATATAGACATAGCATAATGTATTATCTTTCTATTGCTGATTTAACAAAATACCCCAAAATTGGTGGCTTAAAACAACACAAATAATACAGTAATACAAGTCATACAGTTCTATAAGTTAGAAGTTCAACATGGGCCTTACTAAGCCAAAATAGAAGTTTTAGCCCAGGGCTGCATTCCTTTATGGAGACACTAGACTAGCTTCTAGAAGCCACTCATGTTCCTGGGCTCCTGGACCCCGCGCTCCACCTAAAAAGCAGCAATGTTTCATCCTTTCATGATAAAAACAGCCATAAAGCTAGGAATAGGAGCAAATTTTCTCAACATAATAGAAGCTGTGTATAAAAAGCCCATAGCAAAGATCATGTTCAATGGTGAAAGGCAGAAAGCTTTTCCTCTAAGATGAGAAACAAAGCAAGGATATCCACTCGCTCCATCTCTATTTAACATAGTACTGGAATTCCTAGCCATGGCAATTAGGCAAGAAAAAATAAATAAAAGGCACCTAAATTCAAAAGGAAAAGTAAAATTATCTCTGTCCATAGATGACTTGATCTTATATATGGAAAATCATAAAGATTCCACACATAAATAACATAAGAATTAATCAACAAATTTAGCAAAGTTATAGGATACAAAATCAACACACATACAAAAAAGTCACATTTCTATATAATAACATTAAACATTACAAAAAGAAATTAAGAAAACCTCATTTACAATAGCATCGAAAGAATAAAATATTTAGAAATAAACTTAGAGACAAAAAGACTTGTACACTTAAAAATGCAAAATGTTGCTGAAAGAAATTAATGAAGACACAAATGAATGAAAAGACATCCTTATTCAAAGATAAGAAAACTTAATATTATTAAAATGTCCATATTACCCAAAGCAATCTATAGATTCAATGCAATCTCTATCAAAATCCCAATGATATTAGTTGCAGAAATAGAAAAAATATGAAAGTTCTTCTGGTAGCTCAAAGGACCCTGAATAACCAAAATAATCCTGAGAAAGAAAAAACACTGGAGGCCTCACATTTCCTGATTTCAAAACATATTACAAAGCTACTGCCCTAGTCTATTTTAGAATGCTGTAAGACAATACCACAGACTGGGTGTCTTAAACAGCAGAAATTTGTTATCTCACAGTTTTGGAGAGTGGCAAGTCACAGATCAAGGGGCCAGCCAACTCAGTTCCAGGGGAAAGCTTTGTGGTTGGCAGATGGTGGCCATCTCCCTGCATGCTCACATGACCCCTTCTCAGTGCACATGTGGAGAGAAAAATATCTGTAGTCTCTTCTTATAAGAACAACAGCTGTTAGTTTGAAACCTCGGGAGTTTCCTGTGTGAAATCTGAAATTGGCCCCATACATGTAGGGCAAGAAGAGACAGAAGAAAGAGGCAGACTACTCTAGATTGGTAGGTGGTAGGTTCAATAACCAGTGGAACTTACATGAGGCTCATCTTTAATGACTGCAAGATGAGTAGATCTCCACATCCACCAGCTAGAATTGCAGTTTTATATAGAGGCCTTAAATGTGTTTGGTTACATATACTGTCCAGATGGTCTAAACAACACCTTACTCTCTCAAGACTACACCCTTGAACATGGCTCCCACTGTGGGAACAAAGGGAAGAACATACATGCCAAGGATGGGGGAGGGGTGACAAGCCTCAGAATGCCAGAGTCTATCCCCTGGATCAACTGGTAGTTGCATCTCGATGACTTCCTCCTACATTCCACTCCTTGTGACGGGTTCTTATAATATTAGAAGCTCCCCTCTTCCTCAATGTCCCCTGAGCAGTCAACGAGGGGTTTCACTAGCATAGAGGTGACTCATTTGGCTGCTATCTGGCTACACTGGAGAAAGATGCCACAGTAACAAACAATACAGGCACATGAAAGTTTAGGATCATGATTCCCAATATAAGTGACAATTTTTTCCACCACAAGTCCCATGACCTGAACCATAAATGTACTATATCCTCTAGGGTAGGGGTTGGAAATTCAAGGTATTTGCTTGTGTCTTCATGTGATTTAATAAAATAACATATTAGCAGACTCATCAAATATAAACACACAAAATCTGTTCAGATAATGTCAAAGTTACCTTCTGGCAAGGCAGTAATCCTGTCCAATGCCACTTCATTTTGAAAGACATCCCAGGCAGGGTGGCTAAGTTAGTTGGTGCACTGTCTCATGCACCAAAAGTTGCTGGTTCGGTTCATGGCCAGGCCACATAACTAGGTTGCAGATTTGGGCCTCAGTCAAGGCACATATGGGAGGCAACTGATCAATGTTTCTCTCTCTCTCACTCTAAAAAAATAAATCATAAACATATCCTCAGGTAAGGATTTTAAAAAAAGAGTACTAGTCCTAGCTTGTTCTTCCTTAGTGTACTACTTTAGGGCCTTACAATCCCCACCCTGGATTGGTGACACCACATTGCAGTCCTGACAAACTAGAGAGGGGCAACTACCCATATACCCAAGAGTTGAATTGATTCCTTTGTCAGGCATACAAGTGGGTCCACTGTAGAAAGGTATTTCCATCGGGTGCCCAGCCTGTGACCAGACACCACAGGAGCAGCAGAAGTCTAAGGTCAAAAGGACAGATACTTAATAGGGACTTGTATGGAGATGTCTTCCCCTTCTATAAAAATTACACTTGTGGTCTGATCCTTAGATTTTTAATGTGGCTGCAACTGTACAAGTTTAACCTGGTGGTATATACCTGACAGGCTGGCTGTGGGAGTGGGGGGCCAGAAGTGTCAGGCATAAGAAGATGGACTAGGGGTGGGATATGCCAGACCAGGACCCCCCACTTTCTCCCCTCTTTCAATGGTGCATGTTCTATTTCCAGTATAGTACATTTCCACAGGTCTGGCTTGCAGCAGGAAAGCAGCATGTCACTGGACACTGAGTAGTTCCTCACCCAGGGGTGCAAAGTAATTCACCTGTCCCAATGAGATATCCTGTTGCAAATTCCAGTAGATAATGCCTTTCCAGGCATGATGGGACTTGGTGTTCTCAGGGGCATAGCAGGTTGATCCATTGTGGAAGTTAGGGCAATAGCTCTTTCTTGCAACTGCCATACCTTTACAGTATTAGGTGTCTTGGCAGTGGTCTGGCATAGACAGTCTGGCATATAAGGCAACAGGCCCCACTGGTTGATCATTGAAATGTATTAAAGTTGGGATAGTACTTTTGTCCACCCAAGACTAAATGCTGTTTCACTTGTGGGTAACTTAATCTGTCACTTTAATATTCCATTCTTCCTTTCTACTAACCCTGTTGTTTATGGGTTATGGATAGATGGAACCTCCATTCAATGTCATGGTTTTTTGCCCAGTCTTACACATCATGACCTTTGAAATGTGACCCCTGGTCACTGTCTATTTGACAAGGTATCAATACATACTCGGCTTCTCTGATCCCCTAATGGTGGCAGCCTGGTTTGGGTGGCAACAGGGTAAAGCTTGGGTTAGGCCAGATGCAATGTCCCCCTGAACCAAGGCATATTTAGTTCCTCACTCAGAGGAAAGGGACCCATATAATCAATTTGTCAATTCTTCCCTGGTTGGGTATTCACCTAGAGGTCTCCAGATTCCTTTGGTGACTGCCTTGGGCATTATTTAGAACACAGAGGACATATTGTTATTGCATTAACCAAGTCAGTGTATTTCAAAGGCAACGTGGCATCCTTGGCAATACGCCATCCCACCCAGTACTATGGTGATTGCTCCTTCAATGCATCCAAACTGCTGTATCTACTGAAGGGTAAATTGCTTGGGCTTTTACCCCAGGTAGGGCATCAGCTTTTCAATTGCCAGGGAGTGTCAACACTTAATGAGCTAGGATGTGGAAGACAGTAAGGACTGTCTCAGGTCTTGCAAGTGAATCCAAATGTCTTTCAACATGTTCTGACTCCAGAAGGGCCTATTCATGATCATCCACCCCCTCAGCTTTTCATTGTCCAAGCCATAGGGTTAATCCTTTAGAACAGCTCAACTATCAGAGCAAATGGTTAACAACCAAGGTTCATTAGTGATCACCAGACAAACTACTCTGAGTTTAGTTCACTGGCTGTCATGGTTTGTTCCTGTTTCCATCCATATGGTATCAGTGTTAGATTGAATAATTACAGTCCATGTGGATGGGTTGCCCCTACTAGATCCATCTGTATACCAATCATCAGCAGGAGTTCCCCTCATTCCTTCTCTATAGACTTCATGGTCCATCATGCAGGGGTCATTTGAGAATCTACATATTCTACAGAACCTGCTAGCACTGGCATTTCTAGACATGGTGGGCTGGTGAGCAGGGTATTCCTCTGCTGCAAAAAGTCATGCCAATTAGTCAAAATGGGAGTTTGAGCCATGTCAAAGGCCAGTCAATGGAATATAATCTTTTTTTCTTTAAAAAAATTTTGTTATTGTTATTCAAGTACAGTTGTATCTATTTTCCCACCAGCATTTTCCCCTACCCCATCTACCTTCACCTCCCACCCTCAATTCTACCACCCTTTGGCTTTGTCCATGGGTCCTTTATACATGTTCCTTGACCCTTTCCCTTCTTTCCCCCGTTATCCCTCTCTTCTCTGGTTACTGTCAGTTTGATCTTTATTTCAATGTCTCTGTTATATTTTGCTTACTCATTTCTTTTGTTGATTAGGTTCCACTTATAGGTGGTATTTTTCTTTCACCACCTGGCTTACTTCACTTAGCATAATGCTCTCCAGTTCCATCCATGCTGTCACAAAGAGTAGGAGCTCCTTTTTTCTTTCTGCTCTTAACCCACTCCTTGATAAGAAAGGAAATTCCTGCCATGATATGCTATCCTTTGTGGGATGTTCTACTTGGAAAAGCATTGTGCAAACCACTATGAGCTGTTGCTCTATGGAAGTATATCAAGTTTCTGTCCCTTCCAAAGCTGGGACCTAGGGGTTCTCTGTTTTTTTCTCGTCTCTGCCACAGTGCCCAACACATACCTTGTAGAGTCACAGACACCTGCAATGCAAATGGCACCCCTGCTCGAGAGACACCTGGAGATTTAATCTGCTTCACTAGTATTTTTGCCTTCTCAAAGACATCTTGTTGTTCTGATCCCCAGTCATGCGAGTGCCTGTCCTCCACCAGGCCCCATAAAGGGCAAGGAGAGACCAAAGAAAGAAACAGACCACTTCAGAATGGTAGGTGACAGGCTTAATAAGCAAGAAAACTTACACACAAGGCTTGTCTTGGGTGACTGCAATCTGAAGATCTCTGCATCTGCCAGCCAGAATCTTAAAAGTTTCTATAGAGGGCTTAATGGGGTTCAGTCATATATACTGTCCAAATGGTCTCAACACACTGAATCCTTGAGAAAATACCTCATAATGTGGGAACAGGGAGCAGAACATTCATTCCAAGGACAGAAGAAGGGGTGAGGAACCTTCCATTGCCCTGGTCCAGCTCAAGGGTCAACCATACTCTGTATGGTACAGTAGTCATAAAATCTGTATGTCCTCCTCCAACACCAATAGGACTAGGGACACACCCTTATCTTTATCACCTCCCTATAGACCTTTATTACCTCCTGATAGACCTTTAACTTCCAAATGCAGTCAAATTGCAGGTTAAGGACTCAATATATAAATTGGAGGTCAGGGAGACACAAACATTCAATATATAACATCTATAGTAATCAAAACAGTTTGGTTCTGGCATAAAGAAGACATGTAGACCAACAGAAGAGAATAGAGTAGCCAAAAATAAACACTCATGCATATGATCAAATGATATTCAACAAGAGTTCCAAGGCTACACAGTGAGCAAAGGATAGGCTCTTTAATCAATGTTAGGAAAGCTGGGCATACACATGCAAAAGAATCAAGTTGTACTCTTACTTTACACCAAGTGCAAAAACTCCAAATGGATTATTAATATAAACATGAGACCCAAAACTGTAAATCTCCTTGAAGAAAGAAATAGGAGAAAATCTTCATGACACAGGATTAGATGATATTTCCTTGGATATGACCCCAAAAGCACAGGCAACAAAAGCAAAAATTGACTAAGGAAACTATATAAAACTTAAAAACTTATAATGCCCAGCAAAAGAAATAATCAACAGAGTGAAAGGCAACCTATGAAACTGGAGAAAATATTTGCCAATCACATATCTGGAAATGAGTTAATATCTAGAATACATTCAAGAACAACTACAACTCAACAACAAAAAAGCAAATAAGCCCATTTAAAAAAGTACAAATGAGTTAGACATTTCTCCAAAGAAGATACACAAATGACCAACTAGCATATGAAAAGACCGTTAATTGTCAAGAAAATGCAAATCAAAACCATAATGAGATATCACCTCACATCCATTAGAATGGCCACTATAAAAAAAACATAATAATGACAAATGTTGGCACAGATATGGAGAAAATGGAACCCTTGTGCTCTGTTGGTGGGAATATAAAATGGTGCAGTCACTGTGCAAAACAGTAGAGAGTTTCTTCAAACAACTAAAAATAGAACTACTATGTGATCCACCAATCTCATTTTGTGGTATATAACCCAAAGAATTGAAAATGGGATCTCAAAGAGATATTAGTACTCCCACATTCATTGTAGCATTTTTCACAATTGCCAAGAGATGTGAGCAATCTCAATGTCCAATAGATGAATGAATAAAGAAAATGTAGTATATACATGCTGTGAAATATTATTTAACCTTTACAAAAAGGAAATCCTTCATATGTTGCAACATGAATGAAACTTGAAGATATTATGCTACGTGAAATAAACTGATCACAAAAAGATAAACACTGCATAGTTTCATTTACATAAAGAATCTAAAGTACTGAAACTCAGTAACAGAAAGCAAAATGGTAGTTGCCAGGGGAAAGAAGAAAAGATATAATATTCAACAGATACAGAGTTTCAGTTCTGCAACATGAAAAATTCTAGAAAATGTATACACAACAACGTATACACAGTTAACACTACTGTACTGTATACTTTAAAATGGTTAAGATGGTGCCGCCCTGGCTGGTGTGACTCAGTGGATTAAATGCCGGCCTGTGAACCAAAGGGTCACCAGTTCGATTCCCAGTCAGGGCACATGCCTGGGTTGCTGGCCAGGTCCCCAGTTGGGGGTGTATGAGACCAACCACACATTGATATTTCTCTCCTTCTCTTTCTCCCTCCCTTCCCATCTGTCTGAAAACAAATAAATAAAATCTTTTCAAAAATGGTTAAGATTGCATATTTTATGTGTTATTTCAGCACAATTCAAAAATAAATAAAGTTACATTGCACCTGTATGATTATTCTATAATCTCATAAGATTTTTACTTTCTTCTACTCCCTCTTCCACTTTCAAGGACCCTTGTAGTTACATTAGTCCTACCCAGATACTCCAAAATAATTTCCTTGCTTTAAGGTCAAGTAATTAGCAATCCAAATGCCATCGGCAAGCATAACTCCCCTTTTGCTATGTAATCTAACATAGTGACAGCTTCTGGGGATTAGGATACGGGTAACTTTAGAGGACCATTTTCATAGAAATACCTGTCTGGAAATATCAGATTAGTCCTACCTAAATTCCAACTCAAAGACAATCTCCCTTTTGAAGATATTGTTCCTCTTTTACCTCTCTTTTAAGTAACATTCAAAATTTTAAAACAGAATACTTCTACCCCTTACCTTTTCTCTAGTAGTAGTTTAAAATAAAAAAGATTTAAAATTTTTAAATGTTTAAATGCTTAAGAAAATTTGTATACATAAACATGATATGTATTAGTATATACCTATGTTTTATTTTTAATTTTTTTCAAAATATAAATAAAATAAAATCACTTAAATCATAATAGTATTCTTTTCTACATTTCAAACCCTTGTTCTTTTCTCAATAAATAAACCCAAGCCCAGGAAGATGTTTTATTTACAAATGAGCAGGCTGTTTCCAGGTAGACCTATCTGTCCAAAAGTGGATCTTCACCTCAACGTAATCTCTTCCTCCCTACTTAGATCATACTATTCCAAACTTGCCTTGTTCATTACTATAACTACTAGATACATGTGGCTATTCAAATTGAAAATATATCAAAATATAACTAAAAAATGTGTTTCTCAATCGCACTAGCAATATATCAAGAATTTGATAGCCACAGGTGACTAGTTGGCTACTTTGTTGACAGCAGATACCAAATATTTTCATCATCTCAGAAAATTTTCTTGCTCTAACATAAAAAGCACATGGTATGTATTTTATATATGTATATAAAACATGTATGTAAATACTATGTAAATTCATATGAATTACTTTCTGTAATTAGCTTTAGTTCTTGGATTCTCCTGTGTTTTTTTAAATATGCCATATCCCTCATGTTTAAATAGCATACGATATATGTTTGTTCAACTCATTTCCAGACAGTTTTATTTATTTAGGATTTTGGGTGGACACAGGGATTAAGTCAAATGGTTCAGATATGGCAAATCAATTGTTGGGATCTCAAATACAATAAAGATTAAATCAAAAAATTCAATAAAAGTATCTAGATATGAAGATAATAGGAAATTAGGAGAACTCAGGGAGTTTTCAACATTTTCTTCCTTCCCAGGACATTTAAGATAGGCAACCTGTCTCTGAGAGACAATCTGACCTCTTAAAGTATAGGAAAATCTTGACCCTCCAGAACATTGCCAAGAGGACAAGATAGAAACCAGATATCTTGGGACCCAGCAGTCTGAATTAAAGTTGCTAAAACTAAGTTGAGAACTCATGTATCTTTTTAGCAGCTCCAAATAGTACAGGGAATAAGATAATTAATATTTCCTTCCTATGTTCCAACCTGTCCTCACATTTTTCTTCCTCAACTCAAGGAGCAGGTCATCCTTACATGGTCAAGGACCCCGTGGATCCAGCAGGGCTATGTGATGGGGCTACAGGGCAGTGCTGCCCATTATCTGTTCTGGTTCAAATTTCTTCATTCCTCCACCATAGTGGGAAATTAAATTTCCAGCTACGTGATATAGTATTTGACTTTCTTAGTTGATGATTAGAATGATATTAGAATGTTTAAAGATAAACTCCATACTTTCCCCTTGTAGTTCAGTCAGCCTTCCTTTTATCAGGAGATAATGGTTCTTTTTTGGTTCCCTTCTACTACAAAGGCTTTCGCATATTCTCCCAGGGGCTTGTCTGTCATCAGTGGAAAGAATGAAAGACTGGTGATTATACCAAGAGGAGTAAAATAGCATTACTTAAATAAATCACTTTATGTTATATAACCACACTAGCACAAAGGAGACACAGAGAACAAAGACCTGGATGACACTTCCACTACTAGCTGGTGAGAATTTAATCTCAGATTTTCGTAAAAAGCCTTTTATGTTCTCCCACCCCTACTTTCTCCCCCCAGCTGACCCAATTTAATGCTACACAATCAGGTTAACTCCACAGGAGATACAGAAGTCAGAAAAACAGATTTCTGTTCGTTCAAATAGAGAGAAAAAATCAGGAATCTAAGAACTAAAGTAGAAAACTTAGGGGAAATCATTTTAAAGTTAGGAAAAATAAAAGAATGTTAGAAATAAAGTTCAGAATGTATGTTTATCTTTTCAGATAAAGGAAGAAAACATTTCTGTTATATTTATTGAGGCATCTACATAAACAATACTAGAATTAATTATGAGTTATCCATGCTGCACTTAATAATAGCTAACTTAAATTGAGAGTTTACTGTGTGCCAGCAACATACACAGAATTTTAAATGGGTTGAGGGATGAGATCCTCACATAAACCCCTTATCCTTACCCTCCCTTGTAGAACTTAGAAAACTGAGTACAAGCACCAGGCACAGAGCTAAAGGAGTTAAGATACCAGCAAAGGCTATTCAATTTCTGAGTCTTTGCCCTTAAGAGCTTTACTATATACTTTCCATTACTACAAACCACTGCTTTCAAAGAATTATCCACAGATGCCCATTAATGGATTTAATGAGCATCTGCCTATTCACGGTTATAGTTATGTTCAATGAATATGTTTTCCACATTTACAGGGGATGCCAAAGGATGAATTATCTAAAGAAGAGATAATGCTAAAATAATTATTGTTATACTTTGTACATGTTGCATCTGAATATTAATTTGATATTCTATTAAGTCAATAAAAAAACAGTAACAAAAACAACAAAAGGTGCCACATCTTGAAAAAAAAGATATTTGAAAATACAAGGAAATGATCTGGTTTCTTTGCCCTGATTCTCTCTGAAATATACTTCTTCCCCTGCCTTACCACTCAGTTATTTCTTGTAAACCACAATATACTGATATCTTCTCCTCTCTCTAATACTGATACTCTTTCAGTTTATCTCATTTCTACTACAGAATTTCTGGGGAGATTGAGATGAAAGGTGGAGGAACAGGATGGAAAAAAGAGACAGATAAGAATTCAAAAGAAATATTTGGGTAGCAAATTACTCCAATGTATACAAAGAATATCGAGTTTATAGAGTCTATTAAGCTAACACTTATCTAAAATAGGTTTAGCTATAATAAAATGGAAGGTAAGATTTGCCACAAAATACAGATAATCAGCTTGTAGATAGGGTAGAGTTTTGACTACCAAATAACTCTGAGTCACATCTTTCTTAGTACTAGAAAACTCATCCTGTTTAAGGCCCTGAAATTTGAAGGTTGTGGGGGGGAAAGCAATGAAGATATTCAATGCTTCAAAAATATTATTTACTATAAATAGTAGATGAATATTTTTCCCAAATAACTTTTATCTTTAAAAAGAAAAGTCAAGTGTGGGCCAACTTTAGTACCTTCTCAAAGGATATACCTGGACACTTTCAAGAACCTTCAGACTGTCCTCCATAGCTCCTCAAGAGAGCTACTCATTTTACAATAATTAAAGGAAAATAGTAAAGTCTTGGGAGGACCATTGTCCTAACAGTGAGCTCCACTCTGCATCTGCTAAATGAATCACCTCCCACAAAACCTTACAGAGAAGCTGACCTCAAATGCCTGCTTCATCAAAATGTGTGGTTACTAAAATGATAAGTCCCACAAGAATGGGAACCTCCTCTATCTTATTTACTCTTATATCCTCAATTTCCAGACCAGTGGCTGGTGCAGAAAAGGAATTTGATCATTGCTAAATTGCTGTTAAAATGCTGAATTAATACTATAGGTCATGGACTTTTGCAGTTGTTCTTAAATAGTCAAAACTTTAAATGTTAATTTTTAGGCTTCAGTATAGACGAATATCCCCTCTTTAACCAATTTTAAACCTACAAGGTTGTTCGAGAAATTAGAAATAATTAAGATTTAGTTCAGTCACTTTCTCCAAAAATGATATATTAATGGTTAATAAATATATGAAAAGGTGCTCAACATCACTAATCATCAGGGAAATGAAAATCAAAATTAGAGATGTCACCTCACCCCTGTGTGGATGGCCTTTATTAAAACAAACAAAATATAAAAATAAAAAAATTACAAGTGTTGGTGAGGATGTGGAAAAAAGGAACCCTAGCACACTGTTGAAGGGAATGGAAGTTAATATTGCCATTATAGAAAAACAGTATTTTTTTAGAAATTTTAAGATTTCTCAAAAACTTAAAATCAGAACTACCATGGGATCCAGCAATCCCACTTCTGGATATTACCCAGACTTAAAACAAAGGATATCCTGCCTTTTGTGACAACATGTTTGGACTTGGAGGATACTATGCTAAGTGAAATAAGCCAGACACAGAAAGTCAAATACTATATGTTGTCACAGGTGGAATTTGAAATAATCAAACTCACAGAGGCAGAGAGTAAAATGGTAGCTGCCAGGAACTAGGGGGAGGGGAAATTAGGGAGGGCCAAAGGGTAAAAATTGTTCAAGTAACACAAAATAAAAAAGTTCTAGAGATCTATGCAGCATAACACCAACAATTAGCAATACTATATTGCATTCTTTTTTCTTTTTATTTTTTATTGTTATTCAATTACAGTTGTCTCCATTATCCCGTTACTCTCCTCTTCCCTACCAACCCCCACCTCCCACATTCAATCCTGCCCCTGCCATTGTCTTGTCCATGGATCCTTTATACATGTTCCTTGATGACATGTATAAAACCCAACAGAAGTCCCTAAGATGAGATAAGGGATCTTCATGCAATAAACTAACCTAAAATTGCAACTACTGCTCTGGACCAGTTTCTCCTCAGGACAAGGTGAAACACTTTACAGAACACAGCTGTTTTACACTGCAGAAGCCACCTTCCCCTCCATTTGTTCAAGGCTGCATCTAAAGATAATCATTTTTCTGCATGTATCTGTCTAATTTTCCCAACACCATTTATTAAATAAACTGTCTTTAGCCTACTATATATGCCTGCTCCCTCTGTCAAATATTAATTGAAAAAAAAAAAGGTATGGGTTTATTTCTGGCTTCTCTATTCTGTTTCATTGATCTATGTGTCTGTTTTCATGCCAGTACCATACTGTTTTGATTACTATGGCTTAATAGTATAGTTTGATATTAGGTAGCATGATTCACTCAAGTTTGTTTTTTTCTCATGATCACTGTGGCTATGCAGGGCCTTTTGTGGTTCCATATAAATTTTTGAAATATTTGTTCTAGCTCTGTGCTCAAAATGGATTAAATGCTTAAATATAGGCCCAAAACCATGAAAATCCTAAAAGAAACACGAGCAGTAAAATTTTGGAAGTTGCTCATAACAATATTTTATCTTATATATCTCCCCAGGCAAGGGAATCAAAAGAAAAAATAAACAAACGGGACAACATCAAACTAAAAAGCTTTTGCACAGCAAAGAAAATCATCAGCAAAACAAAGAGACAACCCACAGAATGGGAGAATATATTCACCAATACATCTAGTAAGGGGTTAATGTCCAAAATTTATAAAGAACTTTAAAAACTCAACACCAAAAAAACAAACAACCCAATTAAAAAACGGGCTGAGAATCTGAATAGACACTTCTCCAAAGAGGACATACAGATGGCCAATAGACATATGAAAAGATGCTCAACAGCACTAATCATCAGAGAAATGCAAATTGAAACCACAATGAGCTATCACCTCACACCTGTCAAAATGGCTATCAACAATAAACCAGCAAACAAGTGCTGACAAGGATGTGGAGAAAAGGGAAAACTTTTGCACTGTTGGCTAAAATGCAGACCGGTACAACCACTGTGGAAAGCAGTGTGAATATACCTCGAACACTTAAAAATGGATCTGCTTTCAACCCAGCAATCCCACTTCTGGGAATATATCCAAAGAAATTCAAAACACTAATTTGAAAAAAACATAAGCACCCCTATGTTCACAGCAGTGTTATTTACAATCACTAAGATATGGAGGCAGCCCAAGTGTTCATCAGTAGATGATTGGTTAAAACAACTATGGTACATTTACATAATGGAATACTATTTGGCCATAAAAAAGAAGAAAATTTTACCCTCAGCAACAACATGGATGGACCTGGAGTACATTATGCTAAGTGAAATAAGCCAGTCAGAGAAAGACAAATACCATATGATTTCACATATATGTGGGACCCAGTGAACAAATTGAACTAACAAACAAAACTAGAGACAGACTCATACAGAGCAGCTAGTAGGGGGAACATAAGGGTATGGAGGGATTGAGCAAAAAGGAAAAAGGACTTGTGGACATGGACAACAGTGTGGTGATTGCATGAGGGAGGGTGATATAAGGGAGTTAAACAGTAATGAAAAAATACAATAAAATTTTTTTAAATAAACAAAGGTAATCATAAAATCAGACTGGACTGGGCCATCAGGAAGTGCTACCTTTTTCAAGCAAAAAATGATCTCAGGGAGTGCATCTTTAACAAAGAACTATTGTTATTTACCTAAAATACATGCTGATAACAACGCATGTTGCATCTGTGTTGAAAGATTTCACTCTAAGATTTATTTCCTTTTGGACGGATAGAACTGCTTTGCAGCATCCTGACTTAGAACAGCTCTGGAATATAAATGAGAAAGGGTGGGAGACAGGGGAGCCTGTCAGAGTAGTGCTTCTGGCTTGGCTGCTGACTTCACCTCCCGCTGCTGAGCCAGAGTACGATCTAAACTAATCAAGGAAGGGCCAAGAGGTGTAGTTTGGAGCTAAACGTTAGATTCTGATTTAATCCAAACACTGTAATTCCAAAGCAAAACTAGACCCGTGGAATTAGGGGAGCATACAGTTGAGTTGAGACTGATGTGCTGAGCTGGTCTTTTGAAAATTTCCTCCTGAAAGAGAACAAAGGAGATGAAAAGGGGTTTCTCTGTGAACTCCCCTCCCACCTCGTAGGGTCAGTTTCTGCGTGATATTGTGGCTAAACTATGACTCCTGTGTTTGCTATAGATATGAGCCTGATGGATATGCAAAGAGGAGTCAATATTTGTACTTTTTTAAAGAATAAAAAGCCCAGCAATGTAGATTTTGTCAAAAACCACAAGCTGTTCTGTTTGGCCGTGGGTGCATCTCCTGCTTGAGGCTTATTTGCCTGCTGAGGAAGTGCGTAATTGTGGCTGAATGAAGAGTCTGAAGCTGCCCGTTTACAGCTGGGGTAGAGAGCTCTGACATAGGACCCAGCCAGGAGCTGTTATCTTTATTGTGCAGAATGGCTGAGTTCAACTTCTGCATCACTGGGTTGGGGCCCTAGTTTTACAAAGCAGCAAATGGTGCAGTCTGCGTGGAGGAAAGTCCCAGCAGCTTAGGTTTTAGTTATGAAGCAGCGGAGGGAGTGGGGAAGGAGGAGAAGCTTGTCAAGTGATGCAGGCAACAGAGGAAGATAAGCATTAGATCACAAATCTGCTTGTCACTACCACCTATGGCTTTGAAAGAGCACATTGTTTCTTCCTGTATCACCAGCTCATTAATAGGAGTCAGCAGTCATTACAGGTGATACAAGAGAGAAGGTAATTTACATATTGAGTGGTTAGTCATGGATTCCTCAGATTTCTCTTCTCAAATGTGTGACTTTCTGAAACGCTTCAAGGGCACAGTTCAGGTTCATGTCGATACATTAGTTTTCTTCTGTCTATAAAAAGGATGCTTGTTAAAAGTTATGATTTTAGTACCAGTTGCAACAGGCTGTTTCACTGGGTGAACCTGCGACCTTTTGTCTGAAATGGCGGTGGGAACTTGTCCAACATGAATGATTATTTATTTCCACTGACATTCTAATGAAGTTAACGGACACAATTTACATGAAGAGCTGGATCTGAGAGTGCTCAGTAGGGGTGAGTACCAATAATGTTAACTTTTGTAATGCAAAGCCATAAAAATCAATTAATTTTATTACCATCATAAATAAAATCGTATTAATAAAATTTATTATTTTGAAAATTATTATGGCTACCGGGATGGTTGGATGACTTTTCAAGCTCTACATCTTTCTACCCTTGTCATGAACAACTGGGCTGCCAGCAGGGTGGAAAGAGGCCAGCTGGGGAAGAATACTTCATTGATAAACTTAAAAAGGGTCTGTGGTTGTACAATTACAGGCCAGTTAGATCTGCCCTATAGATAGATGCTTCCCTAAAAAAGCAGGTTCCAATAATAAATTTCTTCGCACATGGCAAAGCAGAAGGGTGTGGAATAGCTAGTGGTTCTCTATGAGAGGCACCAGCCCCTCAGGTTGTCTCCTCTTTGAAAAGCAGATGTATCTGCAAGGCCCTCCATGGACTTCCCTGTGGAGCAGACCCTATAGCTGCAAAAAGTATGCAAGAAGGGCCAGAGCCCTGGTTAGGACCATGTTGGGGGATTTTTAAATACATTTATTTTTTTGCACTATTAAAGCAACATACTATTTCAATACATTATCCAGGAGGGCGAAAATAGAGGAAAAATGCATATGATTCTAATTTACAATCACTGTTAGTCTTTTGGTGCTTGCTTTCAAGTATTTTGTCCTACTTATATTAAAGTGTTTCACACAGTTGTTTATTCTCCAGGAACATTGAGAAATAATATATTCTGTAGTTTTCCACTTTCAATGGAAAGTGTAGAGGAGGTAACAGATTTGTTTTAATAAACAAGATGAAGGAATTTGGGAATGTTTAGGAAATTTTCTACATGTATAATGATTATGTGTTAATTGTTATGACCATGAGATTAATGAATACTAGATGATTATTTAGAAGCCATTAGCTGAAAGCCATTCATGAGGAAGAATTCTGCAAATATTGTCAACTATTACCTGGACTCTTACCAGAATCAATTTTTTTCTACACCCCTGAATGCACATGCTTGCTTATTAGCCCAACAAGAACAACTCCGTTTCTGCACCCATTTGCAGAAGGGAAGTTGCCCATTCCTCTTCTCTCTCTGTGTGTCTGGGTGTTGCATATTCCTGCCCATGCTGTTTCTGCTCTGTCTCTGCATTCGTCCATTCCCTTCAACTACTGTATATAAAAAGCTCAGTCAATATCTCCTCATCTTTCCTGCATATCAACAGGGTTTCCAATTTAAATAAGATTAAAGAAATATGATCTTAGTCTGTTTTGAATGACTGATGAATTTCTTCACTTGATTTCAGGAATTTATCTAAATTTTAATTGACTTGATAAGTTTCTGAGAAAACAAGAAAAGCAAGTATGCTTAACCCTCTGGTCATTGTGTCCTTAGGATTTGAAAGAGTAATGTGAATTCTGAAATACTTGTGCAACCTGTGGGATACCCAGATGGAATGAGCCCTATTCAGGGTTGGTTATATTATGGAGCTACCTACCTAGTTGATCTCATGGAAGTCAAAGCTGGTAGAATTCACATTTGGGTCTACCTGGACCAAACATCTATGTCAATACCTGCAGCAATTCTTCTGCTTAGGAAAGAGAGAGTTTGATTTACTTTAGCTGGAGCCCTATATAGTGAATGTTGTACCTAATTAACTATAAAATTAACTTCAGGATTTAAATAAGTACATGATGATAGAATCCAGCATCTCTTCTCTAGGGAGTCAAGGCCTTCCTAGAAACTTGGATGCTTCAGATGAGAAAAGTGTTGGGAAACAATTTACTATTTATGTTCTTTGTTCAGTATAAGAACTAGAAAGAGAATTAAGTCCAAGACTTGAGACTTCTCATAGCCCCATTCATATATATGTATATATGAAGATCTGTCCAGAAGGTATCCAGCCATGTAATATGAAAAATATAGACATTTATTGAAGAAGATACAAGAAACATTGTACACAGGACAATGATGCCTTAGTCCCCTTCAAAGTAGGCACCTCAGGACCTCACACAGTTCTTCCACTTGCCATCAGCTGCCTCATTGTATTTTCCTGAAGCTAATAGATGGTCTGAAATTTCTTCTTTTTTAAAGGTGATTTTAGTTTTGGAAAAAGCCATAAGTCATAGGAGGCCAAATCTGGATTGTAGTGGGGGCTGAGTCACCTGGGTGATTTGAAGTTTCAACAAAAACTCTGCATAAGATATGGTGCATGAGCAGGCATATTGTCATAATGAAGCTGCCAATCACCAGTTGCCCATAGCTGTGGCCTTCTGAATCATCCAAATAGTTTCCACAGAGGAATGTTCAAGCTTAAAGCAAAATCTGATGCAGATCCATTGCTCTAATTACTCAATCATTTTCAATGCAATGGCCACACGGTACACATGCTTACTCAATGGAGTCTACCACCCCCACTGACTAGTACAGTGAAGTCGGTCATCATTATTCACCCATTAGCATTCCAGTCCCCTCTCCTTGGCTGCCAGGTTACATCACTACACTCAAACCATTCTCATTACATTGACAATGGTTGAACTTTTCTCCAGACAGACTTTATATATATATATATATACACACACACACACACATACATACATACATACACACACACACATAACACACACACACACATAACACACACACACTTTACCCAATAAAAACTCCTGCCAGGATAGTTATTCTAGCAGAACACTAATTTATTTTTTGGCTATGAAATTGGAAAGCCTTTTAAAAGTGATGGGGAAAATATTAATATTTGGTGAGAAATATTATATGATAGAGATAGTTAATGTGACCTTACAAGGCTTACAATATTTAAAGCATTTTTCTGAAGTCACACAGGTGGTAATGGGTCCAACTGAGTTTTAAAACAGGTCTGCATGACACAGAAATCCTTGCTCTTTCTAATGCATCAAATTGCCTTAGGAAAGGCAGCTCCCCTGCCTGAAGGGTACCACTCCCATCCCATGAAGATCTTGTTTCCTTATTCATACCACAAACTTTTATTTAGCACCTCTCAGCCAAACATTATGTGTTGAAACCATTGTTTAACAATAATTGTCGGTAATTATCTTTATGGCTACCATTATTCAAAACTAACATTTTAATATTTTTATTTATGAAATATTCTGCATTATACATTAACTAATATACATTAACTAATACATTATACATTAACTAATAGATAATCATGTCACCACCCAGATTTAACACAGACAAATAATATACCAGATCAATTTTCTCTTTATTTGTTAAGAACCAGAATATTGCAGCCCCCCAATCTCTTACCTCAGAGTTAGCCACTATCTAGAATTTGGTGTATATTATTTCCAGACATTGAGTTTTTATACTTTTATTACATATGTATCTCTAAAGGTCCAGTTTTTTTCTGTTCTTCATGGTATGGACTTTAGGGAGATCTAACCCTTTCTAACTGTCTAAAACTTTATGCAACACACTGACCACCATTTCTATGAAGGAATGATGACTGTCTATTTGCCTAGTACTACAGATATCGTTGTCTCTCTGTGGTGAACACTATGAAGTCAGAAGAGATGGTAATGTGATTGAATTTATAGAATTGTTGACTAGGGAGTAGGGAGAGTGAGTAAAAAAGAGATTATAGGAAATTAACAAGCCCTTGGTTTAGTATTTGTGTTTTGTGATGCCACTGACTAGGACAGGAAATTTGCTAAAATAAGGCAGGGGTTTTTGGGGGGTGGGAGGCATGGTTTGGTGAGACTTTCAGCTAGAAACAGTTAAATTATGAAACATATTACAGAAGTGTGTGTGTGTGTGTGTGTGTGTGTGTGTGTGTGTGAGGGTCATAAATTTTATTCACATCACAATTTGAATGAACATATAAAATGCAGTTTTCTTACTCTGTCTGTATTCCAGCTGGCCTTATTCACAAGTCCAGTTTACTAAGGGGAGAATGCAGGAGTAACAAAATGGCTGATCTGATTCCAAGTGTTCTCCCACCACTAGTTTAAACGTTACTTCAACATTCATTGTCTAGGCTCTCCTAATTCCAGCTGCTCCTCTCCTACCCCTTTACTATGATATCCTGGGTGTGGGAGTGGAATGCTCATGTGACTTCATGGCTGGAGAGTGAAGGTGTTCTTAGGTCCATGTGGTATTCACTAGATCTTCAAAGTCCTGCAGTAAAAGGCTTGTCAGTCATCCTCTGAAATATGGCCAGCCAAGTTCTACACATTTTTACCTTTTGTTGACATCTGTAATTTATGTAATTCATGTCTCACCTAGTCCCTCTCTTGGTTTAGGCACAGCCTGGTTTCCCTCCACCCCAGCTGACATCATCTGTCCTTGTTACTGCATGGCTGTAAAGCCTCTGAGTTGCTTTCCTGTTCTCCTCTGGCCCTTCATGCCTACAGTGATCTGCTACCAGCCTCTGCTATAGACCCACGAGAGTGGGCCAGAGGGCAGACTCAAGCGCCCCACTCAGTGTCTGTACCAAGAGAGGCTCAGCAGGGCAAATTAGACTCTTCTCCCTGCTTGACCTCAGGGCTCTGCCTGCCTACATTGAGGCCACTAACTTTTGTTGGAAGTATACCTTACACAGAAGTCCTCTCCTAAATTCCCAGCAGGGATGGAATATGCCTGTCTGTCCTGGTTGATCTCCTCTTATGTTGGAAGCCTGGTCTGGGCAGACCAGAACACATGTCTGGCCATCTTGCTTATTTCCTTTCTGCTCTTTTACTAACACATCTCCAGAAGAAGAGGAGGTTCATTAAAAAAACAAACAAAAATCTCCTCTGTGTGATCTTCTTTCTGGCTCAACCTCCTGCCTCTGCCTTAAGAATAGATGGGATATGTTTGTTATTCCAGGGGGATAATTCAATGATTTGAGTTCTTTAAGTTTAACCCTTTATGTGTTAAATGGGGCAACTAAAGAAATTTAACAAATCTACCCTTTCTAACTTTAACCTGGGTATCAAGCTCATTTTCATGCAAACATATAAAGTACCAGCCCCTTTTTTCCAACAGGCCACAGAAAAGTAATCTGTCACCCCACTCACAATTGGAAATGTTTGGAAAAGATTGCTATCTATGTAAGAGCAACTCTCCCATTATTAAAAAAATAATGGCTTTGGCCTAATCAGAATGGCAGAGCAAAGTCCATGGCGATGGTGAAAATCAACATGCCTTAGTTTAGAGTTCCAAGACGGCTGCAGAGTAGCTGGAACTCAGTCCACTTGCTCCTAGGCCTGAACTGGTGGTCTTGCAGCTAAACCACAGAGCAATCAACTCAAAAATTCAGTTGAGTGTGAGTGAGAGTGAGTGTGACCGAGCATGTGTGTGGACAAGTGGATGGGTGTGTGTGAAAGTGTGTGAGTGCCTGTCCACCTGTGAGGGCACTTGGGAGTGGGTGATCTGGGCTCTCCTGGCAGAGCTGCTGCCACCACCACCACCCAGCCTGCTGTGTCTAGCTGCGCAGATTTGTAGCAGGAGCCATTTTGTAAAGATTACAATATCCTCCTCAGGAAGAAGCTGCTGGAGTGGCCACATCTTGGCACCCAGATTTGTCTCTGTACCCTCTACCCTGGGCAGGACCACACACCCTGCTGCCACTGAGAGCCAGGTTCAGTACTTGCCAGGGAGGGGGCTGTTGCCTCCCTGGCCCTGGGCACCACTGAAACTGTGAATGGAATAGAGTCTGACTGATAAGGCTGCATATCAGGAGGAGCTGGGAATGCTGGGTTGGAGAGAGGTGGCCAGGGCAGCCCTGGCTGCAGAGACTGCAGGCGGAAGTGCAGCAGTGGGAGCCTGAGGCTGAGACTCACTGAAGGGAGTGGTGTGAGCACCCCACCACCATCCCATGTTATAGCTTTGCTGCTGGACTCTTCCCTTCCTTCCCCCACTCCATCAGGGTGTTATGTTATTGAAAGAAGGCAATGCACACAGTATATAATCTATTGATTTGGAACTGAGGAGGTGAGGCATTGGTGTGAGAGAGAAGCATCAGTAGGTGGCCTCTAGTACGTGCCCTGACTGTGGATCCTACCCACACCTAGAAGCTCTCTCAAAGCAGAGGTGGTTCTGTTAGGGGTTGAGCCCCTTAGTCAGCCAGATGGGGGAAAGTTCCCATGAAAGAATGGACCAAAAAAACCCAGGACCCAAATACAAGAGAAGAATCCACATAACCCACACAATGGATATTCCTAGAGCATCCAGATCAAGGTATCAAGAAGTCTGCACCCTGGGGGCTCTCTGTTCTGGGGAGAGATGAAAACCACTGGAGACAAACCCACCACCTTTTTTTATCCTTAAAGGGGCAAAGCACAGGATTTGTCTACAGCTATCCACCTTGGGCCCCATCGAAGGGAAAGTGGTATGGACCAGAGTCACAAGAGAAGTCTGGAGTGGGAGGCACTGGGGAAAGTCTTAGGGGAGCAGCTGTGGGATTTGGGGGGCCCGAGTATACCTTGGCTCCATGGCAGCCATCTTTCTTGAGAAGAGCTAGCCCCTCGCAGCGGAAACTCTTACCTTAGTCTGTGAGATACTGCTGCCCCCACCCTCTGGAAAACCCCACACCACAACCTCTGAAATCCTGTTTGTGCCCCTTGCAACTTTTCTTCTTTTTTCAGTTTTGCTCTGTCTTGATATTCTGTTTCATTTGAGGAGTTTTTTCTTTATTTTCTCATATCCTCCATTTTAACTTGCTGAGAAGACAGCAACACAAACAGACTCAGGGGTCATCAGAGATGGGCAGTAGGGTGTAGCCAATCCACACACTACCCTAGGAAACAGACTGGTGCTTTCCCCTTGTGGGAGAGCCACAGAAACACCCTCCTGGCACCGGCAGACCCAAAGTCTGGGCTCTGAAAGCCTACTAGGGACCCCACCCTGCCAAGCACAGTGAAATAATTCCAGACAGACAGACTAGGGGCTTGGCAGGGGTCAACACTCAGCATCTTCCCTGAAGTCTAAAAGGCACCTGCCATGGGAGATCCAGGAATCACAGTCCCTTGTTTCCACCAGAAGCCCCCTCAGAAACGGTTGGGTTTGCAACTAGTCTAAGACTGACAGCAGGCCAGCAAGCAGAGACAGGTGGAGGCAGATCCTGTGGTAACTTGGGACATTTGCTGATACACCCCTGAACCCAGTGCTGATATAGAAGTCAGCTTTGCAGAACACCTTGGCCCACCCTGTGTGCAGCAAAGCCCAAAAGAATCAGCCACAAACTGTGAATTGCCTATAGCTTCGAAAAGGCAGCCAAGGGCCACACATCAACAGCACCTGTCATTGGCTTACACTCAGACATCACTGGACTCAGACATCAGAGCGGTATTCAAAAGGAGAAACCAGAAGGCAAGATCTAAACTGTGCTGGTACAAATACACAAGGTTCTTTTTTTCATCATCTTTGCTATTTTCTCTTTTTCATAGCCTTTTTATTTATCTTTTATCTATTTTTTTCTTTTTCTTTTGTTTTTGGTGCTTGAATTTTTCTCTCATGTCTCCTATTCTACTCGTATCTTTGACTACTCTATTGTTCCCTTCTTCTCTCCTTTTATTATTTTTATTATCTTTTCTCTGTTCCTTTAACCTATTTTCCTTTTTCCATTCATTACAAGTTGTACTTGTCTTCCCCTTTCTCCTCTCATAATCACTTTTCTTTCCTTTGGTGTTCTCATATTCTTTTTCCTTTCCCCATTTCTCTACTATTACTATTTGCTTTCTGCTGTTATTATTCTTTGCTCTCTCGTGGTTGATATTGTTGTGCTGGTCCAGGGGCTGTTTGTTTTGGTGTTGATTTGTGTTGTTTTGCTTTGTTCTGCCAGCATCTCTACAACAGCATATAACACGTGGTGGTTGAGCCTCTTAACAAGCCAGGCGGAGGGGAGTTCCCACCAACAAACGAGCCAATAATGATCAGGACCCAAATACAACAGGAGAGTCCACAACTCACACAGAAGTCATTCCTAGAGCATCCAGATCAGATCAATAATTCTGTACCACTGGGTCCCATAGTACTCCTAACACACAAGTCTACCCCACAAGACAGAGTTAAAGCAAATCAATGTAACACATAGAAACAAACACAAAGAGGCAACTAAAATGGGGAAACAAAGAAACAACACCCAAACAAAAGAAAAGGAGGAATCTCCAGAAAAACCGTTAAGTGATATCGAGGCAAGAAATTTATCAGACATAGAGTCAAAGTAATGGTTATGAGGATGCTAAAAGAACTTAGTGATTCAAGGAACTTAGTGGAACCTATGTCAGCATGGAAAATGACATAGAAATCTTGAGTAAGAAGCAGGTGGAAAAGAAGAATGCAATACCCAAAATGAAGAATACACTAGGAGGAATTAAAAACAGGCTAGATGGAACAAAGATCAAATCAGCAAGTTGGAAGACAAGGTAAAACAAAACACCCAGTCAGTGCAACAAAATGAAAAGAGATTCAAAAAGAATAAGTATAATTTAAGGGGACTTTGGGACAACATGAAATGTAACAATATTTGCATCATAGGTATAACAGAAGGAGAAGAAAATGAGCAAGGGAGAGAAAACCTGTTTGAAAAAAATGATAGAAAACTTCCCTAATGTGGTAAGGGAAAAAAAGATATACAAGTCCAGGAAGCACACAGGGTCCCATTCAAGATGAACCCAAAGAGGCCCACTCCAAGACACATTACAAACAAAATGGCAAAGTTTAAAGAAAAAGAGAAAATCTTAAAGGCAGCAATGGAGAAACAGATAGTAACATACAAGGGAGCTCCAATAAAGCTATCTGCTGATTTCTCCACAGAAACACTATAAGCCAGAGGGATTAGCATGAAATATTCCAAGTAATAAGAAGCAAGGATCTGTAACCAAGACTACTCTATCCAGCGAAGCTCTCATTTAAAATGGAAGACAAAATGAAGAGCTTCCCAGACAAAAGAGGGCTAAAAAAGTACATCTCCACCAAGCCAGCACTGCAAGATATGCTAAAGGCACAGCTTTAGGAAGAAGTAGAAACAGAGAGAGAGAAAGGGGGAGACAGGTACAAAGGGGAAAAATGTCAATAAATAAGTAGCTATCAATAATAGCTTTAAGTAAATGGATTAAATGCTCCACTCAAAAGACGTAGGGTAGCTGAATGGATATGAAAACATGACACAAATATATGCTGTCTACAAGAGACCCACCTCAGAACAAAAGATCTATACAGGCTGAAAGTGAAAGGATGGAAAAAAATATTTCATGCAAGTGGACATGAAAAACAAAGCTGGGTTAGTAATACTTATATCAGACAAAATAGTCTTCAGAACAAAGGCCGTAACAAGAGACAAAGAGGATCACTACATAATACTGAAGGGAGCAGTCCAACAAGAGAATACAACTCTTGTAAACATATATGTACCCAATATAGGTGTACCTAAATATATAAAGAAAATATTGGAGAACTTTAAAAAAGAGATAGACAGCAATACAGTCATTGTAAGGGATTTTAACAATCTACTGTCAACAACAGATAGATTTTCAAAAAAACAAACAAAAAAAATTGAACAATACTCTAGATCAAATGAACTTAATTGATATTTACAGAACATTTCACCCCAAAGAAGCAAAATATACATTCTTTTCAAATGCACATGGATCATTCTCAAAAATAGACCACATGGTAGGACACAAACAGGTTTAAACAAATTCAAGAAAATTGAAATCATATCAAGCATCTTCCTGGAACACATGAACTTGAAACTAGAGAACAACCTCATAAAAAACTCAAAACATTCAAATAGGTGGAGGCTGAACAACATGTTATTAAATAATGAATGGGTTAACAATGAGATCAAGGATGAAATCAAAGAGTCTCTGGAAACAAATGAAAAGGAATACACTACAACCCAAAACCTATAGGACACAATGAGGCAATCCTGAGAGGGGTGTTCATAGCATTATAGAAATACCTAAAGAAGATAGAAAAATCTCAAATAAACTACCTATCCCTACACCTAAAAGAACTAGAGGAACAATAACAAACAAAGCCCAGAGCAAGCAGAAGGAAGAAAATAATCAAGAACAGGGCAGAATTAAATGACATAGAGACTTAAAAAACAATTCAAAGAATCAATAAATCCAGCGCCTGGTTCTTTGAAAAGATAAACAAAATTAACAAACACTTAACCACTCATCAAAAAAAAGATAAATAAAACCCAAAAATAAAATCAGAAATGAAAGACAAGAAGTAAAAACTGATACCACAGAAATAAAAGAACTGTAAGAAGTTACTATGAACAACTATATACCAAGAAATTGGACAATCTGGGTGAAATGTGTAAATTTCTAGAAATATACAATCTTCCAAAAATATATCAGGAAGAGGCAGAAAACCTGAATGGAAAGATAACAACTAGTG
The DNA here is from genome assembly GCA_028533065.1 of Trachops cirrhosus. Taxonomy (NCBI): domain Eukaryota; kingdom Metazoa; phylum Chordata; class Mammalia; order Chiroptera; family Phyllostomidae; genus Trachops; species Trachops cirrhosus. Next base: position 148,072,651 of record CM052541.1, read on the forward strand.
AAACTGAAGGAGTAATCAAAAAACTACCAACACAGAAAATCCCTGGAACAAATGCCTTCACAGGCAAATTTTACCAAACATTCAAAGAAAAAGTAACACCTATCCTTCTCAAACTACTCCAAAAAATTCAAACACAGAGAACGCTCTCAAACTACTTTTATGAGGCCAGAATTATCCTAATCCTGAAATAGGTAAAGACACAACAAAAAAGAAAATTACAGGCCAACATCTCTGATGAACATAGATGCTAAAATCCTCAACAAAATACTAGCAAACCAGATCGAACAATACATTAAAAAGATCATGATCAAGTGAGATTTATTCCAGAGATGCAAGAATGGTAATATTCACAAATCAATGAACATAGTATCCCACATAAACAAAATAAAAGACAAAAAACACATGATCATATCAGTAGATGGAGAAAAAGCATTGGATAAAATCTAGCACCCATTTATGATTAGAAATACATTCAACAAAGTGGGAATAGAGGGAGCATACCTCAACATAATAAGGGCCATATGTGAAAGAACTATGGCCAACATCATACTCAATGGGCAAAAATTAAAGTAATTCCCTTAAGTTCAGGAACCAGACAAGGGTATATGCTTTCACCACTCTTATTCAACATAATTCTGGGCATCATAGCCACAGTGTTCAGACAAGAAGAAGAAATAAAAGGAATCCAAATTGAAAAGAAGAAGTAAAACTCTCATTATTTGCAGATGACATGATAGTGTATATAGAAAATTCTATAGTCTCCACCAAAAAACTACTCAACCTAATAAGTTAATTTGGCAAAGTAGTGAGATACAAAGTCAATATTCAGAAATTGATGGCATTTTTTGTACACCAACAATGAAATATCAGAAATAGAAATTCAGAAAAAAATCCCATTTACAATGGCATGACAACAAGAATGTAGGAATAAATTAATCAAGGAGGTAAAAGATCTATACTCAGACAACTGCAGAACACCGAAGAAATTAAAGAAGATACTACCCTGTTCATGGGTTGGAAAAATTAACATCATTAAAATGTTACCCAAAGCAATCTATAGATTTAATGCAATTCCTATCAAAACACTAGTGGTGTTTTTCACAGATCTAGAACAAATACTTCAAAGATTTATATGGAACCAAAAAAGACCTAAATAGCCACAGCAAGCTTGGCAAAGAAGAACAAAGTTGGAGGGATCACAATACCTGCTGTCAAGCTATACTACAAGGCCACTATAATCAAGACAGTCTGGTACTGGCATAAGAACAGACACATAGATCAAAGAAACAGAATAGAGAATCCAGAAATAAACCCATGTCTCTATGGTCAATTAATATTCAACAAAGGGGCCTGAGCATACAATGGAATAAAAACAGTCTCTTCAATAAATGGTGTTGGAAGAACTGGTACTTGAAAAAAAGGTGAAATGAGACCACCAATTTACACCATATACCAGAATAAACACAAAGTGGATAAAGAACTTAAATATAAGTCATGATACCATAAAAATCCTAGAGGAAAACATAGGCAGGAAAATTTCAGCTATCCCATGTAGCAATATTTTTGCCAATATACCTCCTAGGGCAAGGAAATAAAGGAAAAATAAATAAATGGAACTCACCAAATTAAAAAACTTCCTCATAGCTAAAGAAACCAACATCAAAATGAAAAGGGAATTGACTGTATAGGAGATCATATTTTCCAGTGATACATCAGACAAGGGTTTAATCTCCAAAATATATAATGAATTCATATGACTCAACACCAGGAAGACAAACAATCCAATTAAAAAATGGGCAAAGGATGTGAACCGACACTTCTCCAAGGAGGACATACAGATGGCACATAGACATATGAAAAAATGCTCAACATCACTAGCCATCAGAGCAATACAAATTAAAACCACAATGAGATATCACCTTATACCTATCAGAATGGCTATCATTAATAAATTGACAAACAGTGTTGGTGAGGATGTGGAGAAAAAGGAAACCTCTTGCACTGTTGGTGGGAATGCAGACTGGTACAGCCACTCTGGAAAATAATACAGAGTTTCCTCAAGAAATTAAAAATGGAACTGCCTTTTGACCCAGTGATTCCACTGATGGGAATATACTCTAAAAAGCCCAAAACACCAACTCAAAAGAATCTATGCACCCCCATGTTCATAGCAGCACTATTTACAATAGCCAAGTACTGGAAACAGCCTAAATGGCCATCAGTAAACGAATGGATTTAAAAACTGTAGTCCATTTACACAGTGGAATACTATGCAGCAGAAAGAAAGAGGAAGGAATTCTTACCCTTTGTGACAGCATGGATGGAACTAGAAACTATTATGCTAAGTGAAATAAGCAAGTCAGTGTAAGACAAATACCATATGATCTCACTTATAAGAGTAATCTAATGAACAAAATAAACAAACAAACAAAACAGAACCAGGGACATGGAAATAGGGGACAGACTGACAGGGGCCAGAGGAAAGGGAGGTGGTGGATGGTGGAAAGAAGGGGAAGGGACTAGTCAAAGAACATGTATGAATGACTCATGGACAATGGTGTGGGGATAGACTGTGGGAGCAGGGGGTGAGACAGATGGAGGAAGGCAAAGGGGGAAAATTGCGACAACTGGAACAGAATACACAACAATTTAAAAAATCCTTTAAGACAATCAAAAATACCTCAGTTTAATGTTGTACAATATTATCTTCATTGTATATAGATAGAGAATCATGACTGCATACACAGTAATTGATGGAACCTATGAGAAAAGACAGATGAAAGACCATTGAGGGTGAGACCCAAATACTGAGGAACACCAACATTTGGACAGCAAATTAATAGAGAGGCCAAGGAAAAACCCAAAGGTTGAGGGAAAAGGAAGGAAGGAAGGGAAGGAGGGAAGGAAGGAGGGAGGGAGGAAGGGAGGGAGGAAGGAAGGGAAAGAAACAGAAAGGGAGAAAGAAGAGAATAAGTGAATGCACCAATCTGGATGGTTGTTTAATTTTCTCCAGCAGTGAGCAGGAAAGGAGGACCCAAGGTGGCTGAGTTATTACATGTTTGTGCTTTGCTGGTGCCACAGACAGTTCAGAGGCTGCAGTGTTAAGGTCATTGGTAGGAAAGAGGCTGAGGGGATAAACAAGGAAAGTAATTTATCAACTGGGAGGAGAGAAAGTGTTGACCAAGTTCTTTCTCCCAATGAAAAATGATGACTTTTTATACTCCCTGATAAAGCAAATCCCTTGGAAATACAAGGACATCTGTTTATAGGAGTACAATTAAATCAAGTAAGATTTGTGTGCTGTCCTAGGTAAATCTTCCAAAAGAAACTTCTAGCAGAACTACTCTGTCACTGGGAGTTACTACTATGCAGGTGACTAATAAATCTACCCCTTTTGATGAACATGTGAATGTGTCATGGGAGCCTAATATATTTGTCCAGCAAGAAAAGATGGATTCTAGTAAACTTGATTTGCTGTTCTGAAAATAAATCACTTTAAGAATGAACATTAGGACTAAAGACACCAACAAAATAGAAAGCCTGGGAATTATTTAAGAAAAAATCTTTATTAGAACCAAGGAACAAATACAAATTCAGAATTTATTTTTTTAGAATATGATTTTTGAAAATAAATTCTGGATTGTGGGACATTATACCTAGGAACACTTACTTCCTCAGTTTAAAATCTCCAGCTAGAGCAAGCTATCAAAGACCTATCAAATCTAGCACGCTGACATCTAACCACTTTATATTTACATATCCAAGAATGTGAGGAGGATTTCTACAAAGAATGTTGGATGGCTGAAATGATTTCATGCTCTTATTCCCATCATTTTTTTCCCTTAAGTCACAGGTTATTTCCTTTGCTGCTTCAATTCCAAATTCAACTTGAATTGAACACACTTTTTATTATCTTGTATCTCTTAAATTAGGAGAGGAAGTAGTATATCTGGTGATAAAAATAGAGCAGAAAAAGCAGTGTATAAAAAGGCCAGCTTGGTCTGATCCTGAAAACGTCAACCAAAAATGTAATCTGTGCTTTAGTTATTGCCAATAAGGACTGGATCCAGTCCAGAAGGAGGTAGTTTTAATCAATTGTTTTTAGGAGGAGAGTCTATAACCTACTGGCTTGAAAATCTTCAAGCAGTAAGTCTTGTAGAGACTTGCCAAAATTGCATTACTGCTTCAAACCACCACAAATTACACTGCACTTTAAGTTTTATTACCAAGTAAGACAGCACACAAATTCATTTCCATGTCTGTTGCCAATTTAAATGAATGGCTGATTTCTGCCCGCTCAGGAAGACACCGGAGGAAATGTTGCACAGATCATTGGTGCATGGAATAAATGATAGCAGACTCTTTGGTCATTTAATCTCATAGGAAAATTTATATTTTAAGTAGGCTTTAACAATGTAATGTGAATTATGTTGTATGAGGGTAATAATTCAAAAAAGCAACCATATTAAATGCCTACTATGTACTCAGAAACATTCTAGATGCTGTGGATGATACAAAATTAAATGGTATAAGCTCTACTCTCAGAGTTTCCTCCACAATTAGCCAAAGTAAACTAACACACAGGCAAATACTTAAGATACCATGTAATTAGGGTTAAATTGCTTTGTATATCCAATGCTAGGAAAAATCAAAGAAAAAAATCTAATATAGTCATGGGAGGCAAGGTCTTAACACTTTGAAGAAGAAAAGAAAAATGTTCCAAGCAATGAAACAATATGCACAACAGCAAGAACTTAGAAATTCAGATTACAAATTCATAGGATAGCGAAAGTACTCATTTGACTGAAGGAGGCTTGATTAATAAAGGACTGTTGGAGATATGGAACATGGTCAACCATGGGAAAACTTCCAAACCTAGCAGAGGCATTGAATATTGAGTAGTGATGGGCTGTCATTTTATTGTTGTGACCCCAAATGTATTAGCAGGGAAGGGTCATATATTCACTCGTCATCTGCCTGGGCTAAGTGTACTATTGTTCCAGGCTGAGTTGTTTTAGAAATAATACCAGTATGGAGGCCAAAAAGTAGTGTAGAAGAAAATGAGTGGGAAAAGGCCAAGAGTATTGGAAAGTAAAGTCCTGAAGACCCTTGAGATAGCGGAGGGATAAGGCCAGGACAGAGGCTGAAATGTGGAAAAGAGAAAAGGAAGACATTGATTTTTAAAAAGAAAATTAAAGGTCAGAAGGTAAAGACTAGAAGGATTAGGAAGCTTGAAATATAAGATATGAAGTATATAAATCAATAAAAACAAAAAAATTAAACTCAGAAAGTGGAAGAGAAAAATAAACTTTAGAGAGAAGACAAAGGAATCAGGCACCAACAAGAGGAAAAATAAAAACAGCATGAGCCCGTGTCATGAACTGACCAGGAGAAATGATAGCAGGTGAAAAGGAGGAGGGTGTGAGGGAAAGGAAAAGTGAAAACTGTATAAATGAGCTGACAGGATATTAAGATCTCATAGGTAAATAAGTTCAAGAGGAGAGGGTGGGGGAGAAAGATAAATAACTTCTGAGAAATAGAAAACATTCAACATTGCTTTTACTTCTTTATCCTTCCTCTGTACCAGCATTGCCATCTTCTAAACTCAAGTGAACCCTACCAGGATGACAGACTTCAGCCCAGTTCCCACCCTACCCCAGACTTCTTAGGGATGTTAAGATGGTTTTAAAGCTTGGTTGCTGGTGCCACTTCACATTCAGACTCCAAAACCTTGATTACAATGTGTTACCACTCAGCAACTTTTCATTTGTTTTTATTTAACTTTCTATTACCTTCCCATAGTACAAGTTCCTAAAATTTCTCTCTCCACACACCCTCAGAATCACCCATTCTGCAGATCCTCTTACTCCCCTATTACTGTGGTTCCTCAGCTTCCTTTCTCAGGACTTTGTTTTCTCAGCATCTTCACTCAATTTCTTGTTTTACCTAGCTACCTTTGGGAGGGGAAAGGAAGGAGAGAGGGAGGAAGGGATGGATGAATGATACTTTTGTGTGTTCCTCCTGGGACCTCCCCCATAGACCTGGTTGTATTACATACCCCTGTCTCCTTAACTATACAAATTTTCTTTAATTTCCTTCTTCCACAAACTTCTGTCTTACTTGAAGCCTCTTTTCTTCAAAAGTTTGCTCCTTGAAGAAAACTTGACTAATAGGCATCTGCCTCCATAACAATATTAACACTTTTATCCATCTTTAACAAAAACCCAAAGGACTGCACCTACTTCTGGAAACTCTCTTCCATCTTTCTTCTGCATCAGAATTTCTAGTTGCTGTTAAAGGTGAGATCATATGGTATTTGTCTTTCACCACCTGGCTTATTTCGCTTAGCATAATGCTCTCCAGTTCCATCCATGCTTTCGCCAAAGGATAGGAGCCCCTTTTTTTCTGCTGCATAGAATTCCATTGTGTAAATGTACCGTAGGTT
>CM052541.1:148079195-148113412 GCA_028533065.1 Trachops cirrhosus
GGTCTGGGATGAGGTAAAAGGCAGAAAACTGTACTTGAACAATTAAAATAATAATAATAATAATAATTTTTTAAAAAAGAATTTCTAGTTGCAAGCACTGGTATTTATCTCTGGTGATTAAGACAGGAAGGGAATTTCATAAAAGGTCACTGAGTGGTTGACAGGATCTTTGGAAGTGCTGAAGAAGCAGGCTCAAGCAAGGCCAAAGCTTCCAGAAACAGCATCCCAATCAGCCTTTAAGGACAGCCTTAAGCAACTGCTGTCCTGCCCCTGCCCCTCTGCCCCTATTGAACACCATGTGCTACAGCTTGGACTTCTGCCAAGCATTCAGCTCTACTGCAAGGACACTACTGCCAGCACTGACACCACTTTTTTTTTTGATTGATTGATTGATTGATTAATTGATTGATTTTAGAGACAGAGAGGAAGGAGAGAGAACCATCAATTTGCTGCTCCACCGAGCCACGCATTCATTGGCAGACTCCTCCACGTGTCCTGACCAGGATCCAACCCACAACCTTGGCATATAGGGAGTATTCTCTAACCAAATGAGCTACCCAGCCAGGAAATGCTGATGCCACTGACCAGAGACTAAACCTTGCAGCCACCACTGTCTGCAAAACTCCAATACCTTTGCTTCCTCCCTTGTTGGAAAAATGGATGCACACCAACTTCTTCCCTCCATATTCCTCAGAATTAAATGTCACACAAGCGCACTGGCTAGTGAAGCCCCATAGGTATTCAGGTCACATCAGTTGAATGAAAGAAGGAAAAATATAAATAATAATAAGTACAAATGAGAGTCATAACCATTAACTCTGGATACACAGAGTATAATTTTTTCTTTTTCCCCACTTGAATGACAGTCATACCCAGAGCCCAACAAATCTGTGGCTTCATTATTGTTGTATACTTCCAAGATGAGTAAAGAAAATTCTATCAGCTACCAACTGGCAAATGTAGATTGGAATTTGTTTTTTAAACTGATGCCTAAGTCAGCTTCCTCCATGCTACACCCATATGCTACCCCAGATGTTATGTCTGTTTCATTTTAGAAGCTATTATGACTGCCTCATTTTTACTTCCAGAACATCTATGCCTACACAGTAATAATTCCTGCAGTGAAAGACATTTGAAAAGTTCTATGAGAGTGAAATGATGGTTTTTAAAATTTGCATAAGTCATATCCATTCATGGATCATGTTTTTCTTAGTATACATTCTCTATTAGCATCAAGCCAACACAATAAAAAATCATTAATCCAAGCCCCACTCATTTTAAACTCAATCACCATTGATGACTCCTCATTTCTACTTCTGTTTCTTTCCTCTCACCTAAAATGCCTTTTTCATTCAACTCAAATTTTTGTCTATCAGCTCCTTCAAAACTGAATTCCAGATTACCTATTCTAAAAGCCTCCTTTAATTAAACCCACGTGATTCTGATCTCTCTGGGATGATGCACCCTATCAGAACTTATGAACTTTATTTTGCCCTTCGCTTTTGCAGTTGTGAGTGTGATGCTTTCATTGGTTTTATGTCATTTTCTATGTGTATGTTTTCTCCTCAGCTAGGGCAAAGCACCTAGGGAGGAGGGGTCATATCTTTCTGTATACACCTCTAGCCCTACCCAGGGCCTAAATCTGAACTACACTGGAAGTAGGTACCCAGGACATGCCCCAAGAGGAGAAGGATAGAGTTGGGTAAAGGCAGAAAGTGCAAAATCATTTGACAATCATTTCAAAACTTAATAGTATCAACAATAGAAGTATATGCCATGAGGAACTAACAATATTCTACAGTGTCATCTTTAAAGATGATGAGAAGTGATAAAGCCACATACGCAGCAGGCAACAGCTAAATTTTTAAACAGAAAGAAACAGTGTGGAGGAATTTCAGCACTGGATCTCTGTTGTGATCTAAGACAAGAAACTTACTACATGTCTTGATGAACTGTCATAACCCAAGTTAAGAAGAGAATAAGTTGGAAAATATTTCATTCCACAAATACAAAGAAATAATGGGCTCACTTTGTGGGAATGAAATGTTATATGAGCTAAGATTTGTTTGTTTTTGTGAATTATCTGTTTGACCATTTTTCATTACATATAATTTGTAATGTTTTTCAAAATAGACTTCTAAAATGATATTTTTATGAGATAGCATGAAATTTAAACTCCAAGAAGATACTTCATGATTTTAAGATATTTTTTGTCAGTTTGGAGAATGATAATGGCATTATTTCTGTATTTTAGCAAGAGTCCTTAGCTTTTAGAAATTCATGCTGGAATACTTTTTATTATCAAATACCTGTGATTTACTTCAAGATAATAAAAAGTACACTATATATATATGTACACTAGTTCAATTATTATAACAAAATTATGTAAAGTAGATGCTGTTCTGCTCATTTTGCAGATGAGAAAACAGGTTTAGAAAGGTTTTCTGTCCAAAATCACATGGCTAACAATTGACAAAATCACAATCCAAACTGACAACTATCTGATACCAGATCCTATGTTCATAACCACAAAAACAAACTGCCTGTTTTAACACAATCTCCAAAATAAGATATTCATTTGTTGCAAAAGAAAATCTTTATTAAGCAGCCCACAATTACACATTTGAGGCCATGGCCTTCTATGAAAAGGCACTCAAGAGAATGTAATTTATTCAAGAAGACAAAATATTCAGCAAATGTATCAATCACCTATGACTGATATTGCCAAGGTGATAAAAGTTTGTTTATATATATCATACATCACTATTCATATATTCTTTTATGAAACGTTTCTGCCTTGGGTTCATCATCTCATTATTCACCATATACATTCAATTAGTGACCATATAATACCTAGAAAATTATTAAATAGTCAATTCAATTAGCAAATATTTATTTAATGACTTTTATATTTCAAGCCCTGTATATGAATGTAAACATCTAGTATATGAGTTAGATATTGCTTTCCCTCCCCTCTTAGCAACATATCCCCCTAGAGCTTAGAATTGAGTTACTGGGAAAGACTGGGAAAATGACCAAAAGATGAAGTACAGTAAGTGCTGTGAGAAAAGAGCAAAGTGCTACTAGAGTTCATAGAGATTATTTTGAGTTGGGAGAATTAAGCTTCGTGCATAATATCCAAGGGTAATTAGATTTCAGCATTGTATTAGTGAGGGAATAGACTGAGCTCCTACAGCACAGAGACCTCAAAATACAGTGCAGGAAAGCAGTGAGTTCTGTTAGGTACTGAAACATCACAGAATGTCCAGGCCCATTACTGGTTTCTTTGGCAATACAGTTTCTCCACAAACATACTAGCTTTCTAATACATTTGTTTCCAATTAGCTCCATGCAAAAGTAACCACAGCCAGTGCTCTCCGGTTGAGTCTTAATTCTGCCACTCTCCTCTGTTAGTCACTGCCTTCTGTGCTTCTTTTCCTCAATTGTGTGACAGCTGCAGACATGAGACAATGTGCAGGTCAGTGCTCTTAGCCTGATCTTCACTGCTAGAAATCCCTGGGCTGCAATCTTTCTTTCCATTTTGTGCACAGAAGTTGGCTTGTTCAATCTCACAAGATCCTAAACCTCTGAACTCCCACTCATTTTAGAGTGGGCCACAGGCAAAGGGAGCCTCCCTTAGCAAACTACTATTACCTTCCATCTCTACTGACAAAGCGGCTAATCCTTGCCTGAAGTCAGCTTTCTCATGTAGTAGTTTCTAAAAAGACCAAGAAGCAGCCAAAAGTCACCAACATTCTGCCTTTTCTAATCACTACTTCTAGAGCCAGGGGCTCTATATTCCAAGTTACCACAGAAGCAAATTTGGCCTTTCAAAAGAAAATAATTAAATGGCTCAAAAAGATGTTAAAGAGACTACTCAGTTTATGTGTATCAGGGAGCACCTAGAGACCAGGTAACTCCCCAGTGGAAGCAGCGCTCACAGGGTGAAGGGAGGAGAGGCTGTGGGCCTGTGTGGCATAGTTCACACAGAAGTGTTTGCCTCTCGCAGCTGCAAAACATGTGGTGGGATATTTTCTAGTTTTCATGTCGTATGCTCAGAATAATTGATGCAATCCGAACAGAACTTTGCTGCCTTTGCAAGCCCTGCAGTTTATAGGTTACTTGAGGTTCACGAAGCAGAAGAGAGTACAGTCTAAATAGACACGCAGAGAATAAGGCAAGGGTCAAGACCAAGGGCAAACTGGGAACCACCTAGCATGTCTGCTTTAGTCCTTTCATAAACCTAACATGTTGCCACAGTTCAACGAGTTGTAGCCATACATTATAAATGTGGTATGTCTGAAATGCAGAAATTACTCAGTCATTGGTACTCATTATTAAGACTTGCTCCAAGAGACAAGTGAAGGACTGGCAGGTTCTTGGGCAGGGATATAAAATCATGAGATCTGTGCCTTTGTGAAATAAATATGACAACTTGGAAAAGAATGATTAGACGTACAGAAAAAAAATAAGTTTGAAAAGAACCTGAAATCAGATATGGCAGGAAGAATGAAAAAGAAAAGGGATGGATGTGAGAGGATGGAAAAAACAGAACATGTGGACCTTAAAAGTCAAGACAACATAGTAGGCAAAAAGAACGTGCTTTGCCTGAGTAGCAAAAAGGATAAAGTAACATGAAGAGAATTAAGGAGAATAAATAGAAGTGTATTTTGAAAATTAATGCAATTAAGCAATCCATGAACAGATATCAAGGACTTTAAATAAAATTCTAAAATCCATAACATAGACAAAGGCTTTCAGTGGAGATTCAGAAATCATACAAAAGAAGATGATGTTTAATGCCATAAAAGTGAATACAATTTTTGAAAGAAAGGGAATTGAAAGAAGATGACCCTGGAAAATGCTCACAGTTGTATTTTAAAATATATGTATATGGTGGTATATACATTGAGTAATTTTCCACTCAGTCCTAAAAACGAATAAACTACTAAGTACATTGTAACTTAGATGAATTGCAAAATAGGTGTGCTTACCAAAAGAATTCAAAGGCCCCCCCAAAAAAAACCCACATATAAATAATTCCATTTATATGAAGTTCTACAAAAGGAAAAGTAATGTATATTGACAGAAGGCAGATCAGTGGTTTCTGGGGGCAGGAGGGAGAGTGCACTGCAAAGGGCATAACAACTTTCTGGAGGATGGAAATGTATTCTAACTCAATTATGATGGTGGTAGTTACATGGGTATATCTATTGTCAAGACTAATAGAACTAACTGTACAATTAAAATGGATACATTTTATTATATGTAACTTATATATCAATAAAAGAAGTGATTTTTAAAGATAAGTGGTTAGAAGGAGGAAGAAATGACTCCAAAAAGAAGTGTTCAAATAGGCAGGGGGAGAATCAATCAAAGAGACAGTCTAGGGGGTCATAGATGCCTAAGAAGAAGAGGTGAAATAATAAAAATGTAGCCACCCTCATTGCATCCTAGCACACAAAATGAAACAGGGTGTGAGAACAGACTCATTGGGCAGTCAGATGATCACTTCTGACATCCAGACTTGTTTTAATAAAGGAGGTAAAGGTAGAAAATAGATTTCAAGAAGGTGAAGAAATCAAGGAAAGAGTTATTAAGTAGTAAAGAAATCAAGGAAAGGATTCTAGGCTTCCATCATCCTGAAGAGCAAAGAAGATATGGAACTAGAGGATTGAGGGAAGATTTTCAGTACAGGAAAAAGGTGTCCCATACTAGAAGACAAAGAGCAATTTTTTGGAGACTGAACAAATGGGAAATCTAGACAAAGGAAAAAGTAAATTTATGGGTAAGTTTGAAATGAAGGAAATAGGAAATAAGATAAGGAGTTTGAAGAGAAACATTTGCCCAAGCAAGAGGAAGAACGTGTGTTAAGAGGAGATGAAAGTGAAGATAGAGATTGAGCTCTTCAGCTAAGCAGGAAGAAAACTGAAGGAGCTCATATCAAGTGGTTTCAATAATCTTGTCTGTAGAAGAAGCAAGGCTCTCCATTAAAAGTAAGAAAGTGTGTCTGAGCTCAGGCCTGAATAGAGTGGAGAAGAGTGGGAACACTTACTATGGGGATTTCCATCAGAAAGCACTTCTCCAATTTTAATGGGCAAACAAATCACATTGGATTCTTGTTAAAACACAGATTCTGATTTAGTACTGGGTCTGACACTCTGCATCTTTATCAAGCTCTCTGAGAATGCTGATGACCATATTTTGGGTAGCAAGACCAGAGGGAACCCTTTAACAATGAGCAAAAGAATTGTGGAGTGAGAGTAGACATTGAGGTTGGAGTAGTTGTACAAATATAATCTCCCCACTAAATGTGAACCATCCAGAATGCAGAAATTATTTGATGTCATGTTTGGCATCTGACACTGTGATTGCCACATAAAAGGAACTGAATAAGTATGTACTGGAGGAATGAAAAGATAAGTAGTTCTTTCTCAGGGACAGTAGGCAGTGGCAATTAATCAAAGTTGAAGAATCAATGGCAGAAAAGACAGAAGAACAAAGAGGAAGGGACAGGTGGATGTTGGGAACCGCCCTGCCTGGTTTCAGAAGCTGTAACCCTGCCATGGCTAAGCCTGAGTGAGCGACCTTCAGACCATAAGCCACTAAGGAGACAAAGCTTATCTCCCTGGCAGGAGCTCCACTTCACCCTTCCTGGCCCCCAATGCTTGATCAGTTAGCCAATGATGGGTAAGATTCCCCAAGGGGGGAACGACCTAAGACAGGCATGATCATGGGGAGGCCCCAGGGAAGGACTTGGGGGGCTATAGCAAAAGGGGGTGATGGACCCTCACCTCTGGGCTTTGCCATAGCCTGAGTCCTCATTCTGTCTGCAAGTCTCCTAATCTCTTGGCTGCCTCACTTCCCCTGCCTGACTTAAGCCTTAAACAATGCTGGTGGTGGGTGCCGCCCTGTGCTGGAAAGGGCGGGTTCCCTAGGGCAATCAGACCTAAGAAAGAATATGTAAAATCCTGCGAAAACTGCTTTGTTTAGAATGCTCTCAATTAAATGATAAGGGTCCAAGCGAGAAGTGAGTTTGTTCCTCAAAGTTTTATAGCTCTTTAGCTATCTGACCCTGACTCAAAATAGGCCCTCAGAGTTCTTTGTATGTTTAATTCCTACTGCTTGATAATGATTAATGAACTTTACCTGTATTCTTGTGCAAAACAAACCCAATAAAAGCCTGTCAGAGCAAGGGTCGGGGCGCTCTCCTCTTGAGAGAGTGGCTAGGCCACTCCAAGGCGCTCTCCCCTTGAGAGAGTAGCTGTACCATCCCTTTTCCTCCACAGGGCACAGTAGTCCAAGTGAATTTGTCTCATGTCTCATCCATAAGGCCATAGACACTGCAGGCCTGTGTCTGCGTCAGGTGGACAAGTGAAGTCATGAGCAATAGATGCTCAGAGAGTCCAGGTAGAGAGGAGAGGTGAGTGAAGGGAGAAGAGATAAGGGATTAAACACAAAAAATAAAAATAAAATGTAGTTTGAGGGGGATATGAAAGAGATAGATATTTGGGAAAGTAGAATTTGTCATCACAAAGAGCTGTGTTTCTGTGCATAAGACATTGAAAACAAAGAAGTTCCAACTGAAAGCAGTGTTGTGACCTGGCTAAAAGATAGCTTGTAATAAACTGATGGGATTGAGAAAATTTTTAATAAATGTACTTTATTTTCACCATGTCAAAAGTACATGATGTTTCAGCATAACAGCCAGGACTTTTATTAACTCTTAGCAAAAAATAATAACTATACCCATTCAGTATAATTAAAATACAGAAATAGAATAGAAAAAAATCTTATATGTACCAGTATAAGCATTGAGTTGACTTACCTTGGGTAACAGTTTAACTAGAATTCACCAAAAATAATATCTGATTGATTAGGTGATAAGGGCTTATATAGAAAAAGATGTAGTAATATTTCATGTCACCTTGAGGCAAATTTATATAGCTCCATTAAAAACTTCAAGGTTAAAAAGCCGAATGTATAATGAAAATGCTAAAATGAAGAATGGCTTATTGGCAAAAGCATTATGACAACATGTTAAGAATGGCATATGTGGAGCAAATATTGAAAGAATCTAGATTTTCAAAATAATTATTGATGACCTAAAAAAGCACCTTGCACTCCAAACTGAACAAAAAAAATTACTGATTTTTCAAAAAAGTTAGTGATGCAATCCCCTTCTAAATGTTACTAAAAGGATCCAAGGTAGAAATAGTGTCCATAACAGAGTATATGTAAAAGTTCTTTTCTTTATGCACGTGTGAACACATGCCCGCAGGAAAGCATATTGGACATGCACCTGCTCCTTACCCTTGCAGAGAGACAGTCATGCCAATTCAACAATATGATCTGAAAGCTTTCTGAGGTTGAAAAGGAAGACGGAAGCAAGGAGAAGTGAATGTGCCCTGAGTGCTGGGAACTGCATGCAGTGTTTCACATCAGTTCTCTCATTTACCAAACAAATAATGTGGCCAGTCTGTCTCATCATTTCAAGGTTCTTTCTGTTCTGCCACACTGCTTCCCCCATGTGATTGCAATTATTTGCACTGACCCATACATATGCATTACTTAGACTCCAGGCACTGGAAATAAAAGTATCTGCATTTGAATAACACATGGTCTACTAATAACACATACCCAAGGTCTTGTATGCAAATAATGACAGCACTATGTGGAAAGGGCAGGTGCAAAGGGCTGTGGGAACCAGTAGGAGCAGTGCCCAGCTACAGGCTGGGGAATTCTGGAAGCCTCCAGACAAATATAAGGTATGTAAACAGACTTATAAAGGATTAGTTCAACTAGTGGGCAGTAGGGGGAAAGGATTGACAGGCAGAGAGAACAAGCTGGGCCATGTTCTGAGAGATGCACACAGATGAGATAGTTCAGGAAGGAGGGCCAGAAGACAAGGAATATGTTGTAAGTACAGGTTTATGGCCAATATGTACTCTCCGTGGGCCCAGGAGATCCAAGGTACCTGCATTTCCCTGGACTTGCTGTTCCTGAAGTTCTCCTACTTCTACAATCTTTTGAATTCCAGTGTGTATCCTTGCAACGATTTACTTTCAGAATTCACAGAAGTATTCAGCATTGAAAGCTCTTACTTCACAAGGTTACTTGTTGGATGGCAAATATGGTATCATATTAAACAGTATCTGAGCCCAGTAACTCAGGAGAAACTGGCCATCTAACCTTCAACTTTTGGATTTCTGGAAAATTATAGGAAGCTCACAACTGTAGTAAAATACATAATAAAAGATATAATAGAAAAATTTTAAAACTCGTAGGTATACCAAACTGAGAAACACAACTAGACACAAATTTTAAGAAACAGTACCTGATCTCAAAGAGTCTAGTTGAAGTTAGACTACAAAGTACCTATTGTTTTTTTATTTAGTCTTTATTGTATTTTTCCATTACCATTTAGTCCTCTTATACCCACCTGCCCCCAGTGATCACCACACTGCTGTCCATGTCCATGTCCATGTGGACTACAAAGTACCACTTTGTTTCTGCAGAGTGTATTTCTCTAAAGTATTTAAAATGTGAGAGCTACAAAATATTGCCTTTTAAATAACATTAAATTAAAAAATCTCTCAATTATCTCTACTAATTTTTAAATAAAATTACCTTTCTCTAATTTGAAGTGCTTTAATTTTTAGTGAGTTTGAACATCTTCTTCATTCATTTATTAATCATTAAATATACTATTCTGTGGAATTTCATTTCTCGCCCTTTTCCAATTTCAGTTTGGGAGTAGTTATACATTTCTTACCAGTTTTTACTACCTATATTTGTACTTAAATTGTATAAAGTCTTTCTCAAGCCATTTGGGAATATTTTGTGATAGGTCTTTGCACTTTGGTATAGAAACTTTTTGTAGGGTTAGTGGGATGGGGTGATAGGGATAAACTAAGCAAGAAACAGGAAAGTTGATAATTGCCTGCCTAATTTATTTCATATAATTTTAAGTACTATGTCTTAAGAGGCACATTTCCCCTGTCCTTTTTTAATTGAAATATAATCTATATAATGTAAAGCACACAAACATTAAGCTATGTGCACATCACATAGCCACCACCTGGATCACGACACAAAACATTTCCGGCACCCCAGAGGGTTCACTTTGCCTCCTCCCAGTCCACTCCCTGGCCCAAAGAGAGACTCTATTCTGACCTCATCACCAGAGTTTAGCTGTGCCATTAGAAGGAAGACTTTAATCATATCACATTTCAAAGTATAAATAGATTAATAAAAACTTTCAATACAAGTCATCCCTTTATCAGTATCAAATTAACTGTGTATGTTAATAGATATAAAGACCTAAAAGCATATATCTTGCTAACAAGTGGAAATTATAGAAGGCAAAGTTTTTGTCAACATGAGTATTCCTAAATTCACATCTTCTAACAGTACTTATTTGTGAACAACATAATATCAGAATTATGTGTTACATACAAATCTAATCTTACAATAATTGTGATCTTTTATTCCAATAACTCTTTTTTCAAATTAATCCAAATTACCCTTTTTATATTAAACTCTTCTGTTACAGATGAGACATGGTTTCAGATTTTTAAAAAAGCAAATACCTGACTAAACCAAACCTAAACTAGTTTACTTTCCAAGTTGAAGTACTAACACATATCCAAGAAAACACTTATTTTCAAACAGTAATGCATTATTTCCAGGAATCCAAAAATAGGTAAAAAAATTGGTTATTTCTAAAAAAATATATATTTCTCTAAACTCTTCAAAATGTGTGGCATATAAATAGCATTAACCATATTACAACACAGATGACCCTTGCACCATGAGAATTTCTATCAAAAGGTCAGCAATCAAGTGTGTAGCTCTGTGAACCGCTTCCTTGACCAGGCCAGCCTCACACCAGCAGCCACATTCCTCCTCCCGGGGCAGCAGAGGTAGCACAGGGGCTGGACAGGCCCAGCCTGTGGATGCCAGCAATTCAATGGTAGTACCTTGAGCAGAGAGGTGATCACTGTGAGACACCATAACTCTTGAATCATTCTGGGAAAAAAAATTGTCTAGTGATATTCTCCAGATTTAAACTAGTGTGTCAACTAAGCAGAGTAAACATATACACACATAAAAATAATCTATAGATCTGAATATCTTATAAAAGTTGTAGCCAGTAGAGAATCTAGGAAAAAGAGAGCTGCCTTGGGTATAAATAGAGATAGCATCAACAAGGCAATAATTTCCTATGTGATAGCTACTGGGACTTTGCCTTTTATTATCTTTGCAAATATTGTTTCTACAGACTTTACCACTTTAGTTATTTCACAGGACCTTCATTTTTACCCATGTCACTTTCTACACACTCTAGACATTGTGGGAAATAGTCTATGCAGATCCACAAGGACTCTGAAGACATGATCTTTCTTTCACCCGCTGCTACCGCTCCCTATCAAGGACATGGCTCTTTTCAGCCCTCTAAGATGTGGGATTCCCTAGGATAGCACTGCAGATGCAAGGAAGGAGGGATTTTGAATTCTCCTAGAGCAGAACTGAGAATTGAACCTGACATAATCTCAGTTGTGAGAATTAAGTTTTGGAACAACCTATTTTCATCACGAAAAAAAATATACTCAAAATACAATGTGGCATTATACTTAATAGTGATGTATAAATTGAAAAGCATTAAATAGTTCTTAATACTATTTCTTTTTATTTTGCAAGCAATTTATTTTTTTAAATTAGTTTATTGTTGTTCGATTACAGTTGTCTGTACTTTCCCTCCACCACTCCCCCCACCCCAGACAAACCCACCTCCCTCCCTTGCTTCCACTCTCCCCCTTGGTTTTGTCCATGTGTCCTTTATAGTAGTTCCTGAAAACCCTTCTTCCCGCTGTCCCCTCCTCCCTCCCCTCTTGTTACTGTCAGATTGTTCTTAATTTCAATGTCTCTGGTTATATTTTGCTTGCTTTTTTCTTTTGTTGATTAGGTTCCAGTTAAAGGTGAGATCTATGGTATTTCTCTTTCACTGCCTGGCTTATTTCACTTAGCATAATGCTTTCCATTTCCATCCATGCTGTCGCAAAGGATAGGAGTTCCTTCTTTCTCTCTGCTGCATAGAATTCCATTGTGTAAATGTACCATAGTTTTTTGATCCACTCGTTTACTGATGGGCACTTAGGTTGCTTCCAGCACTTGGCTATTGTAAATTGTGCTGCTATGAACATTGGGGTTCATAGGTTCTTTTGAATTGGTGTGTCAGTGTTCTTAGGGTACAGTCCCAGCAGTGGAATTGCTCAGTCATAAGGCAGTTCTATTTTTAGTTTTCTGAGGAAATTCCATTCTGTTTTCCACATTAGCTGCACCAGTCTGCATTCCCACCAATAGTGCACTAGGGTTCCCTTTCCTCCATAACCTCACCAACACTTGTTTGTTGATTTCTTTATGATGGGCATTGTGAAGTGGTATCTTACTGTGGTTTTAATTTGCACCTCTCTCATGGCTAGTGATGCTGAGCATCTTTTCATGTGTCTCTGGGCCCTCTGTATGTCTGCCCTAGAGAAGTGTCTGCTCAAGTCTTTTGCCCATTTTTTAATTGGGTTTTTTGTGTTCCTAGAGTGGAGTCATGTGAGTTCTTTATATATTTTTGAGATCAAACCCTTGTCTGAGGTATCATTGGCAAATATGTTTTCCCATACAGTTGGTTCTCTTTTCATTTTAATACTGTTTTCTTTAGCCATGCAGAAGCTTTTTAATTTGATGAGGTCCCATTTGTTTCTTCTTTCCTTTATGTCCCTTGCTCTAGGGGATATATCTATGAAGATGTTGCTGCGTGCAATATCTGAGATTTTCCTGCCAATGTTTTCCTCTAGGACTTTTATGGTGTCATGACTTATATTTAAATCTTTTATCCACCTTGAATTTATTTTTGTGTATGGCATAAGTTGGTGCTCGAGTTTCATGTTTTTGCATGTAGTGGTCCAGATCTTCCAACATCATTTGTTGAAGAGGCTATTTTAACTCCATTTTATCCTTCTTCCCCCTTTGCCAAATATTAATTGACCATAGAGACTATTTCTAAGAAACACCT
The DNA here is from genome assembly GCA_028533065.1 of Trachops cirrhosus. Taxonomy (NCBI): domain Eukaryota; kingdom Metazoa; phylum Chordata; class Mammalia; order Chiroptera; family Phyllostomidae; genus Trachops; species Trachops cirrhosus. The sequence continues at coordinate 148,092,265 of CM052541.1, forward strand.
CCTTCTTCGTGGTGTCTCTGCTATGTCACAGGCACATTTCACTTTTCTTCCATAGCCCTGTCTGGCTTCCAGATCTTCTCTCAGCCATGTCCAACTTTTAGTTCCGTACTCTCCCCATGGAGCTCAGGAATTTATTCTCTTCGTGGTTTCTCCCTATTCCATACGAGCAGAGCAGAGAACTTTGCTCCTGCCACTTCTCCCTGACTCTGAGATTTGTAATCTCTAAAGCTGGGTTACAGATCACATTTCCCTAAAACAGCCTCTGCCTAAAATATTGTATACTGACCAGTAATCACTTTTGAACTTATTCAAAATGAAAATTTGTTGCAGCTCCTAACAAGATAAATTCCTTCACTAGAATTCAATAAAAGTTATACACAAAAGTTGCAAAATCATCATCATCATCATCATCATCATCATCATCGAAACTCTGCAGACCTAACCAATCAGCTGTTATACATCAATTGAAAGTGAAAATAAAAAACTCAGCTGTTTCATCTGGGAAGAAATTTGGGGATGATCTGCTCCCCCTTTTTCAAATCAAAGATAAGGAAACAGGGCGCACGTTGGGCAGGACAGTACTGGGCATCCTGCATGACACATATTTTTACCCAGATGCAGCATGCTCCCTGTGTGCATCGAGCTTCTCCTCCCGACAAGTATCAAATGAGGCCAAGCTGAACATCCCATTCATTTTAAAGCTATTATGCCTCTTCTTGACATGCAATGGACAATGAATGTTTGAGGAGAGGAGGGAACTACAATGAACATGTGCTATCTTACAGTTCACAAAATAGATCACAACATGATCTCATTTGATTTTCTCACCTTCCAAATGCTCTCTAGAGAAGAGCAGGGCAGGTATTGTTTTCATTTTCAAGTGAGGAAATTGGAGCTGTAAAATTTTCTCAGGGTCAAACAGTCAGTAAATAAAAGATACAGGCCTCAAATCCACTTCCCGCTGTAAAATTCATGCCCTTAATCTTTTAATTTCATTAAAAAATGTCTTAAATGACTACCCAATATTTTACAATAGAGTGGTGACTAATAACACAGGTTCTAGAGGAAAGCAACCTCTAAATGCCTGAAATCTCTGAATGCAGCCTCTTAGTTAGCACTTGAATAGTTGCATGTCCTCATGGGGTTTTGTAACCATTGCTTTATGCTTTGGTTCACTTATCTATAAGTGTAAATGATAATTTAGATGTCTTATCGAGGATGTGAGAACCAAAGAACATAAGATATGGCAGCACTGTGCCCTGCGTGGACTATGTCATAAACTGTAGCTGTCACTCATTTTGTCCTCCTCACGTAGAAATACAGTTGACCCTCGTACAACACAGGTTTGAATTGCACAAGTCCACATATATGTAGATTTTTCCAGTAAATATTGTAAATATATTTTCTCTTTCTTATGATTTTCTTAATGATATTTTCTTTTCTCTAGCTTACTTTATTGTAAGAATACAGTATATTTTGTGTAACACACAAAATATGGGTTAACTATTTATCAGTAAGGCTTCCTGTTGACAATAGGCTTCTAGTAGTTAAATTCTAGGGATGTCAAAAGTGATACACAGATTTTCAAATGTGAGGCAAGTTGGCATCCCTAACCCCCATATTGTTCAAGCATCAACTGTACCTGGGGTAAAACTTCCTTCAAAAAAAATTACACTAATGATTCTCTTTATATAGATATAGTTCATATAAACACAGGCTATGTTTCCCATGTAGAATCCTTAAGATATTTTTAGGGACCAAAATTTTTATAGCCTTGCTACTCAAAATGCAGACCAGCAGCATCAGCTTCACCTATGAGCTTATTAGAAATGTACAGTGCCCAGCCCCACCCAGGCTTGATGAACCATATCTGCCTTTTAACAAGAATCCCAGCTGATCTGATTACACATAAAAATTTCAGAAGCACTGGTCTATAACCAGGTGCTAAACAGCTGAGTGAAGGTATAGGGCACGTGTGTCAAGTTCAAAGTAAAAAGGCATTATTTTCAGCAAGTCTCTGAAATCACTCACTGCAAACATGGGAACAGCTCCTCTGTAGCTGGTTAGTCTCTAAGGTGTTTGGTTTTATTAACTTATCATTGATTTATTATTCTTCCTCAATGCTACCATTCTACCCTCAACCAAGGAGAATATATTTATATATACTTAAGAGATCAACACGTTCTAGAAACTCATGCTTAGTAAAAACGTTCTGAAAGCTTTCTCTCCATGTCACCTTTTTCTCATTCCTTATCCCAGCTCAACTGAAAAGGGCAGCAGTTGCTGAGGATAAATGTGGAGGCTACTGAAATTAAATCAAGAAAAATTTATATTTATTACTGAGGTTGGAAGGGAAGGTGACATTTTTAAAGGTTAAATTAGGTAAATTAATTGAAAACAGAACAAGTAAAAAATCAATCCTCCTTGCTGAGAGTAAACAAGCACAATTTTTCAGTTGTCTTTTCAGTTATTTGATTTTGTGTGTTCCTTTGTAGCTCTCCCTAAGGTATAGGATCCTTTTGTGACCAATGGAGACCAGCACTTCATTATTTTTCTTAAATTCCTTCAGTGCCAAGGCGATATGGCTCCATGGCCTCAAAGAGCTCTAATGGATAGGACAGACTGGAACAGTACAAAGGCCAACCACCGTACTTCAGCCAAAAGGACTTCAATATTGATGACTTTGGACTAAACAACAAGCTTTCTAAAGCAAGAAAAGGTCATTTGTCAGCAGCAATGAGGATGTTGTTATAAAAACAGGAGTTTTAAAGATGTATGGGATAGAATCACTCCTCAATTTTATTTGTGGGCATTGGAAGTGTAATTGCTGCATTTGATACCTGGCTCCAGTTTTCTCCAGGCATGACTGTGAGCAAGTTCTTCAGCCTCTGAACTTTAGTTTCTCCTTCTACAGATATGCAATACTAGTTCTCACCCACTCGACTGATGTGAAGCTAAATGAATTAAAATGTATGTAAAACACTGATTCTGTGCTATCATTTAGCAGAAGCTTAATAACTTAGTTTCCTTTACTGCATGCATTAGGTCTACGTACAAGATCTGATATCACTAAGCATGCTGGAAGAAAAAGTTGTGCTTGTAGATGTAGACTTTAGGGGACTGATAACATCTCATTTATGTTCATTGTGGTTACAAGTTCAAGGTAAAATTCAATAGTCAACAGAGCTTCCTTATTTTAACACCCTTTCAGAGAAAAAAATGATTCTATACCTCTGGTTGCCTCACATTTCCTCAAACACCTGACAAGTTCACTTGACCAAATTACACAAAATATTGTCCTTTGTCCAAAAATTTTGTTGCAATAATTAGTTATCATAAAATTATGCAATCTTATTGGAAGGTGGTACAAGACAGAAAATTCTGCTACTACAATATAGACAATTTTCCTCTATTGGTTTTCCCAGCAGTAGTAAGACAGTGTCGGAGACCCCATGCAGTCATACTATGCAACTGGGGTGTTTATGGCCAATGGGTTTGAGCTTTAAAACTCCCAGTGTTTGTCTTTTTTGTCTCTAAGGCACATGCACGTGTGTGTGTGTGCACAAACACACACACATGTAGTCCTGGAACAATTAGAAAATAATCTCAGCTCATACTTCACATTTTATATGAAATTTTAATTAAAAATATACTGTAGATGTGAATATAAAATGAAGAACTATAAAGCATTTAGAATAAAACATAACAGAAAGTTTTTGTGACATGGAGTTAGACAAAGATTTTTTCAATTTGACCTCAAAGGCATGAAACAAAAAAGTATTAATAATTTAGACTTTTTAAAAAAGTTTTAAACATTTCATACTGCAAAAGACATTGTTGAGAAAGAAAAACCTTGAACTAGGAGAAAATATTTGAAAATTACATTACAAAAAAACACTTGTAAACTAAGGGAATTTAAAAAGGGAACACAAAAAGGGAAATTAAGAAAACAATCTCATTCACAATTCCTTCAAAAAGAATAAAATACCAGGAATAAATCTAACTAAGGATATGAAAGATGTTCTCAGGAAATTATAAGACACATTTCTTTCTGAAGAAACTGAAGAAGATACAAATAGAAACATATACTGTGTCCATGGATAGGAAGAAATAATGTAATTAAAATGTCCATGCTACTCAAAGCAATCTACAGATTCTATGCAATTTCTATCAAGATTCCAATGACTTTTTATAGAACTAGAACAATATTTCAAAAATTTATATGGAACCACAAATGTCCCTGCATAACAATAGCAATCTTGAGAAAGAAGGACAAAGTTGGAGGAAACTTGCTACCTAATATCAAACTATACTATAGGCTACAGTAATCAAATCAGCATGGTATGGATTAAAAACAGATGCATATATTAATGGAACATAATAGAGAGCCCAGAAATGAACCCACACTTTTACAGTCAATGTATATTCAACAGAGGAAGCAAGCACATACAATGGGCTAAAGATAGTTTATTCAATAAGTGGTATTGGGAAAATCAGACAGAATCATGCAGAAAAATGAAACTAGACCACCTTCTTACACTACACACAAAACTAAATCCAAAATGGATTCTTCTTTTCTTTTTAATTCAAACAAGAGGAAAAGTCTACAAATTAAGAAGAAACAGGATGGTAATTCTGGTCATACAACAAAAGCAAAGGCTCAAAACAGAATGCATCCTAGAATAAAGTTTGACATTACTAACATAAACAGAAATTGAACCCATACAAAAACTGTTGAAGGTAATATCTTAGTCTTGATTTGCATTGTAAAAGAGAACATTAAAATTATAAATGCACACATTAATAAGTGACATTTAATTTTGCATTTTCTTTCACATGTTCAAGGTTTTCACACTGTCATGAGAATAACTCATTCTACATTTCAGCTGGGATAGGTGCCTATTATGAGGCTACTGACTCAGAAGAGATCCTTCTGCAATTCATCCCTATGCATTTAGGAATGATTTGAACCTCCCCTTTTTTCAGTCTGAGATAAGGAAGCTTATTAACCATTTTCTAAAACATTAATAGACAAGCACATCACCAGCTGGCCAAAAAAAAAAAAAAGGGGCAGCTTCAGCAGAATATAAAGCACCCTTGACACAATTAAGGAATGCAGCCCGCACCAGGAACCATGCAGGAAAGAAGTATTTGTGGTGGCTTTGTCAATTCTTAAGGTTAAAAGGTTAATGTATATCAATAAAGAAAATCTAAAACACATTTTTCTTTGCTCTGGTGACAGCCTTCAGACTCTTTGATTGAGATCATCACTAACAACACAGGAACTTTTCACTCCTGAACAATCTCAATGGATCAAGTGCATGAACACCCATGATAAGTAATTCCTCTCAAATTTCACAAGACCATAGTAATCAAAACAGCCTGGTACTGGCACAAAAACAGACACACGGATAATGGAACAGAATGGAGGGCCCAGAAATAAGCCCACACCTTTACAGTCAATTAATATTCAACAGAGGAAGCAAGCACATATAATGGGTTAAAGACAGCTTATTCAGTAAGTAGTGTTAGGAAAATTGAACAGAATCATGCAGAAAAATGAAACTAGACCACCTTCTTATACTACACACAAGAATAAATTTAAAATGGATCAAACACTGAAGTGTTAGATCTGAAACCATAAAAATCTTAGAAGAAAACAAGCAGCAAAATCTCAGATATTGTTTGTAGAAATTTTTTATTGGATATATTTCCCCAGGCAAGGGAAACAAAAGAAAAAATAAACAAATGGGAGTATATCAAACTAAAAAGCTTTTGCACAGCAAATGAAATTAAAAAATAAAAAGACAACACACAGAATGGGAGAATGTATTCGCCAATACATCTGGTAAGGGGTTAATGTCCAAAATGTATAAAGTACTCACAAAACCAAACACCAAAAGAACAATCAACCCAATTAAAAAATGGGCAAAGGATCTCAACAGACACTTCTCCAAAGAGAACATACAGATGATCAATAGACATATGGAAAGATGCTCAACATTAATCATCAGAGAAATGCAAATTAAAAGCACAATGAGATACCATCTCACATCTGTCAAACTGGCTATCACCAATAATCAACAAACAAGTGCTGGTGAGGATGTTTAGCAAGTAGAACCCTTCTGCACTGTGGGTGGGAATGCAGATTGGTGCAGCCACTGTCGAAAGCAGTGTGGGTATACCTCAAAAAATTAAAAATGAATCTGCCTTTTGACCCAGCAATCCCACTTCTCGGAATATACCCAAAGAGACTCAAAACACTAATTTGAAAGAATATAAGCACCCCTATGTTCATTGCAGCATTATTTACAATTGCCAAGATATGGAAGCAGCCCAAGTGTCCATCAATAAATGAGTGCATAAAACAACTTTGAGACATTTACACAATGGAATTCTTTAAAAAGAAGAAAATTTTACCCTTTTAGACAGCATGGATGGACCTGGAGGACATTATGCTAGATGACATAAGCCAGTCAAAGGAATAAAAATACCACATTGTTTCACTTATATGTGGAATCTAATGAACAAACTGAACTAACAAGCAAAATAGAGACAGACTCATAGATAGAGAGCAGATGACAGCTAATGGGGGTTAGGTAAAGGGTGGAGGGATTGAGCAAAAAGGAAAAAGGATTCATGGGTATGGACAACAATGCGATGATTGCTGGGGGGAGGGGATAATAAGAGGACTAAATGGTAATGGAAAAATATTATAAAGATTAAATTTGGGAAAAAAATCTTAAGAACCTTTACCAAGGTTTAACCATCAAACCTCACTTCTGTTAAAAAATTTTCAATGAAGCCCTGGCCAGTGTGGCTCAGTTGATTGGATTAGTGTCCCATAACTGAATTGTTGAGAGTTCAATTCCCAGTCAGGGCACATACTTTGTTTGTGGGTTTGATCCTGCTCCAGGCTGCTAACATCCCTGGTCTGGGTGCATTCAGGAGGCAACTAATCAATGCTTCTCTCTCACATTGATGTTTTTCTCTCTTGTTCTCTCTCTAAATGCAATGAGAAAATGTCCTTGGGTGAGGATTTAAAAAATTATAAATATTATCAAAGAGGCCTTAAATAAAAAGGTCAAAGTTGTCTTTTTATTTTATACAAGAAAGTCAGTAGAATTTAACAGAAAGAACACCAGCCTACATCAAATTTGGCTTTTATTCCTCACCCTAGAATTAACAAGATGGGTAACCTTCCTTAACTAACCTAATTCTCCCATGCTAATATATAAAATGAAAAAGTGATCTATGGTAAGATCATCTCTAATTCTGAAATAGTAAGGGCAAGGTGTACTTCCTTTAATCTTCTACAGCACTAAAAATGTGTTTGTTCACTTTACAATGTGTTGATCTCCAAAGAAACAAACATGAAATATTCAGAATTAAGAACTGCATGTGCATCAGTTTCAAACGACAGCAAACATTTTGAACTTCTGCCATCCTTCTTTGCTCCTTCACCTTTACTCATTCTCTCTGCACATTGCATCTCTTGCTATAAAGCAGTTCTCTTGTCTCACTGTTCTTTTCAAATCTTGTTCATTTTGAAACCCAAGTAAATCTTCATGGTCCCCAGGAAGCCCCCTTCAGCAAATCACACTGATACTACTTCTCTTCAACTCAGTTGTTGCATTGGCCTTCCATGACTATATTGCAAACTCTATAACAGGGAATGCTAAGACTTTTCTGGATCCCTTACAATACCCGGCAACTTACCAGTGTGTTAGACTGCCATAAGTGGGCTATTGACTAATGAGCAGTTCAGTATATGGACGTCAGAAACAATTGCCATACATTTACCTAATAAAAACTTTATATCACTTAACAATTCCAATTCACTTGACCCTTTTTCAACTTTAAACAATGAAATTCTTTAAAAAACTTAATTTTCTTTGTCTGCAGAACTTCAAAAGCACAAGAAACAAGAGGTAGCATAATATACTACTTACTGTGTAACTAATGTTTAGAAAGATTTTTTCTGGCTCATCTTTTTCACATCTAGGCTTAACACAACCTAGAAATATTGCTGGCAATTTTTTCTCTGACAACAGCATCACAATGATGACCATAATTTGTTCTTATAATCACAAAACTATTTAATTTTTTAACTTAATAATCACATCAATCCAAAAGAAGTTCAAACACATTTATATATCTCAACATATTTTTTGTCAACTCTGACACCCAGTTCTTTTTCTATAATGATCATTCTTAGCAGACATCCTGAATTTTTACTTTCTCATATTTTTAAAGATTTTATTTATTTATTTTTAGAGAGAGAAGGAGAAATATCAATCAGTTGCCTCTCGCATGGCCCCAGCTGGGGACCTTGCCTACAACCCAGGCACTCGCCCTGACAGGGAATCAAACCAGCAACCTTTCCGCTTTCCAGATGATGCCCAACCCACTGAGCCACAACAGTCAGGGCTCTGTATTTTTATTATGTGTTTTTTATCTTCTGCTTTTTTTAAAGCAAATCCATTTAGTTTTTATAGGGACATTTTTCTAGTATCAACATCGCTTGAAGTGCTACTTCTTTCCTTCTAATATATATCACGCTTACAAACCATCTATTAACTTGTTAGCATTCCTTTCATAACCAATGAGTGATATTGTAGTTAAAAACTCTGCAACTGGCTCAAAGAAAAATGTTATATCACCCTGGCTGGTGTGGCTCAGTGGATTGAATGCCAGCCTGCGAACCAAAAGGTAGTCAGTTCAATTCCCAGGCAGGACATACGCCTGGGTTGTGGGCCAGGTCTCCAGTAGGGGGTGCGTAAGAGGCAACCACACATTGATATTCCTCTTTCTACTCCCCTTCCTCTCTCTCTAAAAATAAATAATTTTTTTAAAAAAGAAAAATATTATGCAAATATACACAAATCTCAACCCAAGGAGAGATTTTTCCCAAGTTAAATTTGTTCTCCATGTAATAATTTCATTCTCATCAACTTTGTATTTTGGAACATTCTTTTCCAAAAGTGGGAGTGGGAGAAAACAATACCTTATATTTGTGATATATTTTCAAAATACCAACAAGTACTTTGCATAACACCTTGTCTGTACTTCCCATTTAAATAGGTGTATTGTCTGAACAATGAAAAACTATCACTTTGTTTTACTCAAAACTATCCATCAAATTAGTTACTTACTTATCACAATATAAGCCAAGAAGTGTGTCTGTTTGTTTTACTTTGTATTGAGTGATATATATGGCAAAAGCCTAAACTATCCTTTTTTCCTTTTCTTGCTCTATTTTTTTTATTTTTAATGACTACATATGAAATATTAAATTATTTTTAAAATGGGAATGAACTCAGTGAACTTACTTTGTATTACTACAAGTAATGATTCTCCATTTAAGTCTGTACCCACATTTACATTGTTGACACATTCACTTTCCTCTACTATTTTCAGTCTTGGTTATCACGATTATTTTTTTCAAGCAAATGGAAGTGATTCAAGTAGCATTCATAGTTTACATTCACAAGTGAGTCTCTAAATTCCACTTGCATATCCTATAATGTATATCCATTCACACTTTTCTTGCAAGAAAGCTAAAGTCATCTACATACAATTTCTCTGCTTCCAGCAGAAAACATTTTTCCACCTAATGACAAAAGAAATGCATTTTACACTACTAGCTAAAAACCCATTGAAAGCAATGTCCTGACAACTATAAGGCTAGACATAGGTATAATGGGGAAACAAATCATTTGCCAAAAACTGCCTAAGAAGTAGCAGGGACATTTTTCCATTCAATAGCTATTCATTTAATAGATGTGATATAAAATGTAAACTATCAAATTACTCCAAAGGCTCTTCCTAATATTCTGAAGGATTTTAAAATCCTGTGCATATTATTTATATATAGTTCTCTTTCTGCTAATTCCTTTATTTTAGATTTCACAGACTGAGGTACCCGCTAACAATGTCTTCAAGGGGGTAAATTCAGTCAGTCTAGAGAAACATTGCAGCATTTAGAAAAGCCACAATGCAGGTGGCAACTTTCCAGCTGCCCAATGCTCTGATTATAAGCTTTGATATGAAGCAAATTCAGCACTTACCCAGAAGAGACTAATGCCCCAAGTTAGGGTAATACACTGGCATAGGGCAGCCTTCGTCAGAAGGCTTGTTTTCATGTATTCTACCCACATCAAAATTAGAGTAATATCACATTTGACCTATTTTACAAAATATACACTTGAAAACATTTTTATTGATTTTGAGAGAGAGAGGGACAGAGGGACAGAGAGATCAATTTGTTGTTCCACTTATGTATGCATTTGTTGCCTGCTTCTTGAGTGTGCCCTGACCAGAAATCAGACCCACAACCTTGGCATATCGGGACAACACTCGAACCAACTGCACTACCCAACCAGGGCAAATATACATTTTAAAAGAGAAGAAATGCACATAATGGAGGCAAAAATAAGCAGAAACATAATATCTTTCCCTGTGTGCCTTTTAAAGAACCTTGAACTAGACCATCTGTATTACTTCACAATGAAACTCATAGGCAGCCACTGAGCCTCTTCTCCATAGGTATGAAATGAGAATCTAGGAGAGCCATTGAACATTGCATTTTCTCAGTGGAACAGCACACACACACTTAAAACAAGGGGTTCTGCCACTGAGACACACTGGGGAAATTCATAGTGTTCAATGGCTTCAACTTCACACCCTACAGCACAGTGGTATGCAGGCTGCTGCACTCAGCTTGGTGTGTTCCATAAAAGAAGGGAAAACGCTTTTAAAAACCAGCAAAATGATGATTGAAGCTGAAGTGCTTCATTCTCAGACATGCAAAAAAGAACTAACACAAACCATCACTTTGAGACGCTTCTCTACGTGTTGTCTTCTTTGCTCTGAGGCTCCACAAATACACGGAGGGAAAAAAAACTATCCAAATAATGTTAGTTGTAAATATCTTTGCCTTCACATTGGTTGTTTTATAGCATTGAATATTTCTGTTGACAGTTATAGTAAACATACCCTTTATTCCTGTTTACCATTTATTTTGTTTTCTTTAGCAAGAGCAAGTTCAAACCTACACAACAGAATTTTGGCTGTATATTATTCATGAACCAAAATGCAAACCTGGTGGCTTATAGCTCGACATTCTGCATACATGCAAGTGTGACGCATGATAGCTATCACACTTCTGACATGATCTTATACTGCACTGATTTCAGACTCCAAATGACAGGGAGGAAAACCCCAAGAAACAGAATAAAGAAAGAAGCACAATATACGAAAGACAACTTGGAAGTCATCTTGCTTCATCTTCGCCATGAGAGTTAATTTAGAGAAACATTTTTCTAAACTGTGCCATCAGTTGTAACTACACCACAAATTATACAGTGAAGTATTCTGCAAGCACTGTTTAGAAATAACTATTCAGCATACCAGCCATAATCACTAGCATATCATCTGACACTTGTAAGGATGTTTTGCTGCAACATTTCTCTAGGTAAAAACTGACCTCAAAAAGTGTTCCAAGTAGAAACCCAGCCATTCTACTATGACAAAAAGAAAACAATTCTAAATTAAAGAAAAAAGTCAAAGGTCAATGTAACTTCAAGGTCAATCAATCGAATTAATATCTCTGCCTTATTTGGCACCACTCTCTGTTTTCTGTGGTATTTGGACATTTTGTCTGCTACTTCCATTGTTCCTTATTATAAAGTGTGTTTACATGTAACAATGGCAATATTGGAAATCATATAGTCCACAAATAACAGCCCAAGTATAGAGGCCTTTGTGTGCATGTTTGAGTTTGTATATTTGAGGATCTGAATTCCTATGGCCTAGCAGACCAGAGCATGTTGTTTTGGGCCTGGGTAACACAAGATCAAGATCACAGTTCGAAACCACTAAGGTAAACCACTTAGCCTGGAGCTGCTTCATGGCCACATGCTTTAGCTCTAGGCCCAGCTAGCTGTGTAACAAATACTAGTTACTGGTTAAGTTCTGTAAAACAAAGACTGCAAACACACAAACTGATCTCAGTAGTGGAAAAAGTGTATGTGCTAGGAATGGTGTGTTTGAGGTAAAAATGGCAAAAATTAAGCTTGCTACAACATTGCATAATGTCTCCAATTTTATGTCTCTGAACACCTTATCTTTGTAGCAGTAAAAAAATAAACCATAAATTACTGAAATGCCCATCACAGAAGCATTAAAGTCATACCTAAATCACTGTTGTTAAGGTTATTTTTGGCCTAGGTGAGGGTAAGACTAAGTTACTTCTGTGGTACTGTCACCTGCTTAGAGGGTAAGGTTTAAGTAATTTTGTATTTTATACATATGTTTACATATTGATTAAATATTTATTTTAACAGGTACCAATGTGATCTGGAAAAGTATAGTGTGTGCTACAAAGTATTCATTGTACTTCAAGGGCATCTGGGGAGAACCAAAGAAAGAACATTTTTTAAAGAGGTAGAAATTTATTTTTTTAATTTAGCTTCACTTTCTTTTAAAATCAGACTCATACATTCTACTGTCTCTGAGTTGTCCATTTCTGTGTGTTTGGTCTCACTCTCCTCTCTGTCTTGGGAGTCAGAACTACAAGCTTCAGAAGTCAGTTCAGATGGTTATCTGCAATTTCTCTTTGTAGTGCTCTTCGAGGTCAAATCCATTACAGCACATGTTCAGGCTGATTTTACACACTTAACTCCACTGGGCTTTCAGTGACATACTCAGCACTTCACCTGAGAACCTGTTATCTCTAGATACAGGAGATGTTTAAAATCACACACACACACACACACACACACACACACACACACAACCAGAAAAAGAAGAAAAATGAAGGAAAAGAAACCCAGGCAACATCTATACAGAACATTTATGGCTGACTAATCTACAACCCCTAAAATCATCTAATAAAGACCATGTCTCTTTTTTTAAAGATTAAAATATTTTTACCACTAAATGGTGCTACTGTGTTCTCAAGTCACCTGGGCTCCAGTAAGAGAGGTGTGAAGTGTCACCTCCACAGACTTCCTGGGATGGACAGCAACACAATCTTGAAATTACCCACTTTGCCACTCACTAAGAGAATGTTAACAGTAGATAAAGTTCACCAAACATTGGCAACTGATTCAAAAATACAAAACACTGAGCAATTTTCTTTTCCCATAAGGAATGCAATACACTGAACACTGCCACTGTGCCCCTCAGGTTCCATCAACTTAGATCCTCTTGGAGGATTTCTCCTTATTTGAAAAATACAACCTGACACAATTTTCTGAACTGACAACTGGTTAAAGCAGAGAGGCCCGGAAGATGATAACACACAAGTAGATGGCATTTATTTGCCATTTGCTTTGTTTTTCATTGCTTAGGAAACCCCAAAAATTACATACGCAACAAAGAAAAAAGTATTTAAACTATTGTCAGCATAAATGACACTGCTGGAGCAATAAAAGACATTTTGTGCTTTTATTATTGAGAAATCCATCCAAGAAACGCGCAAGAGGGCAAAGCACTCACCCGACACAACGAAAGTGGTCTTTTCTCGAAAGAGCAGTGCTTAGGAAACGAGCTTTTCCTTGGGAGAGAGACACAGCCTGCCATTAGCCTGAGAGTGCCTGAGATGGCCGCAAAAGCAAAGGGGCATGGCTCCAGCCACGCTCTCCTCTTCTGAACCCCAATCTCCCATACACAGAGGTGCCAGCAGTAAGCAGCTACCTCCCAGGTCCTCTCAACAGCCCTGCCGTGCAAATTCGAGAGGAGGTAAGCACAGGAGAGATTTAGTTGGTATCTTTTACGCATGCTTCCTCTGCTAGATCTTATGCAGAGGAATTTTTTTAAGATTTTATTTATTTATTTTCAGAGACAGGGTAAGGGAGGGAGAAAGAGAGGGGAAGCAACTATGATGCATGAGAGAAATATCGGTCAGTTGCCTCTCACATACCCCTAACTGGGGACCTGGCCTGCAATCCAGGTATATGCCCTGACTGGGAACCAAACTGGTGACCCTTTGGCTCACAGGACAATGCCCAACCCACTGAGACACACCAGCCAGGGCAAGAATTTTTTAAATATGCAGCTCTTAACTTCAGAGAAATAAAACTCTAAAAGCATAAAAGAAGCTGCCACTGCTCCTCCAAGAACAGGCTATAGTTACTCACTTTATTAATTTCTGCATGCATCTGCTCGAGTTTAGAATTTTAATATCTCTTTTGACACTTTATACTTTCTGGCTAGTTCCTGCTCCACACTGCATCCCAAAATATTCTCTCCCAATCTTGTTTCTTCCTTCCTGTTTCTAGCACCCATTCCACTCTTTCAAAAAACTCTATCACAGGTTCTTATCACCTAATAGTTGCCATGTAAAGCCTTCCAAGCTCATTTACCAGACACTTTGGTGAACTCTTGTGAGTGCTCTGAGAATCTACCCTAATTGAACGCTAACAAGTTTGCTTCCATTTCATAGATGCTAGAAGAAGACACAACACCCCTGGATCAGGGCAAGGAAATTAAACAAATAATTAATAAATGTAATTAAAAATAAATAAGTTCTTTTAATTAAAAACAAAAAACTACTCAGAGCAGTACCATGAAGTAGCCAAAGTGTCACCATTCACTTCATCGTCCTGAGCCTCAGTTCCCACAGGGAAATGTGAAAGAATCAAGTGACTCCTATATATGTATTCCAGAAAAATCCCTGAGTTTAGAAAATCCAAATTTTTATAAGGGGCAGTTAAGCCTGACCAACATTTGACCCAGAGGAATATATCATTTTTATTATACTAGAAAGTAAATAAACCTACTCTATTCTCCAAGAGGAAACACTAGCTCTGACTCTCAAAATGGTTAGTCACACAAACATCTGCAGAGCTTAGACCAGCACAGAGGCAGCCAGTGGCCTGGCTCTAAAAAACAGAGATGCAAGAGACCTGTGGAGAATTGTCTCCGAACACTTTAGCCTTGGGAAGACTACTTCAGCTCTCTAAATTTAAGTTACCTCATCTATAAAATGTGAATATTAGTATTTATCTCACTGGACTGTTGTGAATGTTAAATTAAATAATATATGTTAGGCCCTAGCTGGGTAAAGTCAGTTAGTTGGAGCGTTGCCCCCACACACCAAAATTGCGGGTTCGATCCCAGTCAGGGCACATACAAGAATCAACCAATGACTGCATAAATAAATGGAAAAACAAGTTGATGTTTCTCTCTCTCCCTCTCTCTCTCTAATCAGTAAAATTTAAAAAATAATGTCTGTTAAAAATATTGTAGCTCATTGCCTGACTCAAGGTACACAGTAAAAAAACTTAATTATTGCTATATTATTCAAGGTCTGTCCCTTCCTACCCAGTCTGAGCTGAACAACATCAAAACTTCTATTTATTTCTCACCCATCTGACACATGTGTGTTTGTTCAAAATGGTCTATTCACTTCCCACTGAAGAACAGGGGACATTCCCATCTCTACAACTGAGAATATCTTCCCCCCGTCTGAAATCCCTCCCCTCTTCTCATCATAGTCCCAACCACTCTCATTGCCAGCTGAATGTCTCCTGATTCATCAAAATTCCTCAAGTCACTGTGGGCCATAGGGAACTTTTCTCCCAGCAACCCTCTGTATTTGCATATACCCCTCAATAAATGCCAGATTCCTTTTACACCAATACATTTCATTTCTCCCAGCTGGCCTCTCACTTGACTTCTTCGTAACATTTCCATATGGGTTTTCTTGCTTCTCAAGTAAAAGTCATTTATATGTACAAAATAATAGAGTACCATGATATAACTGTCAGCAAGAAACTTTGTCTTCCCAAGGTGGTTAAGGAAAGCTTTGGGGGTTTTTTATTTGTTTTTTAATTTACCAATGAAGTTTTATACATTTCATTCTCTCAAAAATCCCTCTAAAGTTTTTTTAATGCTAAAAGTAACTTCCCTGTAGAAGAAGGGCCTGTGCTTCTAACTTCAGCTAACTGGCTGAGCAAAACCAAAGTTAAGTAGAAACTGAAAGTTAATAAACTCTTTCTGGACAAGTGGCCTAAGTTGAAGTGAATTGAGAGTTTAGTGCAGGTGTCTTACCTGTCACCAGAAATGGCCATCATCCCCTGATGTTCTGGGCTACAAAACAGCAGTAAAGAGGACAGGATGAATTAAGCTGTTATTTGAAATGGCATGAGGCGTGCCTACAGGCGATCCCATGGAGAGTATAGTTTAGATCATGGGGTAAGTCCCCAGGGAAACTTGCGCCTCTGCATAAGAGCAGTTTGCTTGTCACTCCGGCCATTTCCAAGAGAACTAAGTGTAATTCCAAGCCTAGAGCTGGGGTGGCAGCTGCAGTCAACACAGGGCTGTGTGCCAGCTCCTGACTGACATCTCAGGAGGAAACCCTATCTTGATCTAAGCCCATTTCCAAGCTTTATTTTAAAGAAAGACTTTTTAATAATACAGCATAGCACATACCAGCAGCACATTAACTACATCAGTTAGGAGCCTGGTGCTTCCGGTAGGTAAGGGAAACCTCTCTGGAGTAGCAATGCCAATAAAATGCTCTGCAATGATGCAAATGTTCTGTATTAGGGCTTTTCAATGGGAGTCACTAGCCACATATGGCTACTGTGCAGTTGAAAGAGGGCTAGTGCATCTCAAAAATAAATCCTTTTATTTATTTAATTTTAATTAAGTGGCCACCTGCGACTAGTGGCTCCTGTACTGGTTGGCATAGGTCTAGAACCTAACATGCAGTTGTTCTTAATGTTATGAACATTGTCTCATTTAGCCCTCAAACTAACTCTGCCAGCTAGGTGGTATCATGTTTATTTGTACAGATGAGGAAATAGAGACTGCACTATTTCCAATCACTAGCACAATATAATTAATAAATGTCAGAGCCAGAATTTAATTAGATTTTTTTATGTTTATTTTTTTTTTCATTTGCACCACTTTGCCTTCTCAGGATCAAGTCAAAATTCCCTAACTTAGCATGAATGTGTTTTCCAGTCAGATCCCAACCTGTGACTGGAGCCTCACCTCCATCACCACCCCCACCGTCCCCCCCACACACACCCTCTATTTCAGGAATACTTTTACTCTCCAAATCCTGATGCATTTTCTAACTCCTTGCCTTTCAAGTCATAGCATCCACAGCTTGAGAGGCCCTCCCTCCACCTCCTCTCTCCCTCCATGCCTGGTAAGCTCCATTATGACATTCTGATTTTCTGTTTATGTCTACTTTGCTGTTAGAATGTTAGCTGAAGGAAGGGCATCATACTCACCTTGTGCTCCCAGGATGTAGCGCAGTACATACTCCAAAGGTACTTTGTGACATATAAATAAAGGAAAATGATGATATAAAAGAATTAGATTCATCACATATTTATGGCTGTCAGCACACTGCTCTACACTGGCATTGAGAGCTGTCTGATCAATGAGTATATTAAGAAGGCAAGATCTCTTCCCAAGTATGTTGAAAGGCCTGCTTTAACATTTTTTGAGACAGAAATGTATGCATGACCATGGTTTGCAGTGAACACCACCAGTACTCATATCTAGGTTAAAAAAAAATGTGGGCCCACAAGGCTTCGAGGACCAGCTACCCCTGGGGGGTTAGTATTTGACACCCAAGCCCAAGGTTGATTGGATGATGTACAGGTTACCTAAACTGGGGCCACAGGCATGCACACACCAACGCTTAGACTAGTATGTGCTAAGCCATTTGGGTGCAACCTATGTTAGACACCAAGTTGTGGTACAATATACTTCATTAGTCCATTGGGATATGTGACTACTATCACTGTTTCCCAGAATAGAAGCTCACCTTGATGGGACGAGGCATGTGCTTTTCTGAGAGAGTACCCAGGAACTAGCTCCTGATTTAGCTTCTGTGAATATCTCACGTGAGTTGATTTACAAACAGGTCAGTTACCTTATCTTATTTTTTTAAGTATATTTAATTCATTATGCTATTACAGTTGTCTAATTTGTTTTCTCCCCTTTATCCCCATCCTCCTGATACCCCTATTCCCTCCAGCACTCCCCCCCTTAGTTCATATCCATGGGCAATACATATAACTTCTTTGGCTTCTCCATTTCCTATACTATTCTTAACCCCCCACTGTCTATTTTGTACCTACCAATTATATTTCTTATTCCCGGTACCTTTTTCCCTATTCTCCCCCTTCCCCCTCCCCACTGGTAACCTTCCATGTGATCTCCATTTCTATGATTCTGCTCCTGTTCTTGTTGTTTGTTTAGTTTGTTTTTGTTTTTTTAGGTTCACTTGTTGATAGTTGAGTTTGTTGTCATTTTAGTCTTCATAGTTTTGCTCTTTTTCTTTTTTTAGATAAGTCCCTTTAACATTTCATATAATAAGGGCTTGGTGATGATAAACTCCTTTAATTTGACGTTATCTGGGGAGCACTTTATCTGCCCTTCCATTCTAAATGATAGCTTTGCTGGACAGAGTAATCTTGGATATAGGTCTTAGCTTTTCATAACTTTGAATACTTCTTTCCAGCCCCTTCTTGCCTGCAAGGTTTCTTTTGAGAAATCAGCTGATAGTCTTGGGGGAACTTGGAGGTAACTCTCTTCTTCCCTCTTGCTGCTTTTAAGATTCTCTTCTTATCTTTAATCTTTGGCAATTTAATTATGATATATCTTGGTGTGTTCCTCTTTGGGTCCAACTTGTTTGGGGCTTTCTGAGCTTCCTGGACTTAAATATCTAGTTCCTTGGCCAGACTGGGGAAGTTTTCCTTCATTACTTTTTAAAATAAGTTTTCAGTTTCTTGTTCTTTTTCTTATTATTCTGGAACCTCTCTGATGTTGGAATCTTTAAAGTTGTCCCAGAGGTTTCTCAGCCTCTCCTCATTTTTTTTGAATTCTTGTTTTTTCATTCTCTTCCTGTTATTCCAAATCATTGATTTCAGTCCCAGTTTCCTACATTTCATTCTAGACTGCCTGTATATATTTTTTTATTTCACTTCATATAGGCTTCATTTTTTCCCTTATATTGGGGCCATAATCAACCATTTCTCTGAGCACCCTGATTACCAGTGTTTTGAACTCTGCATCTGACAGGTTGGCTATCTCCTTCTCACTTAGTTCTTTTGCTGGAGTTTTGATCTATTCTTTCTTTCTTTCTTTTCTCTTAATTTTTTATTTTTTTATTTTAATTGTTGTTCCAGTACACTTTTCTGTCTTTTACTCCCATCCCAGCCCACCCCCAAAGTCCTCCCCTCCTCCCTCCCATTTCCACCCCCTCCCCTAGCTTTTGTCCATGTGTCCTTTATACTTGTTCCTGTAAACCCTTCCCCTTTTCCCCTGAAATTCCTTCCTGACTCCCCTCTGCTCACTGTCAGCCTGTTCTCTATTTCAGTGTCTTTGGTTATAGTTTGCTTGTTTGTTTGTTTGTTTGTTTTGTTGTTTAGGTTCCTGTAAAAGGTGAGATCATATGGTATTTGTCTTCCACTGCCTGGCTTATTTTGCTTAGCATAATGCTTTCCAGTTCCATCCATGCTGTTGCAAAGGGTAGGAGCTCCTTCTTTCTTTCTGATACATAGAATTCCATTGTGTAAATGTACCATAGTTTTTTGATCCATTCATTTACTGATGGGCACCTAAGTTGCTTCCAACACTTGGCTATTGTAAATTGCGCTGCTATGAACATTGGAGCATAGGTTTTTTAAAAATTGTGTTTCAGGGTTCTTAGAATATAATCCTAGAAGTGGAATTGCTGGGTCAAAAGGCAGATCCATTTTTAGTTTTATGAGAAAATTCCATGCTGTTTTCCATAGTGGTTGTACCAGTCTACAATTCCACCAACAGTACATTAGGGTTTCCTTTTCTTCACAACCTCTCCAACACTTATTGTTTGTTGCTTTGTTTATGATGGCCATTCTGACCGGTGTGAAGTGGTATCTCATTGTGGCTTTAATTTGCACCTCTCTGATAGCTAGCAACATTGAGCATCTTTTCATGTGTCTCTGCATCCTCTGTGTGTCCTCCTTGGAGAAGTGTCTGTTCAAGTCCTTTGTCCATTTTTTAATTGGGTTCCTTGTCTCCTTAGAGTGGAATCATGTAAGTACTTTATATATTTTGGAGATCAAACCCTTGTCTGAGGTATCAATGGCAAATATGTTTTCCCGTACAGATGGTTCTCTTTTTATTTTAATACTGTTTTCTTTAGCCATGCAGAAGCTTTTTATTTTGATAAGATCCTATTTGTTTATTCTTTCCTTTATGTCTCTTGCTCTAGGGGACATATCAGTGAAAATGTTGCTGCATGCAATAGCTGAGATTTTCCTGCCTATGTTCTCCTCTAGGACTTTAATGTTGTCATAGCTTATATTTAAATCTGTTATCCACCTTTAATTTATTTTTGCTTATGGTGTAAGTTGGTGCTCGAGTTTCATTTTTTGCACATAGCTGTCCAGTTCTCCCAACACCATTTGTTGAAAATGGAGTATTTTACTCCATTTTATGTTGCTGCCCCCTTTGTCAAATATTAATTGACTGTAGAGACTTGGGTTTATTTCTGGGCCCTCTGTTCTATTCCATTGGTCCATGCGCCTGTTTTTATGCCAGTACCAGGCTGTTTTGATTACAGTGGCCTTGTAATACAGTTTGGTATAAGGTATTGTGATCCCTCCTACTTTTCTTTCTCAAAACTTCAGTAGCTATTCTGGGTCATTTATGGTTTCATATAAATTTTTGAAGTATTTGTTCTACATCTGTGAAATATGCCATTGGTACTTGAATAGGTATTGCATTGAATGTGTAAATTGCTTTGGGTAGTATGGACATTTTGATGATGTTAATTCTTCCAATCCATGAACACGGGATATGTTTCCATCTGTTTGTGTCCTCCTTGATTTCTTTCTTCAGTGTTGTGTAGTTTTCTGCATACAGGTCTTTTACCTCCTTGGTTAGGTTTATTCCTAGATATTTTATTTTTCTTTTTGCTATATCGAATGGGATTTTTTTCTTGATTTCTGCTTCTGCTGTTTCATTGTTGGTATACAAAAATGCCTTTGATTTCTGGATATTGACTTTGTATCCCGCTGTTTTGCCAAATTCATTTATTAGGTCAAGCAGTTTTTTGGCCGAGTCTATAGGATTATCTATGTACACTATCATGTCATCTGCGAACAGTGACAGTTTTGTTTCCTCTTTT
>CM052541.1:148113912-148213160 GCA_028533065.1 Trachops cirrhosus
GTTTCCAGCCCTTCACTTTCAGTCTGTGTAGGTCTTTGCTCCAGAGGTGGGTCTCTTGTAGGAAGCATATGTGTGGTTCATGCTTTCTTATCCATTCAGCTATTGTATGTATTTTGATTGGAGCATTTAATCCATTTATGTTTAACGTTATTATTGATAGGTACTTATTCATTGCCATTTTTGTACCTGTGTTCCTCTCTCTCTCTCTCTTTTCCTTTCTTTCCTTAAAGCAGTCCCTCTAACATCTCTTGCAGAGCTGGCTTGGTGGAGGTGTATTCTTTTGTCTTTAGACTTCTTTTGTCTGGGAAGCTCCTTATTTGGCCTTCTATCTTGATTGAGAGCCTTGCTGGGTAAAGTAGCCTTGGTTGCAAGCCTCTGGTTCTCATTACTTGGAATATTTCTTGCCATTGTCTTCTGGCTTGGAGCGTTTCCATTGAGAAGTCAGCTGCTAGCCTAATTGGGGCTCCCTTGTATGTTACTTCCTGTTTCTCCCTCACTGCCTTTAATATTCTCTCTTTGTCTTGAAATTTTGCCATTTTAATTATGACGTGTCTTGAGGTGGGCCTGTTTGGGTTCCTCTTGAGTGGGACTCTCTGTGTTTCCTGGATTTGTGTGACTTCTTCTCTCACCAAATTAGGGAAGTTTTCCATCATTACTTTTTCAAATAGGTTTTCTATCCCTTGCTCTTCTTCTTCTCCTTCTGGTATCCCTATTATACGGATATTATTATGCTTCATATTGTCCTGCATTTCTCTTAATCCTTCTTCATTCTTTCTGAGCCTCTTTTCCTTTTCTTGCTCTTTGTTTGTTTTTTTCCTACTTTGTACTCAAGCTCACTGATCTGATCTTCTGCTTCATCGATCCTGCTTTTGATTCCTTCTACTGTGTTCTTCAGTTCAGACATTGTAGTCTTCATTTCCTCTTGGCCCTTGTTGATAGTTTCTATTTCCTTTTTCATGTTGATATACTTTGCAGTGAATTTTTTGTAGTTTCCCTGTAGTTTCTGGTAGGTCATTGTGAGCTCCTTGAGCTTCCTAATAACCATTGCTTTGAACTCAATATCTGTTAGTTGAGTTGCCTCTATTTCATTTAGCATTCTTTCTGAGGCTTCATCCTTTCCTTTCATTTGGGGATTGTTTCTTTAACTTCCCATTGTTTGTGAGACTCTTCTTGTTAGTCTCAGCTTCTTAAATTGGTCTTTTCTGGCTCCCTGGATTTATGATGCAAACTTCTGTGGTAGAATACCTGTGAGATTCAGTGGTGTGGTCTCCTTCATCTCCCGAGCTCACTAGTCTTGGGCTGTTGTTTAAGTTGGCTCTGTGTTTGTCTTTGGGTTTTGATTGTTGTTGGGACTTTCTTTGGTGGGTCCTTCCCACGAGCTGGTTAACTGAGGGTCACTCTGTCTACCACCTCTTGTATTTTGTTGTACTGGTGAGGGCAGGTTGTGTTGAAGCTGGTTCTTCTGTGTGTAAAAGGTTTTGAGGATTCTCTCTTGCTCTTGTTGAATTGTTTGTACTGGGTAGTTTCTCCACTATTTAGTTGTATTTCCAGATAGGTTCTGGATTGAAGTTAGTGTGGTTTCCACTCCCTCCTTCACCTTTTTCTATTGTTATCTGTTGGTGGTTCCTTTGCTGTTGGGCTTCCTCTTCCAGTGAGTATCCTGGTGTTCACCACTTCCACCTACTCTTTTTTGTGATCAGCTGGAGGGGGAAGGCAAAATGGTTTAAGACAGCAAGAGAGAATTCTATGATATTTACAGTAGCAGCTGTAGAGGAGAGATAGGAGATCCTTTGGCTATGCATAGTGTTAACCATGATCTTCCACCCAACTAGTCACGTTTTAGAAAGGATGGAAGAAGATAAGACCCTTGTTGGGGAGGGAAGGATTGTGAGTTGGATCTAGAAAGCAGTGAAGTTGTGGGAGGTCAGATTCTGCAGTAAGGTGAGAGTAAAGGATAGTAAATAGGTGTAGTGTGTGAGAGAATAGAGTTAACCACTACAGTAGTAGAGTTCAGGAAACTGAAGTGGGCTAAGATCTGAGAGGGGTGTTGTGAAGTATTTACAATTGTATGGCACAGCTACTATTTACAATAACATTAGAGCAAGAATCATATTACAGAGTCTATGTGATCTAGATAACAAGAATAGGGAGTATAGGACCTTGAGTAGTGTGCTAATGGAACCCAAGTGACATGAAGGACAGTAAATTAGCAATACACTATGAAAGAGAGAATAGGGGAAAACTGTCAAATGATACAATATAACCAGCCAAGCAAAGAAGACTATACAGGAAGAAGAGGAATACAAAAATGCTATTAAAATAAAAGATGTAAGAATAATGAAGAAAATAATAATACAAAAATGCAATAACTTGCAGGTTCTCTGTAATAGCAAAGTGAAATTTGTCTCACTGTCTCAGCTATTGGGATGCCCCCTCTTTGGGCCCAGCTCTGGTCTTTTCACAGTTTCTGGTTTTGGGGGATTTTTTGGTCTCACTTGTGGGTTTTTAAAAAAAAAAGCAGATGAAGGGAGGAAGAAGAGATAAAATTGGAAAGAAAGGAAGGAATAAAACAAGAAAGAAGGAAAGAGAGGAAAAGGAATTGCAAGATAAAACAATAATAAAAATTTAAAAATGAAAGATTACTTAAAAAAAAATAATCTTGTTGGTTTCAAACTGGCCAAACTGGTTTTTTTGGTCCTGCTGGCTGCAGCAGGCTGAGGGGCAATTGGTATGGCTTTTCTCCCTTCCCAATCTGCACTCAGCCAGTCTCGTGTACACTTTCCCCAGAGCTAGCCTGACGCCTCTCCCTGGTGCCTTGGGTGTGGGATCCAGGTATTCCTCAGAGCGCTCTTTTCCCAGGGTTACCTCTGTGGGCTGGGGTGTGGGCACACGCGCTCCGCCAGGCTGCCTCGATCTTGTGGGCTCCAGCGCACACCCTTCCCAATCCTATGCAGGTGCGCAGGGCCTTCTGCGCAACCTCCGGATGGCTACCCATCTGGGTGGGGAGGAAGCTGGAGTGGCTGTTGCAGGAGAATTCCCCAAACAGTGTCTCTCTTTCCATTTTTTCTTTTTGAGAAATTCCTCCTACTCAAGCCTGCAGCTCCATACAGCCCAATTCTACAGCTAGAACAGTGACTATCGGGGTCAGGGCCTGTCACTGTGCAACTCTCAACTCTCCCCAGCTGGAGTCTACAGACCCCGAGGGTGCTCACAGTCCCTGTGTGTTTGCCACTTAGTCTTTATTCCTCTCTCTGTGACTTCAAGCAACCAGGTCTCTCCCAGTGCTGCTTAAACCTTGTTTAGCTGGGGAGGGAGCAGTTGACCGAGCTCTCTCCTAAGGACTCTGTAGCAAACCGGGTGCAGGGCCTGGGGCTGCAGCTGCCCTGGTCCCCACGCTGGTCCTTGGGATGTTATTGTCCTGAAGAACTCTCCTTACCGTCTGGTTTTTCAGTATTCGCTACAATTTTTGGTCTCTTATTTTCATATATGCTGGGGTACTGCTGGCTGTTTGCTCTGTTCCTCCGTAGATGGGCTAGGTTTTTCTCCTGTATGTAGGGGGAAGTAGAATCTGCTCCCTTCTACCTCTCCACCATCTTCCTCCACCTGATCTATTCTTTCATTTGGGCCATATTTCTTTGTCTGGGCACACCTGTCACATCACAAGGAGTGGAGCCTTAAGTATTCACTTTGCTGCTTTGTGGCACTATGTGTGGGGTGGCACTATGTGTAGGGTGGGGTCAGAGAGGGAACAATGCCACTTGCTTGGCTCTCACCCCACTTTCAGTCACTTCTCCCACTTCCCACAAGCTATTTCAGTTGCTGCCCTTTCAGTTGCTGTCCTAGTGCTGATTCCCAGGTGGGTGGGCTTGTGTAGGTTTTAGGACTCTGGGGGGCCCTCTAATGGACTTCCTTCGAGACTGGCAGTTTCTTCTACCACCACAACCCCAACATGTTTTTACAGCCAGAAGTTTTGAGGTTTTATTTCCCAGTGTTGGAACCCTGGGTTGCATGGTCTGTCTCACTCCCTAGTTGTTCCTCCTGATTTAGTCACATGTGAATGTGGGGCCTGGTCTGCCAGTCACTGCCTCTCCCACCTAATCTGCGAGCTGCCACCTTGCCAAGCATCCTGTCCACCCCAACTGCTCATCTCCACCCTTCCTACTGGTCTGGATAAGTTTCTTCTTTAACTCCTTGGTTGTTGGACTTCTATACAATTTGGTTTTCTGGCAGCTCTTGTTGTGTTTTGTTTTTAAATTGGTTGTTATATTTCTTTTGTGCAAGGAAGTGAAGTATATCTACCTTTGCCTCCACCTTGGCTGGAAGTCCAACAGGTCAGTTATTTTAAAGAATAGGCAAACTTCCTCAACTCTGTCTTATCTCACCACCACACGTGTACCAGTACAAACATGCAGAGATAAAAACATACCATTGCACTGCCACAGTGATGCAAAGCCATGCCATTGCCAGGAATTGATGGATTTTAATGGAAATTTTCTGTATTCCCTTTGTTGTAGCTCAAATGTTCATGCAAACATTCAGCCATCTCTGAAAGTCTTGGAACAGCTCCGGATCAATGACCCTCTACCCTGGATGGATATTAAGATCACCTTGGAGCTTTTAAAATATACCATGCTTTGGGGTTGATGCTGGACATAGCCCTCCCACCACTCATGACAGAAGACTGGCCAGAGGGCCCCTGGCCACAAGGAATGTGTATTGTTTTAGGAAAAGAATGCAGCTCCTTCCTAATCTCCCCTGGGCATCATTTCTCGCCTGGTAACTGCTTCTTGACCTTTTCCTTCTGCACATACACACTGATGTTCTGTAGCTCTGGGCCACACATAGGTCTGTGCAACCTGACGCAATGCTACCTTTGCCTGGGACCCCTTATAGCGAGCCTCAGACTGAAGAAGGCACCGTTGCACCAATCCACTGCCATCGGTGCACTCCCCTATAATGTGAGTAATAAATGGCATGTCCACATCTGCTGGTCCCCAAGTGGTGTTTTCAGAATATCATTAACACTTAAGCAGCTTCCCAGTTTAGAGCTCCTGTGTTACACATGCCTAAGCCCCACTCTCAGAACTTCTGGTACAACAGCTCTGTGATGAGGTTGAGGCACAGATAGTTTATATAAGCTCCCCTGTGATTCCAATGTGCAATTGTGCTGAAATCCAGAGACCTCGCTTAACCACCAGAGGTTCCCTAGACAGGATAGTGTCAGCTTTAGCATTGCAGCTGACCTTTTGGAAACAGCCATTAGGGGGTGATATGAGAACTGCACAAAAGGAAAAGAACAGTGGACTTTAGCAGAAAATACTAGCCCATAGCTAAGAAGTATATGATACATTCTTATACCAACTCCTTTGCCTCAGAAACTATCTGTGATATGTGTTTCTTTTACAATATTGTGCTATCCCTGCCCCTATGATTTGTTTGCTGCCATAATTCAATTCAGCAAACAACAATGGGGTGTTTGTAATGTGCATTCATTCTTCTCATCCAGATATGGAAAAGAATGAGATTAAGAAATAGCAATTAGAGCCTAAGAGTCTAGCAAGGTAAAAAGACATAGTTTAACATGATGTGTTACTTGCTGAAACAGATATAAGTATAAATGTGAAATAGGAGTTCCAAGTACAAAGGAAGGAGTGAATTAAATTAACTGTCATTCAGAATAAATGTCAAAGGCCTTACAATGGTGTACCAAGCCCTTGATCAGGTGCTCCACTACCTCTCTGACCTCACCTCCCATTATAGCCCCATTGTTTATTCCAATCCCATCTCACTGTCATCTCACTGTCACCAGAACACTCCAGGCTTGCTCCCCACTTCAGGCCTTTGCTCAGGCAATTCCTATGCTTTGAATATGCTCCCAATTGACTTCAAGCCTTTTCCTAAATTCTTTCATTACATTGAGGCCTTCCCTGCAGACCTGATTTAAAATTGAGACCCATACACTGCTAACCACTACCCCTAGTGCTCCAAACCCATTTACCCTGCTTCATTGTTTTCATTGCATATGTCACATTCTAGCATAACACATGACTTATCATGTTTATTTCTAACTTCCTGTACCAGAATATAAATACCACAACTGCATGGACTGTTTTGCCCTTTGATAAATCTCAAGTGCCTAAAACGGTGTCTAGCATATGCTTGGCACTAAGCACATTACGTTGAATTAATAAATGAGGAGTTTTGCAAAACTTTCACCTAACAGTAGTTGGCTTCCATTTTCTTTTAATAGAATCTAATCTGTTATTGTGTAGCCAGTGTGCTTCTAAGTTGGAATAGTTCATAACCCCACTGGACCTATAGTGGACAGACTTTTTCCTCCAGCTTCTTATGTGAGCACTGTCAATCATCTATCACTCAATCCATCAGCCAACAAACAGTTATTCAGCAACTATTTTATACCACATGCCAGGGACTGTGAGCATCAAAATTCTGAACTCAAAGTGCATAAAGCCTGGTAAAAGAGATGAGGTCAACATACAGATTAGTGCAAAAAGAGGCAGGATGTACTGAACCAGAAGAGGAGTGCACAGAGAAGTGTGACTTTGGAGTCCTTATAAGAGTTTTGAAATAATGACACTCAAGACAGAAAATATAGCCTTTCTAGCCTTGGGCAGCTCAGACACAGGATGACATTAATCAGTTCATTTAGCAAAGACGGTGTTTCTAATTCTGTCCTCTAATAACCTGCTCTCCTTCATGAAATGCCCACCAAGGAAGTTGAGGGATGTCACTAACCTTCCTAAGCACACTTAAACTGACTGTTCTCATAACATTTACCTACCAAATCAGGCATGAAAATCAGTAAACAATTGTTAAGAGACATTTTATTTTCCATGACTTTAAGGTATTTGATTTTTTGTTCTAAGCTATATGCAGTACAACATGTTTTGGGGGAGGCCTGTGGAGCAGAGCTCAACAACAGCTTAGCAATTGGGCAACTCTGCTAAAGCTTGTGCCTGTGCTCCCCATAAATGTAAAATGGTTTGGATCAAAATGTATTGTCAGTTCCATAAGGAGGTGAGCAAATGATTTGTTTCTACAAATAGAAGCCCTCAAACAGTGTTCATCGGTATCACCACAGGGCACTTGGTGACAATAACAGAGCTAATTTTAAAGAAGGGGAAATTATATAGTGGTTGCAGTAGTCCTGGCCACTCTTAATTATTGTGATGGCAAATTATGAACAATTTCCTGTCACTTCCTCTTCTAAAGCAATTACTGATGTCTGCCTTATCACTGAACTGTGCTGAAAACTCTCTAAGCAGGAGGCTGTCTGATTCAATGCTTTGTGGGCTCGTATTCAGAAAGCCATTTGGCCTGCAAAGTTGCTGGATTATCTGTAAACACAGTGAAAGGAGACAGTGATTGCATGAAGCAGAGGGAATGCTCTTGAATGCCAATAAGGCAAATGTCATGACAGGAACACAAAGCCAACATTCTGTGTGACCTTTTAGATAGAAACCTATTTACTTTGGTACCATCTCAAACAGAAAATTATGGTGTAATTCCTCATATCGATACATGATTTATTTTGTAATAAATAACTACCTGCATATCTATGGAGCACCTCACCCATTTCTGTGATGCTCTCAGGCACCCTCTCTCTCCAACACACATGCTGCCTCCCAATCATTGCAAAGCTTTCTGTTTTTAAGACTGTTCTCTTCCCTAAGCTTGGTGGTGACTGAAGAACACATTATAGGACTAAAAGTCACTTTTTATCTCTGCAGAGAAACCCAACTTATTTATTTTCTTATTTTCAAATTACCTAACAGGTTGAAGGATTCATGTGACTAAGTTAAAATTTTTTTAAAAATTAATGTGATGCAGCATTAAGCCCTAGTCTAAAGCACATGTCCTATTAAAGAAAGGCCCTGCATTTAGAGCAGCAGCAAGGCGAAAATCAGGCAGTGCATCAACAAGAAAGAGAATTCTGTCTGGCCCTATGCTCTCACCCCTTTAAAGGCATCTGCTTCTTTGTGGGAGGTCTGGGACCAGGGCTGCCTCCCAAAGTCAACTCATTCTGTCTTTACAATGCAAATAGGGTGAGCTCCTGAGAAGCTCTGCTCTTTCCCTGTCCAGGTCAGCACTTTGAATCTCCCGGAGGCTGGAACTGACAGGAGACTCTTCCCAGCTGACAGATGGTCACTGACCTAGCAGAAAGCAGTTGGTGGTCTTCCCTGAGCCTTGAGCCACAGGTCACCTCATCACTGGCCCAGCTATCACAGTGCGCAGTCAGTGGTCTCATTACATGGCCTCTGTCAAGGACAAAAGTAGGCATTGAGGAGTGGGGAGTGGTCTGCCAGCCCTGCCAGAATCATCCCTCACTGAGGAGTCAGAATCACAGTCTTGGAAAACTAAAGAGGTCTGAGACTTTAGTGGCCACGATCCGGCATATTTACCAAATTTCAGAAAAACAGAAAACGAGTTCAATTCACAAGACAGAAAATAAAGAATAATGTATATGCTGCTTAGAAACAGACTGCTTTTGTATTTTTGGCTTATAAGTATTTGTGTTTAGACAATTTTGGTGTTAAAGATTATGAACATTT
This sequence comes from Trachops cirrhosus, assembly GCA_028533065.1. NCBI lineage: Eukaryota > Metazoa > Chordata > Mammalia > Chiroptera > Phyllostomidae > Trachops > Trachops cirrhosus. The sequence goes on from CM052541.1 coordinate 148,122,486, forward strand.
GTTTACAATGAGGGTTCCATCCCTGCCTAACTTTTATAGCTTAGTAACACAAAGAAGTGACAAAGTTAATATAAGACGGCACAATCATTCCTTTCGAAATTAGCTAGCATGACACATGATACACACACACACACTCAAAGCAAACCAAACAAATGTATTTCTTTGGCTTCACAGGAGAGGTCGTAGACCACAGTGTGGAGAAAATCAGGACTCCAATTCAAATAAACATATTGAGAAGTAGAAATCAATATCCATAGAGGGTTTTACACTGCACTTGTATTATTTTTAGTGAGTTGCTGTGTACAACTACCACTACTGAATGGAGCCTGCGATTCCCTGAAGGCTAATTGGCTTCATTCCTCCAGCATGCTAACAGAGCATGCTAACAGAGCCATTTCTGTTCTGTTGGATACATATGCTGGGACCTAGATCCATGTATCAAAAAGAACATATTGGCCATCCAATGGGTGCCCAGCAGAACCTTTGCTGCATCTTAAGAGGAAATGCATCCTGACCACACGGTCATTCCCATGTCAAAAATGCCATGTGCAGATAGATAATGGAAACATGTTTTGACATAATCTTCAGGTTTCTCAATTTATCTAGGGTACCTAATCTGAATCTTTATTATGATTGTTTTGTCAAATAGGAACCAATTGTGGTGTTTACTTTGAAATTAAAGCTTTAAAACCCACTGTCAAATTGTATTGACAAAAATTTGTCAATGCATCTCTCCTTGCAGGATTTTATAAAGAATAAGATTTAGGTAATACCAGATGTAACACTGTATTGCTATTGTTTAAAAAATAAGTAAAATTAACATCAGAGAATAAAAAGATAAAACCAGATTCTTAAACATCAAAGGATTAGTATTCTTTTCACACATTTGGATTAGAAGGGAGGCTACAGGCTTTCTTATTGTCTTCATATTAAGGGTTATTTTTAGAAGAATTATGCTGACTATTCTTTATCACTGTTAAAGAAAGAATTAGATAGAACTGGCTTAGAATGAGATAGAATTGTAGACTAGCTGTGTTGTTAACCAGGGCTGCAATCTCATCTGAAGACTCACTTGTGCAGGAAGTGGGGTAGGGGCCGTAGAGGAGCAATTCACTTCCAAGTTGTTGCCTGTGTTGTTGGCAGGCTTTGATTCCTTGTCACTCAGGCTTCTCTACCTGCTGCCTCACAAAACAGCAGCCGGTTTCGCCCAAGAAAGTGGTCCAAGAGAGAGCGGAGTTCCCAAGATGGGAGACACGGTCTTTCTACAACCTAATGTTAAAAGTGACATTTCTCCACATATGCTGGATTCTGTTCATGAGAAGCAAGTCACTAGGTCCAGCCCACCCTCAGAGGGAAGGGTTTACACAAAGGCATGAATATGAGGAAAAGGCTGCCACCGTCAACTGCAACCACATGTCTCATTTCACACCCATTTTTTTCCACTACCCTGTGCTAAATAGTATGAATAATTTTCTGGTGTTAAAGTTACTGAACATTGAATAGGGGATTTTAGAAGATTGTAGGATCTTCATCTCTACATGTCTTTAACAACAGGACATTCTTTCACCGATTTCACAAGGTTTAATTTTAATTTCTCTGGTAGATACAAAGTACAGTACATATGGTGTGGCATAGACTGGGATTTGAGTAGCAATCCAGCAGAGTGATTAACTAGACAAGGCAACTAATTTTGTTTTCATGCCTAGTTTCCTCAAAACAAAAAGTTGTAAATGAGACCGAGTTTCTAAGTTCACTTCAAACCACAGCAAGTAATACGTCTCCAATTCTTACAGCTTTCCATCAGTGACTCATATCTGGTCATCTCAGACTGGCTCTACTTATAAGCAAATTAAATAACTATCCCTGGATTTGGCATAAGGGTAAAAAAATGTTCTGCTTGAATTTCTTCATTAGATACCTTTTTTTTTTACTTGTTATTCAAGGCTTATGCTAAAATGTGAATGTTTTATCTGGAACAACAAATTAAACTATCATCCCAAATTAATATTTAACTAAATTTGTTTCTCTTGATAACTAACATATCTGTTGGTAAAGATCCAAAAAATGAGGTAAAGAAACAAATAGACTTTCATGAAAATGGATCTCTTTCTAAAAAGGTTTTAAGGTTTGGAGGAACAGACTCAGATGCAGCTGTGTGTTAGGGAGAGAGGAGTGGCCAATATCCTCAAATGCGAAATATATGGATGGGCATGTGGGATGATAAACACAAATCTAGAGAAAACAAAACTACTAATATAAACAGAGTTCTGCTGAAGATACTTCATCCTTTAATTCCTCTAAGTGAAAAGTCTTTATTTTAAACACATCCCCATGTACATAACTTTTCATTGCCAAAACATTTCTTCCCCTTGGCCTCAGAACTGTTATCACAATCACCCCATTGGATGTTGTCTTCACCTCTCCAGCTACAGTAAATTCATTTACCCCACAGCTTACTCTACAGACATACAATCCCTTGTGTCGATACTTCAATCCTTCTTCATATTAGATCTTAAGGCTGATTCATAACAGTACTTACTCCTCTGCACCTCTGTGCACTTCCTCAGAGCCTCATCTCTCTCTTCAGCATCACACTAAAAAAAGAAAAAGAACATCAGCTTTGAATGAACCCAGCTCTCCTAGTTGTCCATACCTATGCCTGTGCAGCTGAACGTATGAGAGAAAAATACAACAACAACAACAAAACCTGGACATGGTAGCTTCGCTATAAATTCATGATGACCAAAATGAGTAATTAACCCTGCCAAGCCAGCCAGCTTGCTGTATCTCTGAACATTCCAAACCTACTTCTAGTATCAAGAAATTAAAATAAGCAGACTTTCTGCCTAGAACTCACCCGCCATTCACAACTTCTTTTCACCCTTCTAGTGCCAGTTCAAATAACACAACCTGAGAGAGGAGATATATATATCTATATACCTTCTACCTCCCTATTAAGTTAAAAACTTTTATAGAATATATTTATTTCCCTCATACTTAATCAGAATTAGTAATTATATATTTACTTATATACTACCTACATAACATTTGCCTTCCATTATACATTGTAAGTTCCAGGAGACCTAGGACAATAATTTGTCCACCATTTATATCATGCATACTGACTAGGGCATAGTTGGTGTTCAGTAAATACTTGTCAAATGAATGAATGAACAAATTATTGTATATTATTCATCTTTTTAGCCAGGAGGGGCCCTATCTACATCTTTTCAGAATTCTTGAAGCTTCCCTCTTTCCATTTGTTTCTTTAATCTGTCACTATTCTTTTAAACACAAAGATTTCTAATGGAAACGCTGGCATAGACTTTGCTTCTGCAGCATAAATGACATCAGTAGTTGAAATGAACCCTACTGTTGCCACTGGCAACAATTAAATTAGCTATATAAAACCAACATAAAAGCTGCAGCATCCATTCAGTAAAATAACCATTCAGTCTTTCAGCAAACATAATACTGACCTGTGCGACTGTGCTTTTAGTATATGAGCAAGTGCTGAGCATTGTCTGCCTAAGACAAGGCATTAACACAACTCTTGACTCCTGTTTCTATTGTTGCTTAAAAGGGTTGCCTAATTAATTGATTTTATTGACTCTCTACCAAGGCATATTTGTTCCTTAGTAAGCTAATGAAAAAACCAGAAGAGCTACTTTTGTAAAATACAAGAAAGGAGTTGAGGAAGTCCTGCTTTATGCTACATATCATTGTAAATAAAAGTATAGTTGACACGGATACTGACTGCTTAATGTCAAGAGACAGACATGAGCACTTTGTGGATCTCTTTGCTCAGAGAAAGGCATTTTATCTGAACCAGCAGACTTATTTGCACCCCCTCATATCAGGGAAAGCTCTCACTTTCTCCTGATCACATTGGCAGCATGCACTTTGTAAAAGCAAAGCCAGTATAGAAAGTGCACTTCTACAAAATGAGATGAGTTTAGAGAATAAAGAAACTAGCGTTGGTATAATCCTCCAAAGCTAACAAAAGCTGCCTGGTACTTTACTTCATCTGATACGAGCAAAAAAAATCCTTCTGTCCACTTTTTAGACCTATTTTGCAAATGAGGGAATTGAGTCTCAAGGAGTGATGACCCACTCAATTTTACATAGCTGGGAAGCCCAAGTCAACCCTCCCTGAGGCCAAAATCTGTAGTACGGTTAAGTAGCCCACACAAGAAAGTAAACAGTCCTAAATAAAAGTAATAGATATTTGTTTGTTTATAAACAAGGATAAAGGGGCAGGGTTGGGAGGTATTTTCAGAATGCAGGAACTTAATGGGAATAAAGGATAGAAACTGTACTGAATAAACTAAAATAAAAAATTAAAAAAAAAAAAGAATGCAGGAACTTAAGGTAGAGTGAGAGAAGAATAGCTTCTGACCCAGGTACACAGACAGGCTGCAATGTTATGTCCCAGAACAGAGAGGGGGAAAAGGGCATATTTAGGCAGGCAGGGAAGAAAAGAGGGAGAGATAAAGTGGCACATTTAGGTTGGGACAGTTGGACATGGGACGCCCCATATACGATAAGTGAGCAGTTTTAGATATAGCAGTCTAGCACACAAGAAGGTTATCAAGAAGGTCAACAATGTAAACTGCTGTCAAGTAGTGAAGTAAAATTTGGATTGAGAGATTTTCATTGGAGTTTGCAACTAGGAGATAACTGGTCACCTTGAAGAAAAGAATCTCACTAATTTTAGGGTGCATCCAAATTGTGGTAAAATAAAGAGGTGGGTACCAGGATGGCAGATTAATTTCCTAACAATTTTGGCTATACAGAAAAAACATGCTGAATAGGTAATATCTAGAAAGAAATGTAGGGTTAAAATAATGGTTATTTTTTAACTTTTATGTCAAAATAAAGACATTTTAAAAAGCCATAAAAATGGTATAAAGTATTTCCAAACTCTTCACTCAGATTCTGCAAATGTCAACAACTTAACTATATTTGTTTTTATGTCAGTTTTTTGAACTGTATGAGAGTAAGTTGCAGGCATCATGCCCTTTCTAACAATAACATTTTAAATGTTTAAGTATGTGTTTACTAAAAAACAGTTACATTGCATGACATAACAGTACAATGATCAAAATTAGGACATTAACACATATAGCTCTGATGATGAGAAAGGCATCAGCAAAATGGTGGCATAGAAATTCGTAGTACCAGTGCTCCTCCAGAAACATCAATTTGAATAATTATCCATGCACAAAAATATCTTCAAAATTGCCAAGGATCCCCAGTTAGGAATTACAGCACCTGGGCAAAGCATAGAGAGGAAAAGATGCATTGAAGAGGCTAGCACACAGATTCACACTACCTTATTACCCCTCCTTCAAGCCCCAGCACACAGTGCAAAGAAAAACTTCCCCACTGTGGGAGAAGGATCAAGTAAACACCTGACTTCACCACGGACCCCAGAGTCAGCCCACCCTAGCACCAGCTGACCCCTGAAGAAATTTTGCAGGCCAGGAGGGAGTGGATGATATATTCAAAGTGCTAAAAGAAAAAAAAAACTGTCAAACAGGAATGCTGTGCACAGCAAGTTGACTTTTAAGAATGAAGGAGAGATAAAGACTCCAAATAAACAAAGACTGAGGGAATTCATCTCTACCAGACCTACTTTACAAAGTAATGCTTTTAAAATGTTCTTCAAGCTGAAATAGAAAAACACTAATTAGTAGCATTAAAACAATAAAAAAATATAAAACATATTGGTAAAGGTAACAACTCTAGTGTAAAATGTTTAAAGGACAAAGTGTTTAAGATAACTATCTCTAATTTCAGGGGAGAATGGGAAGGGTTTACAGGAACAAATATAAAGGACATATGGACAAAAACTAGGGGGCTTGGAAATGGGAGGGAGGAGGAGAGGGATGGGTGGGTTGGCTGGAATGGGAGTAAAGGATAGAAACTATGCTTGAATCATGATTAATAAATAAATAAATAATGTAAAAAAACATTTAAAATGTGGTCTTGTGGTTGGGTGAAAATGCTGTTTCTAAAAGCTTAGCTATATATTAATTATATAATGCACAATGCAACATACTAGATATAATTTGTCACCTTTTTAAATTTTTTCTGTGTGTGTGGATATAATGATTAAAAAACATACTTATATCACCATTATTATAACTTGTTTTCCCCAGTGATAAAAGAAAACCCTGTTTATCTAAAAAAAATAACTATCTCTAAAATTATTTCTTAATTTATACACAATATAAAATAAGTAAATTATGACACTAAAAACATAAAATATAAGGAAGAGTAGTAAAAGGATAGGGTTTTGTATGCAAACATAAATTATCAGCTTCAAATATACTGCTATATTTATGATATTTTATGTAAGCGTCATAAGAACTAAAAATCCTACAACAGATACACTAAAAGTAAAAAGAAGGGAATCAAAGCATGCCACTACGGAAAATATCAATTCACACAGAAAAAGAGCAAAAGAGGAAGAAAGTAACAAGGGAACTACAAACCAGCCAGAACATAATAAGATGCCATTAATAACTCCCTACCTATCAATAATTATTTTAAATGTAAATAGGTTAAATTCCCCAACCAAAAGGCAAACAGTGGCTGAATGGATTATAAAACAAGACCCAACTATAAGCTACCTACAAGAATTTTACTTCAGACTTGAGGACACATAGGCTCAAAGTGAAGGAATGGGAAAAGGTACTCAGTGCAAGTGAAAACAAAAAGAGCAGAGGTATATATATCAGAGACAACAGATTTTAAGTCAAAAGCCAAAACAAGTGACAAAGAAAGTAATTAAAGGGATCAATTAATCATGAAAATACAATTCTAAAATACAACCAACCTAAAATTGGAGCACTGTAATATATTAAACAATTATTAACAAATCTGAAGGCTAAAATAGCAATGCAATAATAGTAGGAGTCTTCAGTACTCCACTTGCAACAAAACATAGATCATCCAGACAAAGAGTCAATGAGGAAATAATGGACTTGAACTAAACTTTAATCAACAGATGTATACAGAACATTCCATCCAACAGCAGTAGAATATACATTCTTCTCAAGTGTCCATGGAGCATTCTCCAAGATATGTTAGTTCACAAAATAAGTCTTAACAAATTTAGGGAAATAAAATAAATGTAGTAAGATAAAATCATAACACATATCTTTTCTGACAACAGTGGTATGAAATAAATAATAGGAGGAAAGCTAGAAATTTTACAAATATGTGGAAATTAAACAACATACTCCTGAACAGTTAATAGCCAAAGAAGAAATCAAGAGGGAAGTCAATAAATATCTTCAAACAAAAATAAAAATGCAACATACCAAAACTTATGGGATGTATCAAAAGCAGTTCTAAGAGAAAAGTTCATATCAATAAATACCTACATTAAGAAAAAAATAAAGATCACAAACAGATAACCTAACTTTATACCTCAATGAACTGGAAAAAGAACAAACAGCCCAAAGTTAATAAAAGGGAGGAAATAAAAATCAGAGTGAAATAAATGAAGTCAAATCTAGGAAAACAACAAAAAAATCAATAAAAGTTTTTAAAAATAGGAACAAAATAGGCAAATCTTTAGCTAGACTAACCAAGAAGAGAGAGAACTCATAAGTAAAGTTAGAAATGGAAAAGGGTACATTACAACAGATACCACATAAAACAAATGATCACAAAAAACTGCCACAAACAGCTATATATCAACAAATTAGACAACCTAGAAGAAACAGATAAATTCCTAGACATCTACAACTTTCCATTTCATAGAGAAATAGAAAATTTGAACAGAGCAATAATGACTAAGAAAGTTGAGTCAGTAATCAAAAATCTTCCAGTGAAACAAAAACCTAGGACCAGATGGTTTCACTGGTGAATTCTAACAATCATTTAAAAAATAATTAACACCAATCCTTCTCAAAGTCTTGCATAAAAAATTTGAAGAGGAGGAAACACTCCAAAATTCATTTTTTGAAACCAACATTTCCCTGACACCAAAGCCAAACAAGAATACCACAAGAAAAAAGAAACAAATGCCAGTATCCCTGATGAACATAGATGCACAAATTCTCAACAAAATTTTAGCAAACTGAAATCAACAATGCATTAAAAGAATCATATACCATGATCTAGTAAAATTTATTCCAGGAATGCAAGGATCATTCAACATATACAGATCAATATGTATGACACACCATGTTAAGAGAATAAAGTATTAAATTCATATAACCATCTCAATAGCTGCAAAAAAAAGCATTTGACAAAATTCAACATTTATTTATGATAAAAAAAAATTCTCAACAAATTGTTGAGAAGGAATACACCAGAAAATATTTAACACTATATATAATGAGTCAACAGCGAACATTGTACTTAACAGTCGAAGCTTGAAAGCTTTCCTTTAAAATCAAGAACAAGACAAGGGAGTGCACCACTCCTTTCAACACTGTACTAGAAGTTCTCACCAGAGCACTCAGACAAGAAGAAGACATGAAAGGCATCCAAATCAAGAGGAAGAAGTAAAATTGTTTGCAGATGACAAAATTATACATAGAAATTCTAAAGATTCCACAAAAAAAAATGTTATAACTCATAATGGAATTCGGTAAAGTTGCCACATAGAAAATCAACACAAAAATAATTTGCATTTCTATATGTTGATAATGAACGGTCAGAAAAAATAAAGTCTCATTTACAGTAGCATCAAAAATAATAAAACATTTGGGAATAAATTTAACAGGAGGTAAAAGATCTCTATACTCAAATTGTAAAACACTGATGAAAGAAATCAAAGAGGACACAAATAAATGGAAAGATATCTGTAGTTCATGGATAAAAACACTTACGATTGTTTAAACATTCACACTACCCATAGCTATCTATAGATTCAGTGTAATCTCTTTTTTTAATTTGTAACCCTTATTTTTTCTTTTTTTATTGTTGTTCAATTATAGTTGTCCCCATTTCCCTCCATTACTCTTGTACACTGAAATTTTCTTGCACACCCTAGTGCATTGTTGGTGAGAATATACATTGGTACAGCCACTATGGTAAATAGCATGGAGATTACTCAAAATACTAAAAATAGAACTGATACAAAGAGATCTCATCAGATCACTAGGGAGGAGTAGGCAGGGGCCATAGGAAGAATTTGCCAAGTCAATGGTAAGCAGTCTAGGTCTGCTAGGACTAAGATTGGCTGAGAAGCTGAATGCCTCCAGAGCTCACAGAAGTAAAACGAGGGCTGGCTCTCTGGCTCTTCTTCCCCAAGGATGGTTGGATGATTGCGCTGCAGCTGCCTGTGTTTCCCAAAGGACAACGGACGGCATTTTGGATGGGAAGGAACTCTGGGCACAACCTAGAATCGGGCTGGCCTGGCAGAGGGTGGCAGGGTTATTTTTCTTTAGGTATTCTAGAGGGGATAGGCTCTAAGGCAGAACCCCAACTCTTCCAGAATTATGTAGCTTTTATATCTTATGTTGTTTTAGTTTGAAAACTAACCCTACAGAAATAAGTAAAACTAACAGGGGGAATGATAGGAGAACTGAAGTGTTAAAGAATTTAGCCTTAATTGATAGGCCTAAGTGCCTAACGCATGTGGAAACCTTCTATTACAAAATTGTGAAGCTTCTGAATAAAGACTCCTTTCTTTTATCACCAAACCTTTGCCTCTGGAGGGTGGCAGTGGGCAGCAAGACCCCAAGTGCTCTTCGGTAACAGAATTACCACATGACCCAGTAATCCCACTTCTGTGTATGTATCCAAAGAAAATGAAATCACTATCTTGATAAGATATCCGCATGCCCATGTTCATTGCAGCATTAGTCACATAGCCAAGACTTTAGTATCCACTGAGAGATGAACGGATAAAAAAATGTGATGTATATGTCCAAAGTACATGTGTGTGATATATAACATACATATGTACATATAAGCTCATATTGTGCAGCCTTTAAAAAGATGGAAATCCTGTCCCTTGTAACAACATGGATGAACTTTGAACTTGGAGGGCATTATGCTAAATGCAGTAAGTCAGAAAGACAAAACCAAATAGTATATGTTTTCACTTATAGGGAATCTCATGAAGCTGAACTCGTGGAAACAGTATAGAATGGTGGCTGCCAGCGGAGGGGGGTGGATGGGACAGGGAGGTGTTGGGCAATGGGCACAAACTTCCAGCCATAAGATGAGCAAATTTGGGGAATATAAGGTTTGGAACGGTGATTATAATGAACAATTCTATATTATGTACTTAAAAGTTTTTAATAGAATAAATCTTACATGTTATCACCACATGCACAAAATCAAATAAGAAAATTATATGAGGGATGGAACTGTTAGTTAACCTTATGTGGTAATCATTTGACAATATATACATGTATCAAATCATCATATTTTACACCTCAAACTTATGTGTGTTATGTGTCAATAGTATCTCAATAAAGCTGGGAAAATAAACCCACCAACACAGTAGCTATCTAATCAACAGGCCTCATGCAGATTTCCTTCCAGTTGTCCCACTAATGACCTTTTAGGAAAAAAAATTTAGTCCAGAATCCAGTTTGAAATTACATGGAGCTTTTATTTAGTTGCTATATCTCTTTATTCTCCTTTAATCTGGAAGCTCCATGTTATTTCTTTAATCACCCTGACATTTTTGAGGACTAGAGATGATTTATTTTTGTAGACTCTCCCTTCATAGGTTTGTTTAGGCTTGCTTCATGATAAGATTAATATTATGCATTTTTACAGAAAGACCACACAAATGAGGTTGTGTCTTTCTCACTACATTATATTAGGAAGTACAGACATCTATCTATCCCATTGCTGAAGATGTTCACTGCGATCATTTTATTAAGGTGGTGTTTGCCAGTTTTTTCCTTTGTAAAGTTACTAATTATCTCCCTGAAATTAATTAGTATCTTGGGGGAAAATTCTTTGAGATTATGTAAATATTCCATTACTCCCAAAACATTAACCCACTACTTGTTTGCATCCATAGATGATCTTTACCAAAAGCAATTAACAATATGCTACCAAATTGTGATTTTCTAATTCAACTTTGTCTTCTATTCATTGGCATGTAAAAAGAAAAGAGCTTTTTCTCCACTATTCATTTTTTTCATGTATTTATTTAAATCATTTTGGGCTTGTGGATCTCTTATTCTACAGGCTGCTCTCATTATTTATTGTGATGCTCAAACTTACCCAGATTTGGCCAGTGGGAGCCAAGAGAAACAAATGTTCCTAAGGATTGAAAGAGAGGTGAGAGAGTACATTACTGATGAGCTGAGGAGCTTAAGAGAGAACAAAAGGAAATGGTATAAAGAACAGCTTTAGGCAAAAAAGAGAGAAAGATAACTCATCCACTGGAGTCACAGAAAAGAAGGAAAGAAAAAATAGGTGGGTGATGGCACTACTTAAGAAATTGAGAAGGTTGGGACGACCTCACATTCTCTGGGAGATGAAGTGGTTTGCTAGCAGTGAAGAGGCTGTTGGAGAACATGATGCCCAATAAGAGCAGTGACAGTGCCAGGGGGAATGGAGAGGCGGACAGCAGCACATAGGAGACTGATGGTCCTCACAGATGTCCTACTGTCCCCAAACTGTAGAGTTTTCTAGATGGTAGATCTGTTTGCAGCATGTCTGTTTCACACCACCATCTGGCTCAATAGCCAAGTAGTAAAACAATTGCACTGATAGAGTTACAATAATTTAGGTGAGTGAAATAAAATTATAAGGGGATAAGTAAGAGAGTAAAGTTTTTAAAACACCAGTATTTTGCCATGCATAATACATATTTTTTTGCCCAAATATTTTAGGGAAAAAATAAGGATGTACATTATACATGGGTAGTACTAATTCTGTATCTGTATAAATGTTTTTAATTCCTTTATTTATGCTTATGCATTAAAAATGTAACTCTAGAAACAATAACGATATCACTATGCAAAATAGTATCCTGGAATACAATAATCAGTTTTGTTTCTAAATATAAATAAATAAATAATAGAATTAAAAAATTAAAATGAAGACATTTTTCCTGAAAGTTTGGGTCAAAAATGTTGGTGGCAAAATACAGTAATGTAATTATAGCAGTGGGATCATGTCATCTACTCTGACTAGGGAAGATTGCAAAACCAAAGCAAGCTGCTGGTGAAGAAAAATTGAAGGGTCAAGGCCTTGGATTTCAAAGAAGTTTGAGGGGAGGCAGAGGGAAGGAATGGAAATGAGAGAGTTAAATAACAAAAGTTAGGTTCAAAGAATGGAATGCTAGATTTAAATGGAAGGATAGCATTTCTAGGCAATAGCATTATCTTCTCATTTAGTGACATGTCAAGTCTCACACCTGGTCCACCCAGTACGAAAACAAGATGTACCCCTTCATTGACTCAGAGGTAGTACCTATCAAGGCTCTATCATGTGGAACTTGGCCAACATCCAGAAAGTGAGCATAAAATGCCCATGAGCATCAGTGAAAATAGATGAGAATTTATGCACCAGCCTCATCCCCTTCACCAGATCTCAGCTCCTGCCTCCCAAAGAGGGGAATGATTCCCCTTATTCTATATTATGTGTTACATACATTATCTCACTTCTCATTTTCTGATTTCCAATTACCATTTACATAAAACAAAGATAGCAAAATATTGTAAAGAATATAGGAACCCCCAAAGTTCGCCAATATGGTATGACCCAATGAAAGGGCAAAGATCCCTCATTGTGCAGTAATGCCTGCCTGTTCACATAACCACAACAAAAGTTACAACTAGACTACAAAACAAACATCACCCAGAATCACCAGAAAATCAAGCTGTATAGAAGTCTGACAACCACGGCATTAAAAAGCCACATGCACCCAGACAAGTAAGAGGGGTGGAGATGCTGAGAGCTGTGGAGAAATTCAGAGAAGCCCAGAGACACAGAAAGGGCAGTTCCACATCCACGAGTGGTGGATAAAAATTGGGAGGGATACATCAGTAGCGAGGGATCCCAGCCACACACCAGACCACCCAGCCCAGGGTTCCAGCACCAGGAAGATAAATCCCCATAACTTCCAGAGATGAAAACCAGTGGAAGTTGGGGCACCAGAAGAAACTGCAGGATGCTCAGGAGTCTCCTCTTAAAGGTACCATAATGAAATTAGGACTTCTGCAGACTCATTCCCTCTGGACTTCAGTACCAAGGAAAAAGCTGGAAGGGCACCAGTGTCATATGGGGAGAAATTGAAGTGACTGACATCAGGGTGAGTGCCAGGAGACTACTTCCTCCTGGGAAAAACTCCAGAGGCCAGGCAGTGTCATTGCCCCCTCACTGAGCCCACACCCACACAGAGTCAAAGTGGGGCAACACGGGGGACCCTGTCCTGGTGATTACCTAAGGATCTGCCCTATCCAACTTACATGTGGGCTTTTCTGCAATAGGCCATACTACTAAGACAGGGAGTCAAAGCAGCTCTACCTAACACATAGGAACAACACAGAGAGGCTGCCAATTGAGGAGACAAAGAAACATGGCCTAAATGAAAGAACAGATCTAAACTCCAGAAAAAGAACTAAAAACAAATGGAGATAAATAATTTATCAGATGCAGAGTTCAAAATACTAGTTATATGGATGCTCAAGGAACTTAGTGAGGACTTCAACAGCATGAAAAAGTCCAGTCAGAAATGAAGAATGCACTAATTGAAATAAAGAACAATTTACAGGGAAACAACAGTGGAATGCATGAAGTTGAAAATCAAATCAATGATTTGGATCATAAGGAAGCAAAAAATCAACCAATCAGAATAACAAGAAGAAAAAATAATTTAAAAAAAAATGAGGATAGGCTGAGAAGCCTCTGCGACATCTTCAAACATACCAATATCCAAATCATAGAGGTGCCAGAAGTAGAAGAGAAAGCAAGAAATTGAAAACTTATTTAGAAAAATAATGAAAGAAAACTCCCTCAGTTTGGTCAAAGAACTATACATACAAGTTCAGGGTGCATAGAAAGCCACAAACAAGATAGACCCAAAGAGGACCACACCAAAACACATGATAATTAAAATGCCAAAGATTAAAGATAAAGAGAAAATCTTAAAATAACAAGAGAAAAGCAGAGAGTTACCTAGCAAAGAATTCCCCTAAGACTGTCAGCTGATTTCTCAAGACAAACTTTACAGACTAGAAGGAACTGGCAAGAAGTATTCAAAGTCATGAAAAACAAGGACCTATACAACCTAGATTACTCTATCCAACAAAGCTATCATTTAGACTTGAAGGGCAGATAAAATACTCCCAGACAAGGTAAAGCTAAAGAAGTTCATCATCACCAAGCCATTATTCTATGAAATGTTAAAGGGACTTATTTAAGAAAAAAAAGAAGATCAAAACTATGAACAGTAAAATGGCAAGAAATTCACAACAATTCTCAACAATTAAATCTAAAAAACAAACTAAGTGAACAAGTAGAACAGAAACAGAATCATAATCAATGAAGAACATTTGAAGGGCTATCAGCAGGGAGGGGGCAGGGGGAGAATGATGGAAAAGGTACAGGGAATAAGAAGTATAAATGGTAGGTACAAAACAGACAAGGGATGTTAAAAACAGCATAGGAAATGCTGTAGACAAAGAACTTATATTCATGAGCCATGGACATGAACTAAGGGAGGAGATTGCTGGAGGGAATGGGGGTCCTGGATGGAAGGAGGTAAAGAGGGAAAAATTGGGACAACTATAATATCATAATTAATAAAAATATATTTTTTAAAGTATCCACCATAGGAAAGTTCCAAGATAATCAAGAACTTTTATATATTTCTGTTAATATTTCTTACCCAAAATATATTAATAAGTTTGGTATATACAAATTCAGTCTAAATATTTTATTAGGGGTAACTATATATGCAAGATGGCAAAAAAATATGACTTTGTTTACAGCTTTGATATTTTTGAAATTGCAAACTCTATTTTTTTATAATTCTTCAGGAAAACTGTATTAATAGATGAAATATCAAAATATATATGATGAGGTATTATATCAATAGATAATATATCATATTAATAGATGATTCATCATAACATAATAGATTATAGGTCTAGATATTAGATCAATAGGCCTATTTCCTTGTCAAGAACAAGGTTAACTCCTTGATGCATTGATTCAATGGCTGATCTTAGTAAAAGATGCAGAATCAAAAATAGTGTTGAGAGGATTTTTACTAAGTCTTTTAGAAAACAGCCTACCAAGGCCTTTGTAAAAAAAGGATGAAAGCAAAATCATAATTTACTATAGTTTAATTTTTCTATTCCTTCAAATTAATTAAAAGATAAGAAACCATGAATGATTTGGGCTCAACGAGACAGTTACAGGTCATTTGGTATGCTATATCCATGTTCTGTTTACCAGAATAGCATTTCCACCCTTTTCTCCTTCACAAAACTATAGAGCCCTTTAAAATGCAGAGGCACGGAAACTCCTGTGCACAAACCAGGTATTATGCAGTATCTTCCCTGGAGTTCTTTTAGTTCACCCCATTTTTGTATTGCATTTTTAATATTCGAGACCTGGCTTTTATAATGATCAGTATAAATTTGCCAAGCTAGAGCACAGAATAGTTTTCAAGTATGGAGAAACATCAATGAACCAAAAAAAACTCATTTCATGTGTGTGCCAAATGTCACAGAATACCAGGCAGGCTACTGGATTATTAACTGAGAGGTTTCGAGAGAAAGAGAATGGTGTCATACCAGCCAGATCCAAAAGTTCCTTTGAGGGAGCTGCTTGATAAGGTGAAAAGCCTCAGCTAAAACAAAGGTTTCACTCCCCTGATGATAGAACAATTCCTCTGTTCAGAAATGTCAGTAATTAACAACTAAATCAACTGCTCTAGTGTACAGTGGTGGAGACTGCTTAAGTGCACAGAAAAGGTAGATGTGTTTTTTACACTTAAACGAATTACTCCAGTGTTAAATGAACACAACCATTGATATTGTATAGGATTTTGTATTTGATTTTCATTTACGAGGCATTTCAGAGGTGAGGGGAACATGTGTGTATGCACTACATATTTTAATAGATATCATGATACCATTTAAAGCTAATTTTCTAAGCCTCAGATTTAATGTTAGCATTTTTGAGGAAATTATCGTGACTGATGAAATCTCCAGGCCAGAAAGCAGCTGGCTGGTTTATCTACAGGAAGCTGTCTTAGAGCATCACCTAGTGGCTTCTTGGACTCTTCAGAGAAACTGTCCAGGATCAGGAAGGAGCAGTTAAAAAATGCTTCCTTTCAAGAAATTTTAAAATGTACACATTTTGGATAATATGCACTCTTTGTTTTTCTGTGCCTGTTTAAAGTTGTGTTGAATTTCTGCTTGATAGAAGTTGGACCCAAAATGCTGACATCTATTAATCTGGTGATTCTCTCACATGGTTAAAAAGAGTCTTCTTGGTCTTAATAACCAAAGAAGGCCTGGGTATTTTCCACAAAGACATGACACTGTAGCCAGAAATAAATCCAGGAAAAGCCACTGGTGAAGAGAGGCTAACTAAAAATGTCAAATAACATGTACAACTGTTACAGAAAGATTTAGTAAACTTTTTTTAAATCATCAAAGGTTAATGTGAGGTTAATATGAACCAAAATGTTATTATATGAGGGTCTTTGGAAATTATTGGGCTTGTTTTACGTACTTTGCAGGAAAATTCAGAAATAAGCGTTATAATTTTGTGACACTCTATTACTCCTCTGAATTTGGTGCAAGTTTAAAATTCTTTTTTTTTTGTCAGTCATGCTACTGAAATCCCTTCACCTCTTCTAATAACATAATCATAAATTGGGAAAACTCTACTGTAATCATTTGCAATGTCTGTGGAGGTCTGCAAGATCACAATCTTCAAATTGATTCAAGAAATTTTGACATTTATACCATTCCCTGGTCATGTTATAATCATTGTCAGCAGCAGGAATTTGTGAGGTTTTTATTTTATGTTCTTGTCAAAATCTTTGTCACAAAAATGAAACTGAAACAGTTTAATGCTTTATGTGCTTGCTGAGAGATAATAATAACCCCGGTTTCTCTGACCTCCTTGGTGTTTCAAAATTTAGTGGCTGGTTAGTTCTCCTCACTCCTTTTTGCAGTCTCAGCAGCCTGAGAAGTCAATCATCAACCAATGAAAATGCAGAGTATAAAAATGGTTCAGAGCATTTTCTCCTGCTAGAAACCAGGCTTGGGGCACGTCTCTGATCTCTCCACAGGCAGGAGGGCTATGTTACATATTTAAACCTTTCTCAATGACACTTAAAATACAATAGAGAGCAAACAACATTAGCACATCTGTCAAAAATGTTATAATATTTTATGATCTTCATAATCAAGATATCTGATGTTAAAACCAGAGCTTTTTTCAAACAAGTGCCATTACAAATTGTACATCACTAAATTCACTACAGTGACTTATAATGTGTGATCCAGCCAAAGGAGTTTTCTATCTCTCTTCATTTACTCACAGTTGTTTACCTAAAATGTCCATGCCAAAATCATGGACTTAGCATTTGGATAAGTGGAGTAACTGGAAAGGAACAGACTCAGCTTTATTTCAGCATGGACTAATGGAGGGTACTACCCACATCGAAAAGTTCTTACAAAATTATTTTATACCTCCTGACAACATTATTCTGTTCTCTTTAAATACAGAGAAGTATTTTTTTACTAAGGCCATTCTTCCATCAGAACTGGATTACAGGTCAACGCCCTTTGCTTCCTACCTACACCTGCCATTGCACTGATTCAAAGGCATCTTTTTAATATTCTAATAGCCCAATTTCCAGGCTAAAATTGGTGTGTAAATTCTGCATTAGTCCATCAAAAATCCATTAAAAACCATTTTCAAAAGTATAACAAAAAATGTAAATTTCTGTTAATTCTTTTGTTAAGTAGGATGAGTCATTATTTCAACTACATAAAGACAAAAATCAAGATTTTGTTTTCACAGTTGATTATACTACAAGTATCATTCATCCTGCTGCTATCTGTTTGCCTTCTACTTTCTGTCTAAGATGCAATGCTCATATACCAATATGACTTTAGGTATAATTACTGTATGAAAGCATTTTGACTGTAATGTAAGTCTAAAAGGCAAACAATGTGAGTTTCCATCCTACATGCTATGGCCTAGAAATAGTATATTTTACCCTAGCATTTTCATTTATGTACACCTCAGCATATGATGTGTAAGTTTTTAAAAAGGTGTCAATACAGCTATAATGTTAATTTTTTTATTCTATGCAAACTACTTAAAATCAGCTTCAATACTTGGTTACACTACAAGACAATGTTCTAAGATTAATTCCTTATAATCTGGAACAATATGTATATATTGAGAGAACTAAGCCTGTTTAAAAGCTCCAAATGGGCTTAGCATTCTACATTTAGAGGCCGTAGTAAAATAGCCAAAGGAAGCACTAAATGCCCTAAAAAACATCTATTGAATTCATACTCTCCAGGCAATGCTTTCTAAAATGTAGAATTTCATCAGTTCTGAATCGAAAAGATTGATCTGCTTGTCATGTTGAATAGACTCCAAAAGTAGTTTAAGCAACAATTGACCCTGCACGCAGTACCAGCAGTCTTCAGGGCATCGGCTGAAGGCAGCTCCAGATTTCCAAGATAACCGAAATTGTCTCTGTTGTGAAAAACAGCAAAGCGGCTCCCAACAGACTAAAATGCTCAAGAGCTTTTTCATAATTATGGCTAAGAGAAATGAGATTTACTGGAAGCTGCATTTACATCAGTACGGCTGTGTCTTTCCTCACAATTCCTCAGGCTTTAAAAAAAATCAATTCCATTCACTTTTCATGATTCCATTTGCTTCCTTTTTTCTCTCTGAATACCAGCCACTAAATTTAAGCCATATTACAAAAGTCAACTATGAAATTTTTTGTTAGTGATGAATCTATTTCCACTACTGACTTGTAATTTCTTTGTCAAATATTTTACACTCCACTCATCAAGAAGACACAGCTATGTGCTGGAATTCACGTGCTGCAGACACCAATGAAATGCAGAGTTGAGGTTCAAGAGAGAACTGGGATAGCAGTAATGAGCAAAGAAGCATTCCCTCATAAAGAAGGTTGTTCCACATGAGCTACACAAGAAATGTGAGTGGAATGCTTAATGCGCATCGCATGTCAATAGACATTATCTAAAAACATAAACCACACACTGTTACATTCCTTTATATTAATAACCTCACGTTTCTCTTTGTCTGGTCTGGGCTGGTTTCCTAACTCTGTTCTTTCTGCACCTTATGAAAGTATGTACCTGTCCTCCAGTTGAGCTACTTGGGTGCACAATGGAAGAAGAGAAATGATGAAGTCATTCTGTAGCTGATACGTATGACTGCTGATCTGCTTAAGTGAAGCAACATCTGGCCCTGCAATTGATTACCTTCCCTGGATCCTCCTTCAGCTTCTCTGACTCCCAGGCCAAGTGTGTGGGCTTACGCCTATGACAAAAGGCCCTGGCTTCTGCAGGATACGCCCGTCACAATGTCAAAGGCAACAAGAATAGGTGGGATTTGAGTTCATGGCTGTGGAGTTCATTGCAGCTTGGGTTTGTGTGTTCTAACCTCCTTGTGACCATCCCTTCCAAACTGCCCACCTGGTGGACCTCAAGCCCAAGCCCAGGTGGGGAGACAGCAGCCTTAGAGAGACTGTTGAACCAGCCCCACAATTTCATAAGCCAGTTCCCACTAACAGAAAACCAAAAACAAACAACAATATTTTTAAATGAATATATAGTGTCACATATAATATATGTATGTATGTTGTATATATACATACAAATATATTCTACTTTCATGGTTAAACCTTGACACAGAATTTGGTTCGAAGAAAGTGAGTGTTTAACAAACCTCATCCAGATATTAAGTATTTGTTGTTGAATATTTCAGTGACATTTAACTTTTGGACTAATTTTGTGTTCAGGCTGAATAGGATTCCTGACTGGCTCTTCTCACATTAACTGAGATCCCAGGAGTCACGATACAGCTGTGATACAAGCACTAGAGCACTAATGTTCAAAAATAAGTGATTTTTAAAAGAAGAGGAGGCTCTGCAGAATGCCTAAGCACAAAATGCTTATTTCACCTACAAGGACAATGACTGATCAGAAATGAATGGTGGGCCCATTCTTTTAATACTAAAAATCAGTTTAAGCAAAAAAAAAAATTCATTTGACTGAATCTTCTATTCTGAGCTCTTTTGGTACCTTATACAGATTCTCCTTGACTTACAACAGAATTAAGTTCCCATAAACCCACAGTAAACTGAAAAAATAGTAAGTCAAAATGCATTTAATACACGTAACCTAATAAACATAGCTTAGCATAGTCTACCTTAAATGTGCTCAAAACACATATGTTAGCTCACAGATGGATGATATCATGTAACACAAATCTATTTTATAACAAAGTGTTGAATATCTCATGTAATTTACTGACTACTGAAAGTGAAAAACAAATGGTTATACAAGTACTCACCATTAATATACATGGCTGAAAGCACCCTGGCTCACAGAGGGGCATTTGGTAGACATGGTGGTATGCAAAAACACAAAACACAATATCCAAAAAACATTGGCAATATAGCACACTGTGGAGTACCAGTTATTAACCCTGTGACCACATGGCTGACTGGGAGCTGCAGTTCACTGCTACTGCCCAGCATCACAAGAGTGGATTGTAGCACACAGCACTAGTCTGGGAAAAAGTCACAATTCAAAACTGGAAGTGTGGTTTGTACCGAGTGCATATTGCTTCCTCACTACTATGGACAGTCATAAAATTTGAACTATTGTAAGTCAGGGACCATCTGTATAGTAATTCAGTTGTAAATATTACAAGATGAAGCAAAAGTCACCACTTAGTAAAAAGCTACAAAAAAAACATACAAAGAGGAAAATCTGTATTGTCAACACACCACTTTAAATAAGCGTAATTATTATTTTTCCTTCAGATCAGAGCAGATTGGTTCATTTTATTAAACATTAGTTAGGGACACTGGTTTGGTTGCAACTAAAAGGCAGTAACTTTCCACTAAATCACAACGATGTTTCACATCTTACCAGAGGCAGCCATAGTTCTTCCTGTACCCGTCCTTTTTCCTAGGAATTGATCATTTGGCAGTGTTTCTTCTAGCATTCTGTTTCTTAAACTCAGTAGCAATTATTCTTCTCTGTTTTATAATTTATTTCAAGAATTAAATTTTCTGTTAATTTTACACAAGTTAAACAGAAAACAATTTTATTCAATATGGCTCCAGCCCAGATAAATTCTGTGAAAAACATATTTTGAGAACTTTACTATTCTCATTAGACCATCTATAAACTAAATTCAGTCAGGCATATTTCAGAAAAAAAATGCCATCCCCTCAAATTTAATTTTCTCTTTCTTGTTTGGAACACTTCTTGTTGCATCACAGATAAAATTCATTTTAGAATGCATCTAATTCATAAGCATGCAGCTAGCTGTCTATTCAAAGATCTTTCCATCTTATTCCTTATTAGATTATCATACCTACCGATGCTTTTGGTGATACCACTATAAAATGACTTTTCTCTAATCCACAATGCTGCTGTTATCCTAATTAAAAAGAAAATATGGGGAATTAAAGTTTACTTTGTCTCTGATATACTAACAATCAATCAGGTTTGACTCCTTTTTGACCACTTTATTAGAATTTTATATCAATATGGGTACATTGAAGCTGAGTTTATTATTTTATATTTCACTTTTTCCATTAGTCAATTTTATTACAAATATATCTTTCTGACATTTCTGTAATAAAAAATGTCCTACCTGGACTGTAGTTTATCCAAATTCAAACTAGATCATTGTTCAGTTTTACATTGCTTGGCACAGCCTCTGCATTATTAAATTGCAGCATTTTTTTTGCTAACATACTTAGCATTTATGCTGCAAAAGTTCATACTGTTCTTTTTGTGAAAAAGAAATTATTTTTCAATGTCATCCAACAACAAAAGTAAAAAGTGCAAAAGCCTTTTTAAAAGGAAATAGAAAGAAGTAATGATATTATTAAAGATAAGGATGAAATGTGAGTCATTATCTAGTCATTTTGATGGGATGGCATTGGTATCCAAAGATAATAAAACTAGAAAACACAGCAAGCATTAGACTTTAACATTCTCATATATCTTACCTCTACTTTATTTTTGATAATAGTTGGGAAATAATCTGATATTTTTTAAGTCTAAGTTAAAAGAACTCAACTTTTTTATTCATGCCTTAATGCTTGTCTCTACCTAAGAAGGGAAATGTGGATTTTCTGTTATTAAAAAATAGAAACTTTTTGTGAAGATGGGAGTACCCTATCTTCATTGTGTCCCAGCCATGTAGGCTTTAGGTAAAATCCACCAGGATGTCCAACCAGGAGATGGAATTCTGGGAATTTACCAAGCCTGCTCCATGGAGTTGGTCTACTTGAACCTTTCTCTTCCTTTTGAGAGGCTGGGCCTTAGCAGATGTTGAACATTACAGCCCTAGAGTCTTTATAGTCTCTTTTATTAAGATGCCTAGTGTACCTGATTAGATTAGCACATTTATTCTCAAAAAAAAATCTCAACCTTGATAAATAAAACTCAAATATATCAGATAATAATAATATCCTGTACATCAGGCATTTAGAAGAATACATAATATAGAAGACATATAAATTACCTTCATCCTAAATTTAAGGAAATAAAACAGATGCATTTTTTTAACTTTGGCTTTGGCTCTCCTATCAATTGAAAACACAGTAGGTTTTACTTTTATAATTGTTGTAAGAATAAAGAAAAAGGTAATTACTATAGAAAAAACAAGTAGCAATGTGGGAAATAAGCAATGAAGAAATTCAAAGACTGGAAAATAAATTGGCTTGAGATAATTAAGAAAGGCTTAATAGCAGTGAAGCGTGAATTGCATCTATGAATGTGGTAAAACTGAGATTAGTAGGAAGGGATAAATAGGGTTTTCTAGGAAAGTGGAAGAACATAGATAAAGGGATAGTGGTAGGGAACCTCAGAATTTCAGGAGTATAGAACTATCAAAGTTATGGTTTGCTCATGTTACAGTTCAGTAAAGATATTCCTGCTCAGTATCTTTCCTCCACATAATTCAGTTATCTCGTCATTGATTTTAGAGTACCACTGTCATCCAAGGCCTCAGAGTGTTCTCTTTCAGCCAACAGAAGGAAGAAAAGAGTCTATCTACGATACACCCACTTCTCAAGCACCTTGGCATATAACAAACACAGAACACTTTTGCTCGCACACAGCACTTTAAGTACTAACTAATGGTCATGTCTGGATTTAAGAAGACACTGGAAAATTTAGCTCCTGCCCACGCTGTCACTTTTCAGTGACAACTCTAGGTTTTAAAGGAGAAACATGCATTTGGATGGACTGTTCTCTATCTCTTTCACATCAAGCCTGCCAAGAAGTACAGAAAGAAAACTGTTCATCTTCTGCAGTCAGCCAAATGGGAGTTTCTTAAAGGTGCTACAACAGACTGGCACACACAGAGCTGGAGAATAAGGGAACGAAATAATCAAACAAGCATTTAAAAAGGAGAAATGGTAGCAGTATCCAACAGGGTTGCAAGTAGAATAAGTGTTTTACAGTACAAACAGGAAGGCTGGCAGAAAGTATAGAGAACCCTGGTAAGATCTGAGATACATTCCTAAGTAAGAAACAAAGTTGGTGTGTGATTAGAATGGAGTGGAAGGTGGAGGGTGTAAAGGAGGCAGACAAAGGAAAGCAGAAAGGGAAAGAAAATGTTGAACCTATTCCAGCTTATACAATGTTACCCCTAAGGGCAAGTAGGAAGTAATTTAAGAGAGAAGTTGAGTCCTGTAACATGTTCAAATGCTCCATAGGAACATCGACATGTAGCTGTCTAGTTGGTGGCCACACAGGGCAAAATGAAGATGAGAAAGGATCAGAAGAGGAGACCTCATTTCCTGACTCTTACCACTGTGCAATTTTTTTCTAGACTCCTACAGTATCTAAAAGAAGCAAATGAACTATTTCATGACAACGCAAATCCATTCATTTTGCCCGTCTACAGAATCAATAGCAATTGCCACAGCCAAATTG
Organism: Trachops cirrhosus; assembly: GCA_028533065.1. Classification (NCBI taxonomy): domain Eukaryota; kingdom Metazoa; phylum Chordata; class Mammalia; order Chiroptera; family Phyllostomidae; genus Trachops; species Trachops cirrhosus. The sequence continues at coordinate 148,146,638 of CM052541.1, forward strand.
ATCCTGCTGAAACTCACATCAATTCTTAGAAGACTGAAGGAATGGACTGGCCATGCCACAGGCCAGGCATTTCACAGTCCTCAGACACGCCCTGTTCTGTCTCAAGAGTTATTAGGCCAAAGGAAGAGGAATTCAAGGTCACTACCTGTTCATTTCTTCAGGTTCTACTATCACATTTATTTTTTTCTTTTAGTCACCACAACTACCAAGTAACTTGGTAAGAAAATTAAGAATCAATATGTTTCCTTTATTGATAAATCAAACCAATAGTATCTGAGCATTTTCCACACACAGTGCTCCATCTTGGATAATGTAAAATTTGTTAAATGGAGGACACTCTGATAGCAAGAAAAGAGAAACGTATCAACACACAATTACTCTGCTACTCCATTGAAGTCCTTTTCAGTCCTATTATAAGGAAGAAATTAATATAACAAGTATGTCCCCTATGCTATGTACAACTCTAGTGTTCTGTCATTTGCATCTCAGAACAGCCCAGCCAAAGCATTACACCTCCATTACAAAGGAGCTTAATAATTTACCCAAAGTGTTATATTTACTAAGTGACAGAGGTGGCAACTAAAGTTTTGGTGTGCCCCAAAGCTGAGAGCATTTTGACACTACAGAGTCTTTCCTGTGGATCTAATTAGTCCTGTTAAAGCAACCATGTAAAAAGCCAATTCCTGCAGCCATAGGACCAAGACTCTCAAACCAGCACCTGGCACTCCTTTCCTGCTGACATAGAGAATTGACTCAATATAACAACAAGCATCTCCCTGGACAGATATTCATACTGAGGTGGAATTGAATGATTATTTTGAAGCCTGAGTATAGTAAAGCACAAGAAAATAAACTCCAGTTTACTCTGGGTTCATCAGTTTTATCTGTGAAGCAGCTTTAAATTTGCCAAATACAGCAGGATGTGTCCTTGACAAGGCAGAAAAATATACAGCCATCTGCTTAAGAAGGCAAATCTGCCGTGAGGGCCATGCCAGTCTGTGACCCATAAGGACATTTCTCTATGTTCTTCCACAGACAAGCTGGATGCAGAGGACACAGCAGACCCCTATAGGGTGGTGTCCCAAAGCCTAGACAGAACACCGCAGTCTCTCTGAAATGGCCTCAGTGGTCTGTGCCCTCCAAATAAATTACTTGAGGTGAGTGCCAATCCAGGGCTGCCTAGCTAGTGTGGACTCTGATCACCCATCCAAATGCAGTTAGGCAAACAGGTCCCAGATCTAAAGTCAGCATAGACAGAGATTAAGGAAAAGCTGACGAGGGAGGAGGTGTCAGAATATTTTAGAATGTGACCATGGAGAAAAAAACATATTTTACCTCGCAAGGTGAAATATCCATGGGCTGTGGAAGATCAAGGAAAATAAAAATAATGTTGTAATTGCAAGGGCATCACGGAGAGAAGAATCATGCCATTTCAGAATTATGCCTGAAACAAATAATAGAATGAGCTCCATCAGCCTCTCTATAAGCCTTTGCTATGCTCTCTCCCCCAGCACACACTCCAAGTCAAATAGCAGATCATTTCTTTTCCAAAATTCAGTGGAATGTGTGCCTTTCTTTGTATTACAATCCTTCAGTGCCATAAAATAAACTGTACTATGGAGTGTTTTAATTTCTATCATCTTTGGAAATCATGCTAATAAGATATTTAGTGAAAACAGTAGTTATCCAGTGAGTGGCAATAATCTTTTATGATTGCCGCTATGAAAACTACTAACAAATATGTTGACCTTAAAAGTTCCCGTCTTACCGTGAGTACAAGAACAATGACACAAATATTCATTTAGATAAATGCTCACCATGCTTGGCTTATCATTTTGATTTTGAGCTACCCACATTTCAATTTTTCTAGTTATGCTCAGAAACTATGGTTTTTGATGGAAAGCAAGAGAAGGATACTGTTGCCATGGTAGCAATAACATCTTTTTCTCCCTCAAAAATAGTATGTCAGACCAGAGGAAAAAAATAATGCTAACTACATTTGTGGAGAAAATTAATTGTATATACAGCTTCTTGCAATTGTATCAAGTGCTGTTTATATATCTTTCCATCTTAATGTGCAAGGATGACTTGCAACAGCCTTACTAGCTGAAGTACACAGGTTACTTCTCTCTGCTTTGAGCAGGTTGTCTGACATGCAGAATACATCATTTAAATCCATGAGTGAACGAGAGTCGAAATTTACAGTTGTATAAAACAACATTAAAAATAAGTTTTTACAAACTGCCTGAGCTGAATACAGCTAATTTTTAAAATGACAGACAAGCAACCACCACAATTAACAACAAAAAAAAACAATGGTTGTTATCCTTTAGAATTCCTCTGCCTTGTCATTCAAATGAGACACAGAATGTATTGCTTTTTTCAGGACTGGCTGAATCACTCAAACTAATGTACCAACCTGTGCTGTTCACATTCCCTAATGCATTTCATTTTAGTAATATTACTTTTGCAGCTACTTCATTGGCTCCCTGCAAAATAAAAGCCCTAAAATTTTCCTGCATTCAATGAGCTGTTGACATTTTTTTAATAAGAAAACACAACACTAATGCTGCTGTCTTAATTCTGCAAATTACTTTCCCGCCAAATTCAGTGGAGAACCGATGTTACACACAAGCAATCCACACAAGCAATCTGTTAGATTCCCGGTCACCCCTCCAGCTGTTGTTACAGCTCCTGCATTTCCCATCATCAGTGAATTTCCTCCTTTATGTATGAAGATGAATGTCAGTGTCAGGTCTTTAGAGAAGCGGGTGATCTTTTCACTGCATATTCGAAAATGTGTTCTTACTTCTTATTTCTACTCCATGACAGACATTTTAATTCAGAAATGTTCGTTTTTCACACAAATGTCCTTGAGAATATCAGCCCAAGATTAGTTTTAATATAATCATCGCTTATAAATTATCATATTGTAAATGTACATATTTAAGATATTCCTAACTGTATTATTTATTCCTCCTATGTTCACTTCATCGATGTATTCCCAGATTTATCCCAAAGCCAGCTTATTCTGTGAGATATATTCCCAAATAAACATTTATTCTGAACAAAGGATGAACAAATTGGTGAGTGTATTATAGGCACCAATTATATTACTCTTTCCTGAGAGAACTTAAAAGCACCACCATTACAGCTTAGATTGGCATAAGAAAGACTCCTCTCTGCTCAGCGATTTTCTTCAGCACCAACACAGTGCATCACTACCTTTTCCCTTTGTGATTATAACCTAATTGGTTTTAGATGTATGAAGAAACCAGAATGATCTTTGGAGAATAAACTCATTAGGTCTACCCCAAACCCCCACACCCCTATAGTTTCCTCTTGGCAAAATAAATAAATATATAAATAAAGCTATATTTTGAAATATTTTGGTTCTCTGAAGAATAGTCAAAGTGAAAGGAGATCTGGTTACTGCCAGGTTGGAACCAGAGACAATGAGGGAAAGTCAAGGGCAGCATCCCTCTGTAGCAGGGAGCTTTCTCAAAACGATACTCCCAGAGCTTCCTAGGAGTAGCATAGACTGTATCTCTAAAGATCACTCTGTCTTTTGCAAGCCCTTCTCTGCTTTCCCCCATCTTCATGATGTATACATTCATTGTTGGTAATTGTACTTTAGAGTGTGATTTAAAGACTGTGTTTCAGCCAGAGTTTAAAAGCAGCGTAGGCTCCGAGCCCATTCCATCTTTGGCCTCATCTGTGAATGCTGTCAATAGCCATGCCAACAAAGATGCAGATGGTTGGGAACAATAGGCTACTATACCCTCCTTCCGCTCATCTCTGTCTAGTCTTCACATTGATTATTTTTAATGTGTCATAGAGAATACATTAGACTGAACTGGGTACCAGTTGCTGTTAAGACGCCTTAAAGAGAAGGGATTATTTCTGCAGAAACTCTAGGGGATAAAAATAAATGATCAAGAATAAAATATGTCCAGAAAATCAGTCCTGTAGAAAATACCTATACGTTTTCTGAAATCAAAACATTATGTATTATCACAAAGACTGACTTGACAAATCTCACCATAACCAAACTATACCTGCTTCTATATTAACTATGACAATGGTAATCAATTTAGTTTTGAAAATAACCATTTTTCCAAGTGCTTGTAGTGAGTTAGAAATTCATGTCATGAGCAAAACAGATGAGATTGAAGCAGTACTTAGGGCTAAGAAGGTTCAAATGTCCAATCAGGTTCCTCTTTTCACAGTGTCTTTACATACTTTATCTCAGTTTTACTTTTGAAAAAAAATACGAAGATAACACGACAGAAGCTAAACAGTAAACAACCACACAGAGGACAGCCAGTACATCACCAGGTGAATATGTGGCCATCCAAATTAGCATCAAGAACTAGGACTTCTAACGTTAACTTCCCACCTGTGATTCTCATCCTGTCCTCCACCACGGACCACAGGAACTATCTAATGCCCCTACTCTCTTTTTCTTGCCTTCTCCTCTAATTATTTCTCCTTTGCCTAACTTTGCCTCTCAGCAAGAAAAATATTGCATTTTCTTTCTTCCTTCTTCTACCTACATTTCAGGGAAGCATTTTTTATTCAACTTTCTGGAAAAAATTATTTTTCCCAACCTTGTTTGCTCACCTCCCATTTACTCCTCAAATTTCTAAATTGGCTTCTTCCTTGCCTCCAACACTTGCCAGAAAATGCTCTAAATATATCAAAATTCAAATCCAATGGCCTCTTTTTGGACGTCTTACTGGACCTCTGTGCAGAACCTTACATCTATTTTCAGACAACTCGGTGTTTGTTTGCTTTTTTATTTCTGCACTATTCCAAACTTTGCCCTCCTGCTTCTCTGGATGTCTCTTATCCATTTCATTTTCAGGCAATTCTTTCTCTGCCAATACTTAAACATTGCTATTCCATGAGTATCACCATTAGCCCTCTTTTCTCCTCACTCTACACCATTCCCTAATGTAATATCATCTGCTCCATGATGTTGACAACTACTGATGATTTTCAGGTCAGTGTGTCTCTCCACAGCCTGAATTTCTAACATGTATTGACATATTGCCAAATCTGTGGTAATAGTCACATGAGTGTCATGCAGATATTTTAAACTCACTAGATCTCAACTGAACTCATTATTTTGCTACCAAAACCTGCCCCTTCTGCACATCATATCTTGTCATCATCCTCTATCCAGCTGCCAAAGCTAGAATTTGTAGCATAAACCTCAACTCCTTTCTCTCTCAATGTATATATACAATTAATCACCAGTGACAGAAAGTAGGCATTAAAAACTTATAAGCTATTTGATACTACTACAACATGAAGCATTTCATTTCCTAGTTATTCATTTTTATTATTTTTTAAACAGTGATCTAACTAGGTTACAAATTTTTTTTAAAAGAAAACTGGTCCTCTGGCATGGATCATTTGAGAAGCTCTGATGTAAACTACTTAGGTCATCTTAACTTGATGTGCTTGAGAATGCCAATAAAAAATGGACGCTCGCTCCAGAAAATAATTAACATATATATTACAATACAAAATCACGCATATAATATAGAAGGTTCATGGACTCTCAAAAACCTATTCAAACCCCTCTAGAGTTTCAGGAGTTCCAAATTCAGAACCCTTAATCCAAGTTGGCACAGTCTGGAGCTACCTTGTCAATAGCCTCCTCTGTCTATTTACCATAATAAAGGTTCCAGATGAGCATTAAGACCCGGGAACTCATAGCAAGAATTCAGCACACATATAATTCCTGAACTCAGAACCAAAGACCAGGCCTATTGAACCAGGACTGTCAAGATTTTATGTAATTGTAAGTTTCTTCAGGTGAAATACAGCTGTTAACTAGTGAATAATAGAAGAGTAGAGCCATAACCTAACTATTCCTTATGTGGATTATTAAGGTTTGAGACACAGACCCATGGTTTACGAGGCAAGAGCTGGCACAACTCTTCTGATGGCTGATGTGTCTGTAATGCTAGGGAAATGGGGAATCAATCTCTTCAAATAGGAAGTAGTAGACTAAAGTCCATCCTGTTCTATGGCACATAAAGCAGACCATTTCTCTGTCTTTATACACTTGACCTCACTCCAAATAAGGATTTCATGCAGATCATATAAACATATAAAATCTAATTTTTTAAAATAAATATAGTGTTTCACCAGAGACCATTGAAAATAAAGTTGGAAAGAACACAGTTATCTGAGGCACTGTTCCCTACTGCCCATCACAGTGCAGGCAGTAGATGCTCAAGATAAAGGCAGGGATGACATCAGCGCCCAGACAGCACATGTGATTGCAGGAAGACTGCAGCTCCTTGTGCTTCTCTGCCACTGAAGCCAAGAGATAATCATGTTGGATTAATGTTTCCTTCATCCATAGACAGGAACTTCCAGTTCCTGAGGGGAGCCACTGCTTTCCTCCTGCAGATCACCTAAAGGAGGCCCTGCACCCTGTGGTAACTAAGCTCCTATAATCAAGGACATGACACCAATGTCAGAAAACTGCTTCTTACAAAGTCCCTCGGGGCAAGCTTAGTGCATCACATCAAAGCGCACTTCTATAAACCTGATTCCAAAAGGACCAAAGAAATGCCCTCTGGTACACGCTCCTTGGTGATTTGGCTTAATCCAGATATAAAAGTTGCACATCTAGTGCAAGCGTTTGCAGACAAAGGTCTGCCACCTATGTTTAGAAAGAGAATCCTTAGAACATAGTCACCTCATTTGTTTACACTTTGTAAGTGGCTGCTTTCAAAGATTGAGTCATTACAACCAAGACCATTCAGGCCACAAAATCTAAAATTATTTACTATCTGGTCTTTTATGGAAAAAGGTTGCCCGACCTTGGTCTAGTAGAATATATGGACTGCCATCATTACTTCTCTAAAACTAAGCTGGGAAGCTCAGAGTTGCAGGCCACATTATCAGGAAGTATCTGCAGAACAGATGTATTGTCAGGTTAGGGCAGATCCATTGAACTGAAGACAGAGGGAAGTGTTGAGGATCTCTGCCCCAGCCCAGCCATGGATGTTTATCCTTTCACTCTATGTAAATCCCTGAATAAACTTGTAGTTTAAAAAGCTTTGGGTAGGTGTTTAACTCTCCCAATTAAATGTCTAGTTCATATTTCTCTCTTATACTATAGAATTAAACCCAAGGGACCGATGGACCTGAAGTTGTAGAATAAAAGACTTTGCAGAGAAATGGAGTCCAACAGTCAGAGAAGAATATAAACAGTTCTGACAAGAAGAACTTGAGGTGATTAATTAGATGTGTCACTAGAGCTCCGTGATTTACTAAACATTGGTTGAACTTCACAGAGTCAAGGTAAACACAAACAAAGCATGAAATTGTTGATATTTTTATAGCACTCTGCATTAGTTAAGGTAACACACAAACCCCAATATCTCAGCAGTTCAATACATGAGAAGTGTATTTCTCACCTACAGTCCAATACAGATGTTTTTGGTCAGCAAAGAGCTTTTCTACTTGTAGTGATTTAGGGACCAGGCTCCTTCTAGAGCACAGAGGCATATGAGTGAGAGGTTCCTGGGTCAGGGCTGGAAATGGCTCACATCTCTTGCACACATGACCATGTCCAATTGCAAGAGAGTCTGGAAAATGCAGCATTGCTCTGAAACCAGACTGTAAGTAGCTAGCCCAGCTTTTTCATACCCATTGTCAAAATCTGAAACCTAAATCTAATTCTCTCTGCTGATCTAAAAGATGCAAGCAATTTTCCAGGGATTAAATCAAGAAATATCTCTGGAAAGCGTACAAATATTATTAGAAGATGCAAGAATAAAGTTCTACTGTACTGACTCTATACATTTTACCTAAAAATGTTGCCATATATATGCTGACCCCATCTCCCAGTTGGACAACTCAGAATATGCCTTCTCTCATACTTTAACCTGGCATTGTATTTAGCTACAGATTTTATCTCTTCTAGCGAATTCTAGTGATGCTGTTAGATATGCCACTAGTGAATCAAAGTGAAAAACTGTGAGTCTCGACAATTAAGCCCTGAGGTCACTGCAACCGTCTCTTTTCTGCTGTCCAAGACTTACAGACCCTGCCGGCTTAATAGAGATGCTCTTTGCTCTGGCTCTTGTGCTTTTTGTAATTAATGGATGTTTAATGTCTCAACAAGGTCCTTAAGCTGATTACTGCAGCCTTATCTGCTAGTGTCAGGATATCTGTTTATTTAAACTGAACAAAATACTCAGACCTCTCTGATGGAAGGTCAAGACCTGCTGTAAGGCCAAAGATGCATTAGGAAACAGGACACAAAAGTGTATCACTGTGGCATGGCCTGGATTCCTTTATATGGTGCTGGGTAGACCCTAGCACGCTGACATGAGACCTAGAGCAGCCTAACAACATTAGAACAGTAAGTACACTGCTCTAGCCCTCTCCAACCTGAAAGATTTCTCTTTTCATAAGGACTCTATTGACACTGAATTGTGGACTCACCTCCAAAAGGAAAGCAGGAGGCACCTGTGACCTGAGTCCACTCATTCATCTGTATCCTTATCTCATATATCCTTTGCTTATTTATTATTTCAATTAAAAACCCAAGTGGCAATAATTTAAATTGAGTCCCCTTTGTAATTCTCACCAACCTTCCAACCCAGCCCAAACTTTTTGGGGCTGGCCACTTAGCTCAGGTTCCTTATATACTCAGCTCTAATGTCTCTCACAAGCTCTTCACCAACAATCCGCTAGATTTTTTTCTCCTGGGATGTCCTCAACAAGTTTCGCTCAACAACTTCTGCCCCATGTTACTACCAATTAGAATTTAATTAATGATGCTATCATTTTTCTAGTTACCCAATGTTAGAATAAGAGTCATGTGTTACTCCTCCCTGTCCTTGGTCCCCTTACATTCCAGCAACCACCCCACTACACACTCCCTTTCTCAGAATGCCAAACTGCAAACAGCCGAATTAACTAGAACTAAGTAGATTCAGAGTTCATCGGTGATGTTGGGTAACACATAGTGTGCCCAGAAGGGCCAGAGAATGAGATGAGAGAACAAGGAACGATGCTCCAAACTGTGCTGCAGCACCTGCTACCTGTCCTAGCAGGATGCAACTGCCTCCATCTCAGGGCACAGTCACAATAGCTCACATCACAGGCACCAAAAATGCTGGACCCAGCTGTGTTCTCAAAAAAGAACTGTTGCTTCCATGTGCCCTCTCTGGGAAATGGGTACAGATCACTCAACTTCTGCTTCTACTGCCACCACCACCCTTACCAGAATGTATTCCGCACCATCCTCATCTCTCCATATCACTAATGTTGATAGCTCAGTTTAATGTCTTGGCTGGGTGGATCTGATTTGTGGAGCTCAGTTTCTGTTTCTGAGCTACAAAGAACATTAGAAACACAAGGAAAAAGGTTTAGTTGCTGGATGTTTAAGGCAGGTTCTAGGTTTTTATTCTATCCCCTCTTTGTCTTCTAAACCTCACTTTTTTAGAAACCACTGTAGCAACTCAGTTCTGACCTATAAAATAGAAGCAGTGGTTTTTCTTCTGCATCTCTTCCTTTTTATTTGGATATGAGGCTGGTTCTTGGTAGGGCCTTGGTCACATATATGTCACTCACAGCCATCTCAGTTCTGAATAGCACAGAATCTGGTAACTAGGAGTGAGGATTATGAGTTAGGTCACTGAGGATCTGGAATCTGCTGGCCTTTAAAATGCTCTGGTGAGACTTTTGGTCGCACTCATCAGCCACTGGATGCAGAACGCAGAGCAGGCAGCAACCAATATACCATTAGAACACATGAAGGGAGATTCTCCATAAAGTTGGCATCTGCTGACTCCTTGATGCTTTCAGCCATGCCCTAAAAGAGAGGAATAAACCAGAGTGCAGGTACCAGTCAGCAAAGACAGAATGAGGGAAATATCACTTGTTAAAGGAGGGTCTTTCTACCTGAAGTCTGCAATCTAGCTCCATTAAGAGTCTCACAATGCCAAGTCCTGCATGTTTGAAAAAAAAAAAACAAGTCTTCTACACCCTAAACTCTAATTGTTCATAAGCACTGGCTGGAAAGGGTAGGCCTCAGTAGCAAATATGTTTGTGGCACCAAAGCGTTCTCAAACATTACAAAAGATGGTATCACTGGAAGTGAAAAGGACCCTGGCTCCGTGGTTGCATTGTTAAGGTACTACGCTTCCCTGCACCCCAGACTTTCAGACTTCTTACTATATGAAACAAAAAAGTTACTGATACAGAGCCAACAAACAAGAAGGACAAATGTACATTAACCAACTTACAAATGATTCCTTGTGTACTGCATTTCATTTGGATCCAGATGCTTTGCCCTGGACAAGGGATCTCTGCAATGGGCTTGGCACTAACCATTCAATTCTCCTGCTCTCTTCTGAGGCCCATAAACTGCACAGTACTTGTAGGTGTAGCAGATCCTCAGCTCCCTAGCACAACACCTGGCACATAGGAGTTCATCTGTACATGTTTGTTGTAGATGGAACATGAAAAATAAAATATAGACCGGCCAAAGAACAAGAAAATTACATATCAGCCCCATATGAAAATTCCAACTGTATGAAGCTCAATATTATCAAGTCTGGTAATATTTCTGGACTTTGGTTTTTTTTACTTTGGAATAATAATCTATTCACTGCCTAGTGATAGCAGCTATGTGTGAAAGTCCTCTCAAATTTATAAAACATTGTAAAGAGTATTATTTTGGTTATCCTTGTAGAATTGTATAGAGAACCAAATTAGACTGACACATAAAATAACAGTAATTGAGAAAACACTACCATCTACATAAATCCACTAACAGGCAGATTATCCAGAAAGAATATGGAAAGGTATGAGAAACATAATCACCATTTAATTTATAATGTTAGGACATGACCAGAAAATAGTACTTCAGGAGGCAGAAATAACTATCTGCTACTTATTGTGTCATAGCATAGTATTTACTCTGTAATTACACAGTCAATATTTACTTGGTGATTATATAGCTTTTCACATGGTTGCTTGAACCCAATAAAATAAAGGAAAAGTGGTTACCTTGATTCTCCCCCAGAGATAGACTGGACAAAGAAACTTTCTTCAAGATCTTCTTTATTGGCTTATTTAACCCTGATAATTGCTAATATTTTGAATTCATATGTAGCTTTTGTAATATAAGCTTTGATTTGTGAACTTCAGATTTCAATATCAAGGACAAAGGACAAAGCCCCAAGGACAAAGGTACCTTGTTCCCCTTTGTCTGAAATGCCCTCCAATCTGCCTTTACTCCCAATGCACAGGGCAGTACTTTTCAAGACAAATAATATTGCTTATGCTTTTAAGCTTGTCATAACGTGATTGAAGATAAAGACCAAATTATGCGAGGCTGCTTCCAAATCCCAAATCCCAAAATTCTGAAGAGACTACTAATATATATTTGTGGTCCTCTAGAGCCATCTTATAGATTGTGGGAAAAAATGCTTTAAAGTCTTCTGTTTATATTTTTCAGTTTTGTATTGTAAAACATGCTTTGTATATTCATTGGAGGTTTATGAAGGTATGTAGGGACCATCATTTACTTTCAGAACATGAAAAGGTCTACCTAGTAAAAAGAAACAAAGTTGCTTCAGATAAACTCTTCAGTATCCAAAATGTTTCCCATCTGAAATGTGCCATCACTCCCAATTTATGGCAAATTTATTGTTTTGCAGGTACAGTGAAATTTACTGGTCTTATATTTAGGAAGTGCTCTGTTCAATGTAAGGCATTTTAAGAATTCTAGAATTGAGGCACCTAAATTTGGATAAACAGAGCTGGGAGAAATCTATGCCAGGGGGAGAAGTTCAGACTATAAGGAAAGAGAATACTGTAAAGCTTCTGAGCACATAAGAAAAACAGATAGGCTAAGAAGCCTCTGGGACAACTTTAAGTATACCAACATTCAAATCATAGGGGTGCCGGAAGAAGAAGAGGGAGAGCAAGAAATTGAAAACTTATTTGAAAAAATAATGAAAGAAAACTTCCCTAATTTGGTGAAGGAAATAGACATGCAAGCCCAGGAAAAACAGAGAGTCCCAAACAAGATGAACCCAAAGAGGCCCACACCAAGACACATCATAATTAAAATGCCAAAGTTTAAAGATAAAGAGAAAATCTTAAAAGCAGCAAAAGAAAAGCAGTTAGTTCCCTACAAAGGAGTTCCCATAAGACTGTCAGCTGAATTCTCAAGACAAACTTTGCAGACTAGAAGGAACTGGCAAGAAGTATTCAAAGTGATGAAAACCAAGGACCCACATCCCAGATTGCTCTATTCAGCAAAGCATTCATTTAGAATGGAAGGGCAGATCAAGTGCTTCTCAGATAAGGTCAAGTTAAAGGAGTTCATCATCAGCAAGCCCTTACTATATGAAATGTTAAAAAAAAGTATCTAAGAAAAAGAAGAAGATCAAAACTATGAACAGTAAAATGGCAAGAAATTCACAACTATCAACAATTGAATCTAAAAAACAAACTAAGCAAACAAGCAGAACAGAAACAGAATCATAGTCAATGAAGAACATTTGAAGGCTTATCAGCTAGGAGAGGAAAGGGGGTAAATGGGGGAAAGGGGCAGGGATTAAGAAGTACAAATTGATAGGTACAAAATAGACAGAGGAATGTTAAGAACAATATAGGAAATGGTGTAGCCAAAGAACTTATATGCATGATGCATGGACATGAACTAAAGGGAGGATTGCTAGAGGGAAGGGGGGTACCAGGCAGAGTGGGACAAAGAGAAAAATTGGGCCAACTGTAATAGCATAATCAATAAAATGTATTTTAAAAAACCCAGCTTTCATACTCAGTAGACTTGAATATGAAGAAAAAAACAGATTTAATTACTTAAGTTTAATCTGGCATACTATTAGATATTGCTATACTTAATGAATCTAAATATTTCATAATCACCCTAATTATTTCTATTTATGAGATGGGTAGGGTAAAACCACTAAATGTTGATTGAGAAATACAACCTAATGTTATGTATGATGACTTTCTTTGTTATTGAAATAAGAGCAAAAAAACCATATACATCACTCATGACAAATAACAATATTTCCTCCTTACATAAAAAAGAGCAAATTGATATTAGTTTCAGAGCTATTTCTATTTTCTATGAGACTTACTGAAGATATATAATGTAAAAGACTGAAAAGTTGTTCCTAAACCAACACCCACCACAATAAAAAGCAAAATTAAAGATATATGGCAGCAATGTGCAACCTGAGTCCCTGTAGGCCTTTATCACTTACACTCCATATATCTTCAAAAAAGAAGGCCAAGTAAGAAAAGCTGTGTGTGTGCACATGCTCAGTGCCTGTGCACACATGCACAAACACGGGCACACCTGTGGTAGGGGAAAGGCAGAAGGACAAGGGTAGAAAATCATATGCAGTTTTGCATATGAACTAGAGCATAAGGAAACAATTATATTTTTACAGAAATGTTAAAAAAGAAAGCATGATGATTTTCAGAACTTTTATTGTATTAATAACTTTTACCATATACAAGTTTGCTATCAGAGGAATCCATCAGATAACATACCAATTACCTAGCAGACTCTGCCATAGTAGACTCAATGTTTATTATTTCATTCATTCACTCATTTAACAAATATTTCTTTGGCAACTACTATGGACCAGGTACTGTCCTACTAAATGGAAATCTGAAATCTGAAAACCTTTGTCACTGGGAATTCTTAGAGAAGAAAAAGGAAATGTTAACAGACCTCAAATACAGATTTGCAAAAGACCCAGAAGTTTATAAGTATTTTTCATACCTGTATATGATGAATGTCAAGTACTTAATGTTAAACTTTGACTCTGTGAAGGCATTTCTATGCAGAGTTAAAGTTTCACATCACAGACACGGAGGATTCTAGAGCTCAGACTTGACCCAATACTAGGGCAAGGAGTGTCTATTCTGGAGGAGAAAGCATTTAGTATGAAACCACTGAAGAGAGTTCTCAAGATCAATATCCATGGCCTTTTCTTGAAGTTCAGGTACTTTAGATTGCTGTTTAAAATATCAATTTGCTTGTGGTAGCAGGTAACAGAAATGGAGGTGTTGATTGGAAGTCCTCTTTACCAGAAATATCTCTCCCACCTAGTTATGAGGCACCTAAAATCTGAAATCATACTATAAGAGATTTTTTGCTTTGGGAGAGAAATCATCTCTTCAAGCATCCCTTGGACACCTCTAGTATGGTGCTTCTTATACATAGTTTGTCTTTCTTTGAAAGATGTGAGCATATTTTGCTTTCTACTCCATAACTCCAGCACCTAGCACATTGCCAAGCATATAGAAAGCACTCCGATATTTATATTGAGAATAAATAAATTTGCAGTTCCTAAGGGTGCAACTCTTTGCCGCGCAGCAGGTATCTTCCCATAGATTGCCCAAACAATATGAATAATATAACCTGACACATCCCCGTCCTCCTAGAGGGCTATGGATATTCTTGCTAGCAGCACCAAACAGCTTTCAGGAAAGAGCATCAGAGTGTTCCAGCATTTGAGTGTTCCAGCACTCAAAAAAATTTGTCATTAAAGCTCTAGAGTCTAACAATACAAAACATGAAAAATATTACCTTTTCCTAGAGAAGTTGAGTATAGGTATTATCAATCATCTATTTCCACTATAAAACAATCGTCTGACTCACTGTGAACTTTCATGGGCCCCAGGAATTTTAGCTACTAAATGCATCCACGATCACTAGATCAATTCACCTGTGAAATGAAATAGTTTGTTCAGAAGGCCTTCATCAAGGTTAAGAAAGAGTCAAAGAATTTAAAATACATTGTCCATCTCCTTCTTTTGTGAAAATTAGGGCATCTATTTAAAAGGGAATTTCTTGGTCTATATCCTAAAAGCAACTTTAAAAAAGTCATTTGTTGCAGACACCGGCCCACAGTATCCACAGTGTTATGGATGAGATGTGAGATAAATTCACATGGACTACCGAGTCCTGTGGAGGAAAAGGGTTGGTATGGCTACCCTCTCAAGGGGAGGGTGCCTCAGAGAGGCCTGGCCACTCTCTCAAGAGGAAAGAGCCCCGATCCTTGCCTTGACAGGTTTTTATTGGCTTTCAATTTGCACAGGAATACAGGTAAAGTTCATTAATCATTGTCAGGCAGTAAGGATCAAACAATAGATAGCATACAAAGAACTACAAGGGCCTATTCTGAGTCAGGGTCTGCTTGCTAAAGGGCTACAAAACTTTGGGAAACAAACTCATTTCCTGCTCAGACCCTTATCATTTAATTGAGAGCATTCTTAGCAAAGCAGGTTTCACAGGATTTTATGTATTCTTTCTCAGGCCTGATCACCTGGGGGACCTGCCCTTTCCAGCACAGGGCTGCACCACCCTCTGTCATTTTTTCAGGTTTAAGTCAGGCAGAGGAGGCAAGAAATTAGGAGATTTCTCACAGGCAGAACAAGGACTCAGGCTTTGTCAAAGCTGAGAAGCGAGGGTCCATCACCCCCTTTCCTATAGCCCCCCAAGTCCTTCCCTGGGGCCTCCATGTGATCATGCCTGTCTTAGGTTGTTCCCCCCTTGGGGAATCTTACCCGTCATTGGCTAACAGATCAAGCACTGGGGGCCAGTTATGAAAAAAGGAGAAGAAGCTGCGCCCCTGCCAGGGAGATAAGCTTTGTCTCCTTAGTGGCTTAAGGTCCCAAGGTCACTCACTCAGCCTTAGCCATGGGAGGGTTACAGCTCCTGAAACCAGGCAGGGCAGCTCCCAACAGTCATTATTCAATTAAATCTAACAAATAAAAATTTCTTGTATCAGGTGCCACACAAATCATACAACTAAGAGTCTCCATTTTAAATTATCTAACATAAAAGAGTTATTTTCTACTGTTGTGGGTGATAATTCAAGAAAAGAGGAATTTGAAAACTTCTGGTCTCAGAGAAAATAAGACAAATTGACAAGAGTTAAATGAGGTAAAAAATATAAAAGAAGTATCAACCAAATATTGTATCAATCACATCTCTTCAGGATACTTCCTGACATTTTAAAAGGCATTTAAGAAGAGAGGTGAGAATAATGATTTTGTTAAAGAGAAAATACAGGAATGGTAAAGGCTTAAAACAAAAGATAGCTCTGGCTGCCCCCTCCCTGCTCCCACACCACAGGGCAGCAACTTCCCATTCTTTGGGCTACACTGTAATACCGACCTATCTGTTTCTAAATAATAAGAATGGATTGTGTTCTGGTTTACCAACCTTAGACAACAATTCCCTTTGTGGTAAATGAGGATCGAGCTCTATACCACTACCACATTTTCCTTTCCAAATTTTCTCTGATAGTTCTTTCATCACATTTTAAGTCAATCATCAGTGTTCACTGATGAGCAATATTAGATGTATTGTGATTAAATTTCCTTGCTTGCATGACTTTATTTTTTTTCTTAAGCACATAATTGTCTTGTTTTTTATTAACTTAATTTTCAATATCTCTGTCTCTAATCATTCCCTAATACTCTAATTTACCTGAGAAAATGCCTCTTAATTTTGTTTCCCACATGGTCCTTTGTGTATAGTTCATTTGGTCTTTCATATTAGATTGCATAGCTATTCTATTCTCTCTCTTCCCAAATATTACCTCTCTGTTTCCAGGACTCCTCTATCTTCCTCTGGTCTGCTGTGGTTACTCTCAAGAACTGCTGAACAGCCATCCTAGGACTTTCTTTTGTATATTCCGAAGCTCTTTCCACTGTTTCTTGTATCTCATGTCTTCTTTTTTGGTGAAGAATATCCTCCAGTACCTTTCTGAGACAGGGAGCCCCAGACTTACAGTTGTGGAGCTGGTATGTATGGGAAGATCTTCATCCTACCCTCACACATAATTGATAGTTTGCTCCCACATGGAATTCAAGGTCGTAAGTCAGCATCAGTACAACAATCAACAATCTTCCTGTGTTAAATTCCCTGTATTTAAAAGTCCTGGACTTGTTTCCATTTTCCAGGTTGGATTTTGACTAAGATCAATTCTAGATACTTCTTTTTGGCTTTTCCCCAATGAAAAGTAATCTTTTCATTGAAATCTTTCAACAAAAGCAGGATATTTGGTGTCCAGAAAACTGCCCAGCCTATATGGGGTACTCAAAAAATACGTATATTTTAAATGAAGGAAGTGTTGAAGCATTTATCCACAGCAACAAGTCATTTGAATTATACAGTTATAAACATCACAACTGTGATAAAACTTAGAATTTTACAAGGTTCCACAGAAATTTTTAAAGTTTTATAAAAGATCCAGGGTAACTAGTATAAAGTCATTAAAACTAAAATAAAAAAATCAAATAAAAAAATGAATAAATAAAAACAGGCAAAGGGCTCAAATGACCTGTGTATAAATGAATTAGTTTCTGAAGGTCATTTCATTCCATTAATTTGGGTACCAGCTTCAAGTTATTTTTTAAGGTTTATTTTATCTATAAAATACATGCTTTCATTAAATGCATCATTACTTTTATGACCCTTGTAATCAATCTCCTTTTACCCCTTCTAAACATGAGAAACAAATAAGACAGACACAAACACTTATATTGATGAGCTTTAAAAAATTTGTGGGAGGAGATGGCTTAAGGGAAAAGGAATTAAAGATAGCTTTATGATAAAATCTACATTCAGGGCAGAACGTAAATGACTAAGGATTCTGAGAGTATTTCACAGCTCAGAAAAAACAATCTGAAGTAAAATGGACTCAGAACAGGGCTTGCATAAAATAAAAACAGATGAATAATTAAGGCCTACTTTAAGATACTAAACCCTTTTCAAAATTATGATCATGAGCTTTTCTTTCTTTTTAAGTGTAGGGATTCTGTAAAGGACTAAAACAGAGATTGTAATGCAAAGACTAGCTAGTTGCACCTGCCTCGGTTGGCTGATTTCTTTGGGCACACACAAAGAGTTTCTTATTGCAATTTGTTGGGTTTTTTAATTTGAATTTGCTTCCAACTTTAAAAAAATCAGGCCATTTCACATAACCATCTGGAATTCTGAGATCTATCAAAAGTTCCTGCAGTGTCACGATTGGCTCTACCTGAGCAGGGATGCCCCTTAGTCAGGCACAGGCTCTCTGGGCAGACCCATCATTTCTCAGGGCTTCTATTCACCCACCCTTGCTTGGCCCACTAGTGTTTGTATTTGTGCACACTGCAGGGGGAAAAAATCTCATTTCATTTTCTGCTAATTTGGAATGTTTTCAGTTACTACGATGGTATCCTTGGGTTGAAGACATGATGGTTGGCATTTGCAAGCTCAGGTTGAAGAGTCAGCTGAGTAATGAACTTTCCAGTTTTAAGTCTTTCCTCAAACATAAGGCCTCCTCTGGCCACTTTGGCATGTGTGCAAGGAGCACTGCTGCAGCTCTGGGCCTCAGGCAGCAGAGAAAACCCTTACTCTGCATCACCAAGATGCATGTCCTGGATTCTCAGGGTCTCAGCTCTCTGTTAACTGTAAGGAAGCACTTCTGTATTTGCAGGGCACTACATAAGTAGCTTCTAGAGAAGGACTTTGCTATCAGTTGTATGAATTTCATCAAATTTTCAAAGCAGACCTGGCTGGTATGGCTCAGTGGATTGAGTGCCGGCCTGCGAACGAAGAGTTGCCAGTTTGATTCCCAGTGAGGGCACGTGCCTGGGTTGTGGGCCAGGTCTTCAGTAGGGGGCGTATGAGAGGCAAGCACACATTGATGTTTTTCTCCCTCTCTTTCTCCTTCCTTTCCTCTCTCCCTAAAAATAAATAAAATCTTTTTAAAAATGTTCAAAGCAAGTTGAAAATATTAAGTGTTACTAACTCTTTATCACATACCAACTGCCTTTAAAAAAAAGAAGACATGTGATAATTTTCTTTTCTTCTGAGAGTCACTGATTCCAGTATTCATTAGGACAAATCCTTGACATTGTGAACAAACCTTCTTCAAAGCTGAAGACTAATTCTCATAACAGCCCCATTTATTTCTGCATTAATTGGTAGGTATTCGACTTTAAAAATTGGCTTTGAAACCACATAGACATTGAATTTTTTAATGGTTTAATAGCATTAAAGCCTATAATTTACAATCTCACAAGGCTTTTGTCTCCTGTGGTCCCATTTTTACCTCCTTTGATTCTACAGTTTTATAATGATAAGCATTATAAAAATGTCCAGGCAGCTAAAGAGATACTTCCTGAATCCATACCTAGGTGTAGAAGGGGAAGGATGCTGCCCATTAAAAATGCAGCAGAGCCCACTACTGTTGATTTATGGCTGTGGAGAACATGACTTTTCTCATTTTCCGTATTCAATTTGGATAACAACCCAGTTGCTATGTGAAATAACTTGATTTTCCCCATTGATGTGCAATTCTCTAAAACCATCATTTGGCATACTGACTGATGAGTGGATAAATTTGCTCAACTTTAACTATGAATCATTTAAATTACCTTTTGCATAAAGGTTTACATTTACTTCGGAGTAGCCATTAGAGAATTATTTTAAGTACTGTTTTTTATATGGCAATTGTCTCAATTTCTACATTGGACATATTTTTCCCTTTCAAGATTACTGATACTATTAATTGTCTTTCTCCTTTTACTTTACTCAGGTGCAACAAAGCACACCTTCCAAACTGAAGAGATGGAAATTATGGAAAGGGGAGAGTACAGAAATGAAACCCATCTACTTCCCCTGCAAATCTGAGCTATAACATCTCCTCCACAATAAAGCCACTTCCCTCCAGGACCTGGACATCCCATCTTCTAAGTTGTGGTTGAACAGACCAGGTCAAGAATGAACTGGACTTTTTATAAAACTGTAGCTCCAACAACACCCAAAACCTAGAAATCCATATGCTAAGCCCCGGAAGAAATCCTGACAATCAGTTTCTAATTTACCAAGAAGAGTCTGGATCTCAATATTACGCCAGAAGGAGTAGAGGGCAAGTTCCAACCTCAGGAAGATCAGGAAAGCCACAGGGCCAGATGCTCAGTAGATATAAATCTACAGCAAAGGTCCTTCTCTGGAATCCTGTCTGTCAGAAAGTCCTCACCTGTAGTCACTTCTTTTAGTTAAACAGAGAAGCACATGCATTATCTCCAGGAAACTTCCACAAAACAAGGATATATTACCTGGAAAGGTAAGAAGAATGGCATTCTATTAACTACTTATGAGTGATTTGGATGTTAATAATGTCCAAAAAGTGGCCACTGATTGCATATGGCTATTAAGTACTTAAAATGTGGTTGATCCAAACTGAGATGCACTATTGAGTGTAAATAACACTCTATGTTAATATATATCAAAGAAGTAATATAAAAATGTCACTTTTACCATGTTATTATTACAATCAAAATATTTGGAATACTACCCTGGCTGGTGTGGCTCAGTGGATTGAGGGCCAGCCTGCAAACCAAAGGGTCATGGGTTTGATTCCCAGTCAGGGCACATGGCTAGGTTGCAGGCCAGGTCCCCAGTAGGGGGTGGGTAAGAGACAACCACACTTCGATGTTTCTCTCCCTCTCTTTCTCCCTCCCTCCTCCTCTCTATTAAAAAAAAAGAAAAAAAGAAAAACAATACTTTTTCAGAGATGTAGTTTCATGATTTTTGGCACCAACTTCACAGAATATCTCTTTCAGGAAAGTTAACATTGATAAAGTTCTCTGAGATATATAAATAATTAGGTTATCAGGTGCCCCCTATTTCTCCATATTAACTATCTGCACATGATCCAGATATTCACCTACCAAATACTTAATATTCACCAAATACTTAATCACTCTAGATGTTCTCAGTATTGATATATCTGGACAAAGAAAGAGGGTGATATACACCAACAAAGCCTGGCCAAAGTGTTTATAGGTTCAGCTGGCAGTTGAAAGATTTAAATAAGCATTCCAAACTCATAGAAGCATCCTTATTTGTTAGCATTGTTCTAAATTAGCACTCTTGAGATTTGCCAATCATACATAAGAATTCTTTGGGTTTTTTGCCTTTTCAGAATGGCCTCTAGGTTGAATTTATTCCAGATATCCATATGCTCAAAACATATGGAAAAGAGGGAAAAAAAGGAACATTTTTCCAAAGGATTTTTATATTTTATTTCTAAACAAAACATTTTCTTGTCATAGGACATTTTTCTGTTTTCTCCTTTTGACTAGAAGAAAAAAGTTAATTTCTGAAATTTTTATTCTAGTAATGTTCATAGTGAAAGAAGGTGATATTATGAAAAACAAAAACTCAATTATCTCCTTTTTAAACCTCTGTCCTAGAAGAACTTGAATTCTAAGTATAAAAATAGGACAAGTCAAAAATATTGTTTTAAACAAGAATAACTAGTCATAGCTACAGAGTAAGAGAAAATTTTCCCTAAGACCATTACTCCTTCAATTAGCCTTTTTCCACTCCTGTCCCCCACCCCTTCCCCAATTAATGCTTTCATAAATTCCTTTCTTCTTTCCCTTTTCCCCATTCCCCCTTCCAAATCCTCCAAGATCTCCTACTTGCCCAACCCTGTGTGTGTTACAGAAGCGAAGGCTGCCAAACTTCCTCCAAGGAGAGGTCTTGAACTCTTGTGTAAGAGGAATATTTTAGGAAAAGATGCATCAAGTAGTCAGTTGGCTACAAGAAGAGCCTTCTGCATGCCTGTCAGACCTCCCCAAATCATTCAATATGTCCACATAATGATAACGCTATGAACACAGCAATCTGACATGCAGTCACATTCCATTCAATCAATTTCATAAGGGCACATGATTATGACCATAATCACATAGTTAGAAGATGACATGAGCATTTATGAATTTGGATTGAATCATGTTTTAATGCCAAAGACTTAGAGGACATAACTACAAGAGTTGCTGTACATAATCATTTCAAGAAACCCTGGAGGGAGATCCAAGGTGGTGGAGGAGTAAGTAGAAGCCACACTAACCCCCTCCCAGGACCAATCTGGAATTACAACTTAATTGTAGAGAAATCAGCTGTAATAACCAGTGGAACAGTTGCCAGAGAGAAACCTTATAACCACACACAGATGGCAGAAACTGCTTCACCACAACGTGACTGGTACAGAGTGCAGAGGAAACGTGACAGGGCTGTCTGGGCTCCCAAGGGTAATAGCTGAAGTGCTGGAGGGAAATTCAGCAGCCAGAGGGATCCTTTTGAGAAGTGTGGGGTCTAAACCCCAAGCTGGGCTCCCCAGCCTATAGCAACAGAACCCAGAAAGGAACTCAGATGACACCTAGCTGTGAAACGTGGCAGGATTTCTGTCTGCCAGGGAGAGACATCTGGAGTCACAGAGAGCCTTTTAAAGGGCCAATGCATAAAAATTTCATTTGCAGCCACTTACCCTATACTCTGGCAAAGGAAAGCAGAATGGACTAGAGATGCTGGGAGTGAGTCTGGGAATGGAGACATTGGGGAGAGAACTGAGGGAGCAGCCTCCAGGATCCCTGTGTAGAGTCATCTTCCCTTACTGCAGGAGCCATCTTGCTCAGGCAGACAGACTACTTCCCTCCAAGTGGCATCAGCCTGAGGGGAAGCAATAGCCCTACCCCCAGGAGGGACTCTGCCCAGCCCTGTGGTGCTCAAGTCTGAGTGCTGATTACAGATTGACTAGATTAACAAACAGAAGGAGACAGCCACAGACTTTGGATCGCTGATAGCCTCAAATAGGCTGTATAGAGCCAGACTGGGACACCATCTGACATCACCGGGGTGGATCCAGAAAGAGAACATAGTAAAACAAATTCCACCATGATTTTCTTCGTGATTTGATGCAGACATCAGCCTGTAGTGTCCGCGTCATCATGGGTGAAATGAGACATTCACATAGACTACCAAGTCCAGTGGAAGAAAAGAAACAGCATGGCTTTTCTCTCAAGAGGAGCAAAAAGCCTCAGCCCTTGCTCCAATGAGCTTTTATCGTCTTCCTGGGCACATTACAAGAAGGTCCTCATTAACTATGCACAGGTTCACTTTAGGTAGTTACCTTTTACAGAAAACAAAGGAGCCAATGCTGCTAATCACATCACAGAAGAGGGATATTTGCAAATAAAAAGGCAAAAGTAGTTGAACCAGTTACACTCATTCTTGGAAAGTTTAGCATGATTTTTAGGAAGTTGCCTTGCAATAAATGTCCTCAATTCAGGGTGACGGAGTTTTAGCAAAAAGCAAGACTCAGGCCTGATTCCCCATGGGGGAACCTATCCGTGGGCGTGGGTCCTGTGCATCTCCCAGTGGGAGCTGGGCCCACACCACACAGAGCGGCCTCCCACAATGATTTGCATTATTTTCTCTTCTGTGTAGCTTTTTAACGTTCATTTCTTGTCCTTCAAGTTTGTGCCTATTAAGTCACTAGTTTTTATATTATAGTTTATTTCAAATCTCAGATTTTGCTTCACCTTTCTCTTACTCCACTTTACCTTCTTCTTTCCTCTTCTTATTTTTGTTTTAAATTTTATTTTCTCTCTGGCTGCAACTTGTCTCCATTCCACAGTCTTACTATTTCCCCCACTCCAGCATCTCAAAACCTTTTTTTTTCTTCATTAGTCATCTCACATTCTTTTTCCTGTTCTTTAAATATTCTTATTCTCTCTCCACATTTATCCATCTTTGCTCATCTGTTGTGAACATGGTGATGGTTGCATTTCTCCAATTTTATTTCTAGATCTTCACTACATTTGTATTTCAAATCTCAAATTTTACCATTCTCCTCTCCTACCCCCTTTTGTCTTCTTCTTGCCCATTCTTTTTTTTTGTATTAAGTTTTAATTTTTCTGTCTTAGCTTGGTTTTTATTCCTCACTCTTAGTGGTCCTTCTCCATCTATCATATCAAAATCACTTCTCTTTCCTCTATATATTTTAAGCATTTCTTTCTTTTTTCCCCTCTTATTATCCTCCCACCTATATTAATCTTTGCTCATGGTTGTTGATAGTGCTGTGGTGGGTCTTTTTCTCCAATTTGGCTCCTATTGTTTTTTTCCTCTCACTACTTTTTTATCTTTATTTATTTTATTTTATTTTTTAAAACTAATACTATATGCTTCCCTTCTCATATTCCATTCCACCTTCTTCCCTCCCTTTTTTATTTACAATGTAATTTTTTCTTTCTTTCTCTCTTCAACTTGTCCCTATTCCCTACTCTTATTATTGCTCTTCCATCTACCCTCTCAAAATCATTTTTCTTTCAGTTAGTCATCTCATATTCATTTTTCCTTTCTTATAATAGACTTAATCTCTTTATACCTTTATTAATACTGGCTCATTTGCTGTTAATAGTGTGATTGTCGGTGGGGGTTAATTTTGTGGGTGTTGGTTTGTTTCCTGGGCTCTTTAGTTTTCTTCTGGCAGCACCTGTACAACAGCATATGAGATGTGGTGGGTGGAATGACTCTCAGTCAGCCAGCTGGAGGGAAGGACCCACCAAAGAATGACCCAATAAAAACCAAAACCCAATTACAACCAGAGAGCCCCCATAAATGACATAAAGGGCATCCCAAGAGCAACAAGTTAAGGAGATCTAGGAGGCTGCACCACTGAATCCCACAGGTCTTCTACCACAGAAGATTACATCACAGAGAGAGTCAAAGGAGATCAATCTCAGAAGCAGAAACAAACAAGAAGAGTCACCTAAAATGGGAAGACAAAGAACCCCCAATCAAAAGGAAAGGAGGAATCCCCAGAAAGAGTGGCAAGCAAACTACCAGATACTGAGTTCAAAATAATGGTTATAAGGAAGCTCAATGAATTCAGTGAGAACTACAAAGAAATCCAGGGAACACAGGTACAGAGGGGAAAAAGTGGCAATGAATAAGTACCTATCAATAATAACCTTAAATGTAAATGGATTAAAACTCCAATCAAAAGATATAAGGTAGCTGAATAGATAAGAAAATAGGACCTGCATATAAGCTGCCTACAAAAGACTCAACTCAGAACAAAAAATCTACACAGACTGAAAATGAAGGGATGGAAAAAATATTCCAAGTAAACAGACAAGAAAAATAAAAGCTGGGATAGCAATATTTACAGTAGACAAAATAGATTTCAAAACAAAGGCCATAAAAAGAGATACAGAAGGATACTCTATAATACTCAAGGGAAGAATCTCATCAAAAGGACATAAACATTGTAAACATATATATACCCAACATAGGAGCATCCAAATATATAAGAAAAATCTTAGAGGACTTCAAGAAAGATATAGATAGCAACTCATTCATAGTACGGGATTTTAACACCCCACTGTCAACAATGAATAGATCTTCCAAACAAAGAATCAACAAGGATATTCCATTAGATCAAATGGAATTAGTTGAGATATACAGAACCTTTTACCCCAAAGAAACAAAATATATATTCTTCTCAAATGCACATGGAAAATTTTCAGAGATAGATCACATAGTAAAACACAAAACAAGCTTCAACAAAATCAAGAAAATTGAAATCATATCAAGCACTTTTCAAGTTATAATGGCTTGAAAACTAGAAACCAGCTTCAAGAAAAATACTCAAAAACATTCAGATTCATGGAGACTGAATAACATGCTATTAAAAATGAATGTGTTAATAATTAGATCAAGGAAGAAATCAAAAAGTTTCTGGAAACAAATGAAAATGAACACACAACAGCCCCAAACCTACGGGACACAGTGAAGGCGGTTCTGAGGGGAAAGTTCATAGCAATACAGGATTACCTTAAAAAGATACAAAAGTTTCAAATAAACAACCTAACCCAACATCTACAAAAACTAGAGGAACAACAACAAATAAAACCCAGATCAAGTAGAAGGAAGGAAATAACCAAGGTCAGAGCAGAATGAAATGACATAGAGACAAAAAGAACAATTCAAAGGATCAATAAATCCAGGAGCTGGTTCCTTGAACATATAAACAAAATCGACAAGCCTTTGAGAGGGCCCAAATAAAATCAAAAACAAAATAGGAGAGATTACAACCAATTCTATAGAAATGCAAAGGATTTTAAGAAATTACTACAAACAATGATATGCCAATAAATTTGACAACCTGGGTAAAATAGGCAAATTTCTAGAAAGATATAATCTTCCAAAAGCAAATCAAGAAGAAGCAGAAAGCCTGGATAGAGTGATAACAAGTAGTGAAATTGAAGCAGTAATAAAAAAATCTCCTGGCACACATAAGCCCTGAACCAGATGGTTTCACAGTCAAATTTTACCAAACATTTAGCGAAGAGCTAACCTCTATACTTTTCAAACTATTCCAAAAAGTTCAAGAATAGGGAAGACTCCCAAACACATTTTATGAGGCCAATATTACCCTAATTCCAAAACTGGGTAAAGATACAACAAAGAAAGAAAACTACAGGCCAATATTTCAACTACAGGCGATGAACATAGATGATAAAATCTTCAACAAAATATTGGCAAACCACATTCAGCAATACATTAAAAAGATCATACAAAATGGTCAAATGGGATTCATCTCAGGGATGCAAGGATGGTATAATATTCATAAATCAATAAACATAATACACCATATAAACAAAAAACAAAATGAAAGTCAAAAACCACATGATCCTATCAACAGATGCTGAAAACATATTTGATAAACTACAGCACTCACTTATGATAAAAGAAAAATCCTTAGCAAAGTAGGAATAGAGGGAGCATACCTCAACATAATAAAGACCATATACAAGAAACCTACAGCCAACATCATACTCAAAGGGCAAAAACTGAAAGCTTTCCCACTAAGATCAGGAACAAGATAAGGGTGTCCACTTTTACCAGTTTTATTCAACATAGCATTGGAAGTTCTAGCCACAGTGATCAGACAAGATAAAGAAATAAAAAGCATTCAAATTGGAAAGGAGGAGGTAAAATTGTCATTATTTGCAGATAACATGATAGTATACATAGAAAACTCTTTAGACTCCTCTAAAAAACCACTCGACCTAAAAAGTGAATTTGGCAAAACAGCAGGATTCAAAGTCAATATTAAGAAATGGAAGGTGTTTATACACCAACGATGAAATATCAGAAAGAGAAACAAGGAGGAAAAATCCCAATTACTGTAGCAACAAGAAAATTAAAGTACCTATGAATAAACTTAACCAAGAAGGTAAAAGACTTGTATTTGAACAACTATACAACACTGAAGAAAGAAATCAAGGAAGATACAAACAAATGGAAGCGTATACAGTGTTCATGGATTGGAAGAATTAACATCATTAAAATGTCCATACTACCCAAAGCAATCTATAGCTTTAACACAATTCCTGTCAAAATACCAATAACATATTTCACAGATCTAGAAAAAACATCTCAAAAATTTATATAGAACCAAACAAAACCCCAAATAGCCTCAGCAATCTTGAAAAAGAAGAAAAAAGTAGGAGAAATAACAATACCTTATATCAAGCTATATTGCAACATCATTGTAATTTAAATAGTCCAGTACTGGCATAAGTATAGACACACAGATAAATGGAACACAATAGAGAGCCCAGAAAAAACCAGCATCTCTATGGTCAATTAATATTTGACAAAGGTGGCCAGAGCATAAAATGGAGCAAAAATAGTCTCTTCAGCAAATGGTGTTGGAAGAACTGGAATGGTACATGCAGAAAATGAAACTAAGCCACCAACTTACACCATACACCAGAATAAACTAAAAATGGGTAAAAGGTTTAAACATAAGCCATATACCATAAAAGTCCTAATGGAAAATTTTATGTAAGCAGTAAAATTTCAGATATCCCACACAGCTATATTTTCACCAATATATCGTCTAGGACAAGGGAAATAAAGGAAAGACTAAACAAATGGGACTCATCAAATTAAAAAGCTTCTGCATGGCTAATGAAAACATCATCAAAATGAAAAGGAAACCAACTATATGGGAAAACATATTTGCCAATGATACTTCCAGCAAGAGTTTGATATTCAAAATATATAAAGAACTGATATGATCAACACCAGAAAGACAAACAATCCAATTAAAAATGGCAAAGGGCCTGAACAGACACTTCTCCAAGAAGAACATACAGAGGGCACATATGAAAGGATGCTCAACATCACTAGCCATCAGAGAGATGCAAATTAAAACACAATGAGATACCACCTCACACCAGTCAGAATGGCCATCATTAACAAGTCAATGAAGAAGGAGTACTGGAGAGGATGTAGAGAAAGGGAACCCTAGTGCAGTGTTGGTAGGAATGCAGACTGCTGAATCTACTGTGGAAAAGAGTATGGATTTTCCTCAAAAAACTAAAATTGGAACTGCCTTTTGACCCAGTGATTCCACTGCTGGGACTATACCTTAAGAATCCCAAAACACCAATTTGAAAGAACCTGCACAGCCCAATGTTCATAGAGCAGCATTATTTACAATAGCCAAGTGCTAGAAACAGCCTAAGTGCCCATCAGTAAATGAATGGATGAGAAAACTATGGTACATTTACACAGTGGAATTATATGTAGTAGAAAGAAAGAATGAGCTCCTACCTTTCACAGCATGGATGAAACTGGAGACTATTATGCTAAGTGAAATAAGCCAGGTGGCAACAGACAAATACCAACCATATGATCTCACCTATGAGAGGAACTTAATGAATAAAACAAAGGACCAAAATAGAACCAGAGGCTTGGAAACAAGGAACAGACTGACATCGACCAGAGGGGAGGGGGGAAGGGGATAAAGAGGGAAAAAGGAGGAAGGGTCTAATCAATTAATAGGTGTGAGTGACCCATGGATGTGGACAACAGGGTGCAGATTGACTGTGGGAGTGAGGGGTGGGCAGGGCAGGGGAGAGCAATGGGAGAAAACTGGGACAAATGTAACAGACCAGCAATAAAAAAAAATTTTAAACTAAAAAACAGAAAAGAAACACTGGAATTAAGCCTGTTTAGAGAAGTCAGGGCGAATTCTACTATTACTGCTGAAAAATTTCCTTCTATAAAAAATATAAAACCCTGGTTTCTGCTTTTTCCTAAATCTCAGTAAGTACCTACAATGTTCATGATGGGAGATGGTCATTCGGCCCTCAGGTTAATGTGGGACTTACATGTGAGTGTCAGTTTGGCCCAGTTGGATCCTTCAAATGTGTTTATTGATTTACTTCTTCAACATTCAAATCTCTTGAAATAAAAGCAGAAATGAAGGTAGAATTTGAGTAGTATTCACAACAATTAGATAATTTAGGATGGAAAAATAGTTTACACATAAAACAAACAAACTTTTATGTAGCTGAACCCAATCACTTTACATGTCATCAGTAGAGTGGACATTTCCCAAATAATGGATATCCAAGGCAACTATTCTTTTTATGTACAGATGGAACCAAAAATTTCAAATTCTATTAAGAGGACAAATATTGTATTATAGTAATATATGATTAAGATACATAATCTAAATAATTCTGAATACAAAGTCTATGTCTTTGATTTTAAGACCTGAATGACCCTGGAGTTATTTTCATAAGTCTTTTTATGCCAAAATACCTTAAAGATATGGAAATCAATCAAGGAGGATACTCTATTAAAAAATTTTAGGTGTTATGCAACTAGCAGAAAAAAACAGCAAGGCAAAAATACGTAATAAAGGAAGCAACAGCAATAGAAAAATCTCATTAGTCCAAGGAATACCCAGAAGCTCATATTATTTAGAAATTCACAATGTTCTAATTTGACTTCCAAGAACAGCAGTAGTTAACAGGACAACCAGTGATCTAGTTTAAAGAACAAAAATCAAACCCTAATATAATCCTGGATAATCAAGGATCACTAAAAATCTCTCTCTCTCTCTCTCTCTCTCTCTCTCACACACACACACACACACACACACACTAAAGCTCCACAGAACAAACATAACATACATACATATGTTTATCAGAAAAGAAATCATATTATCTGCCTGTTTTTCTCTTGCTGCACGTAATAGTATCACTCGCTTAGTTGTTTTAAGAAACCTTTCATAGATTTTGCCAACAGAGGTTATGTAAGAGAAAGACTGGTACGATAACTCTCAAATCTGAAAAGGGTAAAATTCTAGGCCATTTTCCCACAGGATTGTTGTTCTTAGGCACTGCCTCTCAGTCATTCAATTAAACTGGGAGGCAGAAAAGCACCCCATGCAGCACTTAGTCTTGCCCTCCTCCCGCATCCATGGATATGCCAAGTTCCTGAACAATTGATTCAGAACCAATTTGTGGTGAACAAATGGTCTCCAGCTACTTAGAGTGGAAAGATCTCTCTATGCACTTTTGTCTAGACAGTCTCGACTACAGGAATATAATGTGTTTGCTGGCCCTCCAGTGATTTATTAAATGCCAAATCTATAGAGCACAGGCACTAAAGCTTAAGAAATGGAAAAATAGCTTACCCAGTGGACTTGTAATGACTTATTAAGATTATGTTGGCAGCAAGACATATACAGTATCAATAAATAATAGTGATCTATCAAATAACTTTGGTTGAAATGGTAATGTTTAGAAATATCCCATTTAAGGTAGGTGAAATGCATCCACTGGGAACTGGTGGCATGGAAAAATGTTCTTGTGCAGTGATGTGAAAGAATCTCAGGCCCATTACAGCAATACCGCTTGGAGTTTCAATTGTCTTTAAAAAATAAAAGTAAAGGTAAACCCTCAACCGAAACTCAGCTTCAGAAAAGAAAGACACAGACCAAAATCTGCACCCCCTAAAAACTATGGCTTTTTACTATGAAAAGCCAGTACATTGTCTTCATTTTTATTTTACAAGTATATAATCCGATGTTTATCAATATTCATAGTATTTATTTTTTATGTTTTCCTTTGATAATGTTATTAAAAATACTCTGAGGAATTCCCTAACTAACATTAAGTGCTAGCAGACATTTCAAAGAATTATGATGAGATAAAAGATAATGGAAAAAAACTGTTTTATCTTAAAAACAAAAATCATATTTGAAAATAAAAATATATTTGCCAGATGTTTGCTAAATAAAAATTTTTATATCATCAGTTTCAAGGTACTGTGTTGCTAGGTATTTATCAGTTAAGTTCAGCTACACAGCAATGAAAAATTTAACTGTTTCTTTGCAAACCACAACATATACTTTAAAAAAGCATATTATATGTGAAACTGATCAGTACAGTACTTTCAAAATATAGATTATTCATAAAGTTATTAACTATTATGAGTCTAATTTATAATACTGTGAAAAACACTATTGCTGCAAAAATAGATATTTATTCAGTTTCTTTGGAAGATGTTATTCAGAAATAATCTAAAAACCCATTAATCTTTAAGAAAAAAATATGTTCTTTTTGATCAACTTGGTGCAGCTAAAGCAATTTTCTCAAAAATAATGTATGATTGATTTCCCCAAATTGTTCTTTTTAATATTTAAACATTCATTATACCCCCAAATTGTAATGAGATATTTGACAGCTATAAGATGAATATTATTTCTCTGAAGTCCTTCAGATTTTCCTCAGAGAAGAAAAAGAGCAAGCTGTCAGAGCGTTCTCCATCCTGTCAGGCCCTGGTGCCCGCCTCCATCATAGCCACACTGAGAGCACACACCCCAACCAGAGGAGCTGGCCCCACAGGCTTCAGTGAGTGTGGGCTAGGTGGCAGGCACTTCAGGAATTGTTATTTTCTTCTTGCTATTCCTAAAAGAAAACACTTAAGAGGTGACATTCACTTAGGTTTAGTACATTTTCTAAGTTCGCATTGATTATTGGGGGAACCAAAACTCAAAACCACACCAGACTGCAAGGTCTTTGTAGCTTTCGTCACTCCTTTACCACAAATTTAAATTTGACCAAATTCAGAGTTTTCAAAATAGAAAAATTGTATTATTTGCATAACTTTAAATATAAATGGTCACAATATTTGGCTGTCCTTTTCTGCTTTTGACAAAATTAACATTAGGCAATAACCATTGTAGTTTAATTTTTAGGACTTTACATTTTAAATTTCAATTGGGTTTAAATTTCAAATGAGGGGTGGTGTATGCAGTGACAGGTTAAAATGTAACTTGTGTTCCAAAATATTTTGGAATTTTATGAGGAATCATTTCAGTACCATATTTTTTAAGTGAAGTCTTCTCACAGTGTTAAATATTAAGAAAAATATGTAATTTGATAAATTTAATGTAAAAGTTTACATTTTTGGTGGAAATTGGTTCCAAATATTATTTATTGGTTGATTACATTTGAACTTTTCCCCCAAACTTATCTGGAGGCTGAGATATCCACCAAGAATCCGGAGCAACTGAACCTAGACCCATGCAGGGCTACACAGATCGTTGTAAAATTTCAGACACCTGGGATAGAAGGAAGCCCATCTCCAGACAGTATTTAGCTCTCACCAGCTACATTGCTAGAAAGCAATATGAAAAGGTTTCAAAATAATTCCCAGGATATGATCTTATTCTTGGCCAAAATAACAATCAGGTATGAGTATAGAATAAATTCATCTCCACATGTGCAAATTCTCAATCCATTTACCTTCTAGACACACTTTCTCATGAGTTGGCACCAAAGTGGGGGAGTAAACAAAGATAAGAACAAGGAATCCCTCATAGAAGAAGAGTGGTACAGGTCCCAAGGGCTAAGGTTCCCCAGTTTGCTAGCCATGTAGTTCCAGGAAGCATCCCATGAGACTAGAGCAGGACAGAAGTATCCTGGAGAAATTTCTATTGAACATGTTGAGACAAGAATTACATGACTGGAGATGTATGAGGGTAAATGAGTGGTAGATACAAGGAACATCAAGCATACATAAAACTGTCAATCTAAGGAAACAAACAGAAATGGGAAGAAAAAGTAATGATATTTTATATGCTCCGTAGCTCAGTTTTGATTAGTATTTGCAAACTCCTTAGAATGTAAACATTAAAAAGTGATCAAGTCAAAATGAAGATGTAATGAAATCTAAAGCTTGGGGTAAAAGGTATTCGTGTGTGTAGTTCAAAGGTAAGGGTTGCTAGACTTAACAAACAGAAATATAGGATACCCTGTTATATTTGAATTTCAGATAAATAGCTAATAATTCTTTGTGTACGTATGTCCCAAATTTTGTATGGATAGGGGTGGAGAGAAAAAAAACAGCTATATCTTCATCTGCCATAGTAAGAGTCAAAACTAAAAAAATTAGTAACTAGCATTATGAATCAAACATGCAAGTACTACAATATTTGAAAACTACAATATTTGTTGCCTCTGGAGAGCAAGAAATTATGAGAAAGAAGGTGAGGTGGGACTGTTTTGTATACCAAGTGTTTTTTTTAAAGTTGTACTTTTTTTACACACAGAATTGGATTAAAATACAAAATGAGTTGTTTAAATAGATCTGTAGCAAATAGGACAAAATGATATACTTTTTAAAAGTATGGTACGTAGGTGTTTGTTATATTATTCTTAATCATTTTTTGCTTGAGAACAATCAGAACTAAGAAAATTTCAAAAAAATATTTAAAAACCATTGATCTTTCCATATTATTGGATTTCTTGGGATTATGTAATGAAAATGATGGAGCTGTTTGGAGTCATGTCTTTTATTCATTCATTCAACAAATATGTATTGTGTACCTATGATGTCAGGGAAGCAGATTAAGTTATAGAAAATCAATATGCTAATGACAAATATAGAAAGAGCAACTCAACAACCACTTATCTACATTTCAGTCCATCAAGTCAGTTCACCACAGAGTAAGTTACACTTCCCAGTCTTCAGGGATCTTCCCAGCTTATCCATTGTTGAGCACAGGACTGGTCTAAGAGCTCCTTGAAGGTGCACACTCATATTCATGGTTCTTTAAGGAATTCTTCCTAGTCTACAATAGTGTCTAGAACAGTATCTCAGGAACAGCTCAGAAAATATTTGTTGGAGTAAATAAAAATGAATCAATGAATGAATAAATGACTCTGATTAAACTGTTTTACAAGCTCTGACTGTAATAAAAAGTTTCCTCGAAAGGGGAAAGAATAGAGCAGTAAGCTTCTTAGACCAAGTAAGAAGCTATTGAACTAATCTTTATTTGTGTAATTGTCACTTAAATGACACAGGTATGATGCCAGTGAAAAGAAAGGGGACACAGGGGAACTCTGAAGATAGGCCCATAGAAGAAGGTTGGAAGAAACGAACAACAGAACTTGATGGTAAAGTAGAGGAAAGAAAAAAAACAGAAAAATCAAAGATGTAATTCAGAAATCACTTAGTCCAGGAGTCCGGAAAACAGGAGGCCCCTCTAAGAGAAACAGAACTGTGGAAGAAAAACCAGCTTTAAGGGAAGTTAAAAATTCAGGGTCGAGCATGTTAATTTATCTACCATCCTTGTGGTCCAGAGACCATCATGCCTGAGGGCATCTCACATTTTAAAAAATGAATGTGAAAAGACAGGCAGTATCTGCTTTTTGTCACCTAAAATATCATCAGTTTGATTTCCTGAAAGTCTCTTTCACACCACTCTATTTGACTTCCTTCCTCCTTCACCAGCTCATTTAGCAGGTGCAGCCATCCCTTTCAGGGGTTGTGGAGACCAGTTTAGCCTAGCCCAGCCCTTGGTAAATCAGGATTCCGCTCTGCTGTGCGGGGGATGCCACCTAGTGGTCAAAGAATGTCACTTCCGGCTAGACTGTACACAGGAGAACCCGAGATGGGGTGGGAGGGGGGGACTAAGAAAGGGGAGGAGGAACACTCTGCTTTTCCCTCCAATTTCCAGGTGTGCTGTGGCAAAAACCCAAACCTCTTGTTGTCTAAATATAACTATGAGAGCCTATCTAGTCACAATGCTAAGAAATGAAATACAACATCTGCTTTTTGATGTGTTCTTAACAAATGATATAGATGCAGTTTAGTGGAGAGAATAGTGAAATCAGTGTAGCTCTATTTTGTTTCATTTTTCATTGTTTTTCATATTTGATGGAGAAATGTTACTTGTAGCCATAAATATAATTTGGCTATCTTCATATCATTAAGGCAAAGGTTTAAAAATGCCTAACTTGTGAACATCTCACATATAAATGGGTCACTTTCCTCAACTACCTTCTAGTCACTCCCTTCATTTGCTCTCCTGTCTACCCCTGACTCACTCTGGAAAAAGCGTTAAACTGTTTTGATGCCCATGGCACAATCATCTCTTTTTCTCAGAATGTTAGAACATTTTGTCAACGCTTTACAGCTATTTATTATATGCATGTCTTATCTCTCTTGCTAAGCTGTAAGCTTCTTGAGGCAGAATTCATTTCTAACTTATGCATTCAAAACCCCAAACAGCTGATTAGCAAACAGTGTTTCTAACATCAGGGAGTCGGGGCCTCCTTTCAGAATCCCAAGCAAATGGTGGGCTTTCTGGCCAGAAAATAGGTGATCTGCACATACATGCAAAGCTTTACACACACTCTGAGTGACTTAGTGCCCCTTGAAGCCTATTAACATGTTGGTCCAGTTAAGAAATTCTGATCTAAATGAACTTCTGGAACACAGCCCATTCATAAGGTGGACAAAATGGGCTCATGCAGAAATACAGAGTAAAGCTTTATAAAAACTGAATTCCCCTTTATTATCAAACACCCACCAGAAAAAAAAATCTGCTTCTGCATAATGAGATTAGTAAAAGGCACAGTTGAAATTCCTTAAAGTTGGGGGAATGAATTAAATGTGGAAATGGTCATCCAAAGGTCCAGATAAACAAGATCCCAGGATCCCCAGGCTTTTAGGGGCCCCTGGTGTCCTAGCTATTTACCTAAGTATAAAAAGAAAATATTTGCATATGTATTTAGCAGTACTAGAATTTTCCACAGTTAACACTTAATCAATCTCTCTCTCTCTCTCTCTCTCTCTCTCTCTCTCTCTCTCTCTCTCCAGCCCTGCCTGACACACACTCTAAGTGGCAAAAATGTCCAAAACACAAAAATAGATTTCTTACCCTAAAAACCTTCCCCTAGGTCAGTTTGGATGGTAAGCCTGGGATCTCTTGTTTTCACCTTTACCTCTCCCAGAACCTTCTTCTCAGTCTAAAAGCACTGACGACCCCTCCTTCCTTCCATACAAAGAACTAGACTGGAAAACTCAGTGATATCTTGACCAGATGCACAGATCACTATGGATTGAGAGGGCCCTCCCCAGTAAGGTGAGCAAAGTTATCCAGACACTTCTCAAAGTTCACATCAGCATGTCAATAACCACAGACCCCTTGTTACCCACTCCGCATGATGGTTCCTCCCTTGCTTATGAAAATAGAAGTGTCTTCTAGCCACAGGAAATTTTGATCTTCCACAGTGATTTTCAAAAAAGCTTTTAAAATATGTCTCTTTTCACAGCATGGTCCACATGCAAACATTTCATCAGAAGTTAGGCAAATAAAGTTTTGAGAGTTTACAGCAAGATGAAATTAATACAAACTTTACTTAGCAGTTCTTGCTTGTAGAGGAAAGACATACTGAGAAAACATAAAATTCAGAGCCCATGCCTCAGTGTGGTTCTGAAAAAAATAATGCATATTACACTGCAGACCATTCAGCCTTGGGCAAGTACATTGTAAAGGAGCGTCAATTTTTACCTCTGACAAGGGGTTTGGACCAAATCAATGTCAGCACTGATGCTGTCAGGTAGATAGTCATCTCGAGAAACAGGTAAAGCAAAGATAAGAAGATTACAAAGGTGGCCAAAAGGAGAGGCACTGGCTGGCTCATAAGTGTTAGATGGATAAACCAGAGAGTATCACCCCCTCCCAACATCACCTTGAGCAGGGATGATAGTCAAGATCAGCTGCAGCCAGCATGACACTGGCATGAACGTCTTGGAACAATGTCCTACCCATCCTAGCAGTAACAGGTCCATGTGAGGAGCTGAGATATGTGACCAAAGTTTGGTTCAGAAAGAAATGACTAGCAAGAGGCCTCAAAGAAAACAATGTGTAAGAAGTGCAAATTCTTCCAGCCTCAATATGACTGCAGGACTGAATGTTGAGCTAAGAGTGGGATCTCAACTTGGGAATATTGACACTGTGGACTGGAAAATTCTTTGCAATGGGTCTGTCTGGTACCACTGTGGGATGTTTAGCAGACCCCCCGGCCTCTATCCACTAGATGCAGTTGTACTCCACCCACACTCAGTTGTGACAACCAAAATGTCTCCCAAAAGTGCCAAATGTCTCTACGGCATTGTTGAGAACCACTGTTTTAAGAATATTTTTTATGACCACCAGATTAAAAGAAACAATGCCCAGATTTTTCATGACATCTTTCCATACATTCCCTCCTGAACTTGACCACTTGGGCATGCCCCTGTTCACTTAACCCTGACCTCAGTTTGTTGCCTAATGCTTTGGCCTTGGCATTTCAAACTATCCTTTGCCTCTAGCTTCTGTCACCTAGGATTTAATGCACTGTGGGCAATTGCTACATCAACACCATCTTCTCTGAGCCTCAGATCCTCCCTTTCCTTCCCCAAAGCTCCACAGCCCAGACCCAGCATTCCTTCCCCAGGGCACAGCATTGTCTCCTGAGGCCTCAGCCACCCAGTGCCCAGAACCCAACCCAGGACTGAGATTCTGACAAGGGCCATTGAAGGGACAAAACTGTTCTCTCTTATTCCTGAGGACCCCAGAGGCTCCCTTTCCTAACCATCTGCTGGGAGCTAGAGCAATGAGGAGCTTCTCACCTGACAAGGTGCTAGAGCAAAACCCCCAGGGACAGGACCCAAGTGCTCCTCTCTTTTTCCAAACACCCAAAGGCCCAACTTGCTTTGACCTCTCCACCCAGAAGGGTTATATCCAGCTCTCAATCTACAGTTTTCTTGTTTGTGGGTGGACTTTGCCAATCACACCCTCAGAAACTTCTCTGGGTCACAGGGACAGGGCTTTTCCTTGAAAGAGTACCAACTACATGGCATACTGTTCTTTTTTAAGGAATTTTGACTGGTGATTTTATTTATTCCAAGAGTCTTTCTTATGAGGCACATTTGCTAATAAACATATTTTTACTATTAATAATAAAATAAATGTTTCAAATAAACATACTTCACATTATAAAAATGCAGCCCTGGCTGGTGTTGCCCAGTGGAGTGAGCTCCAGCCTGCAAACCAAAGGGTTGCAGGTTTGATTCCTAGTCAGGGCACATGCCTGGGCAGGGCACATAGGGGGCATGCAAGAGGCAACCAGACATTGATGTTTCTCTTCCTCTCTTTTTCTTTCCTTTCGTCTCTTTCTAAAAATAAATAAAAATCTAAACAAAAATAATTTTAAAATACAGCCACACTGTGATTTACTTAACCAGATTCTTGAACTCACACTTTCTTAATCTCACTTCTTAATCTTCATTCCATTGTAACTGTTCTCTCCCACCTTCTCCCACCTGTACCACTGACGGTGTCATACCAAGGTTACATAACTTCTCTTGGCTTCAGTTTCTACATCAATTGAAAAGACACTAATTATTTTCACTTCTTTTTCAGATAGATCTTTAGGTATTAATAAAGTAGAATATTAAAAATGCAATAAATTCCCCCCAAATATTTTCATTCTCTGGCTGGCTAACAAAAAGGGCCTTTAATTCAATACTACATTATACTTTATCCCATACAAATTCATAAAAGGTGTAAAACTGGTCAAGGAACTTTAATAGAACAATGACCTTCTTAGAAACCAGAAGTGGCAACAATGAAAAAGACTGGCACATGAATGAGGAGTTCTCCATTGATGAAGCTATTCAAGGGAACAGTAGGTAACAAATGTCAAGTAGGGAGGGGATGGCCAGGGTTCTGGTGAAAGTAACTCAGTCTTTTGTGAGTGCTCAACTCTAATACAACTCTCCTTTGGCCAAAAACGATGGTCCCTAATCTAGAATGGCCAATTTGTTTACACTAGAAGGCTACTCTCCTAAATTGGATGTTTTTATTATATTATGATATTTTCTTTATCAGTGGAAGTAAGGGCTATTCTTAGCATTGATTTTTTGCCCTATATGTAGAAGGCTACAGAAAAAACCTAGTACAATAATTAAAAAGAGTAAGCCCTACTTTCAAATCCTTCCCAAGGACAAGTGTTAGAGACTTTCTGTCCCATGACTGTGGGGGCCAAGGCCTTCTGTGCCAGGGTTCCTCGGAGACCCCAGGGACATTGATAAAGAGGTGTCTACAGAGGCAGCTTCTGTAGAGATCAGTGAACCTTAGGGCACTGCAGAACAATTCTGTTTCAAATTTTCAATTTTCAAAATCATTTTCTTTTTCCAACAAAATCAAAAAGACTTGGCTTTCAAAAGTATTATTCTTGTTATAAATCTCCTCTGTGAAAGTCTGCAACAAATCTACTGCTCTGCAGGGCAACAGGAGTACTTCGGACAGGGTAATGGAAGGGCCATGTGCAAGAAAGCACAGATTACAATTCCACTGCTGGAACTATCCCCTAAGAATCTTGAAACACCAATTCAAAAGAACTCATGCACCCCAATGTTCATTGCAGCATTATTTACAATAGCCAAGTGCGGGAAACAGTCTAAGTGCCCATCAGTAAATGAATGGATGAGAAAGCTATGGTACATTTACACAATGGAATACTACGCAACAGAAAGAAAGAAGGAACTCTTCCCTTCACAACAGCATGGATGGAACTGGAAAGTATTATGCTAAGTGAAGTAAGCTAAGCAGTGAAAAACAAATTCCATAGATCTCAGCTATAAGTGTAACCTAATCAACAAAACAAAGAAGCAAGCAAAATAGAACCAGAGACATGGAAATAAAGAACAAACTGACAGTGACAGGGGGAGGTGGGGAGGGGGTAATCGAGGAAAAGAGGGGAAGGGTCAAGTCAAGGAACATGTATAAAGGACCCATGGACAAAGGCAACAGTGGAGGAGGGAGGATTGAATGTGGAAGGTCAGAGGGGTGGATAGGGTGGAGGAGAGTAATGGGAGAAAATGGGGACAACTGTAATTGAAAGTACAAAGTAGCCTTGCAAGATACCTTGCTACATGCAATTACATTAAGACAATTCTACTAATGGCTCAGAACTGTTACTCACAAAAGAGTTTGGCATTCAAAGAGAAAGAGAAAACTGATGTGATGTCCATCCTCTTTGTAAGAATGGCTCCACTTCAGGAGGTAGGTCAGGTCAGAAACAACCAGAGAGGCTGCAGATGGCTGTCTTCTAAGTGTTAGAATTATTGTTGCATTTTTAAAATCATAAACTATATTTTGAAAATAAAAATGCTAATTCCATAATTAATAAAATGTTTATGTAGTTATTCAGTCTTCCACCAGACCTTTAAGTATTAAATTCTTTTCATCCTATTATCAAGCTACAATGGTAAGCTGATAAAATGCTCTGTGGAATTGTGCATTCTTTTATCTGTCCTTCCCTGGCCTTCAGTTTACTGAAATACTTTTTGTTTCTCAATAGTTCAATTACATGTGGAAAGACTCCCAATAACACACTTCTGTTATAGCATATTAGAATTAAATGAGGGGAAAAACTTTTCATTTTGTAGTTTTATTTTTCTTCATTTGTACATTCATTTGACAATAATGACTCACGCTGCTGTGTGTTCTCTTCAGTCCCAAATATTTTATAACCCAGAGCTCCATCCAAGAAGCCACATAATTAAAAGGATAGTTTGCTTTTCTAGTCTTTTATAGACATAGCAGAATTTCAATTTGTTCTATTTTTATAAAGCTAAATATAAAAGCTATACTTTCTTTGTGAATGAACTAATTCTTGCAATTCCAGTACCAACTCTGACATATGTGTTAACAAATACCAAAATTGAATGAAAATCATGAGTCAGACAAATCCATCATATGTGAAGTTAACCATTATAAATGAAAACAAAACCCAATGTAACCAATGATATGAAAAATTATTCTCACTTTATTTATACACACAAACACACACACCAGTTAAAGTCATGGAAGAGTTTAACTAAAAATATAATTCATTTCAAACAACCATTTTTCTCACTGCAAGCTGAAACCTTATTCTGAGTACGATTATAAGGGGAACTAAGTTTTAAAGGAAGAAAATCAGAGAGTTTCTTTGATACTGGAAATAGTCCATCCCTGTTCTGAAATAGTTTTGCCCTTATGACTCCACTCCCAAGGTAGGCTTTCCTGGCATAAGTAGATTTAGCTTTATTTCTGGAACAAGTAGTCTTTCTTCATAAGTGTCACACTGAGCTGGGCTGATTTAGCTTTCTGTCTTTTTTATACCAGCCTTAGCAAGTTTCAAAATATATGGCCATTCAAAGCAAGTTGTATTGCAAGCTTTTCTCATTTGTTTTCACATATCAAAAAGTTAGAAGAACTACGTAAAGCCAGAGTTCTTCAAGCAACACTAAGTCAAGGTCATAATTCACTGGTTAATGGCGGGATTTTTCACAAAGAACATGCACATATTCCTGATCAAGGAATTAGTCCAGAACTTGTAGATTAGGAAATTTTCACTACAACTGAAAATAGATGAACCACATTGCTCTCTGAGAAAGGAAGTAAGAGGATAAGAACCATATAGATCCAAACATCTACAAGTCAATGCATTCCTTGAAGATTTTAAACGTGCTATTTTTGCAAGGAGATTTCAAGTTATCTACTAGTAAAGGAAGAAGTTAATGTTAAGGTCACTACCAAGCAAATTCTCTTACTTCATGAGCATTTTAAGTTTTCCTTCCTGGCATGAGGTTGCGTATGGCTCTGTCTAGGTTTTATATCCACCTTTGTATATCTGCATGATGCCAAGTTCTTTTTCACAAAGGCTCTGATGTCACTCATGACATTCTGTGGTGGAGATTTATTCTCTGACCTTATGCTTTGGAAAGGGCAGCCTGAAATACTCAAGAAATTGGGGGCCTTAGTGGATTATGCTATGAGTTATGTCCCTTTCCCAGAGGAAGTATTATCAACCAAAAGCAGAGGCCAAATGAGGGTCCCTCCGGATTGCCAATACCCTTTGCAGAAGAGCCATTCGAGCAGGATGCTGGTTTAGAATTCAGTGTGAGCCTAAGATGGTGGTCATGACATGCAGAGAGTGCTTTGGCAACTTCCCATTCACTTTGGAAACCTCGTGATATCTCCGACAACACTGAATCTAAAAAGGCATGCATATATAAAATTCACAACTGCTGCCAAACATCACAGCATTCCTTGTTTATCTTTCAAAATATTACAAGCCAAGAAAATTCCCCCTCAAATGTTCCAAATTACATTCAAACTAAATTTTTAAGATCTATTTCATGTTTAAAATGTTTTGACATTCTGATTATACATGTATATACTTGTGTATATGTATATCATGTTATTTATGTACAAAACTGATTTTCAAATGGTGTACAGCAATTTTTAAAACACGCAGTACCTGACAGTTTAGTCAGGGGCACTGACCTCTTTTCCCTTAGATCATCAAACTGAAAAAATTACAACAGCCAACACAACAGTAGCCATCTGGTGTGAATGAATTAAAATTATACCAAATTTTTGTCAGATTGGCAAAAAACATACTTTTTTAGCTGTGCCACAGAACATCAGTAATTAGTTTATGTGTGTCATGAAGTGAAAAAGGTTGAAAATCACTGATGTACAATGTGAGTTTGATTAAAGAATAGGACCCACACTCAGCACACTTAGTACTAACTGACTGAGGCTAATAGGAATTGTACAATCTTTTTTTTTCATTCTTTACCTATGTAGAATTTTGTGGTGATTTGTATGTGGAGTCCGCCCTGCCTGGTTTCAGGAGCTGTAACCCCCCCATGGCTAAGGCTGAGTGAGAAACCTCCGAGAACCAGGAGGCCTAAGGAGACAAAACTTATTTCCCTGAACATGGGCACTGCCTGCTCTGTGTTTGGCTCCCTTTGGTTTGATCGGATAGTCAATGACGGGCAACCATTCTCTGGAAAGAATGGACCTAAGATAGACATGATCACGTGGGAATAAGCCATCAGGGAAGAGACTCAGGGGGCTGTGGAAGTGAGGGAGTGATCGACATCACCCCTGACCCCTCGGCTTTGACAATAGCCTGAGTCCTTGTTCTGGATATGAGAATTGCAAGTCTCCTGGCTGCCTTTGTCTCCTCCGCCCAACTCAGGGCCTGCAGAAATAGCAGGGGCGGTGAGGTCCAGACCAGAGTTGGTGGACACCTGGGGTAAATTAGACTTGGGGCATAAAATATACAAAATCTTGTGAGACCTGCTTGCTAGGATGCTCTTGGATGTGTAGGCACAGGCAGGAAACAAAACTAGTCCTGTATCTGTTAGGTGATAACAGCCCCAAAACTCAGCGTGAGGACTTTGAATCCTTCGTAAAGTATCTACCTGTTTTTAATCCTCTCTGCTAGATGATAATCCACATCTGTATCCAATACTACCTAATAAAAGCCTAGTGAGGTGGCGGCTCAGGGCACTCTCCTTTGAGACAGTGGCCAGGCCACTCAGAGGCACCTCCCCTTGAGAGGGTAGCTGGGCCATCCCTTTTCCTCCACACAGGACTCAGTAGTCCGTGTGAATGTTTTCTCGTGTCTCGTGAGCATCTGCAACATTTGCGATCACTGCTGGCCTGTGGTTGCAACATTTGTAAAATATAAAAATTGTGTCATTTAATTGTTCTGGCACTGTGGCTCCTTTAATAGTTATCTAAGAAGTAGTTACTGAGCACCATTTACTAGCTAATACCCCAGGTACTGGA
This sequence comes from Trachops cirrhosus, assembly GCA_028533065.1. NCBI lineage: Eukaryota > Metazoa > Chordata > Mammalia > Chiroptera > Phyllostomidae > Trachops > Trachops cirrhosus. The sequence goes on from CM052541.1 coordinate 148,190,311, forward strand.
AGTACTGGGCTTTGCAAAGTAAGGATCTTAAAACTCTCTGACAAACATAATCAGTGTTTGGTGTTACAACATATAATCCAAATTATACATTCAACCCTAAATCATTATGATTTTGTGTCACTCTATTCTCAGTTCTTTGATTTCCACAAGCCTCTGCATTCTCATTCTCTGAAGAGAACTGATCACAAGGCAAAATCACCGTCTCCTCCTTGGTAGTGTGTGTTCCTCAGCACTCCTAACACTGCTCTAGATGTCCTCATCCACCTCGACCAAAGCACACTGTCACTGCTCCCAACGGAGTACTAAGTACCCAGATCTATCTCTGTCCCAGCCCCTCTGCTGAGCTTAAGACCTAGACATCCGATTCTGCTGCTGTACAGAAAGTTAACCCTACGTGGTTTGAAACTAAACTGACCATTTGCCCCACATATCTGATTCCCCTACAGAAGAGCTTGTGTCTCATTGAATGGCAACACCAGCAGTACAGTGTGGCCTTTCTTTCTCTTCTCCTCTCCTCCCCTTCCTCTCCTCCCCTCCATCCTCTTCTCTTCTCTTCTCTTCTCTACTCTCTCTCTCATATACACATACAAACACACACTCATTTACTATGTCTTCAGTTCTGATGATGGGAGCTTTAATTGTAAGTAGAGGAGATATTATTCTGATAGGTCTAACAGATAGGACCTGGAGTTAGAACTGTCTTTAATTCTATGGTGCCATCAAATGTAAGATCCACGTCCAATTTCCATCTTGGAAACATTAAATTGCAGGAGAGGACATGTGCTATTTAGAATCAGGACATACTGTGTTTCTTCTTTTTTTGTTCTCCAGGCTGATGCCCTGTGATAGCTTTATGTTTTATTGACTTTCTGTATTTTTTAAACATACAGGTGAGTGAAGCTCCCTGTTATTTCAGAATATTTTGTTTTCCCATTTTCACTAGTTGAGTGTAGGACTTACATGACTGGTCTGCTGACGGCATAGGTGAGGACACAAATAACACCATTACAGTCAGGACAGTGAGTAAAGACTGAATATCTTTGGAAAATTCTGTAACATTAGGTGCTGAAAGCTCCCAAGAAGATAAGACATTCAGGAATGAATTTAGAACTCGAATCTCCCCTACTTGCTTTTTATAATAAAGACTTGACTACTTATTACAAATATAGGTTATTCTAATGAAGGGAAGAGCACTTGAAACAAACTGGATATGAGAGGCAGCATACAGAGCAATAAAAGTTGGATGGTATTTTTAATATTAAAATTAGAGACATGGTTAAGCTTTGATCAAAATATAATCCATTTGATTTATGCTGCAGATAAAAATGTTCTCATATGTCATAGCTAATATCATAGTTAAATAAAAATATGAACTAAACAACTGTCTTGTCTTCCTTCCCCCAGGATTTCAGAGGCCCACAGAAAACCACAAAGGAAGAGCCTACTGACATTAGCGAATTTTGTTTCTTAAATCTGTATCAAATCTTCCCTGCTTGCTTGCCTCTCTAATATCTGATGCTGCAGTCTAAATTTTGGTCATTTGTCTGTCACCTGCACTCTGTTATAGCCTTATAGCTGGTCTCCTTGCCTCTGATCTCTCTTCTTTTAAATAAGTTCTCCACATTTGGCATTTATCATCACAGACTATAAATATATATATGTATTTGCTTACTTCTCTGCTATCTCTACATTAAATATTTGTTCATAAAATTCCATGAGAGTCTATCTATCATTCGGTAATGTTAAAAAGCTTGAGATAATGTTATTATTGAATGCATAAATGAATGACAGTATCAACATGGCCTTTCTTAGAGTCAAACCTGTTTTTTTGGCAAAGATCTTGGGCAAGGTCCTGTAGCTCCGTATTTTCATCTATACTACTACCTCAGAGTTATTAAGAGGATTCACAAAACCAAATTTATACATTTAAACCATTGAAAACAGTGTCTTTTACATTGGAAAAATCAATTAAGTATAGATATTTTAATTTATTATAATAATCATTATAATGTTAGTATTATCATCATCATGATCATCATTATTGTTACCTAACTCCCCTTAAAATAGGTTCCTCTTGCTTACAGTTCAAAACTTGTGGCAAAGTATATCAAATCCAACATGATTGGTGCTATGAACTGAACTGTGTTTCTCCCAAATTCAAATGTTTAGGCCCTCATCTCCATGGTGATCATATTTGGAGACAGGCCCTTTACAAAGTAATTAAGGTTAACTGAGGTCACAGGAGAGAGAAAAAAAGAGTTTCTCTTTCTTCTCTCTCTCTCTCTCCCCACCCCCATGTGCAGGCACCAAGGAAAGGCCACCTGAGGACACAGCCATCAGTCTGCACTAATAAAACTGAGGTCATGAATGAGTGAGCACATCCCACCCTCCTGCTTTACCAAACCATCTCCAACCTACAATTCTTTCTCTCACCTCCATGCCTTGGTGAAAACAACTTTCCCTTCTTCACTGGCAATTTAATTCATACACATTGTTCAAGAATACATTCTAGAATTTCCTGTCCCAGCAAGACCAACCGAGCTTACCCTACTCCACGTTAGCAGCGGCTCCTCTGTGCTGCAAGCTGCCCTGTGTTATGGTTCATCAAAGCACCGACGACTACAGGCACCACTAAGCTCACAGTGAGTGCTCTTCAAATAGATGTTTAATAAATATGTCACTCAAATGTCATCTGGGATAACCTTGATTTTCTGCTGACAGATTGACATCGCGGCAATGCACAAAAATTTTAAATAAAATATCAGACACTCCTATTACTAAAGTCCATCAGGCCATCTTTTCAAGCTGCTTGACCATTGTTTCCACTTCATCTGTCCTCTCTTTTACTTGCCAATCCCTACCACCAACAGCTGTACCATCACCACCACCAAATTTCTGTTATTGCAAACGCAAAGCATCTTAGCTAACCCATTTTTCTTCACTTTTATTCAACCTTTAAGATTTCACATTCCATCTGAAGAGAATTTCACAAAGAAAAACTTATAATGGATTTCCCTCAGTATTAGGAATTTGTAGAAGTACTGCTTACAAAACAATTGTTTAGACCTCACTGCCTATGAATGATGAAGACTGGCAGCTAAATACAGCTTCAACAGAGCCCACTGAAAGGGCTTTGTCTCCAGTGAAGGCAAAGCCCTAGGGGGCTAAATGCTGCTGGGTGTCAAGAAAACAGAACAAGAACTTTCAAAGACTTCAGTAAATGTTGTATGTGTGTGTGTGTGTGTGAGAGAGAGGGTTGGAGGAGGGGAGGGGAGGGGAGGGGAGGGGAGGGGAGGGGAGGGACAAAATGAATGTGAAGGAGACTGAAGAAGGAAGACAGCATGCAGCGTGAGAAGGGTAAAGGACACTCAAACTCAATTGCTCGGGCAGCTGCAACCAGGCAAACCATCTGCCTATTTCTTGCCCACATCTTCCACTTGATCCAAAATGTGAAATAAACTGGGAAATTTTACATTATAAACACAACTATAACATATTATGTTATAGACATAGCTGAAGTATGTCTCTAAGCCAGAGAAAAGAAAGAAACTAAGAAGCAACTATTGAAGGGCCAGGAAGATATATTGAAAGTATTTACATTACAAACTACATTTATCTACACAGCCAGTCCAAGAACAATCTTGATGTGCATCTTTTCTTTCCAGTTCTTCTGTGAGCTCCTTTTAAACAACCTTAGATTTCTTCATTCTCTTCATGATCTCATTCACAATATAAGAATAAGAAGGACTTGGTGTAGTTACAAGAATAATAGAATGTTTTCCAACATTTTAATAGTATATATAATGGAAGCCCAATACAACCAAGTTTTTAAATATAGATAGATAGATAGATATAGAGATAACTGTGGACCCCACCTTATTTTACCCATCCTTCATTTTAATAATAAAAAAGTATGATTTTTTCAATATTAAAATATACATATTTTCCTGGGAAATCTTTCTACACATATGAATCCACATATTCTTCAAAGAAATAACAGCTATGACTCAGGGCCATGAAAGAAGCTTCCTATAATAAATTACAATGATTAGTGCTTCTAGACAAAGCGCTTTAGCTCCTGTAGCAAATTCATCCCAGCTCCTTTCATTAATCAAACTGCTTACCTGGCTTTATCATTAGTGCCAGGCCTTTCCACTTGGTGCCTGAACCAATTAATACATAATTTAAATCAGAGGAATGTTTAAAAGTCTTTCAGAGTACCCTGTAGTGACTGGGATAAAAGAACCTAAGTACATCATCCTGCATTAATTCTCTAAGTTTGTTTGTAAAAGTAATTGATTATTACTGACAGTAAGTTTTCTGAAGCAAAAGCTACCTTTTTTTCTTATTCGATACTCCTTTTAGCATGCAACAGACAGTTTTATCTAAAAAGTTAAATAACATGTATCCATGGAATAAAAAATGTCTTACTATACCCATTTCTACACTGCCTGAAAATTTTTTCTTGAGTTTTTCAAGCATCCTCTCAACATTCATAGTAATAGAATAAAACTTGCAAAGATCCCAAAATGTACAAAATAATAAGTCAAATGGACTAAACTATTACTAACTCACTATTTACTGATTTCATGAATGGAGAGGTGAATGGCAAAGACCTCCAGTCATCATTTTCCCCATGACTTGCTGGTGTGTCCAGAAGATCATCTATATAGGCACCAGTGACAAGTTACTTGTCAGGAATGAAGATGAAAACAAAGGGCTTTGTTTAAAATGTGTCAGGTCCTGTCAACCGCTGATAATAGAATCTTTGATCATCCTTATTCTGGTTCTTATTGTAACCAAACTGCCACTAATAGCTATTCTGAACCTTACAACCACATTAACATGGTTGCCCCAGACTGGGTATCAGACTTCAGCATATGTGGCAATCATCTTTAGAATAAAACCCTGACTCTTCATGCTAAACAAAAACTATTTCACACAAACTTGTTGTTACCCAACAGCCATACACATCTTAGACACCAATACACACACAGTTCATTGTGAAGAACCCTGATTTTGTTCACTTTCTGTTGATCATGTACCTAGACTTCTTCCAGCCTTTAGGGGTGATTATGAGGATGGGTAAAGGTTCATTAATACATACCAGTCATAACAATTCCTTTCTCCTTGCTACTGGTTGACTTCAAAATACAATTCTAGCAAAAGTAATATGAAGGGGCCCTAGCAAGTTGGCTCAGTTGGTTGGAACATTGTCCCACACACCAAAAGGGTGTGGGTTCAATTGCTAGTCAGGGCACATACCTAGCCTATGGTTTCAATCCCTGGTCAGGGCTCATTCAGGAGGCAACTGGTGCATGTTTCTCCCTCACATCAATGTCTCTCTCTCCCTCTCTCACTCTCTCCCCCTCCCTCTCATCTTCCTCTCTCTCTGAAGTCAATAAACATATCCTCAGTTGAGGATTTTTTTAAAAAGTAATATGAAAGGAATATGTTGGGAGAGTCCTAGAAAAATTTTTCCTTACTTTAAAAACAAGGCATGTCAGAGAAAACAATTCTTCTTTCTGCCTCTGGAGTCCATAGCCATGCTGGAAGCTGCTGCAGCAATCTTGAAACAATGAGAGCCAAGTCTGAGGACAAGTGCCAACACACTGAGGACAGCAGAACAGAAACACGGCAAATCTGGGTTTGTGATGATGTTATTGAGCTGCTCAGTTGTCTGACCTTGAAACCACTTTACCTTGGGGCTTCCACTTACGTACAATAAAAATGTATTTATTCTTTAAACCATTTTTATAACAAATCTGTTATTTGCAGTTGAAAGCATTTCATCTGATAATAACTACCAAGGTTCTATGCTCACTATTTCTCAAAGACACTATTTCCAGAGGGAAAAAAAAAGATCTATACAAACATAAATAAGAATAAGCCAGTCTGACAAAGATGGAGGTGTAGGCAGATATGCTTTGTTTCCTCACACAATCAAAAGAAGGATAACAACCAATTTAAAAAGAAAAAACAACCAGAACTTCTGTATGGATTTTCTTCCATACAGAAAATCAAAGTGTATGGAAGTCTGACAATCAAGGAGTTAAAGAAGAAACATTCATCCAGACTAGTAGGAGAGGTGGAGACAGGCATCTGAGGTGGACAGGATGCATGGGAAGGTATTGGCTAATGGATCTGGTGGGCAAGGCAATGACTGGTGGACTTGGTGGTCCCACATTCACATGGGGATAATCTGGAAGGAACAAGTGATGAATGAGGTAGACCATGCAACCCAGGGATCCAGGGGCTGGGAAATAAAGCCTCAATACCTCTGGTTGTAAAAATTTGTGGGGGTTACAGCGGTGGAAGAAATTAACAATCTCACAGGAGAGTTGGTAGGAGGGGCCCATGGGGTCCTAGAATATATACAAGCCCACCATGTGGGAATCAGCACCAGGGCACACCTCGAAGGCTGTAATTCACTTGTGGGTAGCAGGGGAAGTGACTGAAAGCTGGGCAAGAGCTGAGCAAATAGCATTGTTCCCTCTCTTACCCCTCCCCTGAATACAGAGCCACAACTCAGCGAAGTGGGTTGCCCTGCCCTGATGGATGCCAAAGGCTCCACCCCTTAAAACATAATGGGTGCACCAAGACAAAGAAATATGGCCCAAATGAAGGAACAAATCAAAACTCCCAAAAAAGAACTAAGTGACAAGGAGATAACCAACCTATCAGATGCAGAGTTCAAAACACTGGTAATCAGGATGCTCACAGAAATGACTGAGTATGGCTGCAAAATAAAGGACAAAGTGAAGGCTATACAAAGTGGAAAAAGAAATCTTTACAGGGAACCAATAATGAAAGGAAGGAAACTGGGAAGCAAATCATTGATTTGGAACAAAAGGAAGAAATAAACATTCAACCAGAACAGAATAAAGAAACAAGAATTCAAAAAAATGAGAAGAGGCTTAGGAAGTTCTGGGACAACTTTAAATATTCCAACATCTGATTCATAGGAATCCCAGAAAGAAAAGAGGAAGAGCAAGAAATTGAAAAATTATTTGAAAAAATAATGAAAGAAAACTTCCTTAATTGAGCAAATGAAATAGTCATACAAGTCCAGGAAGCACAGAGTCTCAAACAAGATGGACCCAAAGAGGACCACACCAAGACACAGCATAATTAAAATGCCAAAGGTTAAAGATAGAAAATCTTAAAAGCAGCAAGAGAAAAGCAGATCGTTACACACGAAGGAGTTCCCCTAAGACTGTCAGCTGATTTCTCAAAAGAGACCTTACAGGCAATAAGGGCCTGGAAGGGAGTATTCCAAGTCATGAAAGGCAAGAACCCACATCCAAGATTACTCTATCCAGCAAAGCTATCATTTACAATGAAAGGGAAGATAAAATGCTTTCCAGACAAGGTCAAGTTAAAGGAGTTCATCATCACCAAGCCCTTATTTTATGAAATGTTAAAGGGACTTATCTAAGAAAAAGAAAAAGATCAAAACTATGAAGACTAAAATGACAACAAACTCACAACTATCAACAACTGAACCTAAAGAAACAAAAACAAACTAAGCAAACAACTAGAACAGGAACAGAATCACAGAAATAGATATCATAGGAAGGGTTATCCACAGGGATTGGGAAAGGGGAGAATGGGAGAAAAGGCACAGGGAATAAGAAGCATAATTGGTAGGTACAAAATAGACAGGGGGAGGTTAATAGTATAGGAAATGGAGAAGCCAAATAACTTGTATGACCCAAGGACATGAACTAAGTTTGGGGGTGGGGAATGCTGGAAGGAATGGGAGTACCAGGAGGAGGGAGATAAAGAGGAGAAAAATAGGACAAGTGTAATAGCATAATGAATAAAATACACTTAAAATAAATAAAAGGTGAATTTGTGTAAAAGAGAAAAAAAGAATAAGGCAAAGTACAAATTGAACCAAATAACCAGAACAATCTCACACCCTTACTTTTTTAGCTAAATATAATTCTACTTGTCCTTGTAATTTTATGTCAAGACATTGGAATGCTCTTCAGTACTTGCATACTCAGTGACTATCAGAATCCACTCACACTACACAGTACAACATGGAGGTTACAATGTCAGGCTCCATATTTAGGTACACAGGGATTAGGTCCTATATGTGCCCCTATCTAGCTATGTTAATTGGGCAAACAACAACCCCCCCCACCCACCAAATCCAGTTCAATCATTGGGAAGGACAGAGTGGGAATAATGATAGCACTTATTTCTCTGCATTAATGCTGGCAAGATAGCTAATTCATGTACCGGACTCAGTGCTTAGTGTATAATAATGATTCAGTAAATACTGGTTACCAAAAAAAATAAAAAACAGTAATTATGCAAATACATATCAAATTATGAAGAAATAAGAGTTTGGGTCTTTAACATATTGAAATTATCAACCTACAAAGCACAAGTATATAATTTCATACTGGTAATACTATTCATAAGTAAGAAAAATCAAAGAAACTCCAGAAGGGCTTGTGAAAAAATTTCAACCTCAGTTTTCCTCTCAAAGGAATAAGATTAGACTTAATTAAATGAAAATTACTCAGATAACAGTATGCTAGCTTTGTTTACTGGTATTATGCTCCATCATAAAAAATAACATTGCAGTGTATTGAAAACCTATTGTGTAACATAATTTAGTATATGGGGAAAAAGGCACACTCTGCAGCTTTATTTAAATACATGAATCAAAGGGAGTATTAGAAACACTCAAATGTTCAGAGAATGGCTTTGTTTTTCACTCTGGTGGTAAACTTTTATTGTTTGTTACAAACAAAGATTGATATTATGATGCCAAAAATTATTTTTTAATGAAAAAGAGAAGAGAAACATTTCTAATATTTAATGAAATATATTTGCCAAAATCTACTCAGAGTTAGAGGGAAAAACAGTCTTTCCAATTGTAAAATTCTACACAATGATTGTAGGTTGCTCATGAAAGAGATATATGTGTCAGGTAATAGCTAATCAGGAAAATGCAATGAAAAGTTTGTCAAGTGGACTTTGATTTAGACTTATATTGTTAAGACTAATTTTTTTCTTTTTTAAAAACATTTTGCCCCAATAATACCTTAAATCATTCAGCAAATATTTATTGCCCACTCTCAGGTGTCAGGCCATGGACTAGGCATCCAGGCACTATGGATGAATGAAGCATGGTCCCACCTCATACTCATCACGGTCCACTTAGAAAGACATCTGATATGTCCTACAACATGGATGTGTTCAAAGTGCCATAGAAGAGATAGCAATTAAATTGAATTTAAGATTATTTCAATTCTACCAATAATGAAACCTACAATGAAAGTCAAAATAATTGCTCTACCTAATGATTATATCTACAAACTGAAATGAACACTAATGTATGATAAGCCATAATGAATAAAATACATTATAATACATTCATCTGAGGACTGTGTACATAACTCTCTCACCGAACTCTGAGGCCAGTTCCACACATCTATTTAATTCTCCCAGTGCCTGGTCTGGTGCCTTTCTTTAAAAGGGCATTCAAGTCCTTTGAATGGATTCTGCAACATTTCGAAGGTTCATTTGTTTCTGTTTCTGCATCAAATTATTAAAATAAATATACAGATCAGATGTTTTGATGAAATAATATAAATTCAAATAATACAACTTCATCCTACAGAATATAACAACAGATGAAGAAAAACGTAACATGAAATAGTGATTGATAACAACAGTAAAATATTTAGATTTTGAAAAATCTGATGTATTCGGTGTTTTCTTCCCATTTCACCTGGGCATATAGAAACCTGAATGTAATTTAATGAAATTTTCTTTATACGTTTCTAGGGAGAGATTTCCTACCTCTCACCCAACTGTTTACTATTACAACTTCATTATCTAGCAGAGACAAAAGAATATCTGGATACATTATAATCTTTGTTGTTTAAAAACTCCATTTTTGTCAAACAGACCAATATGCATTTTTACTTTCATTACTTTCCCTTTACTTCATCCCCAGAGAAGAAATAAACATTATGTGAAGAGGATCTAAAGACAACCCACAAGGATAAAAAGAAAAGGGGGGTAGACATCCTGCTATTCCATGCCCTATATGAAAGCCCAGTTTCCGAACCTGGTAGTGGTGAAATGGCTGAAATAGTTTTGAAGGAACAAGAAGGCAGTTCCTGTCATAGTCAAATTTTAATCAAGTTCCTTCTTCAATGGAGTCACCTTGGCATGTTTGGACCTCACTTTTCCTTTCCTTATTAATGCAGTGTGGCAGTTTATAACATCTTCTAGTTATCGGTATAGGAAAAAATATATCTGCAAATCTTCTCAAAGATAAGTTTGTGATGCTTAAGTTACACATTTAATTCCCCCACACATACACACAAAAAAGAAAAGAATAAGGATAATCTTGTTACTTGACATATTTGGGATGAAATTACCAAAAGAAAATAGATTCTGATTAAGAAATATAATAAACATACACATACATATATCCAATATAGCCATACAAGAGGATTCAATTCCTGAATCTTCTCCAAGAAATTCCCAGGACTTTGCCAGGTCTTCATATCTAGCATTCCTGGTCATATCAGAGATGCTGATCAAGGTATCTTATATGTTTTTACACTGAGGTATCATTAATAGAAAATATTATACAGCACATGCACCCAGCAGTAAGAGGGTAGAGCATCTACAGAGGTCCAAAGATAATGAAAGAATTTAGCCTACAAATGTATTCCTTCTTTCATATAAGACTAATGGGGTACAACTGCCCTTGACTCCAAGATTAACTCTCCACCTTTTCAAATTACACCTTTTTTTTCCTGTTCTCTGCCCCCCAAAACTTCTGGCTGCTCTGGAATTGGTTCACTTTTGGTTTTGAAGAAACCACTATAGGCCACTACAACTGTTGATGGTTGAATCTCCTGTCCTCTTGAGCCAAGTGACCTACCTAAGGATGGGCAAGGTCATGGTACCTATGGTTAAGGGAAAAGGACCCTAACCTCTTCAACATTCAGTTGCCTTGTATTGTCTGTGCTCTTCTTCTACCTTCCAGTGTCTATACAGACTACACAGTACATCCCTCCTTCATAATTTGTTGCATATAGATATGGTGATAATCATCTCTGTTAGTAAGCAAAGATGTCAAAACATCTTGGACAACCTGGGTAGCTCTTTCACTATCAATTTGAATTGAAAAATATTCAAATCCCCTCAAAAATGCTGAAATCAAAGACAGTTTGAATGCCCCTGCTGAAGTATCTCAATATTGATTTCAACATACACGATTAGCTTCAGTAAGACTAACCTGTGACTTTTTAATCCCAAATTTCTGGTGGCTCCATCATCTTCATTCTTGATTCAGTTTCTTGTGCACAGAAGTAAACACTTTTAACGGCATTTCACAGAGGTGCTGTAAGCCATGCAAGTCACTGCAGAGGAGGTGATAACAATGACAAGACAAAGGCCATGCATTTGTGAATCAGTCAGAGTCATCCAAAGAATGAAGAACACTATCACAATAGAAGAAATGGATGTTGTGATTCATCTGCAACTCTTCTCAACAAAGTAGCTTCCTAGTCACTCATACTCTCTACTCTTCTATGAGAAGAAATAATAAAATATAAATCATATTACACAGTTACTCGTTTTTATACAGCCAGAAGGCACCTAGTACATTTTAGAACACTTTGGAGCACTTATTCTGTTGTGCCTTTCCTTCTAAAACATATTGGCAGTTGTGATGCTAGCAGTCTTGTCACTCAAATCTGTAAATGTAAGTAGGAAAATAACTTAAAGTATAAATTGTCACTGCATTAGCCATCACATTTGCATGTCTGTTCAATTCACTAATAGCCATAAAAGCCAATTTTATTTTTAAAGGCCAAAATGTAAAATAATTAACTTGTTGTTAACTCCTTTGAATGAGCAACTTTATTTTATTGCAATTTTTAAAATCAATTCAGCACCATTCAGTATTGAATGACAGCCTATTAACAAGGCAAGGAAGGAACAGTTGAGTTTTCATTTAAAGATTTCCATAACTGAAATGAGCATCTTGCCAACCACAAAGAATGGCATCTGAGAAAGCAAACCTAAGCCTCCCGGATGCACTACACTGCCCTGGCTTATTTTGGTAAGGAAAAACTCCTGCTTTCTATTTCCTTAACTCAAAAATGAATCCCTCCTCTGAAAAAAAAAAAAAAAACTTGATGTACAAAGTAGGACAGGACAGTTTAACTGCAACAATAACTATTCTAACTCACCACAAATTCAAAATAAGCCTATTTTGTTCACCTTAATTCCCATGGATGTTATAACTTCCTTTCTGGCTGTCTTAAAAGTAAGAGAAAAAGAAAGATAAGAAAACTCATCCTCCTCTAAATTCTAAAAATTATTCTCTGACTTGAGACTGAATACTGGCTTGCAGAATTATGCACTGGCCCAGTCAACACATGGGGATGCCTTGTAGTCAGGCAGACACCTCTATTGTTCAGCCCTAACTGGCTCTGCCCCAAGAAGTTACACAGGAGGGATGAGACCCTATTCTCCTGAAAGCCCTTCACCAAAGTGTCCCTCCACCACTGAGTCCATATTCAGTACATGTGAGAGGGCCCCATAAGCAAGTTAAAACTTACATTAATGCCAAAGAGAACAGTCAAAGGAACATCACATAAAGGGAATGAAAAGACAAGCCACAAACTGGGACTGTTATCAAAAAATATATAGATACCAACAATAAGAAAAATAAGGGAACAACCCAATTTTTTAAATGCCCCAAAGATCTTAACAGACACCTCATCACAGAAGATATATAGATGGCAAATAAGCGTATGAAAAGATCTCCACATCATTTGTCAAAAGGTAATTTCAAATTAAAAAACAATGAGGAACCAGTACACCTATTAAAGTGGCAAAAAGCCAGAACAACTGACAGCACCAAGGGCTTCGAGGACATGGAACAGGAACTCTCATTCATTGCTGGTGGGAATGAAAAATGGCACGACCACTTTGGGAGACAGTTTAGCGGTTTCTTAGAAAATTAAACATATTCTTACTATACAATCTGGCAATCACACTCTTTGGTATTTACCCAAAAGAGATGAGAATTTAAATCAACACAAAAACCAGCACATGCATGTTTATAGCAGCTTTATTCATAATTGCCCAAACTTGGAAGCAACCAAGATGCCCTCCAGGAGGTGAAAGGGCAAATAAGCTGTGGTCCATCTAGACAATGGAACAATATTCAGTGCTCAAAAGAAATGAGCTATCAAGCCTCGAAAAATAGGAAAGGAACTTAAATGCATATTACTAAGTGAAAAAGCCAACGTGAAAGACTACATAGTGTATCATTGGAACTATGAGACATTCTGGAAAAGGGAAAACTAAAAGATCTCTAGTTGACAGGGGTTGCAAGGGAAGGAGGGGACAAAGGAATGAACAGGAAGAACATTGAAGATTTTTAGGGCAGCAAAAATATTCTGTAGCATACCATAATAATGGAGACATGTCTTATACATTTGTCCAAACCCATAGAATGGACAGTGACTAAAAGTGGATCCTAATGTAAAATATGGACTTTGAGTGACTATTATGTGTCAATGCAGGTTCATCAGTCATAGCAAAAGCCTCACTCTGTTGGGGGACATTCATAATGAGGAGTCTATGCATGTGTGGGGCAAGGTTTGAGGGAAATCCCTGGATCTGCCTCTCAGTTTTGTTGTACATCTAAAGCTGTCTCTCCCCCAAAAAAGCCCTTTAAAAAATCACACAAATGTAAAGAAAACCTGCAACTCTATTTTTGAGACTTTATTGCCATGAATAATTATAGCATAAGAAATATCTATCTAGCATTCTGTCTTGATCATTTTTCTCCCTGCATTAAGTTATTTAAATGAACATTATCTCGGGCACAATTTTTTAAACTGTGAGCCATGCATTTGACAGCTCTTAACCTTCAGATGCCATCACTCCATGATCAAGACCTTCAATGGCCAGGACACCTCCAGTTTACTTACTTTCTTCACTGTGATCTTGCTGCTGCTCTGTGGGAAAATGTCACCCTCCGTTGTATTAGCACAGTAATAACCTTTTCTTGCATTCCAAGTGAAGGTAAGTTATGATAAATAATGTCAACCTTAATGTTCTGGTATTTTACTCTAAATCACAGAGAAACCACAGTGTAAAATGTTTTGCCTCACATTCTTACATTCTCATTAGCAGGCAGAGAAATGTTGAGAGCTAGGGCAAATTTTACAAACTATCTAGAGTGCACACCTTCAGTTTACAGAAACAGAAACTGAGGCACAAAGAGAGCAAATGACTTGTTCTAGGTTGCTCATATCATTAGTGGCAAAAGCAAGCTGCCAGAGTGGTGCCTTTCCCCCACCACCCGCATTTACTTGGCTTATGATATAATTGGATGAAAGCGATCTTATGATTGAAGAAAGCCCGTAATGTAACTAATACCTTTAGATTCTCAGAACCTTCAGTGTTGAAAGAGACACTGTTAAAAAAAATTCCCATTAGAAGAAACCAAAGTCTAGTTTAGCCCAAACACTGATGCCAACAGACCTGCATTCCAGGGCAAGAAGGCTCTAGCCATTTGCCATCTCTTTGCTCCCAGACTCTTTGCGTACTCCAAACACCTTGGTGGCAAGTGACAAAAATACCCATTCAAGGTGGTTGAACAGATAAAAGGGGAATGTATTGACTTTTATAACTGAAAAGCCAAATGTTATCTTCAGGCATGGCTGAATCCAGGAGTCAAAATAATGTCATCAGGCACTTCTCTTTATTCCTCTCACTAGAACACAGCTAAAAAACCCGGTTGTTGCATAGGAAACAAAAGTAAGACTCTGAGAGGAGGAAAGGAGAAGGCAGATTGTCTAGGGGCCTTTGGAGCCAAGGAACAATACAGTGGTGAGTTCCCTGGGATTTCTTTTTGCCTCGTATATCCCAGACTTGGGGTGGAGAAGCCAGAAATACAGAAACACCAATGGTGGAGAAAAAAATTCCCCACCAGAACCATGTCCTTAGCCAAAGGACCAGGAAAGTGAAGCCTAGTAAGACAGTAAATGTTTAGATAACAGCCCTACTCCAGCCAAAGAGCTTAGAAAAAACAGCAACCTCACCCACAACCTGTTGGCAGGACTAAGTGAGGAGCTCTCCTTCCACACTTGCCAGGCTGTAGCGATGCCCAACCCCCGCCACAGTGGTGCCAGAGAAGGCTGAGTAGGGAGTTAGGACTCTCAACCTCAATGGGCAGCAAAACGTTCCCTCTCCTATGTTGTCATTGGAAGCCACATGGGGAGCCTGGACTCCAAACCCCAACTGGTAGTAAGGAGGCAACTCTCAGGCAGCAGGGAGGCCCCACCTCACAGAGTCAATGGAGTCCAAGAGGGGAGAAGTAGCCCTCCTCCACGCTAGGTTATGCAGTGCTGGTCTATCATGGAACCTGAATTCCCATACCCTGTGACAGTGCACAAGGACTCCCTAATTCCTTCCCCCACCCAGGGCGTCATGGAAAACTGAGTGGGGATACCTCACTTGGCAGGAAAGCAGCAGTGACCCCTTCCAACCACTTCCCCTGCTGGCATGATTTCACAGGAGGCCTTCCAAAACACAAGACTTAAATAAGATCCAGAGTCTCATAACATAATACCCCAAATGTCCAAGATACCATAAAAAACCACTCATTACACCAAGAACTGGGGAAACCTCCACTTAAATGAGGAAAGGCAACCCACAGATGCCACACAACTTAAACGGACAGAGGCTGGAATTCTTTCCCAAGGACCTTCAGGTAGCCATCATAAAATTATTTCAATGAGAAACTACAAACACTCATGAAACAGGTGAAAAAAAATAGAAATTCTCAGCAAAGAAATAAGTATCTCCAACAAAGAGACAGAATTTATAAAGAAGAACCCAATAGAAATTTTAGACTGAAAATACGTACTCAAAATTTTAAAGCTCAGTGGGTAGGCTCAACAGCTGGACAAAGATAACAGAAAAAAAATCAGTGAATTTTAAGATGGAACCATAGAAATTACCCATTCTGAAAAACAGAGAGAATATATTGAAACAGAAAAAGGGCAGAGCCTCAGGAAGCCATGGGATTACAATAGCAACAAAAATCTAGTGCTCATGTTACTGAAGTTCAAAAGTCACGTTCCCTCTAGTCACGTTCCTTAGACCCCTGGTCATAGTATGCAGGGTTGACTCTTCATCTGTCTTTCTCTTTTCTAGACTCTAAGCTCAAGGAGGACACAGATTATGGTTCCATCTCCTCACCCCAGCCCCCAATACAGTGTTGTGCACATAGCGAGTGGTCATTAAATATTAAGTGAATGTGTGGACTCTCTTCTGTATTTTGCATGTATTATGGCCTATAATTATGGGGCTTTAAATCAAGATTTAAATTCTGAAAAATTGTACTGTATTCTTGCAGATAAAGTCAGAGTGTCAAATTCTTTTGAAAATCTATCCATAACCAAATAAACTTGTAAAAATGGTAAAACAATTTTGCTCCCAAGGAAATATTTTACTTGAATGAAATTCAATATTAAAATGATACTTTGAAATGAATACTTCAGTTCCAGAGTACTGAAGGGCTTCTGAGTTTTTGATATACAATGATGTCATTAAATAGCATACAAGGTTATGAAAGCATTTTTATGAAGAAATGGGCTCTTTATTCAATTTCTCATTTAGAGCATGCAATAAAAGTCAATTCATATTGTGAATTTTCATAGGCATATTGGAAAATCTATGAAGCAATTTCATGTTTTATGGATTCAAGAAACTATAGTTCAAAGATATCTCATTTATTATCTTTTTTGCACTTGCTTTATTAACCATCTATATCAAAAAATATTAAAAGTTTCAAAACAGAACTAGATTCAGTGTGAGATGTTTTGAGAAGAAATATGAAGCAAATTCTACCAAGCTGACCCTGTTATTTTTTGGAAGGGGCCCATGCTAAGATTTAACTGTTCCCAAGAGAAGACCCAATACCCAGTCTCCCCAGAGAGTTCAGAAGCCTTAATACATTTACTGTGACCTGACCTCAGCTTATCAGATCTATAGAACTGAGAGGCTTCATCCTGATGACTCACGCGTCTCAAACTCGTAAGTTAAATTCTACCACCTAGTATTCAAAGCAGACGTTTCTTTCTATTGCCCAGAATGCTCATGTCCTCCACTCTGCTCATTCTGTTGCTGGTGGTAGCAAAACGGGATGAGAAAACAATTAGCAAAATTGTATGTGTGTGTGTGTGTGTGTGTGTGTGCGCGCATATACATACAGTCACACTACAAATGGTCTCCAATTTAACTATGGTTGGACTTATGGTTTTTCCACATTATAATGATGTAAAAGCATTCACTGGAAGACATACTTTGAAAGTTGAATTTTGACATTTTCCTGGGCTAGTGATATGCAGTATGATAATGCCTCCTGATGCTGGACAGAGGAAGCAAATCACAAGGGTAAACAAACTTTACAGTGTATTCATTGTGTCAGATGACTTTGCCCAGCTTTAGACTAATGTAAGTATTTTGAGGGAAAGTGGCTAAACTATGATGTTCAGTAGATTAAATGCATCTTCAATTTACAATATTTTCCATCTACATTGGATTTTTCAGGATGCAACCCCATCATAAGTTGAGGAGCATCTGTACTGTGATTCTGTTAAAAATTTTCCACTTGCCCCTTTTGCATTTCTGATATAAGCTGACCTTTGTGTCTTGTATCAGTAGATCCTGGACTTTCATTCATTCCCTTGCTCCCTCTCCTGAGGTTTCCTCTGTCTGGATAAGACCCTCAACCACAAGGTCCCTGCATCTCTCAAGCCAGCATCATCCATGTAACTTTCCCCTTCCATGTTCTTTTAACCTCTTCCTCCTCACCATGCTCCACACCTACAGGTGATGAAACTTTCATTGCCAGTTCTGGGCATTTGTACCACCTCTTGCATTCCCTGATATCTTTCACACCTTTCACACCTATTCATACCTTTATATAGTCTCTTTAAGAATATAGCCTCCTTGGATTATCTGAATTTAAGTGTGCTATCTCTTTTCTGTTGGGACCCTGACTGACAGACACAACAAAATAAGATGGCTAATCTCAAAAGACATATGGACTGTAAGACTTCAGAAGTGATCACAAACCCACAACAGAGCACCTCTCTCGGGTGTTCACCCACCCCACTCTCAACCCTCTTTAGAATATTGCTAAACAGACACTGTCAATTTCTGGTTCTTGGGACCTCCCTTATCTCTTTTCTATGAGCTTGCTGACCTTCCTCTCCCCACCCAGGTTTTTTTACAGTGTCATCCTCCATATAGGGTGCAGTGTAGATTATTACCTTTCTGACACTGCATTATAATCATTTTCCCCAAGTCTTGCCTTTCTGACATTTCCCATGTTATTATATGGATTGTGAGGTGTTTCTAAACTCCTCAGTCTAATAATAAAACCTATTAGTTAACTATTATAGGCAACTAATCATTTTCATAGTTTTATGGATTTTACTAGTTTAATATTAAATATTAATCTTATTTTCCTTACTTTAAAATTTAAAGAAAACAAGAAACAACCAATGGATGCATAAATAAGTGGAACAACAAATTGATGTTTCTCTCTCACTTTCTCTCCCTCTTCCCCCTTTGCCCCTTCTTCTCTCTCTAAAATCAGTAAATAAAAAAATATTTTAATTTTTAAAGGAAGAACATTATTACTCCATACACTACAAACAAAAACTTAAAACCTAAAAATTCATATTCTAATTAGAATCCAATGAAATTAATATTTTCCTCATTAGGAAAAAAGAATTTGACAATTAAGACAGTAAGATTAGAAACGTCTTTCCTTTACAATCATGGCTTTTCACAAAACAGAAAAGCCTCCCGCATAATTGGAAGAAGAATTCCACCTATGTGTGCAATCTCAGTAGTTGTCACTCAAGGAATTACAATGTTTACAAAAGATTAGACCCAATGCTTACAGTTCTTTTCAGAAATATACAGAGAAAAACTAGGTAAAATTCAGAATTCCTGTGGTTGAATTTTTCCTACAAAGATATAATTCCTTGTTAAGAAACATTTATTTCTAATTATAAATCATCTGATTCAGATCAAGGGCCAAATGAAATATTGAATTCTAACTATAAATAAAGAACTCATCCTGTTAATAAATTCTGCTCGTTTGACATTTGCTTTTCTTTGTACAGTTAGGACTACTTTTTTCCACCCCTGAGACTTTTGTGAGTGGTAACTGTTTGAAACCTTTCCTTCCTCAGAGGAACCAGTCCCTTAAGGTCTCCAAGTGAACCATAACCTGAAGATGCTCCACATTTTCCTTCAACTTTGACTTTCTTCCAAGAATGCTGAGCCTTTTTCTGCTGTGCCTTATACCTACCATGTTTCTTGGACTATAAGACACACTCCCCCACCCCGCCCCCGCCAAATTTGGGAGGAAAAGTGGGTGTGTCCAAATATAGCTTACCTGGCTCACTGTGGGGGGGGGCAGGGGGGTGCAGTGGTGGAGCAGGGTTACAGGTTATTAAATATTTTACCACATTTTTTGCTTCAAAAATTTTTTTCTTATTTTCCTCCTCTAAAACCTAGGTGTGTCTTATGGTCTGGTGCATCTTATAGTCCTAAAAATACAACACTTGGTTCTAAACTTCTTCTTTAAAGTGTAGAAACATTAGCCGTGGCTGGTGCTACTCAGTGGATGGAGTGCCAGCCTGTGAATCAAGAGGTCACTGGTTCAATTCCCAATCAGGGCACATGCCTGGGTTTCAGGCCAGGTCCCTAGTGGGGGATGCCTAAGAGGCAACCCCACACTGATATTTCCCTCCCTTTCTCCCTCCTTCCCCATCTCTCTAAAAATAGATAAATAAAATTTTAAAAAATAAATAAAATGTAGAAACATTAAATTAAGTGACCTAAATGTGCAGAAATTTGTTAATACACCATAATTACCAAGAATTGAATGCAGAAACAGATAGAAAAAGCTTCAGTCCATAAGTTACTTTTCATCAGAAATATTTACCACTTCAACAAAAGGAGCTGGTATTTCTTTTTCTTTCCTTCTTCTTTCTTGTATTTCTTTTTTTCTCTTTCTTTCTTTCCTTTTTTTTTTTTTTTTGCCACAGCAAATATCAGTGACACTTAGGAAAAAAATAATCCCTACTGTATAATGCAGTTATGTTACCATACAGTTTACAACATTAAGATTTATTTTTGCTTCAGGCAAAGTTAAGATTAAAGAGAGGATGTCGCTTACAGCACACAGGCTCATAAAACACTAAGCCATTACTATGACCTTAATATGGAGCTCAGGACTTAAGACATCAATATTGCTTTATAATAGTCTCATATTCATTTAAAATTCAGTTGTAGTTTGTCATAGTTCTATTTCCCATTTTCATCTAAACTACCTTGAACTTTGGTTGCACAAAATAATTTTTTTATTTCTTTACTAACTGTGTACTTTAAAAATTCACAGGATCCAAAGGTGAAAGACAATAAAGAATTTACAATATCAAGACCCATCCACCTCATTTTCTAGTTTGTGATCTTGTTCAGTAGCTTTGCAGTGAGTTAAGGGATTGCCATGTGTACTGATATCAGATGTTATAATAACAAGAGGATATCATGAAAAATTACTTGGTAATTTTTTAAATTATATTATTCTTTCTCAAAGTTTACTAACTACACGTTTATCCAAAAATCACAGCTCTGCCATACATTGTGCAACCTGAGGATAATTTCTTAAACAGTCAAAGGTTCAGTCTCTTATCTATAAAATGGGTCTTTGTGATGACTACAGAAGTAAAATAACATATGCAAAATAGTTAGCACACAGTTTAGTTCACTCTTACCCCCTCCCTCCATTCCATATGGTGATCTCTAGACACTGAGCCAAAATTCAATAATAAAGACTTATTATAATAGGAAAAAAACATATATACTCAGTACCAGTATAAATATTACAAAGAAGTTTTTCCTTCGTACTTGAAGACACTTTGTACATTTTTATGTCTTAACTTATACAGACACAACTGCTTTCCATATTAACCACATTTTATTAATTTGAAAATTTTCAAATGTCTTTGAGCAGCTCATTTCCTGTCTCTAGGACTCAACTTATCTATCATATGGTGGGGGGGCGGGGGTGAACTAGATCATCTCTAAAATGTGCTTCATTTGAAATTATACTCAGACCAAGTTTCTGAAAAACTATGAGGGAGATATCCCTATAGTCCTGAATATAAACCATCAAGAGTATTTCTGAGTTAACTAAAGAGAAGGCTACTGTGACAAACTCCAAAACAGAAAGGCTTAAACAAGACTCAGGTTCCCTTCCCACTCAGGTAACTGTTCAGCTCCTCTGGACTACAAGGCAGCTTTACTCCCTAAGATCACGTGAGAGCTCTGGTGATTGTGTCCATCTACCATCCTCAGGGCTGCTTTCTCCAGGGGAACTTTTTGCCAGCATTCCTTCGGGTATATGTATATCTTTTCCAAATCCTGAATTCTGAGCAAAATCTGTTGAGAGGTTAGTAAAACAAGAAAAAGCATAATTTTTCTCAAGAGAATAAGATGTTTCAACATAATATACACCATTCGCTCAAAGGATTCCAAAGGAAAGTGGTTACTACTCAATCAGTGTTGTCAGTAGTTGTCTTCCTGTTGTAAGTGTGTGTTCCTGGCCCTGCCTGCTGCTAATGGTGAGTCATTCTCACAAATAAAATAAATGTCAATTAGTTTATACACACAGAATACTTTTATACATCTTATGAATGGTGTTACAAAAGTTTTGGAAATAAAATAAGTCCTTAAATTGGCAATTTCAACACATGATTTAACATGGAGCTCATGTTACATTATTTCAGTTCCACTCATATAATGTCTGCCAGCATTTCCCATTGTTTGAAGATTCCTTATAGGCTAAAGTTCTTTGAAAATATGTTAATAGTTCCGGGGGGAAGATGGTGGCGTGGTAGAAGGGAGCACACGCCACCTCCCGCTTCAAAAGACAGAAAAACCTAATCATACTACAGAGGACATTGCAGCTTACATGAAAATAAGAAATCAAAACTGTAGCGGACATGGAAAGACCAGTAAGTAAGGAGACTACTGCAGGATAATAACAGCCCAGTGATCAGCGTGGGGAGCAGGGAGGTTGCAGCCCCAGCCCCAAAGCTCCGGGAGCTGCTGCAGGGCTCTTGGGGTAGGGGAGCTGGGTCATCCGCTCCCTCCCTGGCCAAACAAGGGCTGATCAGGAGACCTCCAAGCAAGCTTTGGGGAAGATCACAGCCCAGCCAGTGGGGCCAAAGACAGCAGGACCTTGCGTGGGCGCCCCAACCCAGAGAGAGTTATTGTTTGGGTAAATGGCTTGGTGCCTACAGCTGTGAGCACGGAAAAAGCGCGGGCGTTCTGTGGGATCCCCGGTGCCCAGGCTGGGAATTTGGGGGAGGCTCGAGTTCTCCCAAAATCCACAGCATAAAAACCGGTGAACCTGGAAGCGGTGGCAGGCGCGCGCACTCCTCCGTGAGATTTCCGAGGTAGAGGCGCCAATACAAAGGGTCCAGGGACCATCGTGGCTTGTGCCGGCGCCACAACCCGGAGAGAGTTACTTTTTTTTGAGTAAAAGTCTGGGTGCCTGTAGCCGTGAGCTCGGGAAAAGCGCAGGCATTCTGCGGGATCCCTGGTGACAAGGATGTAAATTCGGGGGAGGTTCCAGCCCCTCAGAATCCACAGTGTACACACCCGTAAACCTGGAAGCGGTGGCAGGCGCGCACACTCCGCAGTGAGCTATCGAAGGAGTGCTGAAGTGCGCGCCTGAGGCCTGAACC
>CM052541.1:148213660-148307471 GCA_028533065.1 Trachops cirrhosus
GAAGTCTATTTCCTTTGCCAGATTGGGGAAGTTCTCCATTGTTTGTTCAAATAAGTTTTCAATTTGTTGCTCTTCCTCTTCTCCTTCTGGTACTGCTATGATTCAGATGTTGTAACATTTAACAATGTCCTGCAGGTTCCTAAGCCTCTTCTCATTTTTTTGAATTCTTGTTTCTTCATTCTGTTCTGGGTGAATGTTTCTTTCTTCCTTCTAGTCCACACCATTGATTAGAGTCTCCATTTCCTTCCTGTCGCTATTGGTTCCCTGTACATTTTCCTTTATTTCACTTAGCATTGCCTTCATTTTTTCATCTAATTTGCAACCATAGTCAAACCAATTCTGTGAGCATCCTGATTACTAGTGTTTTGAACTCTGCATCTGATAGACTGGCTATCTCTTTGTCACTTAGTTGCATTTTTTCTAGAGCTTTGATCTGTTCTTTCATTTGGGCCATTTTTTTGTCTTGGTTCATGTGTTATGTAGTAAGGGGCAGAGCCTTAAGTGTTCACCATGGGGCAACCCAGGTCGCTGCTTGTGACACTGTATGTGGGGGAGTGGTCCAAGAGGGAACAATGCCGCTTGCTACACTCTCTGCTAGTTACTAGAAGCTAACTCATGAATGGCCCTTATTTGTACAAATGACATAGTAAAGTATGCATAATTGTTATTACTAAAGGGAAGAAGAGAGAAACAAGTCAATTTTATCCAACCCTCTATCCTATTTTGTCTCCTTTATTTCTATTTATTGCAACACACACACACACTCTGATCTGAATTCGAATGAGCAAAAAGAAAGCCAAATATGCAAAAGTGATTTTATTACTGTTGGTGTTGTTAGTATTATCATTAGCATTATTATGTTAGCCTCCAAAACCATTTTCTTGACCTTATTGATGTTTTGGATATTATCGGATAGATAAATACCAAAGGAGGCTTTAAATGTTTAAAAAAAACCTTTGAGTTGTTGGCTTTCTGTACAGTGAAATGTCAGTTTCAAATCTTTCTATTCCTATTGAAGGTATAAGTCCAATCAAAATGAAGATTGTAAAGGAAACAGATATAAAAATAATCTTATATTAATAATAATAAAATAACATTCACACTATAGCCACTTACAGTCTTCTTTAATCAGATGAGTAGATCAGCAATGTTCTATCAATAATAATTTCTACAAACATGGAAGCCACAGTTAATTTGAGCATCTACCAGTCCTATGTCAAATAGTCACTGTATCAGTCAGAGTCCCAATAGAAAATGGAATTATTTATGCTGCTATGAACATTGGGGTGCATAGGTTCTTTTGAATTGGTGTTTCAGGATTCTTAGGGTATAACCCCAACAGTGGTATTGCTGGGTCAAGAAGCAATTATGTTTTTAGTTTTCTGAGGAAATTTCATACTGTTTTCCACAGTGGCTGCACCAGTCTGCATTCCCACCAACAGTGCACTAGGGTTCCCTTTACTCCACAACCTCTCCAACACTTGTTGTTTGTTGATTTGTTTCAACACTTGTTGAATAGCAGCACAATTTATAATATCTGAGTGCTGGAAGCAACCTAAGTGCCCATCAGTAAATGAGTGGAACAAAAAACTGTGGCACATTTACACAATAGAATACTACACAGCAGGAAAAAAAAAGAAGCTCCTACCCTTCACAACGGCATGGATGGATTTGGAGAGCATTATGCTAAATGAAACAAGCCAGGTGGTAAAAGACAAATACCATATGATCTCATGTATAAGTGGAACCTAATCAACAAAACAAGCAAGCAAAATACAACCAGAGACACTGAAATAAAAAACAAACAGACAGTAACCAGAGGGGAGGAGGGAGAGAGATAATAGGGGCTAATAGGGGGGCCCATCAAGGAACATGTAAGGACACATGGACAAAGTCAAAGGGGATGGGTTCAAGGGTGGGAGTTGGGGATGGGGGAGCAGGGGACATGGTGGGGTGAAAATGGAGACAATTGTACTTGAACAACAGTAAAAAAAGAAAGAAAGAAAAGAAAATGGAATTATTTTTAAAAGTCCAGGAAGGATTATTCACAAAAATACTAATTACAAAACTAGTAGCATGGGTAGGGTATGCAGGAACAACCAGGGATAATGCAGAAACCCAGAACGGGCTGCAGGAAAGCCCGCACCATGCCTGGGCCTGAAGGGATGAGGCGAGGATGAGGCTGCATGTGCCTGGGAGGGAAAAAGAAGTCCACGGTCCAGTTCTGTTCAAGAGAAACAGAATGAGACCCACAAATGTCATTTAATTTTTTTCTAGTAGTCACATTTTGTAAAAAATCAGACAAGTGAAATTAATTTTAATAACACATCTTATTTAATCCAATATGTTATTTCAAAATTTAAGAAAAACATCATTAATGAGATATTTTACACTCTAGTCTTTGAAATCCAGTATGTATTTTACACTTACAGCATGTCTCGATTCGGACTTGCTGTATTTCAAGTGCTCAGTAGCCACATGTGGTTAGTGACTACTGTGCTGGAAAGCACAAGGACAGAGTACAGACTGCCTTCATCTCCTGCTGGGGTAGGGATGGCAGGAGGAGAGACATCGGCCAAACCAGAAGCCAGAGGCAGAAGTCCACTGATAGAGCTCAGGAAGTCTGAATGGAAAAACTTCCATTACCTTTAGCCATCACGTTGACTGATAGATATTCCTAAGATCAAAAGTGCGGAGGCACAGATGTAGAGAGGTGTGTTAATTGACTATATCTAGTATTGTGTTAACTGCACCTACCCAGTATGACAAACATTCCTTAAAGTGCTAAGAATGAGGGGACAGGAGTGTGGATATGCCAACCAGGCAGTGTTCCATGAAACTAATTACTTGGGATGATTTGGGTAAGAATATGCTGACACCAGAATTTACTCAACGTATTAAGTGTCCCCCATGGACGACCCAGGCACTGTGCCTAGTTAATGCCACTCTTGAACACTAAACTGAAAGGAAACTACATTGAGCCTACTTAGCCTATTAAAATTGTTATCCAAAAAGAGATGTAAAAAAAAGGGGAAACCAAAAAGTTGTTTCCTAAACAAAGTTCTTATTTTGTTTTATTAAATCTGATCAGTGCTATAATTATATGAAATATTCATAAGCCTCTCTAATTTACAAAAAAAACCTTATCATTTTAGCATCAAAGGAAGCACAGAGGTATATGGAAAGAATGGGCTTGGATTCAAAACATCTGAATTTTCCCTATTGATAATAGACTATGAAAAGTTGAACATAACTATCTTTTTGAGTCTCAGGCTCCTCATCTATTAATTGAAAATATAGGACTACATATGCCCATATGTTATGTATCCAGACCTTCCATTTGTTCAACAATTTGATAAGCATCTACTATGTGCCAGGCACTAATCTAGGTACACCCAGATGAGTAAGATATAAACCCCCAAGTTTAGCAGGAAATACAGATGTATTAACCCCAAGTCTGCTCATAAGCCTGAGTCAGTTGCTGAACATGCTTATTTTATTAGTCTGCCAATAAACTCCCTTGAGTTATTTTCTCTTTAATATGTTTTATCTTTTTCTTTTTAATCCTTATAACTCTAATTGCTTTGTTTGTCTTGCTTCATTGTCAAATACCTCCAGTATAAGCTAAATATCAGTAATGATAGCCTAATTCTTTGTCTTGACCTCAACATAAATAGAAGTCATTCTAAAATTTCACTATTAACTATGCTTACTCTAGGTGTTTTACATATATGCTTTAGCAGGAAAAGGTAGCTCTTTTTGATTCTTCGTGTGCTAAAAAAATTTGTCATGAATAAATTTTGAATTTTTCCAAATGCTCTTTCTGCGGCTAACTAGCATCAAGAACTGTGAAGGGTGTAAAATTTTTGCCTTAACTGCAGGTTCACAAGTTTGCCTGCCACAATGTTGTGGATGGTGGCAAAAGACATGGAACTCCAGGGTCAAAGTCAAAGGACTTTTTTACCCATTGCACAGTGAGCAGCATGAATACCAATACATTTCTGTCAGGTCCTCTTGCCCCCAAGTTTCATGGGAAAATCTCAGATGGACCTGCGTGTATGCCTGCACAGGCAGTAGGCTGCATTATTACAAGAGAGCTACTCTGAGCTTCAGGGACCCAAATCTTAAAATGCCTGCCCTCTCCTCCGGAGGGAGACATTATCTTTATTAGACTGTGTAGTAGGCACACCTGCCTTTTGCTCCAGAGGAACACACTATCTTTATTTCCCAAGGCTGTCCACTTCACAAACATGCTTAGAAAATTTTCCCAAACCAAGGTCAATCAAGTCTGTTTGCGAAATGTACAGAAATATGAGAGCTGTGTCCCAACAATTTTTCTAACATGGTATATAAAAACATCAATACATATTCTAGAGTTCAAAAACCTTGCATTCCTTAGGAAATTCTACTTTATTGTGGTGCAATTTTTATACATTTCTGAAATATGATTTTTCATTTTTTATTTTTATGTTTTGTTTGTAACTAATTAAAAAAGAATTGAAACTATAATTTACATTTCTTTTACTGTCCTTGTCCAGTTTTAGTATCAAAGATATACTAGCCTTTTCAAAATAAGTTAGGTAGGATTTTTTTCTTCTTCTAGTCACTGAATGAGTACATATAAAACAAAAACTTCCATTATTTAAATATTAGGTGAAATTAGCCTAGAAAATCATCTTGAATTTGTATCTTTGGGGAAAAGAAAACTGGATTAGTAATTCCATTTCTTTAGTAGTTATCCATTTAATTATCCTTGTGTTGACTCTGGTAATGTGTTTTTCTCAATAATTTCTATCACCTTTATTTTTTCAAACATACCTGCATAAAGTTGTTCATAGTATTCATTTATGATTTTAAAAATCTTCTATTTGTAGTTATAGCATCCATTTAATATATGCCTATATAACCCATATATTTCTTATATGTTCTCATTCAAAGAAAATCTCATGTTTGTTTATGACTTTTTCTTTTTCCTCAATCAGTCTTGGTAGGAGTTTGTTATAGAATTAATTCCTTCAAATTACTTTACTAGTTTTATGTTGTTCTTTTTTGTTGTCTTTAAAAATTTTTACTGTACTAATTTTTCTCTCATCTGTATTATCTTTTTAAATAGTTTTATGTTCACTTACAGTTTTATGTTCACTTATTGTTTTTATTCTTCCAGTTTCTGGGACAGAACATGAATCATTTATTTTCAGAATTTCTTTTTCTTAAGAAAGTTACCTCTATATACTGTTTTACCTGCATCTCACAAGTTTTGATATAAAGCGGGGGATACACACACACACAAAAAACAGAATTATCTTCTGGAGGGTAGTACAGGCTTCCCCTGCTAGGTGAGTGTCCTAGGAACCCATCTGCATCAGTGCACCAGCTGGTATTGTTATGCATTCAGCTTCAGTGAATTTTTTTGAAGACTCTTTCAACATTTTTGCCCATTTCATGAAAGGTGATTTATGAGCACACCTGACCACACTGTGCTGAGTGTTCAGCAACTTTTGACAGAAAACATCATGGCCCTGTGCCCACCCCCATTCACCCAATTTCACCCGAGCAACCTTTTTTTTATTTGTTTCCCCAGAAGAAAAACACCTTCAACGGGAAACATTTTGTAGATGTGGAAGAGGTGAAACAAAAAATGGCAGAAGCACCTAAGGTATCAAAATCTTTAAGTTCAAAACTGTTTTTCAGCAGTGGAAAAAATGTCTCAATAGGTGTATTGCATCAAATGGAGAGTATTTTAAAGGTGACTGGAGTTTAAACATGTACAAATAAATACACAATTTTTTGTAAATAAATTCTGGGTTTTTTGGGTCCCCCCTCTTAGAGTGGCTTTATTTTTATACAGTTTTTGCACTGTTTTCCTCCTTAAACCATAAATTATATAAGGTCATTATTGAAGATAATATAGATATATAGCTACAGAAGTGCATGTGGTATTTATAGAGCAGTAGAGATAGAGATACAGAGATTATTGATTTTACTTTCCAATGCTTCCATAACTTTACTGAATTTTATATCCTTAATCTATCATTTTCATTATGATTGAGGGTTTATTGGTTATTCCTTTAGTTCTTGCTTTATATAATTTGAGAATGTTTTGTTATATACACACCTATATTGATTGTTATGACATCTTGGTAGATTGTTCCTTTTTAAAATTATTTGGTAGTGTTTCTCCTTATATGTATCATTTTACTCTAAGTTCTATTTCATTGGAGGACCTCAGCATGCTTTAATTTGTGTTTTTGCACATTAAATCTTCTGCCATCCCTGCAATCTCAACTTTTCAGTATCATTTTGCTTCTGGTATTCCTCTTGGATGCAGGGCAGGCAGACCAAGTTTTATAACCAACCTGACCAGCCTGATAATCCAACTTCCAACAGATGAGTTTGATCAATGACATTATTGTGACATGGCATTAATGATGTATTTAGACTTACTTCCACTACCTGATTTTTTTCCTTTTTGCTTCCTTCTGTTCATTTAAAAGCTATAGTTCACATTGCTACTATTTTGGTTATTTACTTTAGCATATTAAGATTCAAATGCAACTAAAAAATTTTCTTGCAAGATCTTGAATTATGAGGTACTTCAAGCCTACTCAAAATTAAAACAACAAGTACAGCACACTGGAAACCCTTGAACAGCTCCACAACTTATTTTTATATAGAGCTCCACATTTAACTTCTTAAACAAAGAAAGCACTTCTTTAAAAGATTTCATTTATTTCTTTAGAGAGAGGGTAAGGGAGGGAAAGAGAGGGAGAGAAACATCAATGTGTGGTTGCCTCTTGTGTGCTCCCCACTGGGGACCTGACCTGCAACCCAGGCAGGTGCCCTGACTGGGAATCGAACCAGTGACCCTTTGGTTCTCAGGCCAGTTCTCAATCCACTGAGCCACACCAGCCAGGACAGAAAGCATTTTTTGTAATCAATATTTAATTAAATGCTCCAACCTATTTCATTAATTTCCATATTCATTCTTGTTTCTCGTGGCCCACATCTTCCCTCTGGGTTAACTTTTACTTGCCATAGAAAAAAATTTTTAGTGAGTGTGAATGAGAAATTCCCCTACTCTCTATGCATCTCAAATTCTCTTTATTTTGACCTCAGTTTTCCATGGTTTTTGTGTATATACTTCTAAGTTTACTTACATCATCTCTCAGCATTTTAGGATTCCACTCTATTCTCTCTGGCATCTACTGTGACAGAGTAAAATGTTGCTGTTTGTCTAGTTGTTATTAATTTACGGATAATTTGTATATTTTCTTTGATAACCTTTAAGCTTTTCCTTTATTCTTAATAACCATTATGATAAAAGTGAATTTATTAAGATTTATACAGTTATACTCAGAGTATGAGAGACAACATTAAATTCAAAAAAATTTATTAACAATTATTTTTCACATATTGATTGTGTAGCATTTCTTCCATTCTTTCTCTTTGTAACACATATTAAATAAATATTGGAACTTCTCAATTAATCTTTCATATATATTAACTGCCCTTCTCTATTTTTTCTTTGTGTTTGCTGACTGATGAATGAATACTTCAGTTCTATCTTCAAGTTCACTATTTGCTTTTCGCCTGTGCCCCTTCTAGAACCTGTCCAATATATTGCACTTTTATTTCATTGGCTATACTTTTATTTCCAAGACATCGATAGGATCTACCATTGCATTATTTTATTTCTCTCCATTTTGTCTTACACATTTCTGTTCACTTAATAATCATTTCAAAGTCTTTCTCAGGCTTCTCTAAAATTAATTAATCAGAACATAAGTTTATGTTCTGATCATTTGTTCATTTGGTTTTGTTTGTTTTTATGTTGGCTATCTTCCTCAGCATCAGATATTTTTTCATGAGTTTTAGAATTTTGGCTCATAGGTTAATTCTTAGCACAAATTTTTAAAATGATAATTCCCTTTCTTCCTTCCATGCTTATTCCTCCATGTCTGGAGGACTTGCAGCCAATTCACTCAGCCAGTCCTGAACTAGTTCTGATGGCAGTGACAGCCATGATGTATGGTTATCACCTCATAGTGTACTTCCCTCACAACAGCTTTTGTGAGGTACAAGTCTTGATCAGGTGCCACTTCAATGCTCTTCCTCTTGGATACCATAATGCAATTGCTATTCACTCTTGATTTCTCTCCCAGAAAGACTGTTCTATAAGGGCAAGAACCCTGGCCATCTGGTTCAGTGTTATATAATGGCCACCAAGAGCAATGCTTGAAACAAAGTAATACTCATTAAATAGTTACTGAATGAAAGAAACAAAGCATCACTGAATAATGTGTCTGATGGTTTTGCCATTGAACCATTTTCTCAGGATCCATGTGGTTAATTTTGAAATTCTGTGAGTCATGATTTTTCTAGATGGCAGATACTTACTTCTAAAGAGTGATTTAGTAAGCACTTGGCTGCTAGTTCAATCATTACTTCTCTACTTATGAGTTATCTTTCACATTGGTGCATCTGATAGGGCCAGCAGCTATGAAACTTGGCAAGGGAAAGGCATAATGCCTCCTATTCTGCATTTTGTTCCATTGGTGTAATTGCTATGAAAATTGTAGATTAAACCTGCTCCTAGTTATTATAATTCCCTCTTTGAAACCCAAAGATGAGGATTGTAATTCTACACAAAGATCTTTCTATTTCTTTCTGAACACAAACCAACTAAAATTAGCTCCAAAATGGAAGCGTCATGAGCATATTCATTTCCTGTCAGTACCACCTGACAATCCTAGAATCATTTCAACCTCCTCACCCGTAGCCGTGGGGAAGAACATCGTTTCACTGTATCCCTATAGCCTGAAAGATTATATTAAAGTAGTATGTAAAGACATGAAACAGCATTTCCTGCTGTTTGTAAAGTATTCTAATTTTATTTATATATACTTTATTTTCAAGACCTCTAATAATTGCTAAAATGAAAAATAAATACATACATGTGCCCTTTTCACCCGCAGGAAAGTTGTTTGTGTTTTGTGTTGCTTTCTGTCAGGTTTAATAGTAATTTTTATCTCAATACTTATGCTAAGATTGGTTTTTCAAAAAAGCTTAATTTTTATCAAACATCCTTCTTTAATGAAGACACTACTCATCACTTAAATATTTAGATGATGACAAAGAAACATTTTCTACTAATAGACCCTAAAACCTTTATGCCTATGAGGCACTAAAAAAATTTCACCCTATTTCTGCCTTTCTTTATACACATAGGTAAATAAGAATTTTTTTGTTTCTGAGGTATTTGATTATTTTTCCAAATTTATCACATGTCTGGTCTGTTAATTACACATAGAAAGGTCACAGAAATGGTTTCTTCCAAATACCATGGCCATCTTTACAGTGCACCCTTCGCTGCACACAGAGACCAGCTTGGCATACAATTCGTGTTCTCAAACCTTAGCTCACCTGAGTCTTTCTGATGGCATGTGCATACAAAATTCCATATGCGGTTCCCGTTTCTGAGTTATTTGCTAATTGTTTGAGATTTTTTACTAGTTGCCCATATTTTCAAAATAAAAGCCAGTCACAGTCCTTACTGGTTACAAATTAGATTGGTGGGAGTAAACTCTGATCAGGAAAAGGAGCTAAAAACACTTATCAACACCTCTCAGAAACTGTACCTTTAAGCAAGGTACATGGGGAGTCATTCAACTTCACACATTCAGTATGATCACATAAAAAAATCATAATGACAATGTGAATAATGTTTACTGCAACTATGGATTATGAAACATTCTAAATTCTCAGCAGTTGTACATTTAGATTTCAACACTATGAGAAATAAATAATATTTAAGTAAAGCATTTCATCAATTAAAGTATATTTAATGCTAAAATGTTGAAGGAAATAAAAAAGTCATACAAAAAACACTAACTACCTAGGTAACAACATATTGCCTACAAAGTATGTGAAGAATTTGAATGCCAATCACACTCTTTTAAGTGTCATTCTATGATGACAAACACATCATTATAACTCAAGGTAATTCACTTTTACACAAATTACTGAATGCCTACTATGTGCACAGTGAAACAGACACTATTCTCTGCTTTGGGGAACTCACAACTAATGGGAAATAAAGACTAATTCCAATATAGTAGATACATTTTTATAAATAAATCCTCGATTCTATATATTAATAAAAGATGCACCTGCCTCTGTAATTTATACTTATGCCTAAGTAATCTTTTTATATGAATTAATAAAAAACCTCCATTCCAATTAGGCGCTAATGTAAAACAGTCACGCACTTCCCATCTGCCATCCCATTTGCTAGTATGTACAGGAAGAGGACAATTAACTGTTGAGTGCCACAAACTGAACATTCTGCTTTGCAAAATAAGTGATATGAAATGCTTATAAAATATTTTGGTGAGAAAAGAAAACCAGGTTGTAAGCCTTTGTTTTTTTCCATGTTAACATAACATAAATTAACTGGCTTCATAACTCACAAATTATACTCTTCTGGGTCTAGTATTTTCCATCCAAAGGAGGTCTCCTAAGTTGTCTCCTATGTTTCCAAGCTTAAAAAATGAATCATCACCCACTCCAAAAAAGTTCATGTAACATGGTGACATTAATGACTACCACAATCCTCTTAATGCAGGCAGCATTAGCTAACACCCCCATAAGTAGAATGGGTGTGTGCCATTCCTTTCTTTTCCCAAAGGAAGTCTATATCAGATCCAGCAGAGAAGAAGAAAATAGGCAGGGCACTGTTTGCCCAGATGCCCACCACCATGCAAAGTAAAGGCTGAGCAGAGCTTCCTCGCAGCATGGCTGTCTCTACCATCTCAGAAATTCACAGCAACTATCCAGCCCACCTCAAAGCCAAGCTGCTTCAAGGACTCTCTAGCTCATTAGAAATTATTTGATTTACTTTGTGTAGTGCCTACAATGTGCCTACAACAAGCACCCTTCATTTTGCATCTGAAGGTTTAAAAAGTCCTTCCTTTAATATAACCTAACCACCACATGCACCACCTCAAATATTCCCCAACAAGGTAACAACCTAATGTCAAGTTTAGCAGCCATGTCCAAAGATGAATTCACCAGGTCACACTCTTCTAGTCTAAAAACCTCAATTTCTAGGTAGTATTTTTTTCTCCTGTAGGTCTCTTGTGAAATTATCCATACCTATCTGTTGTCATTCTGTCACCTATAGACTAAATGGTCACTTAACCACTGTCACCACACTGAATATACAATCATGAAAGGGCACTAATGAGCTGACCACACAACTTGTATTAGAAAAGGGAAAAAGAAAAGGGCCAGAATGGGTAAGAGGGGAGAGTAGAGATTTTTAACTTTTCAAACACCCATGCAGTGAATGGGGTGAAAAAGAAAAAGAACCTGAAGGGTAGAGGCAGCTACCTCTTTCATCTCAGCGATTGAACACCAGGATGGAGCTGGAACTTAGGTCTTTCCTCTTCTGCATCCTGCTCTGCTTTCCTCCTGCCTTCAACCAGCACCTCACAGGACCATGGTCCGGTGGGATAAGCCAACCTTCCTTCCCAATAGACCTTAGTGGCTCAATTAAAGTTGCAGTACTTTTTTACTTTTAGCAACATGCAGGAGGCACTGTTTCTTCTTGCAAATATGAAAATAAATAAACTGGTTAACAACACAGTCCTTATCTCTATGTTGCATCTTAATGGCACCCAGAGTCCAGGAGTCAAGAATATTCAGGGAACTATCATAAGAGGGATCCTTATAAAACTCTGATGGGTGTTATGGTTCATACCATGAGCTGGGTGGTGAGGATGCCCAAGAGGAAAAGCTTCCTATCCTCTGATCTAGATTCAGACAACTGATTAGATATATAATAACTCATTCATTTATAAGTCCTGCTAGAGATACCTCTTCACTCTCTCAAATCCATCCCGTCCTCTCTGCTTCCACTGTCATAGCTTTAGTTCAGCTCTTCCTCCCTTCTCACCTGGGTAACTCCTAACAGCCTGGTCCAGCACTTACCACAGAGCCCTGGGAGTGATGTTTTACCTATGCATCTATGACAATAGTTCATAGCTCCCTGAGGGCAGGCATCATGCCTCACATGACTTTTTCTGCTAACACATTTCCTATCTAGTATGCTTAGCACATACTAGATAGGAAAAGAAATTTTTGGTAGAATGAACACATCTCTCAGCTTGTCTCCTTCTCACCAATCTCTCCTCTCTAATGTAGCCTCCACAGTACCACCAAAATAACCTTACCAAAACAAAAGCTGACTATGCATGCACCTGGCTAAAGCCCCTCTATGATACCTAAAAGCTCTCAGGATGATGTTCACATGTTCATGCCTATCACTTGTCTCTGCTACTCCCCCTGCCCTGAGGGAAATCTCAGGCTCCATCCTTATACAGCCATCCCCTGGTGCCCTGCACTCTCATGCCCACCTGCAAGCCTCTGTTCAAGCAGTTCCCTCTTCCCAGGATGACATTCCTACCTTGATTTTCTGAACTAATGTCTTCATCCTTCAGAATTCAGATCAAGTGTCACTCTCTCCAGGAAGCATGCCCTAATTCTTCAGCCTGGACTAGATACTTCTCTGGGCTTTCAGAGCATTCCAGGCTAACTTTTAGCCTGGTTTTATCACACTGAATGGTAATTTTCTATCTATTTATACATCTCCTACTTAGAATGAGTACTCTTGAAGACTTGGGGGTACCTTATTCATGCTTGAACTTTCACTACCTGGCACAGTATTTGGATATTTCAGTTGTTCAATACATTGACAAATAAATATAGAAATAAAAGAATCATGCTTTGCATGACTTGACATTTCTACATCCACCATCACATTTGATTCTCACTTTAGTCTCATGAAACTAAATGTACAAATTCCAGAGTTCCCATGACAAACGAAGATAGGAAGGGAATCTTCCACAAGATTATACCACTTGTAATTTAAGGATCTAAATTTCAAATCCAGAGCCCTCTAGCTTCAAATGAAGTGCTTGTAATGCCAATATTCAAAGATGCTTAACACCTCATCAGCACAGAAATCTAGCCATCTCCTGGGCCAAATTGCCTGAAACTCACTTTGTGCTCTATGAAGTATTTGATGATTAATGTCAGCCTACCTGAATTGCTGTGATTTTCTTCTTCATGCATGTCTAGTCAGCACTGTTGGCTCTGCCAGTAAATGGTTAGCTCAGATGTTTGCAGCACCATACGAAGGAAAGCAGGATTATAAGGTTAGGCTGTGTCTATGAAGCTAGGATACATTCATTCACCCAATACTATGCACACCTTCTTAACCCACGCCAACTTCCTAGCAAAGTAAGTGTGCTGGGTCAACAGAGACTGGCTGAGATGATGAGAATAGATTCTAGCAGATCCAGAAACTTGTTAATTGAACACCACATTCTAAAGCAAGTAAAAAAATTAAGCAATCTAGAAACCAATTACTCTGCATTTCTTACTAACAAAATAGAAAAAGGAAGAAAATTCCTCAGATTTTGAACTTATTTGTTTGTTGAACTTCATTTTTTAATTCTAATTTTCTTTTTATTGAATGCTTAATTGTCATTCTTTTTTTATTGTTATTGTATTTTTCCCATTACCATTTAACCCCCTTATACCCACCTCCACCCTGAAATCAGCATACTGTTGCCCATGTCCATGAGTCTGTTTTGCTCGATCTCTCCACCCACTAACACACCTCCCCTTAGTTGTCATCCTGCTGTCTATCTATAAGTGTGTCTCTATTTTGCTTGTTAGTTCAGTTTGTTCATTAGATTTCACATATGAGTGAAATCATAAGGCATTTGTCTTTCTGACTGGTTTGTTTCACTTAGCCTGTTTTCCAGGTCCATCCATACTGTTGTAAAGAATAAAATTTTCTTCTTTTTTATGACAGAATAGTATCCCATTGTGTAAATATCCCATAGTTGTTTCAGCCACTCATCTACTGGTAGACACTTGGCCTACTGCATCTTGGCGATTGTAAATAAAGCTGCAACAAACATAGGGGTGCTTAGTTTTTTCAAAGATTTAGTGTTTGGATTTTTTTGGATATATTCCAGCAGTGGGATCACTGGGTCAAAAGGCATATTCACTTTTATTTTTCTGAGGTATCTCCATACTTCTGTCCACAGTAGTTGCCCCAGTCTGCATTCCCACAAACAGTGCAAAAAGGTTCCTGTTTCTCCACACCCTCACCAATACTTGTTTGTGTTGAAACTTCTAACATCTGGTCATTACTGTTGCAAAGAATGTTAAAAATATTATAGTGCTTTTTAGTCCTCAATACCACATGCCAATACCATTTTTCCTCTCTCTTTGCTTAAATTTCTGTAAACTAGTGAGAATGTATACACTGAATTTACTGGTTGATTTAAAGAAAATTCTAAAACATTTTCAAAATAAAACCTATTGTAATAACAGCTCCTATTTATAGAGCATCTAGTCAGTACTGGGTACTGCAGTAGGGGCAAAATATGTGTTCACGCATTTACAAACTCAAAAAGAAGTAGTATTCATCTCCTTTAAAGATAGGACAATTAATGGCTGAGAGGTTGTGGGGCTTTCCCAATACCCCCAGTCTGCTAATTAAAAGAACTGAGACTTTGAACAAGTGTATCTAATTTTAAAGACCACTCTGTATGCCCCTGCATCACTACAGAATGCTCATCAAATATTTCTGTGTAAATAAGCCAGCTGTGCTGTACCTGATTTTACCTTAAGATGTTCAAGATATTCATAAAAATGAAACTTCCTAACACTACACCAGACCTGACTGTCTAAAATACCTTGTAAAGGAATGGACTTTAGGGTTTAATCACATCACTTTCCCCTCAGTGGCCAGTGCAACCCCAAATGTTTAATTATACTACTAGTTTCATACCTAATCAATCTTTTTCATTAAAATCCAGTGAAGCAGACAACTCAGATAATTACTGCAGAATCATCTTAATTAAAAATTTTAGCTTCTAATTAAGAGTCATTGTTTTTCTTATCAGGAAACAGTTAGGATTCATGACAGGGTGGCCCTGTTCGTTAATTTTTTAGCCTTTTTGGGGGTTGGACAAAGCATACAATACTCCTGAGTCTGCCTATGCGAGCATTTGTGTTTACACACACACACACATACGCTTCAGCATATTTGGGAATGTTTTAATTGCATCAAAGGAAAAAATTAATCAGAAGCCTGGAACCTATGGAAAATCAGTGAAATCCTTGATCTAGCATTTATGTCCCAGCTAATTACCAAATGTTCAAAAGTGAATTATTTATACCTTAATTGCTAGTCGAATACATAATTATATTCACAACTGAATAAAAGCAACCTTAAAACTTTTTATCCCAAGTTATGAATTTAAACAAAGACTGATGAACATCCACTCAAATCTTGGCAGCATAAAGAAATAATTATTTCCCTAGACTCCTATTTCTGGAAAATTTCCTTTTACCGTGAGAATCATGCTCATAGGACTCAGAAGTCAGTCACAGCCTCCCTGGCGTGCAGGAAACTCTATCCATTCAGATGGCAAACACAGCCACGACCGGCATCCCTGGGGAAGGCTGGCTTCATCACTCACTGCAGGTGTACCACCACCTCTGAGTGTGCGTGTGTTGGCACATAATCCATAGCCAAACAATGGCAAATGCCTTACGCCACTATCCCCTGCCTTCACAGTAATAGATCTTTTTTTTTTCACATCTCACAATCATGATTCATGAATCCATTACTCTATTAAACTTGGTCACACATTTAAAAGAGTACCAAAGGTAGCCATGGAGAGTGGGAGACAGAAGAGCTAATCAAGTCCCCCAGTTCCCCCCCAAAATACCCCCAAGATCCAAGTAACATATTTGATCAGCTATTCCTGAGTATCTATGTTAGAAAACCTGGTAGAAGGGGAAGAACAGCAGCATTAGAGGGGGGAAGAAGTAAAAATCCTAGGAGAATAAAACTCATTCATTGGAATTAGCTTAGGATAGTTTAAATGTTATGTATCTAAACCCCACTGAAAAGTTGCTACATGGAAATATTTGGAAGCCAAATGGTTTCCATCAGCTATAAGAATGACCAGCGTGACCACTCACAAAATCAGTGTTGACACAAGCAGTTCAAAATATTTTAAGCTTAAGTGGAAAAACCCCATTCCATTTTTCCACACTAACAGCTGAAAGAAGAGGTAACAGGGGACTGAGGGGTGGGGAGGGGCAGTGATGAGCTGCCTCCCCAACAACAAAGTGTTTTCTTTCACTCCCTGCAGCTTCCACTGGGCTCCCACTCCAGAAACAGTGGACACTGCAGCTTTCTCACGAAGCAAGCAAGTACTCAGACTTACTCTAGGACACTGGATGGTCCTCTGTTCAGCATCTTCCTAAATGACTTCAAAAATCATTTCAAACTGGAAAGGGGACAAGGGATGGGGGTAAAAATTAAACCTTTAGTTAAAGAAGCCTTGAGAGTAATTACTGCTCTCAGTGTGGAAAAAAAAGGAGGTAGGACAGAGTTACAGTCTAGGGTGTTTGTTTGTTTCCCCAAAAAGTTACCAAACACACCTTATTACATTATGTTAGGCTCCCTGTCTATGAAGCATCATTCCTCAAACATAAAACCAACAAAAAGCATAGGTTTAAATATGCATGCAAGCCAGACTTCCAAATGAACACCAACATCCCTATTTGTACGCAAATTCAAAGGTGCATTTTCTTCTGGAAACAATTTATACATAGTTCCAGATGTTTTTCCTTCCAGAAAATAGCAATCTCTGCTTAGCATCCATTTTTCCAGTGGAAGTGATGGGTACCTTAAATCCTGTCTGCTGCACCGTGGCTCAAGATTATTACAGCCAATACCTCACTGGGACCTGTACTATATATTGATGCTGAAAGAACCCGTTCAGATAAATTACTGACTGGCAGCAGATGAGCTGATAAGGAGAAGATCATTATTTTGCAAAATGGTCAGTGCAGGGTGCTGTAAAATAAAAATACAACCGAGGGATGCTTCACAGACGCAGCACATTTTACGGCAAAGGGGTTGATGAATAATGAGCCTCCGGAGGCCCCACATTCTTCTTCCCCTGCACCCACTGTGACATGCAGGACAATGTTATGCCGCTGGGAAGATCCAGCCACCAGGGTTAATTGGCTTATAAATTCTTTAGGCAGCAGAATACTGATGGCTTGATAAACAGATTATTAAAATTAAAGGATACAAGAAGCATAAACAAGGAAGATCCTCAGAGAGGTGTTGAGGTTTCTCATTCCTACCTCAGGTATTAGGAAAGAGTAAGGATAACTATCCTTAGAGCCGCTGTTTCTTGAGTTGTTTCTGTGCTCTAGGCACTGGGCTTACATACCATGGTGGTCATTTTTTTGTGTGTCAGTTTGACTAGATTACAGGGTACCCAAATATCTGGTTAAACATTATTTCTGTGAGAAGGTCTTCTTTTTCTAAGGAGGGAACATATTACTAATCATAAGCCAAAGGAAGCTAGACTTCAGGGATCAGCCCTAGAAGTCCTCTTACATATTCACTGCATTTGGTGATCTCACTCAGTTTCACACTCTTAATACCATGTACACACCAAGGGTTCCCAAAATGCCTCTCTTGCTCAAATTCTATATCCGACTACCTACTCAACACACCCACGTGAGTGTGCGGCAGCTCCTCTGACTCCACACGTCTAAAGCTGAGCTCCTGACTCCCTGTCCTCACTCCTGCTCCTCTCACAGTCTCCCCTGCCCCCTTTAATAGCAAATCTCTCCTTCTAGTTGTTCAGGCCAAAACCTTCAAATTACCCTTGACTTCCCTCTTACTTTAACAGCCTACATCCAATCCATCAGTAAATCCTGTCAGCATTCCATTCAAAATGTATCCAGAATCCTATACCTTCTCATTTCTCCCACCCCCCTCACCCTGCTCTGTTCCAAGCCACCATCATTTCTCTCCTGAGATTTGCAATGGCCTACTAAATGGTCATCCTCCTCTCATCCTTTACCCTGATGGCACCTTCTCAACATAACAGTCAACATGGTTTTGATAAAACATAAGTGTAACACATGCTATGGGGCACCAGCCAGAACCCCCCTGAGATACTGAGATACTTGCTACCCCAGCAACTGGGAGTGTTGGCTGTCAGTGACTTCCATTTGGGTATCCTTCTTGGAATTGCTTCATCCAAAAAGAGTTGTCTCACTAACATTTTGACCTTCCTATAGGATGTAAGCCATGTGGGAGCACAAAAGTATCACTCCTTTTCCTCAATTTGAGCCAACTCTGAAGGGCCATGCCAGCTCCAGGAATCCCTGTGGGTCGGCTGAGGACTCTGGAGCAACTGGATCACGTTTCAGCTGCTCCATCTGCCCAGTCAGGCTCCCCAAGCTCCCTCACAGGTGTAGCTTCTGAGAACATTTCCAAAATAAATATACTGCATACAGCTATACATCTCAGAGCCTGTTTCCAGGAGAACTCTAATTAACACACTAAGTCAGATCACATCACTCCTCTGGTCAAAACCCTCCAAGTACTGTCATTCATTATAAAAGCCAATGTCCTCATACTGACCCAAAAGTCATAAATGAAATGGTTCCTATTGCCTAATCTCCTACTGCTCTCGTCCCCACTGCACAGTCCTTCCATTGGCTGTTTCCTTTTTCTGGATTGCTCTTCCTCCACATATCCATAGTTACTCATTCACTTCCTTAAAGTCTTTGCTCAAATTCCACTTTCCTAGAGAAGACTTTCCTGACCACCCTATGGCACTAGAATGGCTTTCACTCCTTCCTCCATACCCTTCTTTGTTTTCCTCCACAGCACTCGCCCTGCCTACTGTACAATATTTACTACGTGTGCTCTCTTTCTCATCTCACTGTAAGCATTTTTTGTGTGGTGGGGGGGGCGTCTCTTTCATTCACGTGCTTTTAACAGTGCCTGGTGTATTGTAGGTCCTCAAAATACTTGTTGAATGAATGAATGAATGAGTGCCAACTGTGTGTCAGACACTTCCCCTGGCATATTTAAATGTATTGTCTTATTTAATACATATAATAACCTGAGAGAGAAATGTTATGATAACCATTTTTTTCAATTGAGAAAATAGAAACTCAGATAATCAGACCAGAATATCACATTCCCAAGAAGTGATAAGAGCCCAGATGTAAACCCCCATTGGTCTAAACTCAAAGCTTTATTCTTTCCACTATCCTTGGTATTCAGATACAACTTTGAGCTCATAAGGATGACCAGCTGACTCGCTCACAGAACCTGCCTACCACAGGTACAGTACTCTCTTCCCAAACTTATCTACCTCAACTGAAAAAACAATTCTAAGAAAGAGGTGGACAGATTGAGAAAGACAGAAACCATCATCTGTTTTATAAAATGTCCATGTGTTCACTGTTAAACACAGACTCTCTACAAAATGTTTTAAATCCCTAGCTTTGTATTAATTACCGATGGATGTGCCCACAAGGAATTAATTAGCATGCAGGTAACCACTTGCCCACACAGGAACCTTACCAAAATCTAATTACGTTGTTAGTAGTATTTGAACCAGTAGGGGGCGGGCAAGGGGTGTACGTGTTGATAGATAACAAAAGTCTGGGTTTTATATATCAGTTCATGGAAAAAAATAACTCACTCTGTCTTCCACTTAGCAAAAGAAAGCTTTATGAAGGAAGCAGTGTTACAAGAGCTTTCTGAATTCCAGAGAGGAGGAAGTTTGGCAAGTTGACACTATGGTCTTATCCAGTGCTCAACACCCATTAACTTCAGAGAGAGCTTCTAGTCTGGATCAGCTGGGCAGGGTGCAATGCAAATGGTAAATGAGCCTGACCCCACCACGAAAACCTTTAGCTCCACACACATGTGGTCTGATGGAATCCACTGACATAAAAGGAAGGTGAGAAAGCTCTAAATTGGCTTTTACCATCTAAGGATGTTCACACACAAAGCATGCATTGTACCCGCTAATGAAAGACATGTGCTAGAGTGGTTACACATTGCAACCGAATGAGAACTAATGACATGAAACAGCCACAGTGCCTCTAGACTGACCCCTGTAAAACCTCAGACCTGACTTGTAACAGGCAGCGCT
The DNA here is from genome assembly GCA_028533065.1 of Trachops cirrhosus. Taxonomy (NCBI): domain Eukaryota; kingdom Metazoa; phylum Chordata; class Mammalia; order Chiroptera; family Phyllostomidae; genus Trachops; species Trachops cirrhosus. The sequence goes on from CM052541.1 coordinate 148,233,739, forward strand.
AAACCAATTTATCACTGAATTATGCATCATTTAATAAAAACCGGTGTGACTCAGCCTGCCATGAATGCTAAATAGAGCTGGAGGAAATGGCCTCCAAAGCCCCCTCCTCCTTTTGCCAAGCTCATCTTTAACCCTTCAGTGACTGGTGTACTGGCTGAAGTAAAAGTCTAAACTTTATAATAAACTATACTAAACTATAATAACCTTTGGTAGTTTGACCTTGTGTTCCCTGGGGTCACTTACTTGAAAATTACTACTCTGGGAAAGTTAACTCCTATTTCTGTGATTCAATGGAGTGTGACTTAAATGAAAACAAAGAGACTCTCTTTTTTGAACCACTGCTGGCATCTTGAAATTATGTTTCCTTAGGCCAAAAACAAGTGTTGATTTCATGAGTGCCATTTTCAGAGTCATCATCAAAATATATTTTAATTTAAATGAAAATATATCCTATCGACTTTTAAACTCTGCCCATGGTTTTTCATTTTCAAGGAAAAACAAAATCCCGCTAACTCCCTCATTGTCATAGAAACAGAAAAATCAACACATCACAGAAAAATGTTTCAACAGGAGTGAATCATGCAGGGCTGAGTGTAGTGATATTTACATCAATGTATAGACCATTGGAGATAAATCGTTTAGCAAAAATTTAGCTGAAGTCAAGGAAATCATAGCAATTTTTGCCATCAGTCCCATACAATAGCTTTTTTCGTAATAGCCGAAAACAGTTAGATATGGTTTGGGAAAGTTAAGCAACTTCCCAAACTCTATCCTTATTTTATTTCTCTTTTCAGTATACAAACATTTTTTATGAGAACAAATTCGTAGCACTGTAGAAATGTGAGGGGCCTTGAAATTTTATTAAAAATTTTTTTCTTGACAATACACCAAGGATCATGTTTCTCTTTAACTGAACCAAAAAAAAAAGTGGATGAAGCCAAAATGCATTTATTATTACGCTCAGCAACAATAGATTGTGCTGAAGACTGAAGCACTTGCAATGCTGCTTCATCCAGGGAGACACTCTATTAAAAAATCTGCCCACTGCGCTTTTGCATTTCATTCCCTCTTTTTCTTCCACCAAGGTAATGAAAGCATCAAGAGTTTCTGAAATATTGGATCAAGAAAATCGAAAGGAGCGTTCACAGCCCAGAAAACTGTTACTAATCATTAAGGGTTTGTCATCATCTTTTTATTAACCTTTATTTTTCTTGAACTACTTTATTATGTAAGACATTTTAGTCCAGGAAAAATATCTGGGATGAGAGACAGAGACTTTTCTAAGCACTTTACATGTATAATTCAATTTGTACTCACAACGACTTCATGATGAATGTCCTAACATTATTTCCATCTTATAGCTGAAGAAATCTGGGCAAGGAGAAGTGCAGTAATTTACTCAAGGTCAATAGCTATAAGTGGTAGAGACCAGACTCAAATCAAGGCAGTCGTACTGCAGAACCCATGCACTTACTCACGCCACACTGTGTCCAGAAAGGCAGCGAGGAAAACCTGAAGCTTTTGTTTTAATAATGCACCAAACAGAAATCCTTTCGTCTCTGCACTCTGTTAGGTCCAAAGAGGTGAGGTTACACATTTCAGTGCACTTCTCTCAAGTGAAATAATGTGGGCCCTAAATTCATTGCAGAATTTTGTACAAAATATGAAGTATTCTTTTTCTAGGATAAAGGTAATTTATTCCTATTAGGAAGATAAACAATAATAAGAAGAGCCAGGAGGAGAAGCTCAATCTTTTGACTTCACTACTTTCAGAGTTTAGTATCATGTTTCAAAATTACCAAATCTGAAAGTCTTAAAGCAGATGACCCCAGAACAGGTTTGGACTATTTCCATCCCAATCATATTTGGGAGGCAAGCAAGAGACAACTTTGAAAGAAACCAGAAAATAAAAACAATGCATGTTTTGTTTTGTTTAGTTTTTTGTAAAAGTTGAGTGAATCCCGAGCTACGAATTTTAAAATTCAAAACAGCAAAAAGCAAACAAAAAGAAATCTAGCAGCCACATGGGTCCCTTCTCGCCACTCTGCACTGCTCCATGTGATTCACCCCAAATTTTCACCCTCCATTTTGATTTCCACTAGACATTATTTAAAAGGACTTATACACATCTTTTAAGCATTTTGATTGTTTAAGTGGAAAACTAGAAATCAATATCTCTAGAGACTCTTGAGAAATCTAAAGGGAAAAAAGTCTAAAATTGACTTCTAAAAATAAGTATTTATAGGGAACTCCAGAGTGGAATAACTATGTCCACCAAAGAAGTAGAAAGTTGATTAACCTTCATAGCAAATATTCTTTTCTTTGAACACTTTGCCATCTACTATAACAAAGAATAAAAACAAGTGCATGCATGTATGGGCTCACATGAATGTACATTTTTCCCTTTTGAAAGGATTTGTCTTTGGCAGAAGAGAGCAAGAATCCTACTGAAGGCTTTGAATCCGGAGGGAAGTAGGTGGGTGTCTGCTCTCTTGGCTTCTGTTTGGTGTCTGCAGATGACCTGGAAGTACAACTGGAGAGAACAATTTCTGTCCAAGGGGTTAGAGGCTTGCAGCAGTCTGTTCTGTATTTTACCTTCTTCAGACCAAGTATGGTGCTCCACACTTGGCGGGAGATTGATTACTGTTGACTGATGTATACTGTCTGGCAGTGTTAGAGGGAAATTTGAAAGTTAATGAACAATTTAATTCCCTAGGGGATGTCTGAATCATCTGGAGAATTTTGGTAGTATAGACATGACAGCCTTTGAATACAACCATGATAAAAGTAATTTCAAATAACATTAAGGGTAGCTTTAAGCTGTTTCTTATCACACAAATCTCTTTAGAAGGAATCTTGACAATGATCAGCAGTGATACATTACGGGTGGCATGCCAATAGAAGCCCAAATGTGAGATATCAACCGTGAGCTAATGTTTCTCTGATAGGCATGATTTAAAGATAGACTATTAAGGCCTTCAAGCACCCATAAAGATCCACTTTATGAAATATTATTATTATTGAATTATGAGTGTGGCAGTAGGCTCCAGCTTTTTGCATGTGCTCTAAAGCTATCATTGAAATATTTCAGATAATGTAAAGGCATGTACCTGTGTAAATGCTAATAATAACACTGAGGTTGAGCAGAAAGTTAAAAAAAAAAAGATAAAGCCGAAGTGTGCGTGGGGGCTCTGGTAATTGAAAGAGTCAATGGCTATATGATTCCAGAAAATAGTCTGCCTCAAGAAGGAGAGTGATTGTCCTGCATTTATATAGCAACTAACCAACACTAAGCAGACTTCCCTTTGCATATTATTGGTGCCAGCCCGATGAGGCAGAAAATTGTATCGTGTCATTTAATTTCCCAATCTTTGTTTTCATTGTATTAATCTTCTGGCTTTGCTTCACTTTATAATTTGAAGGCTCAGCAAGAAGCAAACCAAATGGAAATTCAGCTTACTTTCGTGTCTCGCTGTATGTGTTTGGTGCAGTTTCCAAAAGTTTAATTCTTCGTAATACTGGTCATGAATAATAATAGGCTACTTCTGCATACAGACTTATTAGTGTTTGTTAAGGGTTGCCTTAAAGTTTCTGGGAAATGTGCCCAAAAATCAGTCACCAAAACATGATTAACAAATTGGATACAGAAGGAGAAGAGATAATTTTTTAAAACAGAAGTATATCATCCTGTCGAGAAATAAGAACCAAAGTCCTCAAAAACTGAGTTAACCTAAATGAGCCTGTCTTTCTCTTTTTTACTTTCTTTTTTCTTTCCTTTCCTCCCTTATCTTCCTTCCTTCTTTTCTATTATTCCAGTAAAGAAAAAAAAGGAAATAAATATGACACAGTGAAGAAGATTCAGATTCCATTGAGTTACACATGAAGTTAGTATCTTGGAATAGAAATAAAAGGCATCCAGCGTGGGGGCCGACAGTGCAGTGCACAGCTTTGCATTGTTTGGCCTTGGAATCAGCCCAAGTTGGCTTCCCGTCCTGCCACTTCTACTTGCCAGCTATGTGCCTTTAGGTGAGCTATTTAACTCTGTGAGCTTCACTCCCTCATCTGTAAAACAGAGAATCGGTAAGGAGTGTCTGGCAGAGTTGTTAGGAGGAGTAAATGTAAAATGCATGTTAACACCTTGTTCTGTGCCTGGCACCTTGGACCCTCCCAACAACAGGCATGTGACAACGCTGTACGGTCTGCTTGCTGTCGCTGCCTCTATTGTCAACGTGCACTCAACAATAGGCAAATGAAGGGGTGTAAAAATTAACCAGGTCCCTTACCACAATAACTCTGGTGTTTGCATTTGAGATTGGGCTCTGGACATGGAGTTTTCTTTTCCTCCTGACTTGTGTTGTTTGTAAGGATTGCAAGCCTGTAATAGATACCTGACCACAAGACTGGAATATAGCTATCACATAACTTTTTCATTATTCCCACATCACCAAAAATATTGAACTATTGATCCTTCTGTGTTTGTGGGCCCATCCAAGACATGGTTGATAATAAAGCATAAATGATAAAGAAATACCAGAGAATCAAGGAAGAATGTGTGAAATCACACTGCAATGAACAGCAGGCCAGTTAGCTTCCTGAATCTCACAATCGCTAAGTCCCTCTTCAAGATAACATTTTAAATCCAGGGGAGTGTCACAAACAAGGGTCAGAAGAAAAGACATGTAAAGAGAAATTCACTACACTCTTCAAATAAAAATAAAGGCCATCAGAAACTCCCTTTCTGATTAAAACTGTCTAATTCTTTACTGATCACCAATTTCTTTCATAGATCTCTACAGCAGCCTGTAGAATAAGTAGGGCTGGTATTATTGTCTCCGTTTCAAAGATGAGAAGAACTGAGGATGTAGAATGTTATGTGACATGTTGTAAGGTATATAACTGCAAGCAGATTTGAGGTTTGACTCAAGGTCATCTGCCTCCAAGCCGTTTTTGTACCTTCATGTTGGTGTTGAGCACTTCGCAACTTAAAAGTCCTGCCATCTCTATTCAGAGGGAAATATAGTGGTTCAAAGAACAGCCTAAGCATCCATAGAAATGGACCAGTCGTGGCTACTTCTTAAGAAACATCAACCTTCACTTCATTGTTTGTGTTTAAGTAATGTATCACTCTGAGAAGAGATGTGGGAGAAATCTTGTTGTTTACTTTTGTTAACTTTCCTTCAAAAAATGCAGCATTACACTTTTTTCTTTTTACTTCAAAAGAGAGGAACCTTTTTTTACCTTCATTTCCTTGGATTCCTATCATGCTGTTTGTACCAACCAACCCTTTACAAATTGTAGAAATGACATTTCTCTGGCCCTGGCTGGTGTGGCTCGGTGGATTGAGTGCCAGCCTGTGAACCAAAGGATTGCCAGTTCAATTCCCAGTCAGGGCACATGTGTAGGTTGCAGGCCAGGTCCCCTATAGGGGGTGAGTGAGAGGCAACCACACAATGATGTTTCTCTCCCTCCCTTCCCCTCTCTCTAAAAATAAGTAAATAAAATATTTTTTAAATGACATTTCTCCCTAACCTGAGCTTCCCAGGAGTCCATAAGTAGCAACTGAAAGTCCCTAGGCTTCCTGTGACTTAGACTTCACTTTTCTAAGAATCCCTGAAAACAATGTCAAATTATAAGACTTTCCTCTCCTAGTCAGCTCAAAATACCTGCTAAGTTTGTTACTATACATTCTTCTCAAAGTGAGTCATCACTGTTATAAAATGAATTGGCCTTATATAAATGTCAATTCTGGGTTATATTTGTCAAGAAACTCAACCTGTTTCTGATACCTTGTTTGGAATCAGAGGATGGATGAGCTTCTGTCATATGGTATGACATAGTATAAATTTATCGAGCCTATTTTTTGCCTAACAGTAGATGTGCCTTAGGAAGTTAATTATCAGCACTTTGTGCAAACTGACAAGCCACTTCTCAGTTTCATGAATGCCATCCCAAATAGTTAGTCATGAAGTTAATACAGAAAAGGACAAGATATGCATGTATCATCAGTACAAGCAAATTATTTTTTAAAAATCATTATGAGCTCTATAGCTAATATCCGAGGTTGTTATTTAATGCTATGGCCAATTGTCTTTCCAAAAATTTTCCCCAAGATATTTTAACTGTTAAGGTATCTTTTTATTAGCTCAATTCATTTCCTATTAGTCTTGGAATTTAACAAGGCTTCATGGCAAAGCAGGTCTGGAAGAGATCTTATTAACTTTCCCTCAGGGTAATAAGTCCCATATGGAAGAAAGAAAGAAATCCAACTCCCAAAAGACACAAGTCATTAGAGTCAATGGAGGGCTAATGTGAGTTTTAATAGGAGGCCTATTGCAATTCTCAGCACCCATAAAGTTGGTGCCACACTGAGCATCCATTTAAATATAATCAGACTGGTTCCTTTGTTATCCTCCTCTAAAGAAAAAGTAACATCTATCTCCCTCCAGTCTCATATTTTTCTCAGGGAATTATATAATGTCTGTCATTCTTTTCTTATAAATAAACAAGAAAAGCATGCTGTTTTTCTTGAATATTTTGCACCAATTAACAGAAAACCTTCATTCAGTTGCTCATCAAAAAATGAGTTCAAATTTGGAATTAAGGTAAGTGGCTGTAGTGTGAATAGTAACAACATATAATTGACATTTTATATAACTTTATAACAGGTATGCATGCATGCAATACATAAAAACATATTTCCACCATAGACACTGCTAAATATTCATACTTCATCTATAGTCTTCCCTGAAAAGCACCAAACCTGGGAAGAAAAAATTGACAACTCAATTCAAACAATCAATTTGGGAAACTAAGAATGATTTCCAATTTCCATCATTGAAATTGCACGAGAAAATAAAGACTGTCATTGGGAAGGGTCTTTGGAGGGTAAAAATATAGGGAATGAAAAGTTGTATCACGAATGATAAGACAAATGATAGTTTAGAATTTAAAAGACCTGGGCTTGGACCCTAGTTCTGTCCCTGACCACAAGAATGACTTTGGCCAAATCATTTCATTCTTAACAGCTTTCATTTCCTTGCCTGTAGAACGATATGCTAGACATGACCAGGGACAGTAAATAGATTTCACCTCAGGTCCCATTAATAATAATCTGGTAGTGGCAGCCTGGAAGACAATGTTTCAATTCTCAGATTGAATTCAGACTCAGCAGAAAAGAGTATTGTGCTCAATTAGTAATGTCTGCTGTGGAAGGAGAATGTGAGGGCCTGTGCAGTACACATCACCAGATTAAATAATCTAAAAAAAATTATCTTTCAACTCTAACGTTCTATGGTTCTATTAGCTATAACATAGAAGATATTTTTTTCTCATCCATGATTCTTACTTGCCACAAATGGTTAAATGTCCATCTCAACTCGTAGCAAAACAATCCAAGTTACTATGGAAACCCTGAACAGGATGATGCCCAACTTGACAAAAGAGAGACTCAAAATAAATAAAATGTATAAGGAAAGTTGGGTACAGACATCAATAAGACATTGAAGAACTTCAACGAGTCTGAAACATTTCTAAAGGGAAAAGAGCACTGTTACTCCTACTCACCCTCCCTCACAGACTAACAGGCACTTAATTAACTCTGTAGAACAAGAAAATTGTTTAAGTCAGTGAAAGCAAATCATTTCCCCCCAATCCAATGGCATAGCAATATGCATTGCTCATAATGTATAAAGCCAGAATAATGCAGGTTAAAGTAGCTGCATTATCCAAGGTTTACCAATAAGCTGATTTGCAAGACAGCAATATTTCATATCATGTGCTGTAATATTATTTATCAATGTTTAATAAGCACTTCGTAAGTTTTGGCAAACAAATGAAAAATGGATTACCATAGAGGGATGGTGAAATATTTATAATGCACAATACCTACTATTATACTGTAACTGTTCAAGAAATCTTAATAGTGAACTGAATGGAAATATAATGCTGTAATGGATATGGAAGTGTTCAATTAGCCATTTGTAATGAAATAGGAACATGTTTTAAAAAAGTAAATACATCTGTAATGGTTTTCAATTAGCTACAAGTATATATGATTCAACTATTCATTATGAACAATGTGCAGATAGTATGATGGTTTATAATTAAAGTGGCAGCCTTGGGAAAAATTTTTAAGAATCCTTACATGTATTACTAACTTTCAATAATTAAATCTGCATCATTACTTTCAAAAAATTTCTTTCACTTTTCAGTCTCTTTCACTAAAGAAATATTAACTATATTTCTTTAGTAAATGGTCCTTATATGTAATTAGTGGTACTGTTTTATATTTTTTATTATAAATTTTACCTCTGTTTTTGCTCATGTTAAGGCTTTGTTTATAGCAAATGGATCCAAAACAATACAGCATTATACAAACACACCAGGAAAGAAATATTCTCTAAAATTAAGATAATTGTATAGACTCATCAAGTGTTCCAGTCTCCCCGTACTGTTTAGTACAATGACCATAGCTGTAACTCAAACAGCCCTCCATTCCTTCGCCCACTTCATGCCTTTGCTTAACACTCTGCAATGGCTTCCCAGTTGCTATAGAAAACAGACAACAGTGGCTACTGGATCTACACAGCTTGACAAAGCTCACTCTTGCAGCTCCATACCTCACCCCTCCATGCTGGCTCTGTAAGCTCCAGCTGCACCTGCCTTCTTTCAAGGCCTCAAAATAAGTCCATCTAGTTATTGTCTCAGGTGCTTCACATATACTCCCTCTGCCTGAAACACCTCTCCTGCCCTACCAGCTCCATTCTTCCTTTCTTTTTAAAGAATGTTTTCAAGTTTTTACTTATTGGTTGATTTTAGAGAGAGATGCAGTGGGGAAGGGGGGGAGAGACAGAGAGAGAGAGAGACAGAGAGAGAGAGAGAGACATCAAATTTGTTGTTCCACTTATTTACACATTCATTGGTTGCTTCTTGTATATGCCCTGACTAGGGATTGAACTCACAACCTTGGTGTGTCAGGACAATGTTCTAACCAACTGAGTTACCTGACCAGAGAAAGCCCCATTTTTTCTTTAAAGTTCTGCTCATCATCACTTCCCACAGGCTGAGTCGGGCTCTCCAACTGTAGCATTCTCTATTTCTTTAAGCACATGTCATAGTCATAACCAAGTAATTAGCGGTATCTTCAAGTTGTCTCACACCTCTTTTACTAGAATGCAAACTCCATAAGGGTAAAGACTGTATCTTTTATGACCTAGTTATTTCTATCCCTGGGACAGTGTCTTTTATATAAAAATGCTCAAAGAATATTAAATTAATGGGTAAATAAAAGCCCACTCACAGACATTGTGTCAGTTACCAAGAAGGATGAACAAGGTAAAGCTCAAAATTGTTTCATTAAATCTGAATTTGGTTTGCCCATACTGGTGTGGCTCAGTGGGTTGGGTATTGTTCCAAAAGGCAAAAGGTTGCTGGTTCAATTCCCAGTCAGGGCACATGCCTGGGTTGTGAGCCACGACCCCAGTAGGGAGAGTGTGGGAGGCAGCCAATAGGTGTCACACATCAGTGTTTCTCTCTCTCTCTCTAAAAATAAACAAATAAAATCTTTTTTAAACTCTGAATTTGGTTTGATAAAGCCCAGCTGTTATAATATAATCAGAATATGATTCACAGGTTCAGTTATTTGTTTTAGGTTTGTAAAGTGCTCCTGCTAGCAAACTGCAACTCAGAACCTATGGCATTTTCACCTAATTGCCCATTTGCTAACACCCCTGCTTTGAACTCTGCTATTGATATGAGAGCCTGATTCAGAATCTGGCCTGTTTTCTCTATCTTTGACTCTATTAATAGCTAGAATTCTTTTCTTTAAAGGTAAGTCCTCTTAATACTAGAGAAATATTCTTGAATACTTTACCTCTGCTTTATGCTGGGTAAAGTAACAAACCAAAAATTAGCACAACAAAAATTACAGGACTGTATCAGTCAGGAGTCTCTGGAGAAATGGAACCAATTGACCCTTCAATCTACAAAGAGAGATTGAGAGATATTGAGAGGGAGGGAGGGACGGAGGGAGGGATTAATTTTAAGAAATTGGCTTATTTATCTTACGAGGTCAGTTGGCCCTGCAACTGCGGGAGTTGGCAAGTCTAAAATTTATAGGGCAGGCCCACAGGCTAGAAATTCAGACAAAATTTCTATGTTATAGTCTTGAGACAAAATTCCCTGTTCTCCAGAAAACTTTAAGGCCTTCATTGATTGGATATAGCCACTCATATTATTGAGGATAATCTCCTTTACTTTAAGTCAACTGATTGTGAATATAAATCACATCTATAAAATACCTTTATAGTAATATCTAGATTAGAGTTTGACCAAACAACTGGTAGCTCCATGAACTGACTACACAGTTTGCTTTGGCAAATGAGACATGCTCATTCTGAGACAAATTATTCAGTGTGACTTTGTGGTTTGATTTAGTTCAGCTTGGCTATTCCCCCCTGTCATGAGAAAGGGGTTGTTCCACATAGGGGCCTCTCCTTTATTTTGGACCCCAGAATTAAGGCACCGTGTGGACCAGACTAAAGTCTAACCACCAGCCTGGATGAGAGCTGAAGCATGAGGTAAAGCCAAGTCACTGACCCAGAGCCACCATAACATGAGGAAAAATAAACCCTTATTTATCTCATAAACTGCTGTGATTTAAAGATTTGAGATGTTTGTTACACAGAAAAATTACTAGCAAAAGCTGACTAACACAAGACATTTTTTGTGAAGCCTGCCACATTTTGATAATATATGACATTGCATCCAATTCATTTATACCACCATTAATAAATACATATTAGCTGTAGTGAGACTGATTCTTACCTGAACAGATACACAGCATGGTCTCTGTCACAGAGGTTTTATGTTTTATGAAACACCATATCAGTAGAGCTACTTAAAATATATTTAGGACTAGCATGTTTTAAGCAATCTTCTGAGCACAGCATATGGGACACAGCTTCCCCCTTTGGAGGCCAATAGACTAGTGCTGCAAACTGTGCATGTCAATGTATAGAATAATGGGAGTTTGACCTTAAATTCTACCTCATAAATTATGGCCATGCCCCTCTGCTAGCTGATACAAAGAGATCTGATGAGATCACTGGGAAGCAGTCGGGAGGAGCCTATAAGAGGAGGTTTCCTGAAGCAATGGTAACCAATCTAGGACTGGATTGGCTGAGAAGCTGAAGGCCTCCAGAGTGCATGGAGTTATTGGCCAGAATATTTAAAATAAAAGGAGGGCCGAGACTGGCTCTCCATCTCTCTTCCTTGAGGATGACTGGAAGATCATGCTGCAGCTGCCTGTGGATGTTAGTTTGGATGGTAGAAGGAACTTGGGACAGAGCCTAGGATCAGGCTGGCCTGGCAGAGGGTGGCAGGGTTATTCTTTGGGTGTTCTAGAGGGGATGGACTCTGAGACAGAAGCCTACCATCCTTCCAAAATTGTATAGCTTTTGTATTTTATGTTGTCGAAGTTTGTAAACTAATCCTATAGATATAAGATAATAAAAAAAAGTACAGGGAAATGATAGGAGAACTCCAGAGTTGAAGAGTTTAGTTTTAATTGATAAGTTTACGTGATTAAAGTTGTAATTAAAGAGTTAAAGAGTGTATCCTTCACTGATAGGCCTAAGTGACTAATGCATGTGGAAAGCTGTTATTCCAAAGTTGTGTTGTTTTTGAATAAAGACTCCTTTCCTTTATCACCAAACTTTTGCCTCCAGAATTTTGCCTGGAGGATGGCAGCAGGCAGCAGGACCTCACTTGCTGTTCTGTAACAAACCAAAACCTTTTTCCCATGCCCTAGGACTTGACTTATTACTACTTCTTTCTATTGGTTCCTAAGAATGACCCATTCCCTTAAAACTAACATCCATTTACCCATTTTTTCACCTAAAAAAGAAACATGTCTTTGTTAAGGGAACATAACTGAATAAGTATAATATGATCATGACTTAGAATTCCATCTACAATGATAAAATCCTCAACAAAATATTGGCAACCTGGATCCAGTAATACATTAAACACATCATACACCATTATCAAGTGGGATTTATCCCAGAGAAGCAAGGATAAACATAATGCATGACATAAACAAAATGAAAGACAAAAATGACATGATCATATCAATAAATGCTGAAAAAGCATTTGACAAAATCCAGCACTTATTTATGAAAAAAAAACACTCAGTGAAGTGGGAATAGAGGGAGCATACTTTAACATAATAAAGGCCATATACAAGAAACCTACTGCCAACATCATACTCAATGGGCAAAAACTAAAAGTGTCTCCCTTAAGATGAGGAACTAGACAATGGTGCCCACTTTCACTACTCTTATTCAACATAGTTCTAGCCACAATGATTAGACAAGAAAAAAAATAAAAGGCATCCAAATTGGAAAGGAGGAAGTAAAACGGTCATTATTCACAGACAACATGATAGTGTACATAGAAAACCCTACAGGCTCCACCAAAAACTACTTACCTAGACTTCTGGCCAAGATGGAGGCATAGGTAGACACACTGTGCATCCTCACACAACCAAAAGAAGGACAACGATAATTTAAAAACAAAAAACAACCAGAACTGACAAAAAATTGAACTGTATGGAAGTCTGACAACCAAAGAGTTAAAGTAGAAACATTCATCCAGACCTGTAGGAGGGCAGATGGGCAGTCGAGCAGAGAGGACTCACAGTAGTGGAGGACTGGGGTGGGCAAGGCTGCAACCGGCCGGCAAGGCAGCAGCTGGTGGAGTGGGCAGTCCCACATTCTCATGCGGATAAACCCAGAGGAACACCTGGGGAGTGAGTCAGACCTGGCAACCTGGGGTCCCAGCGCAGGGAAATAAAGCTTCAAACCACAGATTGAAAACACCTGTGAGGGTTGAGGCCCAGTGGGAGAAACTCCCAGCCTCACAGGAGAGTTCATTGGCAAGACCCACAGTGTCCTAGAACATACATAAACCCACCCACCCAGGAATCAGCACCAGAAGGGTCCACTTTGCTAGTGGGTAGTGGGGGAAGTGACTAAAATCCAGCAGAGAGTGTAGAAAATGCCATTGTTCCCTCTCGACCCCTTCCCTATATACAGTGTCACAAAGCTGGGACCTGAGTTGCCCCACCCCAGTGAGCACCTAAGGCTCCTACCCTTATATGTAGCAGGTGCGCCGAGAAAAAAAATGGCTCAAATGAAAGAACAGATCAAAGCTCCAAAAAAAAATACAACTAAGCAACACAGAGATAGCCAACCTATCAGATGCATAGTTCAAAACACTGGTAATCAGGATTCTCACAGATTTGGTTGAATTTGGTCACAAATTAGATGAAAAAATGAAGGCAATGCTAAGTGAAATAAAGGAAAATGTACAGGGAACCAATAGTGACAGGAAGGAAACAGGGACTCTAATCTATGGTGTGGACCAGAAGGAAGAAAGAAACATTCACCCAGAACAGAATGAAGAAACAAGAATTCTAAAAATTGAGGAGAGGCTAAAAAGAGATGGAGAAGAGAAGGAAGAACAACAAACTGAAAACCTATTTAAACAAATAATGAAGAAGAACTTCCCTAATCTGGCAAAGGAAATAGACTTCTAGGAAGTCCAGGAAGCTCAGAGAGTCCCAAAGAAGTTGGACCCAAGGAGGAACACACCAAGGCACATTATAATTACATTACCCAAGATTAAACTAAGGAGAGAATCTTAAAAACAGCAAGAGAAAAGGAGACAGTTACCTACAAAGGAGTTCCCATTAGACTGTCAGCTGATTTCTCAAAAGAGACCTTATAGGCAAGAAGGGGCTAGAAAGAAGTATTCCAAGTCATGAAAGGCAAGAACCCACATCCAAGACTACTCTATCCAACAAAGCTTTCATTTAGAATATAAGGGCAGATAAAGTGATTCCCAAATGAGGTCAAGTTAAAGGAGTTCATCATCACCAAGCCTTTATTATGTGAAATGTTAAAGGGATTTCTCTAAGAAAAAGAAGATAAAAAATATGAACAGTGAAATGACAGCAAACTCATAGTTATTAACACCACACCTAAAACAAAAGCAAATTAAGCAAACAACTAGAACAGGAACAGAACCACAGAAATGGAGATCATATGGAGGGTTAGCAACAGGGGAGTGGGAGGAGGAGAGAGGGGAAAAAGGTACAGAGAATAAGTAGCATGGATGGTAGGTAGAAAATAGACAGGGGAGGTTAAGAATAGTATGGGAAATGTAGAAGCCAAAGAACTTATATGTATGATCCATGGACATGGACTAAAAGGGGGGAATGTGGGTGGGAGGGGGTGTGCAGGGGGGAGGGGAATAAGGGGGGAAATGGAACAACTGTAATAGCATAAGCACTAAAATATATTAAAAATAAAAATAAAAACTACTTGACCTAATAAGTGAATTTGGCAAAGTACCCAGATACAAAGCCAATATTTAGAAATCGATGGCATTCTTATACATCAACAATGAATTATCAGAAAAAGAAACCAAGACAAAAATTCCATTTACTATAGAAACAATAAAAATAATGTACCTAGAAATAAATTTAAGCAAGGATATGAAAGACCTGTGCTCAGGAAACTGTAGAACACTGAAGAAAGAAATTGAGGAAGAAACATAAATGGATGCATATACCATGTTCATGAATTGGAATAATTAGCATCATTAAGATGCTTAAAGTTCCCAAAGCAATCTATAGATTCCATGCAATTCCTATTAAAATACCAATGGCATACTTCACAGATCTAGAACAAATATCTCCAAATTTCTATGAAACCAAAAAAGACCCTGAATAGCCTCAGCAATCCTGAGAAAGAAGAATAAGTTTGGAAAGATCACAACACCTGATATTAAACTAATTTACAGTGGCCTTATAAGGCCATTGTAATCAAGATAGTCTGGTACTGACATATGAACAGACACATAGCCCTGGCTGGTGTGGCTCAGTGGATTGTGTGCTGGTCTGCAAACCAAAGGGTCACCGGTTCAATTCCCAGTCAGGGCACACACCTAGGTTTCAGCCAGGTCCCCAATAGGGGGTGCATGATAGGCAACCACACACTGATGTTTCCCTCTCTTTCTCCCTCCCTTCCCCTCTGTCTAAAAATAAATAAATAAATAAAATATTTAAAAAAGAACAGGCACATAGATCAACAGAATAGAGAGCCCAGAAATAAACTCATGCCTCTATGGTCAATTAATATTCAACAAAAGGGACACAAGCATACAATGGAGTAAAAACAGTCACTCCAATAAATAGTATTGGGAGAACTGGACTGACACATGCAAAAAAATGAAACTAGACCACTAACTTACCCCACACATTAGAATGAACTCAAAATGGATAAAGGACATATATAAGTCATGATACCATAAAAGTACTAATGGAAAACATAGGCAGTGAAATTTCAGACACCCCATGCAGCAATATTTTTTTGATACATCTCCTAGGGCAAGGGAAATAAAGGAAAAAATAAACAAATGGGACTACATCAAATTAAAAAGTTTTTGTACAGCTAAAGAAACCACCATCAAAATGAAAAAAGGAACCAACCATATGGAAGAACATATTTACCAATGACACATTGGACAAGGGTTTAATCTCCATTATATATAAAGAAATCACAGGATTCAACACCAGGGAGACAAGCACCACAATTAAAAATGGTCAAAGAACCTGAACAGACACTTCCCCAAAGAGGACATACAGAGGGCCCATATGTAAAAATGCTCAACTTCACTAGCCATCAGAGAGATGCAAATTAAAACCACAATAAGACATCACTTCATACCAGTCATAATGGCTATCATTAATAAATCAACAAACAACAAGTGCTGACAATGGTGTGGAGAAAAGGAAACCCTGGTTCACCATTGGTGGGAATCCAAACTAGTGCAGCCATTGTGGAAAACACTATGGAATTTCCTCAATAAATTAAAAATGGAACTTCCTTATGACCCAGCAATTCCACTACTGGGAATATACCCTAAGAATCTTAAAGCACCAATTCAAAAGAATTTGTTCACCCCTATATCATAGCAGTTCTATTTACAATAGTCAATTTTGGAAACAGCCCAAGTGCCCACCAGTAGATGAGTGGATTAAAAAACTGTGGTACTTTTACACAATGGAATACTACACAGCAGAAAGAAAAAAAGAAGTCCTGTCTTTTGCTACAGCATGGATGGAACTGGAGACTAGTATGATAAGTGAAGTAAGCAATCAGTGAAAGACAAATACCATATGACCTCACTTATACCTGGAATCTAACCAACAAAATAAACCAGTGAGGGGAATAGAACCAGAGACATGGAGACATGGAACAGGCTGATAGCTGTAGGAGGGGGAAATGGTGGAAGGAAAGGGAAGGGACTAGTCAAGAAACATGTATGAATGATGCATGGATATGGAGAACAAAAAGGGGATTGACTGTGGGCTAGAGGGGTGGGCTGAGTGGAGGGGGAGTCAAAGAGGAAAAAATTGGGACAACTGTAATAAAATAAACAATTAAAAATAAAAGAAAAAATAGAATCCCATCTACATAACTGAATAAGTATAATACAGTCATGACTTAGAATCCCATCTTTCCTTCTAGTCTCTAAGTCCTGTGAAATTCAAATCTAAATGGCTCTTTCCACCATTCCAAGTTGTCTATCACCTGTCCCAGCCAACCTCTGTAGCCTTATCTCCTACCACACCCAACATGAGCATTACCTCTGGTCACATTGCTCACTGCTGCCCAACTGTGCTGATTGTACTGTTTGTGAAAAAGTTTGTGTCTCTCAGCTTCATTCTCCCTTCTTGGCTTGGCTTTCTGGTGCTGAAACTGTGCTCTCTGCAAATCACATTTTTCTTTTGCCAGCTGGGCTCTGCCAGTAAGGCGCATCAGGAGAAATGGCTGGAAAAGGAAAAGGATCTTGCTCATTCCTATTTGCTCCCTGGTCTGTCAGCATCAGGAAGAGTGTTTGCCCTGAAGGGGGCAATTAGTTGGTTCTAGTTGCAGTTCTGGTTTTCTGGGGTTTTGTTTTTGTTTTTCAGACTCCTAGTCAGCCTTATCATACCCCCTAAGGGATACCAGGGTCAGTCCCTCGTCTGAGGTTTGAGTCTTATCTTCTTGGGATAACTCCTTCAAACTTCCAAATTCTAGTACCCCAACTTCTCTTTGTTCTATCCTAGAAATGATTGCTGCTTCCTGTGGTCACTCCCTCTGTGACACCTCTACCTCCCCTCAAGCCTTTTCAGCTCTCTAATCCCTAGTTAGTAATACTTTATATTAGATTCTTCATGCTAAATAAATAAAATAAGTTTCTATCTCATGACTGGATCCCAGCTGATGCACCCTAATATAGCATTTTTACTCTTAATTTTTTATTTGGTTTTAGTCTTGCTTTTATTCTGTGTTTTCCCCTCAAACCAAATAAATGGTTACCCCTCCTCTCATATTCCAGGCTCTGACTCTAGTCATACATCCTTGATGAAGACTTCTGCCCCACGGGTTCTCTCCCTCTGAACTCCAACAGCATCATTATCATGAGAAGAAACACCATCTTTGGATTTTAATGTGGAGAACTGGGAAGAGACATTGACTCTAGGGCTCAGGAAGCCTGGTTCAGGAACAACTTGGCTACTCACTAGCCCTGTGAATTTGGGTCTTTCTGGGATTCAGATTTCTCAACTATAAAAATGGAGAGTTGGATTAATTTCTCTCAAAACCCTTATAACTCCACTCTTTCAGAAATCTGTATCCTAAGTTTCTCATTAGTAAACCATATCTTTCCAAGAACTGTTAACTCCCTCAAGGCCAAAAGCTTTGCCTCAAACTACCTCCCATCTTTACTATGCCTGGAATGGTTCTGTGGGCTGAGCACACAGTAGGGGCTCTCTAAGTCCTTTCTTTAAAATCTCAGATTTTATTGAAAATGTTTGTGAAACAGCCCTGGCTGGTGTAGCTTAGTGGATTAGGCGCGGGCCTGTGAACCAAGAGATCACAGTTCGATTCCCAGTCAGGGCACATGCCTGGGTCGCAGGCCAGTTCCCAGCAGGGAATGCACAGGAAGCAACCATACATTGATATTTCTCTCCCTCTCTCCTTCCCTTCCCCTCTGAAGATAAATAAATAAAATCTTAAAAAAAAAAAAAAGAAAATGTTTGTGAAACAGAGGTTGCAAATTGGTAGTCTAGAAACCAAAGTCTGCCCACAAATGACTTGTTTGGCCCATGATGAATTTTTATTAAATAGTCGCCATGATTTTCAAAACTGGAAAATTTTATGTACAAATACAAATATTTCAGACGTCACAGATGAGAAAATCTGTGATGAGCAGGTAAAGGAAATTATGCAATGTCAAGGATTCCATCAAGAGTAAAATGGTCACTCAAATCTGAATGTCTCTTTTCATTTTTAGGGTCCTGAGCTGCCTTGTGTCTGTAAAATCACACCATGAAGTGGGGGTGGGGAAACGAGTGCTATAAGAAAGGAAAGTTTATATCTTGAACTTGAGTTGCCTTTGTCATTTGCCGAATCCTCTCATTAATCATTGATGTACAGCAGGTGTTAAAGCTCCACATGATGAGACTGGCCTTAAAACTTCTTCCATGTAATGTTATTTTCAAGTAATTATAAATGATCAACATTTCATTTCATTTGTATTGACATTCATAATTCACAGAAATCACTGTGATTGATTTTGAAGAAAAGTGATACCAAGGTATTTGTTCTCTGTAATGTAAAATTAATAGCAGATGCACGAGGGAGGGAGATTTTTTCCTGCTGTCTTCGTAGTTAACAAAAATCTTAGACTCTGCTGTCTGTGTTTCTATATGCCCCCTTATTACTCTAATTCCCCACAGCATTTAAAAGTGGCGTCTACCCTTTCTTAAAACTCTCTTCTGTTGCTTTCTGCTTTGAAGTAATAATAGCAGCCACCATTTACTGAGTACTTACTATGTACCATGTAGCAGATTAAGTGCTTGATAAGTTCTATCTTGATTAATATGTGAGAGAAGATTTGAAAGTAATATTATTTTCATTTGTCGGGAAAAACAGCTGAGGTTCAAGACAATAAATTGATTGCCACAAATGACACTACTAGTGTCTGGTGGCACCGGTGTTCCTGAATGACACCTTCTCTTTTGGTTTTCTTCTTGCTCTGTTTCCTCCCTCACAGGCTCCTGTCCCTCCATGGGACCCCAATATGTTGATGTTTCCCACACTTCCACATTTACCTATGTCATTGACCAATAAAATATGCCATATTATATAATATAATAAACATGCATGTCCAGTCCAGGCCTTTCTCCTAAGCTCGTCAGTACACAGTTGTGGTTAAAAGTGGGATATGGTGTCTAGTGATAACATCTACTGCTTACTAGCTTATACGGCCCTAAGCAAAGGGCTTCATCTTTCCAGACTTTATTTTCTCATCTAGAAATAACACCTAAGAGTTAAATGAGAGAATACATTTAAAGCAACTAGCACTTAATACGTATTCAATAAATATTAGCTGTTGTTGTTGCTATTGTTAGTATGATTTCAAACTGTCATAAGGATTTCAAGAGCCCTTCAAACTTGACTTGTCTACAACAAAGACTTCCTTGCTTCTAACAAGCCTGCTCCTCCTCTCCATTCTTTTTCGTGGTGAATGGTGCTGCCACTCTTCATCCATGAACTCAAGTCAGAAATGTCAGTAACTCCTGCTCCTAGGAGTGAGAAATTTTTAGAGAACCTCTAGAAGCTATCACCCATACTTGTATAAGAGGGGTCTGTTTCTACATTTCAAATCTGTTCACATCTGCCTGCCTCATTTAAACTCATTCAGAGGATCACCATGAACTTTAGAATGAGGTCCAAATGTCTCAACAGGGCACACACAACCCTTTCATAGCCAGTCTCTGCTGACTCTCCTGTCTCAGTTCCCACCCCCTCCATGTCCCAAAGAGACAAAATTACTACTGCTGTCCTGAGCAGGCATGAGTTTTTCATATTTTAGTGTGCTAGCAAAAGCAGTCTCCAGGAACAAAAAGTACCCTCCTGGCTGACTCCTTTCTGTCTTTCTAAATGCTACTCATGCCCCTTTCTTCCTAAGTCTTTGATGGCTTCTGAGGTCTGCATTTGACCCCTCCTGCTGGTGGCCCTGGAAGCCTGCCCTTGTCTCTCCCTTAGCCCTTTCACAGAGGACTTGATCTTACTGCTCAGTTTGCTGCTCTGTCTCACGTACTGGATTCTGAGTCCTGACTTGAGTCTACCAGCTCTGCAACCTGGCATTGGGGACGGTATCTGAAAGGCACTGGATGAGTGAAAGTCTGATCAGAAGCCAAATTCTAGGATGAAAAGTAAGCATGCTGATGGCACAATTACAAATCTGTCCGTACAAACACAAAATTGTAGTGCTGAGAACAACTCTGCAAGTCTAATCAAATCCTTTTAATTTGTACATGAGAGCCAGAGAGTTTGGGAAGGTTAAGTGACTCATTCAAGTTCATACAGCTGTTCACACAGTCCAGGCTCATCCCAGAACACCAGTTTGGGAAAGATAGGTGAAATGAACCTAGGGCTCAAACTAGAACACCATCACCCTCTGAGTTCACACAAATAAAATATTTATTTAGTGAGAATCTGTCATGGGACAGAAAGGGTTTTGAACAGTTTGGAGAAATACTTAAGGGAAAATGAGACTTTAGTTTTCTCACAGCCAGCGGAATCCTACAATGCAGAAAGATGGAGATTGTGAAGTGGGGCAGGGTATGAAAGCTGAGGGACGCTCCGATCCCTAGCAAGGTTAGAATTTAAAGCCCTGCTATAGGAGCTGGCGCATTTTCTGGGAGGGGATCACTAATGTGCCTGCAAACTAGTTGGCAGCAACACAGGCAGGTAGGAAGAATGTATTCTTGTGTCACAGTGTAAGATATAAACAAACCAGTGTGAAATAATGTCTTTAAAATAATCCTGAGTTTTATTATGCCATTTTGTATAGTATTACTCAATGAAGGCCCAAAGCCTAAAAAGGTGCAGCTCGGCAAAATTTGGGAATTGAGTGGAAGGCAAAATGGCATGAGCAATACACAATTTCTCTATACACAACAAGGCCGGCGCTCCGTGAGGGCAAGCAGCCCATGTCCTGCTCATTGTTGTATTCCTTCGGACACTGTCCACCAGAGCAGGGAGGCGCACTGGCTCATACGTTTAACCAAAAAGCAAATGAATGAATCTACATAAACAGTTCATAGCCCCATCAGTCAAGTGAGATAAGTAAAATGTGAGAAGTTACAGCTTTGCAAGGCAGAACCAGGCTTTTACCTGGGATCCCATCAGACATCAGTTCCAGGCTCTACATTGGTATGCAAAGAATTCCAACAACAGTTTCAGAAGAAACATTTCAAGTATGCAGTTAATACTAAATTGGAAAAGACAGCAAATAATGAGAAACAAAGTAGCCAGATAAAAGGGTTTTAGATATTTCAAGTACCTACCCAGCTAATAAATGCAAATGAAGTTCAGTGTAGATAAGCACAGAATTATGAGTCTGGAAGCAAAGAACAAAAAGGAGAACTATCTGCTAATGGAAATGAGCAGCACGGTGCTGACCAGGAATGAGATCTGGGGAATTACTGCAGGAGAAATCCCTCAAGCTTTCAACCCACTTTGCTGCAATGGAAAAGCAGCACAGTGATGAGCTATATTAAACCACAATACATGACTATCAAGTCACACTCCACACTGAAGGAAAATGAAACCAGAGCAAGGAAAGAATAAGATTTTTTTTTTTTAATTTAAACTGTCATTCTGTTTAGGGCAAGACCATCCTCGATTTTTTAAAAAATTTCAACCTTAAGCAATTGCCTTCTATAGATTTATTAGAATGTGGTTTCTTGTGATTTGTTTTTATTCTCTGTCATTCTCCATGCAGTCCCACAATTATTCAAGGGTCCCTAGAATACAGCCATCACACTTGATGGCAGGAGACATCACTGTGAAAATCAGAAGACATTTGGATTGCAAAGGTTGAATGTCCCCTCTGTCAAAGCCTTACATTTTCTTTTTTGCTGGCCCCAAAGAAAGAATCATACATTCATAATGCTTTTAAGGCTAGAAATACATCTTTATAAGCCTCCTAATTATAGCAGCTAATATTAGGACCACGTTACAGTTGAACTTCTCAGACGCAGAGGGCCAGTGATGTCAGCTGACCCCAGTAGAATCTACTCGAGAACTATTTGAGCCAAACAAACTCAACACACAATTGAAGGAGACAGGTGTGATGGAAGGAGAACTTAAAGACTTCCCTGGCCAAAAATGGTTCCCCTTATTCCTGATTTGGTTCCTGAAATTCCACAGTCTGTCATTCAACAAATATTTCTTGAGTGCCTACCATGGACTAGGTAACATTCCAAACATCAATTGGTATAACAGTAAACAAAAGAAATTGTTTCTTGCCTTTTTCTTCGCTCCTTGCCTTCATTAAGCTTAAATTCTAGTGAAAGGAGACAAGACAATAAACACAGAAATGAAATGAATACTCTCAAGTAATGGGAAGTGCTAGGAAGGTAATGAACTGGACGATGTGGCGAAAAACCAGAAAGAAGTATGGAGACTATTTAAGGAGGATGGTCAAGAAAGACCATTCTGAGGAAGTGACATTTAAGAACTTGAAGACTTGAAGAATGAGGAGCCCTTAGGGAAATTCCATGACAATATACAATTATGGCTGGATAAGTGGAGACATTTAAAAAGTATAATTTATCAACATATCTTTCTGAATTAATTTCTCAGATGTTTTTATATCCAATCACTTTGTAGAACTGTGTAAAAAAGTAAGGAACAGAGAATATAGATGATATTCAATATAGGGAAAGATACAATGGGTTGGGAATGAAGGATTCAGACCTAACAAGCAGGACCTCAGTCTTGGTGAAGGAGAAAAAAAGGAAAAATGTTTACTAGAAGGGTTATAAAACTAAAGGAGTAGAAAGACTTTCAACACAATAACAGAGCATGCTCCACTAGGTTTAGCCACATTTCTCCCAACAATAACCTTACTTCAGAACAGCATGTTCTTCACCTAATCAGTGACTTCTTCATAGATAACAACGTACATAAACTGATAGCTGTTCAATCTGCTTTCGAAATAGGAAAAGCCTTAGTATACACTGGCAGCAGCTCTAAGATGACCCTCTGTGACCCCTGCTCCTGGTATTCATGCCCTTATGTAATCCTCCCTCCTCAGTGTGGGTTGGACCTAGAAACCTGCTTCTGTGAATGGAATACAGAAAAAGGGATGAGATGTCACTTCCGAGATTAAGCAGCAAACAGACCGTGGCTTCCATTTGGCATGCCCTTTCTTTCTCCCTCGCTCACTGTGACAGACATCAGAGCCCATGCTGTGAGCTACTTTACAGAGAGGCCCATGGAGCAAGAAACTGAAGGAGAACTGAATCCTGCCAACAACCACATAAGTGAGTTTAGAAACAGATCCTCTCCCAGTTGATCCTTCAGATGAGGCTGCATTCCCAGCCAGCATTTTAACTGCAGCCTTGTGAGAAAAACTGAGGATGAAGCTAAGCCATGTTGGGATTCCTGGCCCACAGAAACCAAAATAATAGATGCTTGTTGGTTTAAGCTGCTAAGTTTTGAAGTAATGGATAACTAGTATAGACCGGCAGTGTTCAACCTTTTTCATCTCATGGTACACATAAACTAATTACAAAAATTTTGCCACACACCAAGAAATATATTTTTGCCAATCTGACCCCCCGCCCCGCAAAATGGTATAATTTTGATTCATTTACTTCATTCACACCAGGTGACTATTGTTATGTTTGCTGTTGTCATTTTTTTATTTGGCAATCTAGGGGAAAGGAGGTCATGTCCTGGCTGGTGTGGCTCAGTGGACTAAGCACCAGCCTGCAAACCAAAGTGTTGTCGGTTCGATTTCCAGTCAGGGCACATGCCTGGGTTGCAGGCCAGGTCCCCAGCAAGGGATACATGAGAGGCAACCACACATTGATGTTTCTCTCCTTCTCTTTCTCCCTCCTTTCCTCTATGTCTAAAAATAAATAAATAAAATCGTTTAAAAAAATAAAATAAAATTATCTTTAAAAAAAAAAAGAGGTCAGTACCCCTGACTAAATAGTTGGGTAGGACTTGTTTTAAAAATTCTTGGGACATTCTGATATAGATGCTAAGAAAACCCTTTCAAATTGTTACCTGCCTCCTGTTGACATTTTCTTTCTTTTTAATTGTATATTTTTCCACCACCATTTATCCCCCATACACTCTCTTCCCCACCCCACTGCAATCACCACACTGTTGTCCATATCCATGAGTCCTCTTTCCTTATTGCTTGATCTGTCTACCCCCTAGCCCCACCCTCATAGATGTCATCCTGCTCTCTATCTATGAGTCTGTCTCTATTTTGCATGTTAGTTCAGTTTGTTCATTAGATTCCACATATGAGTGAAATCATATGGTATTTGTCTTTCTCTGAGTGACTTATTTCACTAAGCATAATGTTCTCCAGGTCCATCCATGCTATTATTGCAAAGGCTAATATCAAACTATACAATAAGGCCATAGTAATAAAAACAGCATGGTACTGGCATAAAAACAGACACATAGATCAATGGAATAGAATAGAGAACCCAGAAATAAACCCACACCTTTATAGTCAATAAATATTTGACAAAGGAAGCAAGCACATACAATGGGCTAAAGATAGTTTATTCAATGAATGCTCTTGGGAAAATTAGACAGAAATGTGCAGAAAAATGAAACTAGAACACCTTCTTTTTTTTATTGTTGTTCAAATACAGTTGTCTCAATTTCCCCCCTACCACTCCCCCTTGCCTCACCCATCCCCACCTCCTACCCTCGATCCTACCCCCTTTGGCTTCCTCCATGTGTCTTTTATACATGTTCCTCAACGACACTTCCCTTTATTTCCCCTGTTACCCTCTCCCCCCTCCCATCTGGTTACTGTTAGTTTGTTCTTTAAATCAATGTCTGTAGTTGTATTTTGCTTGCTTGTTTGTTCTGTTGATTATGTTCCACTTATAGGTGAGATCATACAGGATTTCTTTCACCACCTGGCTTACTTCACTTAGCATAATACTTTCCAGTTCCATCCATGCTGTTGTGAAGGGTAGGAGTGCCTTCTTTCTTTCTGCTGCATAGAATTCCATTGTGTAAATGTACCACAGTTTTTTGACCCCCGCATTTACTAATGGGCACTTAGGTTGCTTCCAAGGCCACTTGGCTATTGTAAATAGTGCTGCTATGAACATTGTGGTGCATAGGTTCTTTTGGATTGGTGTTTCAGGGTTCTTAGGGTATAATCCCAGCAGTGTAATTGCCAGGTCAAAAGGCAGTTCCAGTTTTAGTTTTCTGAGGAAATTCTGTTTCCACATACTGTTTTCCACAGTGGCCACACCAGTCTACATTCCCACCAGCAGTGTACTAGGGTTTCCCTTTCTCTACAGCCACGCCAACACGTACTGTTTGTTGATTTGTTTATGATGGCCATTCTGACTAGTGTGAAGTGGTATCTCAATGTGGTTTTAATTTACATCTCTCTGATGGCTAGTGATGTTGAGCATTCTTTCTTATGTTTCTGGACCCTATGTATGTCCTCTGTTCAGGTCTTTTGCCCATTTTTTAATTGGGTTGTCTTCCTAGAGTGGAATTATATGAGTTCTTCATATATTTTAGATATCAAAACCTTGTCTGAGGGTATCATTTGCAAATATATTTTCCCATATGGTTGGTTTGGTTTTTATTTTGCTGATGTTTTCTTGAGCCATGCAGAAGTTTTTTATTTTGATGAAACTTGTTTATCATTTCCTTTATGTCCCTTTTTCTAGGGGACATAGGCCACTTTCTTACACCACACACAAGAATTAAATTCAAAATGCATTGAAGGCTTAAATGTTAGATCCCAAAACATAAAAATTCTAAGGAGAAAACTTAGGTGGTAAAATCTCAGACATTGCCTGTAGCAATATTTTATCTGATATATCTTCTCAGGCAAGGGAAACACAAAAGAAAAAATAAACCAATGGGACAACGTAAGACACTTTCTGATTTCATGCAACCCTGCTTATATAATAAAATTCTGTCTTCCCATGCCTCCTTCAGCCTCTGCTGAAGGGGCTGGGATGAGGCTGCAAACATAGGTGGCAAGTTAAAGACAATAATAACAGCCATTAAATTCCATTTTATTCTTACTATAATCCCATAATAACATCCCATGGGATATTAACAAACTCTAGGAAGTTGACTGTTGTCTGTAATTTTAATTATTTGCTCAACCAGTCAGAACGTGATGATTTTCTTTCCTGGGGTTAGTTTGGAGCCCTAAGCTCAGGGATACAGCATC
Organism: Trachops cirrhosus; assembly: GCA_028533065.1. NCBI lineage: Eukaryota > Metazoa > Chordata > Mammalia > Chiroptera > Phyllostomidae > Trachops > Trachops cirrhosus. The sequence goes on from CM052541.1 coordinate 148,260,109, forward strand.
CGCTCCACCTAACCAACAAAAGCACATCACCACCCCTCTACCAAATGGCAATATTGCAGCAACTCTCCCTCGGCAACTCTTTCCTGGTAGCCCCCTGAAGTTCCCAGCTTGACTCCAACACTCACAGAGGCAAATAAAATGTGATAAACTTGCAACGAATACCAGCAAAGAAAATTAAATCAATTAACATTTTGTAATTCAAAGTGAATTACTGCTACATTAAATACCATTGCTTCTCTAATATAAACTCAAGTTTATTTAGGTGAGCCAAAAAGGAGCTCTTATTATATCAAAATGAGTAACACCTCCTTGCTTATCTTTTGAAAGCTAAGGGATTTCTCCGGAACACTGTACAAGGTTGTTTCTATAATCCCAAAATAAATACAATGCTAATCAAAAGAGACAGTCCCTATACAGCACTGCCACTGGCTATTAGCAACAAGATGCTACACGGTAGGTCTTCTTGACCACAGCAACCAGTGACAGCAGGCTTTGCAAATTCAAAGAGGCAGTCCTGGACTATGAAGAACTTCCAAATATAAAGGCAAAAATGCATTTAAATGACCTTGGAAAGCATTCCTCTCTTGCCCCATGGCCTCACCATGAGGGGGACCAGTTCAACAGAACCAATCCAAAAGAACAACCCCTAAGAGAACTCCCTTACTTCCAGCTCTTTGTTTTAATCTCTCCACAACCCTGGCCTACATAAAAATCAATGCATATGCCAACCTTTCATCAACAGTTCTTTTAAATGGGCTTCCTTTTGGGAATAGCCATAGAATTGAGGCCAAACTCTCTGCTCTGGCACCACTGAATGCCAAGTAAGGATACCTGAATTAGAATTTGGCCCTAACAACACTGATCCTACCAGCCACCCTGAAAATTTATCTTCATAAATGGAACTTTATAGGAAGCAGTGGAGAAACATGCTTTTCCTGTAAACCTCTCCTTGATATACAGGGTGGGACAAAAGTAGGTTTATCATTGTGAGTATACACAAACACAGAGTTTATTCTTGTATTATTATTTATTAATTATTGCTTTATTTTCCACACAAAGAATTGTAAACCTGCTTTTGCCTCATCCTGTAGTTCATGTACAAAGGAGAAACTCTAATTTCAATTTTAAGGTTTCCTTTTCCAGATTGAATTGGGGTCCAGGCCCATCCATTTTAATCTATGCCTCTTACATTTACACGGATGACCTTCACTCTCACCTTCCTGTGTATCCTTTGCAGCACTTGCCTTTTAAATCTCTCCTTTATTGAAAATCACAACATGTCTCCTAGGGTTAAAGTTTGAGAAGGACTTTATATGTGTATGTATTTAAGCTCGACTTTAATATTAATATTGTTAGATAGCATTCACTTTGCTGAGAAAAGATGAGAGCAAGCCTTACCCTATTGAAGCCCTGGAGACCGCACCTTCTCTGACTCTCCAGCACAGTAAGTCATCAGGAGCTCTTTAAAGTTAGAAATTCATCTTTCCTTTGCTATTCTATCGAGCCTAGTACTCAGGTATGTATGGGAACAAAACATCTGAAAAGCCAGCAATCCCAGGTGTCATGTCTGTATCAAGCATGAGGAGCACAAAAGGGCAAAGTGGGACAAAGGCAATGGCCCTCTAAGATGCACTCATGTTGCTAAGCTACCAAATAAACTAAAACAACAGGAGGGTTGATATAACATCTTTTTATGGGGAAAATTAATTACACTCTTCCCCCACACACCTTTGCATCTATCTTTTTTCTCATCAGATTGCTAGTTGTACTTTTTATGCCCTCTTTATGAATAAAAATTATTCTTTCATCTAAACTGGAAATATTTTCCACAATGTACAAAATTCAATATGTTCACAAGGAAAATCTTATGAGAGAGTCATTGAATTTAAAGATTGCAGGATAAAAGGATAGTTATAGAAAGTTCCTTATATCCTAACCCCTGACCTGTTAAGAAAAGTGAAACGGCACTCATTTGAAAGAAATATCCATGGAAATAACGAATATATGTCAGAATAATCAATTCTGTACACCCAAATTAAGATGTTGAATGTTTTAATGTTTTCACCCTTATAAAATTATTTAACACTCTTCATTAACTTTCCCTGAAAAGCTCCCCCAAATATATCTACATTAGACTGACAAATTTATTAAAGGTGTAATTTTATTCTGTTTTCAATAAAATAATCCTATACTTTAAATAAAAATGACCTTAAAATCAGTCCCAGACAGGAGGGAAACCTTGTGAAATTCAAATAGCGTCTCTAGGTTAATAGTATTGTACTAATGTTAATCTCTTAGTTCGATACATGGGCCATGGTCATGTCAGGTGTTACCATTAGGGGAAGCAGGGGTAAGGGTACACAGAAACTCTGTACTATCTTTACAAGTCTTCTGTAAATTTAAAATTACTTCAAAATAAAAGGTTTTCTTTTAAAAAAATTATCCTTTGAATTTCAATTTAAAATAGGCAACTGGAGAAGAAAAACTTCTAACATTTTATTTGGAGTCTATTCATAAACACACAATTAACAGAGAACATGTGCTCCCAATTGACTTCTGACATTAAGCCTATTTTATAGCTCCAGAGACCACACTAAGGCAAAGGGGTTATGGCTCTAACAAGAGCACAATGTATTTGTATTCTCACTCAAGCCACAGCCTTTCAAAGTCTCTGTAAATCAACATCTATTTTCAATCTCAGAAAAGTAGAGGAAGCAGTTATTTCTAGAGTAAATTTCTCCAAGCCAGTAAAACATTTTAAAAAGCTCATATTATGAAAAAGCTGTATTCATGGACAAAGCAGAGTATTGGACTTGTCTGTCTGTGTTCATTATCTACATGGAAATATTACATATAGAACTAATGTCTATTTTGACTCATGAAAATTGTGAAGCCTTTGTGACTGGCAGACATGTTATGTAAACCTTAATAAATAGTGAAATCCCATTATAACAAAGTGTAATGATGTCAACATGTCTGCCCACTGCACCACTGTCAACTCAAACCCACTGTGGAAATTACTCTTCCCAGCAAAAAATCAAAAGAACCCATAACCCACTTCTCTACTTTAGTGCAAAGGTAAACAAGAGAATGACTCAGGTGCAAATAGAAAAATGAACGACTGAGAAAATAGGCAGAAAAGTTATATTTAAATAACAAAAGATATGAACATTTTGCAGTAAATCAGAGCAAACAACCCGCAAAAGCAATGCAGATTATTAATAAAGTCACAAGAAATCACATCTTTTCTTTGAATAACTACAGATACAATGAAAATCTTCTGCAGTTAGTAAACAGAGTTCTGATAACAGGAGAGTTTTGATGTTGACACAAATGAATAGCACAAGAAGAGAAGAGTACAGGGAGAAGAAAATGTGGAGAACCCAAACACCTAACAAACAGGAGAAATGGGAACCAGAGCAGAAAGGCAACAGTTCCCGTGGGGATCAGAGATACCAAATCATGTGCCGTCGATTCCTAGTCAGGAGGGGCCAGAAAAGAATAGCTGTGTGCCCTGGCATGCCATCTGATATTTTTGTTTAATATAACTGCATTTATACTGCAATAGTATGATAAAGTGTATGCAGCTCACATTCCACAGTATGGTTCCGTCATTCTCAATACTTTTATTGTCTTAAATCTGAGTTAAAGAAACTCTCCAGGTCTTCATAATCTTGCCTGGCTGCCCAATGGAGTGACCACACTGACATCAGTGTGCTCTCTGTGCCTGAGGGGCCCAGAAGAACAGACAGCAATAGGCTGACCAGCCACCCAACCCCCAAGGCAGAATGCTACTCCACCACATCTTGTTTCAGGGTGCTACAAACTAAACATGATTCATTTGGCTGCCTTACATTTAAAATGAAGTAGCAACTGTCACCTGGCTCATAGGAACATAATAAAATGTTCATTTTTTAAAAAAGAACTTTTGAGATTTATCCATGTTAAAGACTACTGCTTTATTATCATGGTTAATAATACTGAATATATGTTACAGATATTATTTAGTATAAAATTTCAGAACTAAAAAGGACTCTGCTGAAAGTTCTAAAAATGTATATACATATTATATATGTGTGCATGTGTGCATATATATTCATATAAAATGTATATATCAGCCTTTATACTTGTTTACCAAACCATTTTCCAGAATTTTAAAAAAATTTTGCTCTATAGTTCTTCAAAGTTTAAAGTGCTGCATATTATCTTAGTTTTAAGTACTCAAATACAAAAACCGCAAAGCTCTCTGTTGTACCACACACTGAATCAGTGAAAGACAGAACAAGAAACAGCTTTCAAAACATTACAATAATTCCACAGTTCATAAAAGTTGTATACTTTATTAAGATTTCAACATAAATAATTTAATATTGGTAAAGAGTATTTTTAAATCCATTAAATCATAGCTGTGCTACATTTATAGACTATATAGTCCATTACACAGGTCCCTGTTATTTCTGAGCATGTACTGAATAAAATGAACATTTGTATCATTTCCTTCTCACTTTCATGACTTGAGGTTAATTGTAAGCTTCTAAAACCAATCCAGGCTCCACTTGAACTAGCTTCAAATGAGAGGTCAGCAATGAAACAAGCAAGTGTTTTTAGCTAGAGGTCTGGTTTCAATGAATAAGTATAAAAACACTCAAACCTTTAATTTCTTGAAGCATTTTTTTTTAACCAAACAATTTAATAAAGGCATTTTGCCTGATTTTCTAAAAGGAATATAAGTGCTAAGAAAATCAGACTATAATAAAACTGGGTAATATTTTAGTGGAATCACTGGACTATTCCAGATTAAATGTCACACTTGCCCAAAATATCTCCACATGTTTCCAGCGCGTGAAGGACAGCCCCAAGGAGAGGAGGAAGTGGAAGAACAAAAGACATCCAAGCAATGGACTCCTGAGCTTCCCCAGCACTCCTGCGCTCCTCACTTTCCTCAGCTAATGCTTGCTGAGTGCCTAGGTCTTGGCACAGGGCTACAAAGAAAGGTATAGAACCTTCCCTCCTGGAGTTAACAACAAACCAAATACTGGATTTACCCTTCTAATAATGGCTAAGGAGAAGAATTTGAGAAGGCAGCGCTAGCCCAGACAGCAGTTACAAATACATTTTTCATGAGGCAAGGAGAGGAATAATTAAAACAATGACAAAAACAAATCAGCTTCTGTTTGAAGAGATCAATCTGTGTTAGAAAGTATTTCACATGCATAGGCCATTCAATTTTCACAGCTGGTGCGGGTGTGGGGTATAGATTTGGGTAGACTAGAAAACTGAGGCTCAGGCTCAGAGAGTAAATGGACTCAAACTGCCTTTCATGGATGGTTTCCCCTGTAGTGAACCCAATGGGGTTCGTTCACACTCCCTCACCACAAAGTGAGTGGAGTTTGCTGAGCTGCCTGCGTGGTGAGTGCAGCGCAGCCCATTCCCGGGAAACTTCCCCATGAACAGGACTTTCCTCCTTCAATAACCTGGGTAGTGTGAGATTAGGCATCTCTTCCCTCGGTTGGGGGATGGGGTCCCACCCCACAGTCCTAGGGCCCCACCACACAGTCCTAGAGACACAAGCAAAGCAGAAAAATCTCTTACAAATGTACCTTGTCAAAAAGGAGCCAGGTAAAATTATTTCTATGAGCGATATTGCATTATAAAATAATTGCATAATAAAATAAAAAGGAGAGCAGGGTACTAGCACATTTGCTCTCTTTCATTAAATATTTTCTTTAAGGAAAATTAACCAAATTATTCAGGCTGAAACAGTTTCCCGGATCTACCATCACATATTGAAACAGAAACTGAACTTTCTCCCACCGCCTCGTCCAAAATTGCAGCACTGGAGGAGACTGGGAGGTAACTGAATAACCTTTGGGTTTTTCTCTTCTAAAACTGTCATGCTGCACACATCTCTGCAATGTGTCTGTCTTCTCCTTATCGAAAGCAGCTCTATAAAATCGAAATACAATGTAAAAGAGGACCTCAAGCGAGGCTCTGCGGTTCGGCTATAAAGAGGCGGCGGCGCAGTTCCTCCCCCCGCCCGCGGCTGGCGGAGAGCAGCTCAGGACCGCAATGCAGTGAAGGGGAGCAGTAAATGAAAGGAGGCGGGGGAGGGCGAGAGCGAGGCTGCAATTTCCTTGTGTGCGCTGAGCCTGAGCATTTTCTATTTCAACTGAATATGAAGAATCATGGCCTTGTTTTCAGGACTTAAGAAAAAGGAGACAGTTTAAAACCAAATGCCTGCTGTCTGCTGCGGCAGTTCCAGTGGCAGGCTGTAATTTGTCGGGAAGAGATAATGGAAATGCGTTATGTTTGTATAATCCATGGGCTGTTTATCAGCGAGGTAAAGCCCAAAGATACAGGTAGCAGCAAATCTTCAGTCTAGGGGAAAAAAAAAAATCTTTCAACTCGTTAAGAAAGAAAAGAAAGAAAGAAAAAATAAGAAAAAAGATATCCCCACCATTTTAATATAAAATGCAGTTTCATGTCATTTCTTTATGGGTAATTCTGAAGCAAAAGGAAGAAGTTAATGGAGGAAAAGAAAGAATCTGTGGGACAATAGGCATGTTTCACACCACGTATAGAACATGAATGTGTTTTTCTCAAAAGGAGATATTTCCACTCATGTCCTGACATATTTTTAGCCCGTAATTTGGAGGTAAATACCACAAACAACAGCTCTGAGCAGATCATTCCTTTGATGCTAGGATTTCAGCAACCAGAAACCTTCTTTGTGGGGAAGGGGTGTGGTAATCAATGCAGGCAATGGTATGTTACCTTGTTTCTAGTTGTTCTTGTCTTTTCTGGAACAATCAAGTCTTCAGAAAAATCTCATCCTTCTCTGAAAGTATTAAACAAGCATTCACTAGTTTTATACAATTGTAAAAACTAATATACACAGATATAAAGGTAATCAGCTCCTTCAGAATCATGTAAAGCAAACTCTGAAAATTGCTTCTTTATTCATGTATCGGTATTTACTTCCGAGTTCCCATTTTTCTAGGCTGCACGTTTTAAGATATGATCTTGCTTCATCTTTCCAATGTCAGTGTGTCAGTCTTCGACTGAATCAACAACAATGAATGTAGAGCTTATTTAGTAATAAACAGAAGATACATCCACAGACTACAAAAACCTCATGTAATACATTTCAGAATACAGTAGCACTAAAGTTCCATTTCAGAATATCTTGCAACCACACTGCATACCACTAAAGAGACGGGAATGAAATGACATTTCGGACCAGAGTTTCCCTGCGTGGTTTCCATCCTGAGCAGTGTCTGCACCGTTTAAATGAAAAGAGGAAAACACATAAATCATGAACTTTTTCTCCTGCTTAAACGTCCCCTACCAGTATGTCGTTCTCTGTAACCTCAAGTGAACTTTGAAAATTAATTCAGCCATCAGCATCCAGCCATACAAATAGCAGACTCTTCTAGATTTTTATCTTCCGATTCTTTGAGGGAATACTTGCTCCCTGGACTCACACAGCCCAATTGTGCCAAGCTTCTAAAGGCGTTGGGGTGCTTCTCTTTCATGGGGTCCTTGTCAAGATTCAATGCAGCAATCCTCATAAGGAACATCACAGAGCAACTCACACACACAGTGCTCATTAAACTATGAGTTGTTTTTGGTATCATAATGAGTGATTTTCTGGTTATTTTCTCTAGACCAGAATTTATCATTCAGTAGGCTGTAACACACCCAGAGAAGGATTGTAACAAAAGAACTTGCATGATTTTTAGAGACCTGTACTCACATTTGGGGTTTACCACCTAACAAAGTTGTGACCTTGGGTAAGTTACTTGAACTCACTGAACTTCCGTTTACTTATCTGTACAATGCAGATGGTAACAAATAGTTCATAGGTTCAGTGTCATGACTGCTGACTCCAAGAGGCGACATGGCAGACAGGTGCCAGAGCAAATACCAGTGTTGTTGACAACTGTGTAACCTAGGCATTCTTTCTCTCCATCTCAATTTCCTCATCTGATTTTCTTCTCTCAATGACGGTGAATACGCCGAATACAGCTGTTGTGAGGATTGAATGAGCCGTAAAGAACTTCTAGAAGAGTGTGTAGAAGGCAGCAAGTGTCAGCTATAAAGATAGTGGCCATGTTTCCATTTAGTAATGAGATATTTGTTGAGCAACAACTGTGTGTTTGTCACTGTGCTAGTCACTGAGGCTACAAAAACACATGACCCCAGCACTCATGAAATTCAGAGTCTGGTGGGGAGATAAATATTAATCCAATAATCACTTCGGTCCCTGTATTCTTACAAACAGAGGTGCATGCTTTGAAGAAAGGGTACTTTTTGTGCTTTGAAGGAAAGCACAAACAGTGGAGTCTTCACTGGGAAAGAAGCATTTGAGCTGAGAGTGGAACAATGAGAAGTTGATTAGGCAACAAGGACTAGGGAGATGGGTCCAGGGAAAAGGAGCTGAATGTTCCAGGGCCTTGAGGGAGCATGTTACACCAGAGGAAATGACTGGACTCTGGGAAAGGGGAAGGAAAAATAGTAGAAACTGAGTCTGGCATAGTATGCAAGTGCCGCACCATGCAGGGCCCAGGGACCAGAGTGAAGCTTTAGGATTTTATCCTAAGAGATTAGGAAAGTTTTAAGGACGTTAAGCATTGGTAGGCAAGAGCAAAGGGTGTTGGTGGTGATGTAATCAGATCTGCATCTTGAGAAGATCATCCTGACCAATAGGATTTGGAAATAGGCATAAGTATTCAGGACCAATGAGGAGACTAAGGTAGAGCTAATGATGGAGGTGGAATCAAATGGAAAAATTACAGTGAATTTAGGTTATGGTCTGTAAAAAGTACACAATAACAGTCCCCTTTCCTTTGCCTATCACTGCCTAGCACACTTTCTTCACCTGAATAGCTAGAGACAGACATGTATTATCATAGAACAGAGTGCGATGTGACCCAAAGATAGTCTGGGTCAGAAAAATGTGTAGGATGACAGCTGAGGCAAGCACTCCTGAGAGTTTCCACATGGGTTCTCCAGCCCAACCCCAGCCCATCCAGAGGAGAGGGCCACCCTGTCACCCAGATGTCCTAGGAACCCAAGGAACTCTAGATATGGCACAAGGCCGCAGCTGCTTTCTGCTCCTGGTGCTGTCTCTTTGCAAGGTGGAAAAGGAAACCAGCACTGAATCACCTAAGATATACTTCCAGGTTTACATCAGTGATCAACTGAAACAACATCCATCAATCTTTTACATTATTTATATCTACTTTTCACTAAAAACACTGCATAACTTATCGACATTACATGGTTGGTCTTCTCCTTGTAGAGAACAAATCAAGTATTGGTGTTAGCTGCAGTCATTCTGATACATCCTGTGAAATACTGCTTCTAATCCTGACCTTCTAAATAAGATTCATTTTCTTTTGAGCTACGCTAACTGGTGGCATCATCTACTTTAAACTGACTTTTATAAACACAGATCTCACTCAACAAGAATAAAACATTTATTGAACATGTCCTACATGCCATGCCTATGTCAGGTGCAAGGGACCAACAGATAAGTAGCCCATCTTCAAGGTCAAGGATCAACCATCTAGTGGGGAAGACAGATATGAACAAATTAATCACAACACAACATGGAATTGCTAAAATGAGGACATGAATAAATTGTGGAAATCCAGATCTGTATATAATTACTTTCTGTGTGGGGCGGCACATAAAATCTCTATAGAATTTGTTGCAAAACACAATAAAAATTAGATAGCCTTTAGCTTAACAACTTCCTTCTGGCATTTTTTTCTTACCCTTTAACTTCATTACAACTGCCTAGAAGTTCCTGTACTCCATTATTAATGGAAATGTTTCCCCTCATTATCCAGCAACTCTGTCACAGAGACAATTCTGTTCTGGAAGATGTTTGGGGACTTCTTTAGCTGATAAAAGTGTAGCCTTTTTCCGACTAAGGCAGTCACTGCTGAGCGCAGCTCTCAAGGACTCTGATTACTTAGGAAATAAGAGCATCTGTTTTACATGTGTATGCAGTATAGCCTAGCAAACTACTATTTGAAACAGTAAAATTTTATTATCATTAAGGGATTAAAGAACAATAATCCTCATAATTATGCTTCTAAAATAGTCAAATCTCAATTGTTCAAGCTCCCAAAGAATAGAATGTCAAACACACACACACACACACACACACACACACACACACACACAAAACAACATTTGGAGCCCAAGACCAATACTTTAAAAACAAAAGGGGCAGCCATCTGCAAAGAAGACTTGAGGACTGTGGAAAAACTATCTGCCCCCAAAATATTGGTTGGCCAAAAAGACCATTACATTTTTTCCCTGTGAGATGGCTCTAGTAGTGTTTTCTTGTCTTTAACTTCATTTTGAAATAATTTTGTTAGATTGTATGGTGACAGGTGTCATAGTAGCATGCATTTTTTAAAAACTTAACAAGATTGGTGAATTATTGTGCAGCTGTTTTACTATTGAAGATGGAAGAAAATATGCAACATTTTCATTGTGTTATGCTTTACTATTTCAAGAAAGGTAAAAATGTAACTGAAATGCAAAAAAAAAAAGATTTGTGCAGTGTATGGAGAAGGTGCTATAGATTGATCAAATGTGTCAAAAGTGTTTTGCAAAGTTTCTTGGTACTATTTGACATTTTGGCCAAAAATTCTGTGCTGTGGGCTGTCTTATGCATTGGAAGATGTTTAGCAGCACCTCTGACCTCTACCCACTAGAAGCCAATAGCAGGAGATAGTCAACATACTAAAAATATCCAAATTAATAAAGTTATTGGTGAAAATGAAAACTGTACATTTATTTTATGGAAAAATCCAAATGGACTTTTTGGGCAACCCAATACCTTCCTCACTGACTAGGCTATTTGTTTTTTCGTGGGAATGTATCCAACATTCTCTAACTGAGACAGAAATGAATCAAATTTCAGAACACAAGAATTGGAGAACTTGTGGTATAAGCAGATTGGCAACTCGTACTCTGGCTTCTTTGTCAAGATGTCTTTCTTTAATCCTATCACTCTCCACAACCTAAAGAATAGCATCCAGTGGCTTTTCCCAAGCATTTAAGGTCTAATACCAACCTACACTTGCCAACTTGTACCTCACCTTCCGCATACCAAATGAGCAAAATCACTGACCTCAGTTCATGCTTTCCTCCTTCCATCCAAGGGGAGCTTGAGGCAGGCAGAAATTGTACTAGAATAGCTCCAGAATCAGCTCTGTTACTCAAAGGATGTATCAGCACTATTCAGTGAGTTCCAAAGTCCCAAATTATATTACTGTTTATCACATTAGCAAATGAACCAAACAGTTATCTCAGAAATAAACATCTAGAAGGAGACAGCTGACACTAGGTAATGAACTAAAACAACAGGTCACCTGAGGGATATAGAATCTATACCCTCAGAGGCACTACAGGGAGGATCAGGCTTTAATCTGAAAATGACAGTTAACCAAAGGTCTGGTTAACAAAACCTTTGTGACCAAATGAAAGATAAGGGCATAATAAAAACAATAATAATAGCTGGCATTTATTCATGCTTGCGTGTTTTACATGTTTGATTCATTTATTCCTCCCAGGAGCCCTCTGAGGTAAGTAAGGTTTATTATGCCCACATTATGGGTCAGAAAAATGAGGTCAGAGATTGAGTAACTTGGTCAAATTCTCACATGCCTAAGTAGTAGAATCAGAATTTGACCTCAGGCTATCTAATTCTAGAATCTATGCTCATAACTCAGCCAGGTAAGGAAATGTTGGAGTATAAGTAGAACTATATATGTGAAATGGATCTTCATGCTTCAGGTTGTCAATGGTAAAATATTTACTAATTAACAGTCAAGAAAAGGCATCTGTTTGCTGTTTCCTGTCATGGCTAAATTATTTGCTTTATCCAACCAAAATACAAAGAATAAAAAAAACCTTTCTACCAAATATATCTTTTAATGCAGGAAAGATGAGCAATGGCTTGTCCCAAATTACAGTAAAATTTAAAGAACTGGATCAAAATTTTCTTCAAAAGTCTAGATGAGATATACACAGCCTGACCTATGTTGATTACTATCACTTTATACCATTTTGCAAATGTCTTAATCTGAAGCAAGTATTTTTCATAAGAATTTTCACTGAAAGAAAACATTTAATCTTATAACACTTTATATTTCCCTTAATAGTTCTAAACATGAATCATAATAATTGACTTACAAAGTAAAAATTTCAATAGCTTATTTCTAAATTACACAATGGAACAATATGCATCTATTGAAAATTAGCTTTATGAATAGTTTGAAGAGATTAAAAAGTCATATACAATAATGTTAAGTGAAAATGACAAAATTTATTTTTAATTATGAATACATAGCTGGGAATACGTATTCATAGGAAGTAGGCTAGCAAAAATGTTAATGTTAATAAAATGGTTGTCTTTAAGTGGTGGCATGTTAGAATTTTTTCTTTATGCTCTTACGTATTCCCATTTTTGTAGAATAAACATCTTTACATTGTAATAAAAGAAAGTAAACGTTTAAAGTAAATACGAACAAGAAAGTCATTAGCAACCCAAGTTCTGTTTCTACACTCAGCTCTTTTAAGGAACATTTTACCATCTAGTTAAGAAAATTCTCTTTGAACCACACACCAGACGTAAATTTGCCTTTATGAGGCCTTTCAGCATTTTATAGACAACCACTAATCCAGAATAATAAAGAAAATCAGGCATTCTTTCTCTGGGGGGAAAAACACTTTCTCTTTAATTTAGAAGAAATAAAATGGGCTTTGGACTGCATTTCAATCCTGGTTCAAATACTTCAGCAAATTAGTTAAGCTCTCTGAGCCTTAGTTTTCCCACATGTAAAAAAGAAGTTGCTATTAGAATTAAACTCAACAGCATCGGTCAAGTGGCCAGTTCAAATGACTGTACCCCCACTAGCATCGACTGCAGCTGCAAGGTTAGCTTCCTTTTCTCACTTGGCCTTTCGACCTGGTACTGCATTCATAATTGGGAGGATACACACAAGTAAATTTTACAGAAGAACTGTATTTCAGATTCATATGAATACCAGTGGCTCCAAATGAGGGACAAAGAATATTCAATACTATTTTACAGTCAACATGTGCATTGTTCTTGTCAATATAGAATGAGTCCAGTTCTTAATTAGCATTGCATATTTTTTAAATTTTGATTTTAGACACATTTTTAATAAAATAATTTGTGTTAAATTTACTCACCTTGTTTATTTTCTTTATGTCTGTCTGATTTTCCTTCTTTCTGTCTTTACTTCTTTCTTATATTATTTTGGATACATGAAGAATATAATAGTTACCAAAATGCTAAGTATTTACTTATAGCTGGATAATATATCAGGTACAGTTTAATCAGTAATAATAACATATGTTATAATCCACATGTGTTAAGAAATATCACAGAAGAATTTTCTTCTGTTTAGTGTAAATGACTATTAGAATGGGTTAGAATCCTCATGTAATGTTTAAAACAGGTATTTTCTCCTTGTGAACATTCACACAATCTCTTCTCTCCTGGCCTTCAAAATTTCCTTAACACCATTCTAGTTCTTCATAACATAGCAATTTTAACCAGGTTTTACAGAGCGTATAGACCTCCTTTCCTAATATCAGGGACAGGACAAATATAAAGTTCAATTAGATGAGCATAGTTGATATTTTACTGTATGTCATTTCTTTTTTATAATTTTTTTAATGTATTTATTTTTAGAGAGAGGGAAAAGGAGGGCGAGAACGACGGAGAGAAACATCAATGTGTGGTTGCCTCTTGTGCACCCCCTACTGGGGACCTGGCCTGCAACCCAGGCATGTGCCCTGACTAGGAATCAAACCAGCAACCCTTTGTTTCACAGGTGGGTACTCAATCCACTGAGCTACACCAGCCAGGGCTACTGTATGTCATTTATATAAGCATTCATTATTCTTATATTTGTGGAGTTGGTGATTCCTTTCTCTCTGCCTTGCTAATTCCCACTTTTTTTTTCCAGATCTTATATTTAAAAACACCTATTCTGGGGAGCATTTCTGATCACTTCCGACTTCCACCCTTCCCCCAAACTCACCACCTCAGATGAGATTGGGGGCTCTAATTATATCCTCTCACTACATACTAGATTTGTACTTTATAGCACTGTTAGAACAGTAACTAAATTATTATTAGCATACCCTCTGCTTCATATCTGTCTGTATGAGTAGACTGTGTCTTCCATGGGACAAAGATGTCTCTGTCTTGTTCATCTTTGTACCCCAGTCCCTCCTGTGGTATCTGATCTATAAAAATACTCAATAAATAATTACTGAGCCTTTATTTGCTGCCAGTAGAAATATCTGGATTTATGCTTTCAGGCCAGAGTAAAACAGCCTGAATCTCAAGGGTCTATTTATAATCAAAATGTATTCATTGTATAGTTTAGTAAAATATGTCAGGGAACCATTTTTCAGCTTCCAATAACTATCTGCACAAATATAAGCAAAGTTTGGCTGTCATTCACACAAGGTATTTGTGTGTCTAAAGGATATTTACAACTGCAGAGTTGACAGGAAAACATGCTTTCTAAATCCAAGTATGCATAGGCTATTGCTTGAGTTATTTTTTTTTCTTGAATATTATGAGAATTGATAGAATGTCTGCCTTCAGACATAACAAGGGCTATTTCTGATAGTTTTCAGAAAGACCATATCTAATGAGGACAGAGTACATTATGAGGCTTGGACAAAATTAAAATCAGAAGAATTTAAGTTAGGGTGCTTGGAAAGAATATAAAATAGAAATTTGTCTTGTGAACCAGTGTCAGATCCTCCATGTTACCCTGAACCCCATAACCATAAACAAGCCCAGATAGCCAATAAGATCAGTTTTATGGAGCACCATGAGTTTTTTCAGCTGATAGAGTGTTCTCTGTGGAATCGCCTCAAGGTCTAAACATTACTTTAATCGCGGGATAATTCAGGTTACTCTACTTGACTTCTGAAGTCATGATCAACAGCTTCTTTCTGGGACACAAACCAGGCATGGTGTCAAGTGGACAGCTTAAACTCCTGCTGTGTGCTAAAAAGGAAATAATGAGAACAGAAGAGTGGAAAGCAAAGCTTGACACCCTCATTGTAACAGGAACCAAACAATTAACCGAAAACAACACCGAAGGTTTTGAAATAATAATGTAGGCTTTTTCCTAACATTGTTCAACAAATAACTGTAGACCGGGCACTGTGCATGATTTCAGTGATTAAGACAGACACAGTGTGTGCCTTCAATGAATTCACAAAATGTCTTCTGAAATGGCAAATAGCGGCACTGGTTTCTACAGAGTATCAGTAAATGCCCTTCAATTATCATTAATGAAATGCTATGTCACTAAGTGTACTAATCACTTAGAAACCTTTCCAAGAGTTGAATCAGACTTTGGGGTCACAAAGGACTATAATACAAGTGACGAATGAATGACCCAAATCATCAAGGCTATAAAAAGGGAGGCACTCAGGTTGCCAAGTAGAGAGATGCTCAGGTCAGAGGTGGGACTGGAGCCACCTTTGAAAGAGTGGAGACCTGAAGAAGAGGGAAGAGGACCTTGAAGACATGGAGGAAGGTACAAAGAAGATACAGAAGCGGGAGTGCCAATGGCATCCAAGAGAAGTCAGTAGATGAGTCTGAAACAGAGAGAACCAGCAATGAAGCAATGAAAGATGGAACTGGAAAGGTAAGCAGTGTCCTCAAATACTTTATATTTAATACTGTGAAGTCCTGAGCATTCACAAGAGAAGGCTGAAGAAATCCTTGCATTAGAAAGACTAATCTAGTAGTAGTTCCTCAAGCTGGTTTGAAAAATGGTGACAACTGGCTTAAGTAGAATCACCTGGAGAACTTTATGCATAATATAGATCTCAGATCCCTCATCCCTAGAAAGTTAGAGAATAACTAAATATATCCTAGAAATTTAGAGTATATGTAGTATAGATACATCCATTATATATATAGTTTATATAAATATTATACATATATACATATTTTTAACTACTTCCTTAAGTGATTTCCTATGTGATTCTGAGGCATGGCCAAGTTTGGGAAACACTGCTATAAAAGACAGGAGTGGGAGTGGAGGGGGATACAAGCCTGTGACTACGCTGGCTTAGGGAAAGCAACGAGGGCCAGGCCTCGGGAGA
Source organism: Trachops cirrhosus (assembly GCA_028533065.1). NCBI lineage: Eukaryota > Metazoa > Chordata > Mammalia > Chiroptera > Phyllostomidae > Trachops > Trachops cirrhosus. Next base: position 148,276,306 of record CM052541.1, read on the forward strand.
GTTCGGTCTGGCCTGACCTAAAGATAGTCAGACTGCTCAGTCTAAGTCAAGACCATAAGGTCTAACTGACATCTAGAAATATTTGTGGGGACTTTTGACCCCTAAAAGTACATTACTCTCACATTGCTGTTCTCACTGTTTAGAAAAAATGGGTTATTATGCAAGGACTCTAAGTGCATCAAAAACTATGTCTGCACATCTTGACTCCATCTGTTTTCTCCTAGCCCCACCCCATGAGAAGAAGGCAAATGCTTCAAGGCAGAGAATTTTCTCCCTGCTCTATCCCAGCCCTGCCAATGGCCTTAGCACACATTAGGCAAGCAATCTTTTTTCATTTATTTTTTTTAATAAATGCATAAATGAATGAAGAAAAACCAGCCTTTTTGATCACTGAACAAAGCTCCTGACACCCAAAGATCTTTGGAAACCATATCTAAATATCCATTCTGCAGGTGAAAACCAGAAAAATTCAGTTATGTCCACCATGGATATTAAATGGTTCAGTAGCAGGGGTGTCCAACCTGCAGCCCACAGGTTGAATGCATCCCCAAATGGCTATGAATGTGTCCCAAGACAAAACTGTAAATTTACTTAAAACATTGTGAGATATTTTTTTGTGATTACATGTCACAATGTATTTAATGTGTGGCCCAAGACATCTCTTCTTCTTCCAGTGTGGCACAGAGATGCCAGAAAGTTGGATATCTCTGTGAGAGAGTTCCTTGACAGGGAAAAGACCTGGGAGAAACTTTGAAGGAAACGATGAGGCAGGGCACAGAGGCCACAAGAATAGGAAAATCTTTGTAGTAGGCTAATTTCAGCCTGATTTTCAAGATTTTATTTATTTCTTTTTAGCGAGAAGGGAGGAAGGGAGAAAGAGAGGGGGAGAAATACCAGTGTGTGGTTACCTTTCTTGCGCCCCCAGCTGGGGACCTGGCCCTCAGCCCAGGCATGTGCCCTGACCTGGAATCAAACCAGTGACCTTTCAGTTCACAGGCTGACACTCAATCCACTGAGCCACACCAGCAAGGGCCAGCCTGATTTTAAAGCATCTGTCATCTGTAGGCAACAGGACTTTCTGGGGATTCGAAGTTTACCTTCTAAATTCTACAAGAGAATTATTTCTGGGGCATGCAGGGATTCCTTCTCTTCCCATTTAAGAGTTCTAAAATTTGAGAGACCATCCGTAAATGCCCAGGGTTTGGTATTTCAGAGTTGGTAGACTTTACATATTTGCTTTTCTGATAATGATGGCTATATAATCAATTATTATTCTTTTAATACAGACTTTTTAAATCATCTTAACTTAGCATAATTAGTCAAAATCACTATGTTATAGCCCTGGCTGGTGTGGCTCAGTGGATTGAGTACACCCACCTGTGAACCAAGGGTCGTGGGTTGGATTCCCAGTCAGGGCACATTCTTGGGTTTCGGGCCAGGTCCCCAGTGGGGGGCACTCGAGAGGCAACCACACATTGATGTTTCTCTCCCTCTCTTTCTCCCTCCCTTCCCTTCTCTAAAAATAAATAAATAAAATCTTTTAAAAAATCACTATGTTATAAAGTTACCTGCCTAGCCCCTTCATTAATCTTTTTAAAATAGGGAAACTGAGCCCCAGAAAGTTGATGCTTGGGTCTCAATGGTCCATCAGTTTCAGAGCCAACACTGCAACTGAGGTCTCTGTATTCAAGAATAAATCTACAATGTGGCATTGCCTCTCTCAAAACAAAAGAAAACAAAACCTAGGGCTTAGTGTATTTTAAGCCCAGTGCTTTTTATTGCATAGGTATTTTTCCTTCAGGAAAGTAATCAAGATGAGGCAACCTCATGAGAAATTGGTTTTAGATTTTTGTGGCTAAGGTTCCTAATTTTAAATAACTTGATTTTACCAAATAAGATTAATTTAATTGTCCTTGAGATAGGTAGGAGGGGAAAACATAAAATATAAAAATATAGTATGCTTAGTTTCTCCAACACAATTTTTCATAGTGAGCTTTTGGTGGGGAGTGGCATCTACTCTTTCAGGTAGGAGTATTTTTATTACTGAAGTTGTTTAAACTTGATGGAGCATGATAACAATAGAAAGCAAACAACCTGGTTTTACTATTTTAAAATTCTCTACAGACAATACAGCCCCTAACTCACTGCACCTGAGGCCTTTGGCTGCCACCATGGCCCTTGGTAGGTCACTGTGGTAGGTGTGCTTAGAGATAGCCCAATGTCACAAATCACTGCAACAAACATCTCCGCTAGCAGAATAAATAATATTGGAGACACATCAGAAAACATTTTAGGTCTTGCTAAAAGGTATGGAAAAAAAGGGGATAGCAATAAACTCAAAGTAGTCCAAAGGGTACCCAGGTGATATGATGGGTGAGGGAGCTCTGAGTATATGGCACGGTGAGTTCCACAGACTGGATGGAAGATTGCTCTGGGAACAGCTCTTCAGCCTCCTCAGACCGAAGGACTCGGCGTGCAGTTTCTGCATTAAGATCATACTCTAGTTTGCCCTCACCATCTATTCATCGTCATATTCATCCTTAGTGGACAGGTTCATGTAAAAAAAGAAAAGTGGTGAATGGAAATACTACAGAATAAATTTGATGAAGCTGAGAAAACAGTCTAAATGTGACATGGAGGAAAGGTCCCATGCACCACACCAGCCTCTTGCATTCCTGGTCGATATACCTGCCCCGGCCATCCATTCCTTCAAAAGCCCATCCTGTGTGGACTCCTGCGTAGGGAGGAGTCCACACAGGCCACTCCATGACCTGGTATAGTATTCAGCTTCCTCACTCACGGTTCACACTATGACCCTCATTTGAGGTACACAGTGATTTCTACAAATGGGGAGACTGGTTTTAGGCAACACATTCCTCCATCCCACTGTCAAGGACTCCTCAGTCCAGAGTTCATGGCCAGAACGTTTACGTCAATGCTAAATACTATGTCCTCCTCCCAGAGTCAGAATGTACTTTAGTGTCTGATACGTCGTATGTTGAAGAAACACATTTAACTTTGTTTTATCAGGTGTTTCTGCAAAATCAGCAAAGCACAGAATCCTTTTTCCCCAGAGCACCTGTTAGTATGAATATATCTGCGGCCCAGCATTGTACATTCAGAACCAAGTGGAATTAGGGAATTCACGTTCCTCTTAAATGTAACGTCTTAAACAAAAGAGTTCCATGCAAAGCAAGACTTACATTTGGTTGTTTGAATAAAGAAATCATTTGAGTTATACAATTCCAAAGTGTAAAGACCAGGCTAAATCATAGCCAAATTTGAACGTAGAAACCCTTTGTTGCATTACTGGCAATCAGTCACATGTTAAATTTAATAACAGTAGAACAATATTGAATAGTTCATTGTCTGTACTCTGCATGTATATGGATATACAAAGCCTGTGAGCATTCAATTGTTCACTTCAATTCCCCACCCCCAAGAATTCTTTTTTATAGTTATGAATTATAAAAAGGTTAAAAGTAATTTTACTTTTTTTTGTTCTTGATTTATGTCAATGAAAGTTTTTTTAATTATAATTGAATTAAGAGTATCTCCACTTTACCAAAAATGTTATGCACACCCTGGTCAGGCAGCTCAGTTGGTTAGAGTATCATCCATACACAAAAAAAGTCACAGGTTTGATTCTCATCAGGGCACATACCTAGGTTGCCAGCTCAATCCCTGGTCAGGGTGTGTGCAAAAGGCAGCTGACTCGTGTTTCTCTCTCATCTCTCTTTCTCTCTGTGTCTCTCTCTCTTCCTCTCCCCACCCTTCTCTCTTTCCCTCTCTAAAATCAATAAATGTATCCTCAGGTGAGGATTAAATATACATATGTAAAAGTTTTTTTAAATGCTACACATTTTTTCAAATGTATGCAATCATTTAACAAGAAGTTGTAAAGTTTTGAAAATGCTTGAGTATCAATTTAATTAATCTGCTACTTAACACACTTCTAACTACCTGTTAGTCTGACACGACATTTAGCAAATGTTATCTCCAAGGCCAATCAGAGTTTTTCATCTCAGCAGGGCGTGGGAGGTGATGGATTATTGTTGCCATCTATGAGGAAAACTTCACATTCATTACTATCAATTTACAGCTTATTTTTTTCTGGCATCTCTAATTTTTTTGTCATATTCTTTCCTTTACCTTTTATAACAATCTCTGTTGGTGAACTTTCTCTACTTGGGGGCTGTTAGTTACAAGATGCCCTGAATCAAATGTCATTAACTGATACAACATTCATCTTCTTTCAGGACTAAAAAAAAAAAATCACCAAATAATGATTAGAGATAGAGGGGTTTTAAATATCCTAACCATATATCTCAATTCCATATTGATTTAAGTTATTAATTTTTCTATGATGACACAACATCCTGACCAATCAAATATAATATTTACAAGGTACATTAATCATAGTTTTTAGTTCTCTTATAGGTATGATGGATAGTGAATGTTTTATGAATCAATAAACTGGCAAAAAAAAGTATTCAGAACTAAAAAAAAAACAGGAGAAGACATATGACCTGCTTATATGGTTTTATATGTTTTAAAATTCCAAAAGTTTCTTAATTATAATTTTATTTTAGTTGACTTTTAAGAGTTTCTTTTACCACCTTGTTTTTATCATATGGAGCAACAGAAAACACGTTCAAGACATGGAGCTACGTCTGTACTTTAATGTGATGTCCAACTGCAAATAGTAACTAGTATGTGATTTAGCCAAAGAAAACAATATTTTAAGTAGGACTGTACAAAATGATCTGTGTATGTTTCAGTTCCTTGAAGAACAGTCAAGATTTAAAGATTAAACCTGGAGTACAGCAGGAAAAAAATGGGTCACAATTTTGCTAAGTAGAGCAGAGATATTGTGACAACAAGGTTTCCTCTCACAATTTTGAATCATCATATTTCTTTTTTCTGTTTTTTACTCTCTAGCCCCATTTACACGTTCATATCATTAACTTATGGATAACTGATTAACTTTTATGTAATTTTGTTGCCACTTTCATCTTGTATACTTTAGTTCCATTTTTTTAATCTTTCTCTTCTTGGGACCCAGGAATCATGTATGTTCAGTTTCGAGGGGCTTCCAGACTCTAAGCTTACCCCTATTTCTAACATGGAAATTGCATACATTGGGGCAGTGGCTGCTCCTTCTCTGGAGCATATTTTCCAACAACAGAATTCTGAGCAGTAGTCCTTTCATCTTGTATTGTACTGGAGCGGATCTTCTACATAAGCAGAGCTGGACAGAGGACCTAAAGGTAAGTACAGAATCACATCATTTGTTTTCCTGCACCCCTGGACTGCTACAGATGAGCATAACCATGTGAGAACAAGCATCAAGGTGAAAGATGATATAGGACCAATCTCTCCTACTCAGGATACATGTAGCTCCTCAGTTCCCAGAGTCCGGACTGACCTGCCCAGTGCGCAGGCTGGGAAATGGTGTCTGCCTGTCCGCAGACAGTGCCCAAGGACTCACCCATGGACACCGTACTTAACCTTAGGAAATATACTATTGGAGACTTACCTAAATTCACAATATTACTTCTCAGAGTTTTGCATCTCATTGGTTTTCTCCAAGAGTTTTAACCAAGATATGCTCCAGTTTACTCAGAAAACAGCCCAGTACTGGAGAAAGAAGAATCTGAAAATTCTCTGATAGCCCCAATGATATCCTGAATATGGGAGTCATTTATAAAAGCACCCTTCTATAACGTTAGAGAAGGCAGCTTGAAAACACTATTTTATGGTATCAGCTTTTCATGAAGGATCTGAAAAAGACTGAAAAAGAAAGGATAAGACACAGCCCCTGCTCTCAAGGAGCATAGACTCCAGTGGAGGAAGTAGACAAAGGAAGCAAATACTTTGGAATAGAAGCAGCAGTGCCATGACTTATAAACTAATGAAAAACTGTTAATGTTTAAGGTCTGAGCAATTATTCTGCCCATGGAAGTCAGGGCAGATCCCAGAGAGGAAGTAAATTTGAACTAAGTGTTAAAGAATTAGTAACAGATTCCAGGAGAAGATGAAATCTGTTCCAAAAAGAAGGAAGAGTGTGTGCAAAAGCACCAACACACAGGAATCCGGCATATACTAGGAACATAAAAAGGTCCCTGAGACAATAGTGGAGGGAACTGAGGATTAAAACAGTGGTAGGAGATGAAAGTGGAGCAAACAGAGGTAGCTCCTTGTAGTAAACATATGTTCTCTACCTATTATTGGGTCTTTTGAGGGAGTACTCCTGGTTGGGGAGGCTGTGGACAAATGAGTCAGGCCTGGACAATCAAAGTGCTTCATACACTGGACCCAACGGTAGGTTCATCGGTAGATGAACAACCCAAGCTGGGACAATCAGAATCCATGACCCAGCTAGCAGCAGGTACAATCAGAGTGCTCCTCAGGACTATTAGCAGGTCCAGTCTTGTATATGTGACTCATTCAGTCACAAAGCTCCTATGCTCAGAAAGACTTGGTTTAATTGCTCTGCTGTTGCCATTCTGAAATTCTTAATTTTATCTTTGACTTTGTATTTCATAAGTCCAATGGGACAATAAGGCATGCACATAGCTGAGGAAATGCACAATCCACTTGTGATACAGCACTTATGATACTCACGAGCACGACATTCCAGTGGACCCACATCATGCATAAGGCATTTCCGGGAGACTCAAAGTACAAGGTAAGCATGTTACACTTAAGCAGAATAAATGGGGATAATGACAGTTCCAAGAGGCCATGCTGCCCATCTGAACCAGAACTTGCTTCCAATACAAAAAGAAGTTGGTGGCATTTTAAGAAACAGGACCAAACAACTTCATCCTATCTTTTCTTACTTGTGTTACTTCCTTTATTAGCAAACTCACTGACATTGATGACATAGAAGGAAAGTCAAGATAGGGCAACCCACAGTTCCTTTTCCTTTTAATCCTTCCCTATTTATCAGTAAGCTGAAGAGCTTTGGTAGAATGTGAGTATAGCAAGAGGTGAAATAAAAAAAAAAAAACAGTTGAGTTTGATTTGTACATTTCCAGGGTTCTCCTAAGAACAAAATACAAATGCATGTATGAAATGTAAAGTGTGTAATTTCAGAGCTTCCATATATGAGTTCTGTGATAGTATATTTGCACTGAAAACTGGCATCACACAATATAAACCATAAGATTCATGCTCATAATTTAAATTCTTAGTTTTTCTTTACTTAGAAAGATATTAATTAAGAAATTTAAAAAAAAACACCATGGCAAGAAAATACAGAAGAAAGGAAAGCACTTTATATTTTAGCACCTTTAATGAACACTCTCTCCTGGTTTTTGAATAAGTAGTTCCACAAACTGCGTAGCCAGCCCTGGATATCAGGAAAGATGCACATTTCTTCTAGGATCCTGAGTTAGAAGGACAATGTTAGCTGGACTGCATGTGACTACCTTCCCTGGTCAGGAAGATGAAGTTACTGTAGCAAGAGAATTGAAGCCAGAACACAGGTTAACACAGCTGAGAGAGAAACAGAAAAGAGAGGACACACACTGTCCTTTGAGCTCCTGGGTATGGCTAGACCCAAAGTTCAGGACATGCCTGACACATGTTATGTAATACCACAAATCATCTTGCTATTTTGGGAGTGGGAGGCCTTAGATAATTGGGCTTATAAGACTAATATAGTCTTCTATGCTAAGCATATATAATTCTTAAATTCATACTCCTCGAAGTTGATAAACATATAGCTGAGGAAACATAATGCTTCAGAGTGCCAAGAAGAAAGGTGATCTGGATTATTTTTTAAACTACTTTTATCATTTCAAATGATGAAGCATTTATAAAAGGTATAGATAATATCTGTAAAAGGTAGAAAAATACTAATGAAAATGAATATACATGTATTTGCCACCCAATTTAAAACTATCAGTGCCTTTGATGGCACTATAAGAACTTCCCCAATTCCACCTCTGACCATCCCCACCCACCTACCCCATGGTAGCCACTATGAACCTTGTCATTAGCCTTCTCTTGCTCTTTCATATGATTTGGTAGCTTCTGGTGAACTGTAGAAGAGGAAATGAAGGAAGCTGTTCTGAAGGCCAGGAGACAGCTCAAGTCTGATCTCGGCTGATCAGCATTCATGAGTACAGATAAATTTATAAAATTACATTTTTTCACACATAAATAGGCAAATGAATTTGCTTCCCCCCCTTTTTTGTCATGATCAACCATTCAAACAGAGCAAGAGTAAAACCCTCGCTATGCCCTGACCCAGTTATTCAAGCACAGAAAAGAGCTTTGGTCTTAGGCACACAGGGTACTGGATCTTCTACCTCACCGGTGACAGGAGGCAGGAAGGGACGAAAGGGACAAACATTCCATGTCTCATGCTATGTTATCGTCTCCCAAAATGTAAAAAGTCCATATACACAGCATGGTGCTTCTCATGGTTTTTCATAAGACCATCTTCTCCCTCTATCAAGTTCATTTTAAATGAATCACAGGAAAAAAAGAAGAAATAGCCCAGGAAAATGATCCCTAATTATAAAACTTTGCACAGAATGGTACTTAATTGGAGGTAAGTAGGAATTGAGTTTCCTGGTATAAGGGGAAACTTCCTTTTAAGGCCTCACATTCCTGACGCTCACAAAACAAGAGCTTCTGCTGTAGCTGTACAGACACTGTAGCTATATGGATCTTACTCATTGGCTTCTAGTAAGAGGAGCGATTTTTCTGTTTTGTGCTGAGAGCCTGATATCCACTGGTCCACTTTCACTGTTGGGTGGATCATTGAGTTCCAGGCCACTGTACACGAGTGGCCTCTCACTCAGGGTCTCCGAGCCCAATGGGTGTGAGTTGGACCACACTCCTTCAAGAAGATGGCAGGGGAAATGTCTCCCTCTGCAGGTCCAACCCATCCCCCATGAAGGTCTCACTAGCTAAACTTGTAGGGCAAGGAAATAAGAAGTCCATTTCGGTCCCACATCTAAGCCATACTCTCAAATTTTATCCACAAATAAATTCCCCACATCTTTTCTGTTTTATTCTCAGTGTCCATTTTCTATGTCTGTTTGTCAAGTTCAGAACTCAGAGAGGAGATGGAACAAACCAACTTGCCCCTTTAAACCCCAACACCCTACATCCTTCAAATTATATAATTTAGTTAACTATTTATGAGACTGCTTTGTAAATCATAGACATTCTCCCTCCTTATGAAGAAAATTAAATGGTACAACAGTATGTAACACAATTCTGCAGAGTAGGAAAAGATATGTAAACTCTTACTACGAAAATAATTTGCTCTCTCACTCATAAAGTCTTCAATAAAACAATATAATGTTTTACCCTCTTGTTTTGCTATAAGCCATAGCCTCTCTTGAATACAGACTCAGAATTTGTAATGCTTCTCAGACTCCATGCAACAATCTCCAAATACTCAAATCAGCAAAACAAATTTACCCATGAGCAGCCTAAAAGCTGCCAGCATCAATTAAAAATAAGTGGTGTAAAACAAATTGATGAAAGATAATTTTGATGCAACACCATTTCAACTTATATAATGTCTTCTATCTCTAAAAATAAGCAGACCTAAATAACAACAAAAAAACTTTCCTAAGGAACAAACAAACATTTGTTCCATTCAATAAAAGCAAATTGCTTTTATGTTATCCAAAAGGGTTCAGTCAAATGGAAATATTGGTGTTAAACCACAACATTTGAATATTTTGGCAGAAGGGCTTTTATACCATTTCTTTACATGATTTAAAAAATGGCACTACCACTAGAAAATAACAGAACAGAAAATTTTTCAACATACAATTGAGGTTCCATAAAATGTAAGTATTATAAAACCAGTTGTTTTATCATACTGCCAAAAATTTATATGGGACTTATTCCTTAATGCTCTTGAAATTATATATATTTCAAGGATGGGTTTTAAAATAACATGACTGCAAATCCTACAGAATTTCTATAAAATAGAAACTGTTGTCTCCCAATAAATGAGGAAAAGCTATTTCTAAATAAATCATCAAAAATCCTTATATACTCAACAGTACATTTTAGGGTCAATTTCCCAACCCCACCCCCAGTTCAAGTTTCATTTCATTAATTCCCATTATGATTGTTCCAAATCTTCTCCATATTTCAGTGTCCTCCTCCTAACTCACAGTGAGGAGCTTGTGATACCAAGACAAATAGTCTCTCATCTTCCCTTGTCTCCTCCCCAAAATCTCTACTGTCACACATCCTCCTTTCCCTCCCCACTTTTGGGTTCTTCCTATTCCAGACCAATCCCAAGAAGCTCTTCCTTTACTCCATGCCCCCACCATCTGCTCCAATTCCCTGACGCCCCACCCCCCAAGATAGCCTCAACACAGGCTTCTTCCTGCCCTAATACAATGGTGCTCAGGGCTCCTCTTTTCCTTTCTCTGGAAAACCACCCAACAGATGTTTGGATCAAATCCAAGCCCCAAATTCACTTGCCTAGAGAGTCCAGGAACGTCATGCAAATGGGAGAAATGAGCTGGGTGGAAAGGATAACCATTGGAATTTGGACTGAGGAGTCAATCAGGGGAAAGCATGTTATTTCTAAGGTGGCAACTGTAGGGGGGCTTTGCCTGCAGAACCCCCCCCCCCACCATGGATGAGAATAAGTCTACCAAGACATGATCTGCTTGGGGAGGAAAGGTGGCTGATCTCTCAAAGGAGAATGGCCAGGAAACTGTTCCTCTATAGGCTTTTATTGGGTTCATTTGCACAGGAATACAGGCAAAGCTCATCAATCATTGTCAGGTAGTAATGATCAAACAATAGATAATACACAAAGAACTACAAGAGTCAGTTAGCTAAGGGGCTATAAAACTTTGGGAAACAAATGCATTTCCTGTTTGGACCCTTATCAGAAAATTGAGAGCATTCTTAACAAAGCAGGTTTTACTGGATTTTATGCATTCTTTCTTAAGCCTGATTACCCCAGGAACCCACCCTTTCCAGCACAGGGCTACACCTCCCTCTGTCATTGTTTCAGGCTTAAGTCAGGCAGGGGAAGTAAGGCAGCCAAGAGATTAGGAGACTTCTTGCAGACAGAATGAGGACTCAGGCTATGTCAAAGCCAAGGGTCGAGGGTCCATCACCCCCCTTTTCTATAGCCCCCCAAGTCCTTCCCTGGGGGCCCCTTCATGACCATGCCTGTCTTAAGTCGCCCCTTCCTTGAGGAATCTTACCCGTCATTGGCTAACTGGCCAGGCTTGGGGCCAACCAGGGTGAAGTAAAGGGGGCAGAGGTGGCACCCCTGCCAGGGAGATAAGCTTTTTTCCTAATGGCTTAAGGTCCCAAGGTCTCGCGTCCAGCCTTAGCCATGGGGGATTACAGCTTCTGAAACCAGGCAGGGCAGTTCCCAACAGACAACCAATTGTTATCAAGAGGAGTTACAGGTGTTGTCAGATCTCCCAATTTTTTCAAGAGAAGCCAAACTTATGTTTTACATAAACCTCCCTATTTTTAAATGTTAAAAACCATTTTTTAATCTTTAAATGCTATGAAAGACACAATGTATAAGTCGAGCAAAGCACATTTGTGAGTTACGTGCACAGCCAGTCTGCTGCTTCCACCCACACTTGCCACCTCTGTGTCCCGTGTCGTGTTCCTCACTTGCTTTGCAGCCTGGCTTCCCACCACACCACTATACTGAAATGAAATGGAACACTTCTGGCTTCTGCTCAGTCCTTGCTATCCATCCCTAAGTTGCAACACCATTTGGCACCAGTGACTGATACTGATGATACTGATTCATGCTCCTGGAAGTCCCCTCTTCGGTGTCCATGACATGGAGTTTTCCTGATTCTCTTCTTCCCTGCCTAACTCTTCCTTCCCCAGACCCTCTTCCTCCTCTGCACCTCCTGCATCTTTCTAAGAGGACAATGTGGGGAGGTATCTATTGGAGAATACCTAGACAAACTGCCCACGGGCAGTTTTCTGAAGGACAATATCACTTAAGGGAAGCATCAACTGTGTTTCCCACCCAAATGGGGATGTTTGGCAGTGTGTCAGATCTTTGGACGTACATTAAAATCAGCTGGGAGTGGGGGGATTTAATTGGTCTGGGTTATAACCTGGCCTTGGAATTGTTTTAAAAGCTCCTCAGGTGACTCTAATGTGCAGCAAAGTTGAATTACCACCTGATGACTAAGTAAGTGGGTGGCTTCTCAAAATTGATGAGTTTCACCAAGTGCAAATTGCTCTGTTCAGGGTCTGTGAACCAGTATGGCTTCATATACGCATTCAACAAAAATATGTGAGTGCTAAGGTGTGCCCTGCACCATGGGCCTAAGGGAAGGCAATGGAACAGGCTGAACCAGCACTGGTTGCTGCACATCCTCTCTCAGATCGGGTCTTAATACAATCTGAGTAAAGTTTTCTATGAAGGTAAGAGTGTTTGTTTCACTGGAATATAATCTGTAGAAACTTCTGTTACACCAAGGCTTTTCCTTTGGCTCAGGAATGGAGAACTTCCAAGTCTGCTTTCTATCTCTCCAATTCTGCATTTCCTTATAACCTGTATTTTGGCATTCCACCTGCCTGGTGGACATTGACACTTTTCTCCTCCTTGTCCCTATTTCCCATTATTGTGTTTCCATTCTCCTGCCCATTGGAGTGTGAAATCTTGACAGAATCCTTGACTCCTCCTTCCAGCTTCTCCTTTACATCTAATATTGACTCTTCTCTCAAACTGTTCTGCCATCTGGCTGTGCCTCCCCATTCCCACTACACCTGCCAATGTCAGACACTGCTACTTCATGCCTGGCCTGTGGCAATTGTCCTCTGTGCCCTCCCTGCTCCCAGCCTCTTCCTCCTCCACCAGTCTGTTGTGCTCTACAATGGTGTTTCCTCTTTCTCACAAATCCTTGTAGCACCTTGCAGGATTTGACAGGCCCACAACCTGGTTCTGCTGAACTGTAAAGAAAGACTCAGAGGTGTGCTGAGCTTGGGATTGGAACAGTCTCTCACACTTGGTGAACAGGCAGAGTCAAGCCAAAGTCTCCTACACCGTGAAGTAGGTGGCCAGGTAGCTATAAAGTCCCCCATGAACACAAAGGGAAGCCTCGCTCCTGGCCAAATCCCCACCCACAGAAGCAGATTCAGCAGCAGCATCGCTCACTGTAGGAACTATAGGAGACTCGTGCCTCCACTTGGGAAGATGCCAATCTTCAGTAGTTACTTGAAAACAGGGATGTTTCCAGATCTTTTGCCATTGAAGAAGTTTTTACCTTTTTGTTGTGTCTATCTGCATCTTTTTATATTCCACCTCATTCTCACGACGTGACGGTCCCACAGAGCTCCAGTTCCAAAACTAGGATCCAGTCTCCTTGAGGCTAGCATTCCAGGCCCTTCGCAATCTCGCTTCATTAGTCCTCCTGGCCTTGTCTCCCACTACACCTATGTTCCTCTCCTGGGATCTGGTCCTAAATGGCTATTTTCAACATTCATTGAGGCCCAAAAGAATCTGAATTACTGAGGTGTCCCATCCAAAAAAAGATATAGCCTTTCATATTTTCCACTTACTGAACTACAAAGTCCCAACATTTCTGAAGCTAAAACTCTACCATAATATGCAATGTTGGAAATAATAATATGTTATTCTTGTTGATTTTAATAAGTTCTGTCCATTTCTCACTTTAACATTCGATTATAATTTTATATAATACTTAATAGTGTTAGACAACATGCTTTGCTTATGTTACCTCTCTCTTTTTAGAAACATTTTATTTATTTTTTTAGAGAGAGGGGAAAGAACAAAGAGAGGGAGAGACACATCAGTGTGTGGTTGCCCCACACATGCCTCCTACTGGGGACCCAGCCCACAACCCAGGCATGTGCCCTGACTGGAAATCAAACAGGAACTCTTTGCTTTGCAGTCTGGCCCTCAGTCCACTGCGCCGCACCATCCAGGGCTGTATAATCTCTCTAATCCATCCATACAACAATCCTGTGAATGTTTACAAATGAGAAAACAGACACAGATATTGTTTTGATTTTCCCAGGTCACAGTTTACAGGAGGCACAGATGGTTTCCAAACCCACATCTCCTAATTTTTAAATCCCATTAACGTTCTACTACCCAGTCTTGCTTTATTTACTAATGTAAATCTCTACATTGTTCACCAAAACTCACAGACAATAAAAATTGATAAAGTAATCTACCTATACTTGAGAATTTCAATGCAAAAGCTATGCTTTCTTGATACTGTTCTGACTATTTAAGATCAGTAATAAGGACTATATGCCTCTCTATAGATGAGTGCCATTAGAAGCCAACCAAAATTGTCCACAGATGGAAAAATGAAAGCTTTACAAAGGTGCCAACATCAAAAAAAACTGATAGTAATGGAAAGGTAGAAAGATAAACAACATTTCAGCAATTACACTGTTCTGCACAGAAAGCTGTCTATCATTGAACATGGGCCTCTTTATGTTGTTATGCAAATAATTTAATTGCACCATTTACCTTCTACAGAGCTGAAGAGCTGGAAGGAGCCAAGCATCATTTCTTCATTGTCATCTGCCAGGATTCCAACACTAGGAAGGAATTGAAATTATATAAAACTACAAGAATCTACTCTGTTCTAATACTGGTGAAGATAAATGTGTGGTCCCGGAAAAACCGTTGGCGGCCAGATGGTACGTGGGGTTGGGAACAGCTGAGGCGGCTGAAGGAGGCGGAGGTGAGCTCCCAGGGCCTGTCTCACGGCACACTGCTGGGACGGCCCACGTGGCTCAACATATAAGTAGCCAAATATGAATATTTTTCAGGAATTAAAATTTTACTCACTTTTAAAAAGAAATGTCTTGCAACTCTTCTACTCAACTATCTCACTTCTAGGAATGACCTAAGAAGAAATCCTCACGTGTGCACATACACAAACGCTCACTCCTGTGTGACGACAGTGTTGTAGTTGAAACTGAGGTGGGCGGCTGAGACAGGAGGGGCTGAAGGAGATTTAAGTTTTACTGTATCTGTTTGTGCCTTTGCACTTTTGTCCAAAGAACATCTATTACCTCTGAAAGGATTAACTAATTTAACATGATTTCTTAAAATCATACTTCAAATACACATACCCTATAAAACAGAAATTTCTCCTTTAAAAGTTTTTTACAAATAAACATCGAAAAGTCTGTACAAGAATGTTTGTGATACAGAAGATTACATGGGATCCACATCCCCGCAATGGGAAAGCGGCATAATCAATGCCAGCACACCCATTAGTTGTGCAATTCTGCAGCCATGTAAAAAATAATATATCCACATGTAAATAATCTGCAAAACAGGTTTTTTAAAAAGATAAAGTGAAGACCAACACATATAGTTTGTTACCACTTTTTGTAAAAAGTAGACAATATATAAATATAGAGATACAGATAAAGACACAGATAGATATAGATATTCCTGTATGTACTTCAAGACTTTCTAAAAGAACAAGAAGGAAACTGGCAACAGTGGGTCAGAGCTGGTAAAGTTTTCTGAGAGACTGATGGTTTGGGGTATATATCCTTCTTTGTTTTTAATTTGCAGTCTTTGTATGCATTAATTTTTCAAATAAAAAAAGATTTTAAAATAGTCAGTGCCTCACCACAATGACACAAAAACACCTACATCTGCTATCCGTATTAATCAACCTTGTTATTTATTCATAAATCTAAGCAGACAATCAAGCAAAAGAGAAGAACCAAAATGAACAAAGAGAACAACCGCCCTGATAAGAAAGACAGCGATGGTGTTCCCAGAGACAGCTGAGATGCCATTGCAGCTTCCCCACCCCCAATGGGAAACGGAACACAAACTGTTCCTGAAAACTAAAGGCATGATCGATACATATTTTAAAATCACATATGTCATACAATCAAAGCAAAATGAGAAAATATGAAAGAAAAATTGCTATACAGAAGATGAATCCTCAAAAACACAGATTTATCTTATAAAAGTTCCAGAAAGTAAAAATTAAAAAAAAATCCTAGAGATAAAATAATCAAATAAATGAAGAAAATCTCACAGAGCTGAAGAAAGCATCTTCACACTGGGAGCCCCAGTGAGAGCCAAGCAGAGACAGGAACACATCCCTACGAAATGTAAGAACCCCAAAAATAAAACCACCACAACAACAAAAGTTTCTTTCTTCTCTTTTCTTTTTTCTTTTTTTTTTACAATGTGTCTGGCTCATAGCATTTTATTCAATGTTTTATGTTTATTTTTATTTTTTCCCATTGCCATTTAGTCCCTTAATACATCCTCCCCCCCGCCCTCACACTCACCACACTGTTGTCCATGTCCTTGAGTACTTTTTCCTTTTTGCTCAATCCCTACACTCCCCTAAGTGAAATAAGCCAGTCAGAGAAGGAGAAATAGCATATGATTTCACTCATATGTGGAATCTAATGAACAAATTGAACCAACAAAATTGAGACAGGCTCATAGATAGAGAGCAGGATGACAGCTAAAACAAGTTTCTTACATAGGAATGAAAACAGAATAGCATCAGATTTATCACATTATACTACATGCAAGAAGGTAGCCAAATAACAGCCTCAAATTCAAGGGAAATAATTTGGAACCTAACATTCAATACCCAGAAATCCTATTAAATGTGAAGGTAGGATATGTATTTTCAGACATCAAAAAAAAAAACCCTAAGAAAGTTTATTTCCCTCATGCCCATTATGGTACCCTTGTACCTACTAGGATTAATTCATATTAAAGAAATATTATGATTAAGCAGCTGGACAATCATAAGATATGATGTCTTATATAAAAAAGAAAAGAAAAAAAAGCAATCAGAAGTGTCAGGAGAAAAAAATAAATATAGAAAAGAATGTGGTTCAAATAAGAAGCAGCATGATTTTTAAGAAGTAGGCCAGAGGGGTGCTTGGGGCTCCCTCATCTCAATCAGCCCCCAGGTCTGCCCTCACTACCATTCTTCCCATTTTTCATGATTATTTTAGTACTAGAAAAAACAGAACTTCAAGCTTTTCACACGTTCCTCCCCTTCAAAGAGACTGCTGCCCCAATGCCATCCTATATAAACATTCAGAAACCATCATTAGAGCTTAGAGTCTATTGGGATTGACAAGCAATTAACCAGAATTACATAATTCATTACACACACATGGGTGATGAAGTAAAGGGGTCTAAGTTTTTTATTATTTATAAGATTTTATAATTTTAAGTGGAGGGATAAGGAGTTATGGGCCAAGCCATGCAACACAGTTACAGTGTAAAGAATAATAATCAATCACAGATCATAAATGTTCTTACCACAAAAAAAGGTAATTATGTGAGGTGATAGAAATGCTAACTAACATTTTTGTAGTTATCATTTCACCATATATGTTTATATCAAATCATCATGTTGTGTACCTTACATTTACATCATCTTTTATGTCAATTATATCTGGAAAAAAACAAAAAAATAAATATATGCAATTCAGTCAAAGTGTTTAAAAAATAATCAATGATATTCCAGTCTCCAATGTGCTTTAATAAGATATGAATTTTATTTCTACATTTCGAAAGCATTTAACATTTTCACATTTCTCATATAGGCATATACCGCATACCAAAATCTCTTCTGGAAGTATGTTTCTGTTTACCAACTTCAAACAAGCCTCAGGATAGTACATATTATTAAGATAACACCAAATGCATCCTTTTATCTGAATCCTTTTGATAAACTCCATGGTCAGATATTTTGCAGAAGGCTACTCAGCTTAAAATAGAAATTCTCTTCTAGAGATAGTTAAAGAAAGATTTGAGAGGAAGAAGGTTAACTTCTCTTCTGTGGGTCACAGCACAAATGTGCTTCAGCCTTAAAACCACAGCTAAACTTTTAATCACTGACTGAGTTATTTCCTTTTTTTTTCTTTTCCCCAAAGTCTCTAAGCTGAGTTCCTTTTGGCACATTGGTTTATTAACACATGAACCCACACATGGAAAATGCATTTGATAATTCCTCCCAATCCCTCCATACTAAATATTGAATTTTGGTTAGAGGTGCAAAAATATTGCTGCCCATATAAGACACCAAAATCCAGCCCTCTCCTCCCCTTTGCTAAAAGGGTGACTGTGTTATGGGGGTGTCTCATCTCCTCTTCATACCCTGGTGCTCAGGAGAGGTGGGGGCGGCACTCCAAATGTCCTGGTTTTCTGTTCCTGTTGCCAAGGATTAGTCTGGACTTGGGCGTGTGGTATAATTCTGGGTACAGTGATATGTAGGAAATCTTGGAACGCTCTTCTTACTAACAGTAAAAAATGATAGCTGGGTGTAAGCTTGCCAGGCTGCTGGATGTCACTGTGTCTACAACAATTCCCAGGGCTGTGGCAGCTATACTGCAATGGGGGCAGGGGGCGGGGGAGGCAGGGAAGAAGTCAACAGATCCAGGAGAGCAGAACAGAAAGATGCAAAGAACTTAAAAGTTCTTGTCCTTGTTGAGCAATGAATCAACCACTCTAGAGTGGTTCCACATTTGGACTTCCCTTTAGGTGAGATAATAGATGTTCCCCATTGCTTAAGCCACTTTGCCTCTTACTTAGGTTTCCTCTTACTTAGCAGATACACACACATCCAAACTGGCACATAATGGATTAGTTCTGTTATCTCCCTTTCTTCCTCCACCCAGCCAACATTTTAAATATTTTGAATATAATTTAATTGGTTTTAACATTATTACACAGGTAGACTTTACCCTTCTTCAGTAATAAATTTAAATTTATCCTCATGTTTTATACTTTACCTTGGTGATCTGCTTGAAGAAACTGAACCTTATCAAAGGTATCTGGTTAGCACACCCACGGGCACCCATTTAAACCCCTGAGGTCACAGAAATGGCAGCATGAGACCACAGCGGTTTTTGATAGTCCAACAACCCATTCTGACCAAAGGCACCTTGCCCCTATTAAACAGAAAGTAAGAAGAAAGAAAAGAAAAAAAAATGATATGTGGAAGTGTTCTAATTCTTATTTGAAGAAAAAATTTTGATACACTTTTATTATAGCAACTTCTTGGAGCCTGTTGGCTTTCACAGTTTAATGTCTTAGCTTTGAGTTAATATTATTCCTTTAATCTCACTAATCCCCCAAGGAAGATAAACATAATGGTGAACCTCATATAAGGAATATTCGATTAAATTTTGAAATGATTAAATTGTATACATAAAAATAAAATATGAATCCACATTGAATTTAGATAACTTCCTCCTCAAATTCCTGAATTTTAAGCCTTTTTTTTTCACCAATTCCACCTCCAAATGTCTTTCTATGTGAGTTTTATCAAAACAAACATCAGAATTCATAAAATCAATCAGAGCAGTTGAAAAGCCTATGTTAATTACAAATCATAGCACAAATCAAGGTTAATTACAATTAGGTTTTAAATATTTGGGGAGTATACTAAGTTACTTTAGTCTAGAACACATTTTTTAAAAATCAAATGCTTATATATGAAAGATATAATAAATATGTGCCTACTACATATGTGGACATGGGGGGAAGGAAGCACCACCCAGCACTATTTAAACATTACATATTCATTTTAAAAGTAACAGAAATAAGCAGTTTGAATGTAAATTATTCTCGGGACTTTTTAGCTCCTAAAAGGAAATGTAAAGTCCATAATCTCTTAAGCATGTCTGGGCCCTAACAATTTTTTAAAATTCTGAGATAAAGCTAAAATGCCAACATTCATCTCTAAAGTTTGCAGCCAGTCTTGTCATACAGGCAAGTGTTTTACTAATATTTTTTCACTCCCGTGTTCTGTTCTAAATGGACTTCTCCAGAACAAAGCCTTAAGTTTAAATCAAAGGCAACTGATTCAGAACTCAGCCTACCATATTTTCAGTGGCTCTCTAGTGTCTTATAAGGAAAAATATTGGAGATGGGATTAGAACTTTTAGAAGTAGCTCTGAGAATGTGACAGAGAACAATCTTAACCAGTCTGGAAAACGAGCATGGAATTTCTAAAACCCAAACCTGCATGTCTCTCAGAAAGATTGTATTCAGGTATTTGCTTAGATATTTACTGCCTCTTTTTAAGCAGATAGTTCTTGACAAAGTTGATTTTTCTGTTTTTCTAGAGTACAACAGAATAGAAGCAGAAAGTTGAAACAGAGAAATGGATGTTAGACACATTCAAGATCCATTTGACAAACATTTATAAAACATCTACCAGACTTCAGAGACAGCAATGGCTAAGACAAGATCCTAGCCCCGAAGGAGCCCATGATCCAGCTGGCGACAGAAACATGCAGACAAGTAGCCAGAATGGTACCTGAGATAACTAATACAGAGAAAGAATACTAAGAAGTAGATACCACTGTGTTAACAACCAGTGAGCAATGAAACTCACAATGATAATCCCAAGTCATAAGAAGAAGGTCAAAATTTATGTCATATACATTTAGAAAGGTAGAGAAAACATCATATTTTATAAACATTATTATAAAATTATTTTATTGTCTAAATGTTTAAAGCTTACAGAGAAATGTTTTTGTGTATTAAAAAAAGGCATTTCCCTGAATAGGAAGACTCCATATTCTCACGTCAATTCTTCCCAAGTTGATATACAGATTCACAACGCAATCCCAATCAAAATCCTAGCAAGTCATTTTGCATTCAACAAACATATAAACTAAAGTTCATATGAAAAGACAGAAGACTCAGAACTACCAACACAAAAATAAAGTCCGAAGACTGACACAGCTGGCTTTAAGACACACTATAACGCTACAATAATTATCAAGACAGTGTGGCCCTGGTAAAAGAGTAGACAGATGGCTTCATGAAACAGAATAGGGACTCCAAAAACAGACCCACGCAAACACAGTCAACGAGTCTTTTACAAGGAACAAAGGCAAATCAATGGGAAAAGGGTAGTCTTTTAAACAAATAGCATTGTAACAAATGGACATCCACATGTAAAAAAAAAATATCTAGACACTGGCCTTACATTGTTTACAAAAACCAACTCAAGCAAAGACTAAATGTAAAATTCAAAACATGAAACTTCTAGAAGATAACATAGAAGAAAATCTATGTGCCTGGGATTTGGTGATGAGTTTTTACACTGAACACCTAAAGTATAATCCAAAAAGGGAAAAGTGATGTGTTGACTTTAAGAAAATAAAAAATTTCTATTCTGCAAAAAAAGAACGTTACAAGAAAAAAAAAGCCATAAACTAGAATAAATATTTGGAAAACATGTCTGATGCAGGGCTTATACCCAAAATATACAAAGAATTCTTAAAACTCAAAATAACAAAACAGCCCAGTTACAAAATGGGCAAGTGATCAAACTGGATACCAAACTAAAGAAAATACACAGGTGGCAAATAAGCATATAAAAAAAGTCCGATGTCATATATTATTAGAGAACTGCAAATTAAGCATCAATGGAATACTGTTACATACTTATTAAAAAGAAAAAAATACAAAAAAGCAGCATCGCATGCTGGCATGGATGGAGAACAACAGAAACTCGCACTCATTGCTGGTGAGAATGCAAAATAGTACAGCCACTTTAGAAGACAGTTTGGCAGTTTCACATAAAACTAAACATAGTTTTATCATATAATCTAATAATCACACTCCTAGGTATTTGCCAACATTAGTTTTAAAAAAATTTACATCCACACAAAAACCTACCCACAACTGTTGATAGCAGTTTTATTCATATTTTTCCAAAACTGGAAGCAAAGAAGACATCCTTGAAAAAGCGGATGAAAAAATGGGACATCCATACAATGGAATATTATTCAGCAATAAAAAGAAATGAGCTATCAAGCCATAACAAGAATATAAAAGACATAAAAGAAACTTAAATGCATATTGTTTAGTAAAAGGAAACCATCTGAAAAGGCCATGTACTATGTGATTATAATTATATAACACTCTGGAAAAGCCAAAACTATAGTTACAAAAAAAAAATCAGTAGTTGCCAAGAGTCCAGAAAAAGGAGTAGGACAGATATGAATAAGTGGAACACAGGATTTTTAAGGCAGAGAAACTATTCTGTAGGATATGATAGTAACGGGTACAAACGATCATGCATTTGTCAAAACCCATAGGACTGTGGAACACCACAAGTGATCCTTAATGTAAGCTATGGACTTCAGTGAACAATAATGTACCAACTAGGGACTTCAGTGAACCATATAGTATCAATATTGGCTCACCTATAACAAATATACCACACTGGTACAAAATGTCAATAAGAAGGGAAACTGGGAACAGGGGAGAGGAGTATATGGAAACCCTGTACTATCCATCTGCTCAATTTTCTGTAAACCTAAATCACTTTTTAAAAGGCTATTAATTTCTTTAATTTGTTTTTTTGTGTAAGGCTCATTTTCCCCAAATCCCAAATAACCAAGCTCTATTTGAATAAGCCTGTGTTGCTCACAGTCAAGTTTTTATCTACACTAAACTGACTTTTTATGAATTGTCAGTCACTTTTAGATATGCTCAAATAATGAGCACATAAATTATGAGTAGGCCCTGGGCAGGGTTTTGAAACGTATGGTCTTCAAACTACCTGCACCAAAATCATTTGGATGCTTGTTAAAAATCATATGCCTACTAAATCAGAACCTCAAGGGGCGGGCAATCTGCATTTTTAACAAGTTCCCCGGGGATTGTGATACACGACAAGTGTGGAAAGCACTACCATTAATAGGGATAAGGATACTTAAGAAATACTCCTATTTTACTGCTTATAAAAAGCAAACAATTAAAACACACCAGCTGCCCAGTAATTGAGAACAGGTTTCCCTTCATCTCCCTGGCACAAGATGACAATCAGTGCCTCATTTGCAGGTTTCAGAATTCCAGCCATAAGGACTAAATTCTCCAGAAGCACGTTATCATATAACACTGTGTGTGTGTTTTTTTAAGTGCTGTTTTTCAAGAAAGAAACCTAGACTAGAACGATGCTTATTGTCCTTTTGTAGGTTTTTTTAAGTTGAAAACTCATGAATCATAGTTTTAATAAAGGGCTAAAAAGAAGCTTTCTGATGCTTTATCACTTATTATTCCCCAAATTGAATACATATTTTTAATAAAATCTTGGATGACATTGCCAATTCCTTTTATTCCCCCAAGAAAATTAATTTCTATTAAATAATTTCGCTCTTGCCCTTTTTGGGAAGATGTAATTTCACCACGTCTGCACCAAAGAAGGTCACAGAGTCAGGACACGGGCAGTGCTGCAGAGCAATCCTGCAGAGGGCCCGACCAGTCCGCGCTGTTGTCATTTCCTCTGGACTCTCCACCTCGCCCTTTGTGACCTTGGCAATCCACCTTTAGGCTGCATAGTATTGTTATTACCCCAATTTATCCAGCAGTCAAACTTCAAGCAATCTTAGCCCTTCTGAATACAGCAGAGAAATGTGTCTTTCAAATCGTTGCCTCACCTTTCTGCATCCTTTCCCTCTCCCGCCAACAGTTTATCCTAAGAGAACATAATCTGATGTTAGTCATTTATACTTACGATCTAAGACAGTGCAGCTCAGACTTGAGTATGCACCACAGTCACCCAGGTGGCTTGTTAAAACATAGATTGCTGAGCCCCTCAAACCCCCAGAGTTTCTGAGTTAGTGGGTCTGGGAGGAGGCTGGAGAATTCACATTTCTAATGATTCACCAGGTGATGCTGCTAGCCCAGAAAGCACACTTTGAGAACTAACACCAGGTCGTCTGCTGCCTTTCTCCCAGTGTTTGTGCCAGGTGCTATAATCTAGGTAAATTGTTCCAAGGCTCATCAAAGACAGAGTTTGAATTAACAACCCCTGGATGGTATATTAGAAATAATACAAACTGTCAACTCGTTTGCCAAAAAACGGCATGCAACAAAAACCTCAAGTTAACCCATGAGAACTCTGGCCTTCTACTTGTCAACCAAATCTGAACTAGGCAGCTTGCTCATCTGCCCTCCCCCTGAGCACTTTCACTCAGTTTTGGATCGCCCACCTTGTTGTTTCAGCCCATCTCTTGCACTTGGACCCCCTCAGGAAGACCTGCCTCTTCCCGCCGTGAACCCATGCCCCGGGGCACCCTGCCAAACCCAGCCTGCCTTTCCCATCTCTAGTCACTCGACCTCTGACCTCTCCGTCTGAGCGCCCTGAGGACCTGAGGACTGGCAATGCTCCTCGCATGGCTCCCAGGCTTGTAGGTGTGTGAGAAACGCTGATGTGGGGCCTCTTGGCTGCCTCTAGGAGCGTGATTTGGAGAAAGATGTTTACTCTCTTTTAAAGGGAACTAGAAGAACTCTAGACCAGAGGTGAGGCAAGGGCCACACTGGGAATTGGGTAGTAAAAGGGCCCCTTCAATCGATGGCAGGAGAAAAGTAGCTTTCTCACATAGAAGTATATATACTATTGAAGAAATATCAAGTCCTACCTTTAATTTTTCCTGATCTTTTCTGTAAGTGAAGTGCCAACCAAAATGGTCTCTCGCCTTCATATAAGAGCAGCACTCTCTGCTGAAAGATGTTTTACGAGGAAGGTCAAGAATAAATCCAGAGGAAACCAAGCAACAAGGAAAGTGGGCTGCTGTGTCAGCACAGGGCGGCAGACCACATGATAAGAGGGACCTGCCGACAAGCAGCACTTTCCACAGCAAGTCCAGGTCTGTAACTGCTGGTAACTACGGGGACTCTGAAGGGAGCATGCTGGACTATTAGTATTGCTTCCATGTAGTTAGTTATTCCTCATGGCTGGACTAATACAAGGAATTGTCAGCATTGCATAAGGGAAGAGCACAGGATTTAGAGTCTGAAAAACTGGATTCTAGCATTTTCTAGCTTTTGGTTAGACTTGTCAACAACCCAGAGCCTCCATTTTGCTATCAGTGGAATGGAGAGAAAAATAATAAAATTAATAACAATCACCTGTGGCTCACCAAATTCATAGGCTTATTGTGGGGCCAATACATAAAAGGAAAAAATCTGCATGCACAAACATTAGCTATTTCCCAGTTTGTGAATGCAAAACAAAAGAAGTGTGGTAGCCCCAAAAGGCCACCTCAGCTTTTCATTCCACAGGTTTCCGATGCCTGAGAATTCTTTAACTTTGTCACAGTTGCAGAAAGATATTTTGGGCACTGGCCTGCAGAGACAGAGGGGATTTCTAGAGTGGGAGTCCACTCAGGGAGGCAACAAATCCCACTTAGCAATTTATGGCACAGACCACTTCCCTCAATCCTAGGTACTTCAATGAGGCTGGCAAAGGAGAAGCCAGGAGCCACACTGCAGAAAATTAAGGGGAAAAGATTTAAGAGAAAGACCAAACTGAGGGCTTTCTCTCCTAAACAATCACTGGAAAATTGCAGAACCAGTCTGCCCCAGGAAACCTCAGGGAAAATATTACTTTGTGTGACCGCACCTTTCACAGAGCACACAGGGGCACTGCTGGGCACTGCAAAGCAGAAGCTGAGGGATCCGGTCATTATAGTATGCTTTTAGGGGATTGCTATGCTTAGCTAATGTTGAAAGAAGCACAAAATTTAAATGCCAAAGTTAAAATCACAAATTCTGAACTAAACTACAAGACAGAGTTCCAGATGATTTCATTCTATTTTTATGTGACAGGCTATTAATTGCAATCACTGCACAGAATTTTCCATTTTAGGACAGCTAAGGTTTCTCTTGCCTCCAAGTCCCAATGAATATTGTCCTCTCTGCTGGAGAAATTTCTCTAACTAACCTTCCTGTCATTTGCCTCACGGGCTTGTTTAAATTGACACTTGAGAGTTAATTTACACCTTTTTTTTTTTCAAAAACAATTGCTGATGAAGGTACCAAATGATCTATCCCATTTGAATTAAGAGTATAAATTCTGCTATGGATTATATAAATGAGAACCCT
The DNA here is from genome assembly GCA_028533065.1 of Trachops cirrhosus. Classification (NCBI taxonomy): domain Eukaryota; kingdom Metazoa; phylum Chordata; class Mammalia; order Chiroptera; family Phyllostomidae; genus Trachops; species Trachops cirrhosus. The sequence goes on from CM052541.1 coordinate 148,302,197, forward strand.
TGAAGGGGAGATAAACTAGGAAATTTTTTCTAGCCATTAAATTATTTTCTCAACATATCCATGCTGATTACTTTTACATCTCCTTCTATCTCCTCCTTAAAATCCAGCTAACAAACAAATCACTATAAATAGTGCCTTTGTAGGGAAACAAAACAATCACTACTGAATTCTTCTATAAGGGAGTCATTAATGCAGGTGACTGAATTAGAACAGTCTCCGGAACAAGCATGTCTTTTCTGAACCTTAGAACAGAACCAGTGACCATTTCAATCACAGTGCATATGTATTGGAATTTCTTAAAAGTAAGGTATGTTTAAAACCAATAGTTTTCTTTTGAATACATGTGGTATTATGCTATTAATTGACACTGTTTGTTGTCCACCTTCCAGGAACATAGTGAGAACATACTTCCCCTTCTCTATGAAATTAGGTGGAGCCAAGTAAACCACTTTAGCCAATGAAATGTGACAGGGAATGCACACATCAATTCCTGGCAGAAGACTATACAAGAGCCAGCATCTGATGGCACAGTCCCTTGCCCAGTTGCAGTGTCCCTCTACGTAGCCTGGGTTCTGAGTGAGGAAATCATGATTCAAATGAGGCAAAAATGGACACATGGTGCCCAGAATTGATGGAAAATACATCTTTGCTGTTTAAGCCACTGAGATTCTGGGGTTATTTACACTGCAGAAAGATCCAGCCTATCCTGATGCCATATCAGAAAACTTTGCCTCTCAGCACCCTAAGACCCTGGCCTCTGACCCTGACAGAAGTCAGAGAAGGGGTCGCCCAGCAAGAACACAGAGGCATTTAGCTCTCAAAAAATAGTAGGAAACTAGAAAACACTAGGCTTTCAACACTGAGACAGTCCAGGCTCAAAATCTGAACCTCATACTTAAAACCCTTGATTACACTGTAAGTTCTTAAATTCTTTCAGCCTCAGTTTCCTCTGCCATAAAAGGAGGATAATAATGTTTCTTAAATGAGAACCTACATGCAAAGTACCTCTCATAGAGCAAATTTTCAATATGGATTAGTAATAGCTGCCATTGTTGTTGCTTGTTCTTATAGAAAAGAGTCAGCAAATGGGCAGTGCAGGAGCACACTAAACATTCCCACTTGTTCATCTTCGAAAAATGTTACATTAGGCACTGCCACTTATATTTTCTACTTAAGCAATCCCTGTACGGGAAATATAAATTTTATTAATACCAGTACTAGCATCTTATGAATGAACAAAATAATGAATATATAGATTTTAAGTACACAGAAAGTCATGATAGAGGTGAATTTATTTATTTACTCAATTTACAAATTTGTGACCTTGTTGTGACCTTGAAACTTTTATGCAATTAATCCCAATTTGTAAAGTGCATGAAACTAGCAATGAAGTGGTGGCATAGATTAATGATACAAGAAGAATTAGAATGCCTTTTAAAGCAACATCTGTCCCCTTCTTATTAAGCATGCTCTAAAAGGTGAGGTATATTTCTGACCCTAAAAATTAAAATTTCTCACCTCAATCAATCTGGTTTTGTGCAGTGAGATATATTGCCTTCCTCTACAAGCTCTAAGAGATTTCATAAACTCCGGGGTAACCAGAGATGAATTTCTTAATAAAAATTCAATTTGTAGGGTTTAGATATTATTTACTTCTTGATTGGAGGGCAATAAGTGAGCCCTACCCAACATGGCTACTTAGCTTTTTCCTCTGGCAATGGGAGTAAAATTGATCGGGTCTTTTCACAGAATAACACATGGGTTGATCCACATTTTTTCTTCTCACATCTCACATATCACCTTGCTATTTATTTTCTGTCAAAAATAATCCTAGTGCACCAGCCACCAGGCAAAACATAGATTTTATCTAAGAATGTTCATCTTTGTTTAGTAAATGATTCTGTCTGTAACAGGTTCCTTCTGCTCACCAAATCCACATAAAAATAAAAAAAAACATAACTCAGGCTTGTCCATTTGTTTCACCTTAGTCAAAAATTTGCTGACACAAGCGCTTGCTTCTCATTTGTACTAAGAACTCCTTTCCTATTTTGCAGTTAGGAGAGCTATTAGCTCTCCTCAGTAATCACTCAGGACTTAATTATAAGCCCAGCGCCAGAAGATGCACTAGACTCCTAGGCACAGCCACATCCGTCACACAGCCCGTTGGTTACATGGGTCCGTCGGAGGCCCCGACTCTTTGGACTCTGCCATGTTTCATGACACACTGGCAAGACAAGACAGACCATACGGGCACAGTCACACAGGACTTTCAGAGCCTAAAGGGAAATAAATCCTATTATTTTCTCCTTGACTTCATCAGTTCAGGTCATAAATACTTGGACAGAGTCCCCCTCTCTCATGAGGGAGTCATTGCTGAGAATGGTGAGCAGGAACATGTGGCTCCACAGTGTCATTCCCAGGAAGCTGTGCCCCTGAATGACCTCTCTGACCAACCGTTAATCATTCCACTAAACTTAAACTAAAACCCTTAAATCCCATAGCACCTTCTAGGAGAATTTCATGCAGCACCCATAAGCCAAATAATGTAGGTAGGGTATTTCAAAGTTAAAAACTGCCTTTGCTTCTCTCTTGGGCTGGGACAGAGGACACAGTAAAGGAGATATCTAATTGAAACTGCCCAGGAGCCTCCAAATGCTTCAGGCTGAAAGTCACAGAGCGCGATTTGGAAATTGTCTGGGTAGTCTGCATTTCCTCTGGGCCACGTCCTAGGAATCTGGTTGTAATCATGGTTGTTAATGATCAGAACGGACTCTGGCCGATGATGTATGAACTGGTATGAGGACGTGGGTTCTTGTGTGCACATGTACCAGTTCACTGACTTTACTCTCAAATTCCCACACTGTGCTCATCAAAATGGTATAGGAGCTGTCCCAGAGATGAATATCCATCCAAAATGGTTATAAGACAGGCCAAGGAGACCGCAGCCAGAGAAAGGAATGCCAACGTGACAGATGTTTGACTGTTACAAGTTCAGAAAAGCAAAGAAAATGAGAAACAGAAGCATGAAGCTGAGGTTAGAAAGGCTTCTTTCCTGAAGGCCTAGACCACAACAGCAGCTGCTCAGAAAGCACAAGTTACCTTAAAGGCATCTCTAAGAAGATAATCAACGAGCGGCCTTTACCCCAAATGCTAAAGATCAAAAAGCTGCAGACATCTTGGTCCTAGCTTAGAACATCATACATAGGTCAGAGAGACCGGGCTTAAAAACTTCTGGTAAGAAATAATGACAATATATTTTGAGAACATGCAATCCGAATAAACTTATGCCTCCTTCTGCTTTAGAACAAGCCTCATTGGAAATCTATTTTATAAAACAAACAAAACCCTAACTGGATCATTACCGAAGATTTTCATTAAGGAGGCTAGTTGGGGGCAAGAAGTAGGAATCACAATACACAACACACAGTAACACTTTCTAAAAATCCTCTTCATTCACCTCTGTCCCCATGTCCTACTTCTTGGCACAGCTGCTCCTGTTCTCTTTCTCTGTCTCTTAAAATATTTCAGCATCAGTAAGCTCTACGTCTCACTAACCTGTCAGCATCTTTCCTTTATTACTCAGAGTTTCAGGCTCTTTCTTACAATTGGTCATCCATCGTCTGGGGCCTCTCTAGTTTTTCACTCCAACTATTTTCCTCAACTAGATCTGGTAGTTCTGCAAAGAAGAAGCCCAGCTGCTGACAAGGCAGAAGGAAAAAAGGTTCATATGAATTGCCTTTTGAATATTTATTTTTTACTGTCTACACACACGCTGGTATAGACACTACATACCACAATTACAGGCTACATGGAGAAGCTAAAGTCATTAAAATATTCACTAATGAACTGATTTTGTTTACCTCACACTCCTCACAAATTCCTCTATCCAATCCTGTGCTCTCAGAGGTCAACATTTGGGTTAGCATCTGGCTTTATTCATTTCAGATTACTACATCCTGAGTGCATTAAAACACCATGAGTTTATTCTCTTATAGTTCTAGAGGTGAGAGTCTGAAATGGGTCTTGAGGGATAAGGGTCATTCCTTCTGCAGGTTCCAAAATTGTGTCCATTCCTTGCATCTTCTAACTTCTAGAGGCAGCAGGTTTTCCTTGGCTGGTGGCTGCATCACTGCAATCTCTTCCTTCCATCATCACCTTTACTACTTCTGCTGACCTCCTGCCTTCCTCTTTCAAAGACCTTTGTGATTACCTCATACCCACCCAAATAATCCAGTATAAGATCTTGAGAACCTTACCTTAATTATATCAGCAGAGTCCCTTTTGCCACAGGATGTAGCATTCACAAATTCCACGGATTAGGATGTGAATGTCATGAGGTGGGGTGGGGACATTATTCACAATATCAAGATGTCACAAACTTAATAAAATCAGTACAAATTTCAATGTAAGACAATTGCAAAGTGAAATTGCCAGGCTTGCAAAAGATGAATGAATTCATAAAGTCAATAAAAGTTATAGGTGAGAACTGAGAGAATTATGAGCAAAACAATTGACAAATGATGACTCAGCAGAGACAGAACCTCTTACAATTGAGGACACAGAAAATCAACATGGATAATAGCTGGCTACAGCAAAGAAAATAAATTATTTAAATACCACCTGTTTAAGAGAGAATCTTAGAAAAACTGATGAAGCCCTCAAATTTTTGCTATGATTAAAATGTGAAATAAACGATATTATATATAATGATAAAATTGTCTTGTGAAAAAATTTTTTAACAAAATGAGTCAATTTTAATTAATGTCTCATTCAATCTTTTATCATTGTAATTATGTTAATTTTATTTCAGTAAGACTTATTTTCATAGTTTTTAGTTTTATTTTTCAAGAAAAATAAACAATTTAAACCTGTTTTCATTACACACTATAAAGTTTTGGTCCCTATTCTAAGCAGGTTCATTTTAAATAGCTAGTAAAAATTAGCCTTAGAGAAAAGGCAGGGGTGGGAGAAACCTCCCAGAAGACAGAAGGAGCTCCAAAGTCAGGCAAGAGGCCTGAGGCCATGAAGCCTCTGAGCAGGAAAAGCTGGGGAGAGTGAGGTGGTGGCCACCAGTCAGAGCCCTTCCCCTATCTGCGTTAAAGACTTTCTGCGTCTTACAGACTGAAACTTCAGTGGTAGGGGAAATTATTTTTTAAACATATTTTATTGATAATGCTATTACATTTGTCCTACTATCCCCCCTTCGTTCCCCTCCACCCTGAACACCCTCTCCCACTCCCCGCCTTTAGTTCATGTCCATGTGTCATAAGTTCTT
>CM052541.1:148307971-148358476 GCA_028533065.1 Trachops cirrhosus
CTTGCTTCTGGTCCTCTCCAATGATGTGAGACCCATTTTTCATTCCATCACTATTGGTTCCCTGTGCTTCTTTCTTCATTAAACTTACTGTAGCCTGCATTTTTTCAGCTAATTTGTGACCAAAATCAGCCAATTCTGTGAGTATCTTGATAACCAGTGCTTTGAACTGTGCATCTGATAGGTTGGCTATCTCTTGGTCGCTTAAAAGGATGGGACCTGGGGCTTTCCAATCCTCATCTGTTTGAGCCATCTTTTGGACTTGACAGGCTACCATAGTGAGGGGCGGGGCCTAAGGTTTTCACCAGGACGGGGCACTCCAGTTGCTGGGTTGTGACGCTGTATATGGGGGCGGGGTCTGGGAAGGAACAATGGCGCTTGCTCTGCTCTCTGTAGAACCTCAGAACCTTCTGCCACTTTCCACAAGCCAACTGGGCCCCTCTGGCACCAATCCTGGTATGGGTGGGCCCGTGCACCCCGCGGGGCCCTGCTTTTCTGTCAGTGACCCAAAGCTCCACCTCCCAGTGCTGGGACCTAGCTGCGCAGTGCCTTGCTTCACAATGGCCGCCTCGCTGGGTCTGCTGGTCGCCACCTCCCAGCCTGGCCCACCAGCCACTGACACTTGTGCGCCCAGAGTCTGCCTGCTGGGGACTTGCGCGCGTCCCCGGTTGCTCTGGTCTCCGCTCCGCGTCCCTCACCTGGCCCAACTCCGCCCCTCCTACCGGTCTGGTGATCGAGTCTATTTTCAACTCACTGGTTGTCAGACTGCCAGGCACTTCAATTTTCTGTCATTTCTGGTTGTTATTTTGTTTCTATATTGTTGTTGTCCCTATCTTGTTAGTGCGAGGGGGCACAGTGTGTCTACCTATGCCTCCATCTTGTCCGGAAGTCCGGGGAAATTTTTCATTAGTGTGGTAGACGTCACTCTACAAAGTGGTTCTCAAAATCAAGTGTCACATGGGAAAGTATTTCACATTTCTGAAGGAGGAGGAAAAACACTATTTATCGAGTGCCTCCAAAGTGTCAAATAGGATAAGGTATGTTCTCTCTAATCCTCTGCAAATTAAGTACCATCCACCATTTATTGAAGAAGCTACGTTTCTACAAAAGTTGAATAATTTTCCTGAGATCTCACAGATAAGAAAGAGCAAGTCCAGAGAGAACTGGAGTCTTCCCCACCCCAAAGCTACTTCTACGGCTCCATGCTTTAGAAAGACTGCCTGCCACCACCGGTGTGCCCTTGGTCTCCAGAATCCGCCTCTCCCTGTCACAGAGAGATAGATACACTGAGTGTTGTATGACAGAAAGATCAAGAGTGTAAAGGAGAACATCCAGTCTCAGCCCTTTTCAAGACTTTCCATATTTGCAACTTTGAGGAGTAAAGATGTTTGGAACCTCTCAGATCTCCGCTTCCTGTATAAAGTGAGAATATTATTAATACTGGCCCTCATACATAGGTTGACTTCAAAAAACTCACCTTAAAACTCAGATAAATAGTAAGACTCAGTATTAAAGATATCCATGTCATGCTGTCCTAAAAACACATCAAGAGGAACATTTGGAATGAAACAAGTTAATTCTAAAGTTAATATGTAAAAACAAACTTGCAATAATAGTCAAGATATTCGGAGAAAGGAGACTAATGTGAAGGTAAGCCCAACCAGAGTAGAAGGGATTTTATAAATGTGTACAATTAAAGCAGTAAGGTATTATGCCCGAAAGGATAGAACAATAGAGCAGAATGAAGAGTCATAAAATGGACTCAAATACAAACAAGAATTTAAGATATGATAAAACTGTCCTTCTAAATCTGTAGGTAAAAGATGAATTGTCCAAGGATGTTGTCAAAACAATTGAGCAGCCATCTGTGGAAAAATATATATCTACTTTGTACCTTTCACAAAAATAAATTACAGATGGGTAAGGGATTTCAACACAGAAAATGAAACTGTTATAATTGCTCAAAGAAAACATGAGAGAAATTTACACTCTTACATTACAATGATCTTAACATTACTTTAAAACTTTAATATAAAAATAAGGAATTTTACTATACAACAACTTTTAATTTCTACTTGAAAAGAAATAACAAAGTAGAGAAAATAGCACACTGTTCTTTCTGTTCTTCTTGTATCTAAGGGTTTCTTCACTTGCTATTCCTTCTGCCTGAAAATGTTCTTTCTTCTGCTTGCAAATAACAAATAGGACAAAATATTTGCAATACATATAAGAATTCCAATAAATCAATAAAAAAAATCAACAACTCAAAGCAGAAAAATGGACAAAAACAATAAATCAAAGAAAAGGTAGCACAAATGACTTTCCAAAATATTAGAAGATACTCAACCTTATTCAAAATAAGTGAATCTCCAATAACACTGTGATCCCAGTTTTTAACTGCCAGATTAGAGAAAAACAAAAATTTGATTTATATTACACTGGAGAGATGAAACAATTACTTTTATACAGTGTTGGTGGGAATGTAAGTAAAACAACCCCTTTTTAAAGAAATTTGGGAGTATCGATCAAAAACAAACACACATTTTTAACACATAAATTATACTTATATCAAAATTAAATACCTATGAAGATTTACACGTACATATTCTAATCTTAATACATCCTATAAAAATACCCTCATATGTAAACAAAGAAGTATACAAAGTGAAATTAAAATGTAACTTTTTGTATTAGAAAACAATGAAATAAAAATCAAATGCCCTTCAACTGAGGATCAGTTAAGAGATACCACACAACCATGAAATATCCCGCAGGTGTTAAAAGGAGTGAGATATGGCATGCCACCATCATGTGAGTGTTTTAAGGGATATATGTATAGTTACCTGTGTTCATTATAGAATCAAGGATGGATGAAAACTTGAATCGTTTTATCATGTTGATATATTATCTATTCAAGAAATTAAGAAAACAATGTTCAAGCAAGGACTTGAAACATTTGGGCAATTATCTGTGATTGACCATTGTGGGCCCCACTGAGCTTTGTTGCTGACATAGATAATGAAGAACTGACTGTATATAGTCTCTTATTGTTTACGGAGCACTGAATTCAGTGAAGTCTGAAATTCAATAGGAGATAGCATGATGCAATGCAAAAGCATATGGAGTTAAAAGACCTGTGTTCAGTCTCAAGCTCTATGTCTTAAAAGGTGCAGGACGTGGAAAAAAACACCTACAGTTTGAACTTCATTTTCTCCACTATCAGTAGGGACAAATACTATGGGTGTGTCTTGTGAGGGTCCAATTACATATAAAAAAAACTGAAAGTGATATGTAAGCTTAAAGTGACATAAATTGCTAGTTAATATCTAATGAATAAGTATCTTAGTGTTTTCCTTTTTTACTTTCTTTTTTATTATACCTATATGAGAAGATGGATGTTAACTGAACCTATTGTAGCAATCATTTCACAAACTGTGTAAATCAAACTATTGCACTGCATGCCTTTAGCTTAGTAGTACTAGACGTCAATTGTTTTTCAGTAAAGCTGGAAAATAAATAATATCTGAGAAATTAGTGCCATATAAACTAAAAGTGACATAAACAAGCTAGTTGATATACAATTAATTTTTAAGACTTAAGAAACACAGTGGCCTGAGAAGAAGACAATACTCTGGAAAATGTTGATGAGATCATGTGACAATGAGGATTAAATAGATGTCCAATGTACCCAATTAGAGAGAGTTGTTCACGCTTTTGTCCAAAGAGTGGTGAGGGGGGAGGGGAGTGTGTGTGTGTGTGTGTGTGTGTGTGTGTTGGGGTGGGGGTTGGACCTATGTATTTTTTCTTTTTAATTTGAACCCCAACCAAGAAGCTACTCTTCCTCATCAAAGAATGCATCTGCCCTGGCAGATGCTGAGCACACAGACATACAACCCAGAGGCAGCTGCCACAGAGCAGAGCTCACTGATTGCAGAGAACTCATGTGCCATATAGGTGGGCCAGAAGCATTTTGTCAAGTAAACTTAAAAGTCTTGTTTCCATAGAATTGTTAAAGACATTATTTAAAAATTAAATCTGACTAACCACAAACAAAAACTAGAGAAAATGTGCAACTAGTACTAAGGACCCTAATATAAGTAAAAGATAATTAATATGCATGAAGCAAGAATGAAAAGAATGATGAGCAGAACACCGAAAAGTCAAAGAAAGAAGGAATCAGAGGAATCTGGGTGTGAGGATTTTAACACATGTCTGCGAACTGTCTGACACTCCTGTCATTAAAAGGTGAGTTGTAGGTTTCCTTCCCTTGAATCTGGATTGATCTCAGTGACTGGTTCATCAGCAGCTTATGGTGAGAGCAACACTATGTGACTTTCATAGTCACAGGACCTATGAAGTCACAGAGGGCCCCATGCTCAGAAAGATTCCATGCTCCTCTGTCTCAGTCTTCAAATTCTTAATAATCTTTGAGCAAGGGTCCTACACTTTCATTTTGCACTGGGTCCCACACATTATGTAGCTAGTCCTGCTTCTGAGCCTGAATCCTAAAAGGGTTTTGTGTCTCCTGTGATGGGCCCTCACACTGCTGAACCTTTCTGCAGCTCCAGCCTCTCTGACGGGGTCTGCAGGACTAAGGGATAAAGACCACTGTTCATCCCGAGCCAGACTCTCAACCTGCACTAGTTCTGATTCCACAAACAACTCCAGGGGGAGGGTCTGACTGCCCCACTGCAGCAGTTGGGAAAGGAAACTCAGAGTAAGGAAGCAACTCTATAAAAGTGGTGTCTACTGAGTGCTGATCACGTGCAGGCTCTGCTGCGTGCCCCACACACATCACCCCACTAAACACTCGTAGCCGTGCTCTAGAGGGGGGAAGAACATCATCACTGTTCTACAGCAGATGTACCTTGTTTCAGAGAGCTCTGGAAACTTGCTGGGGGTCACAGAGTGGCCTTGAGGGTACACAGACACCGGTTTAGCACTCTGCTTGGAGCCTCTGCCATGGCAGCTCCAAAGGCCAGGCTTGGCATACACAACACCTGTTGCCTCTTTGTGCAGCTCCTTCTTCAGGGGAGGGAAGCAGTGACCTTGACATCATGAGTATGGTCTTTGGAGGGGGGTGGGGAGTACACCTCCCTCAAACCCCCTGGCCCTGTTATGAGATTATTGAAATGTGGGGGCATTACAGGTCAGGAGATTTATGAAGCCTATTTGAGAACAGATATCATAAAACTTCAGTGAGTTCATTTTGTGCCCCACAAGGGCCCCCAGCATGGAGCGTGCCCTTCAGACTAACTGTAGCAGATAGCATAAGATTTCACAGTGGCCTGGGGGAAACTCTCTGGAAACACACAGGCACCTTTTGCCTCCACATGCATGAAATGACTTTGTGCATCCACAGCCCTGAGCACTGTTTGGTTCTACTTCTCTCAGATGAGCAAGGCAGCACCTCTTCAAACAAAAGCAATCAGCTATCCTGTGCAGGCTGGTCCCTGTCGCCACTACAAGGGTAATGTGGATCAACACAGGACCTAAGCCTCTCCTGTCTCTTAGAGTTGCAAGTTTTTTATAACTCTCGGAACTGATTATGCTGTCAGTTCCTAAGGTTAGCAACATTACCCCATCAAACCTTCTTCTCCATGTCCTCGATTGGGTCTTACACCATCTATTCCCAATCATGGCTTCTTGCTCACTGTGTAAATTGCATTTATCACCCTAAAAGGACTTGAAACATCTTGACTATTTTCTCTTATGTGGAACATGAAATGCATCGATTTCTGTTGCTACAGCCCTAGCTATTGTTTATTATCTGTCAGTTCTAGTTTATTTAGAAGTTGCCTCTACAGAACCTAGCAGTCTAAAAGTAGCTCACAGAAAAAGAGAATCAAAAGCCTTATTTCATTCACATGTTGACATTTGCCATCCACTCTCCCAATTCTACTCAGCAGGTTTCTTGTGGAAAGACCCCTGGCATCCGAGGGCTCTGTCTCCTTCAGCGGCCAGCAGACAAGCCCTCTAAAGGCCTCTGGTTGCTGGAACAGAACAGAGTTGTGGTCAAATTCAGAACTTCCCGTTGTTGCTGCCACCATCGCGAATGTAGTCCCACAGCAAAGCCACGTGCGCTTCAGTTCTCAGGGCTGCCATAAAGTCAGGAATATGCTCATCCCCAGGTCGGTCCTGGGGAACCACCTGCCTCAGAGAAGCACAGGCAGGTCTGGGGCACAAAGGTGGACCTTGGAGACAGAGATGTGGTGCTGGCAAAGTCACTTAATTTCTCTTGAAGGGTAGTTTTCTTCTCTGTACATGGTGATAATGATAGCTCGGTTGCAGGGTTCATGTTACAATTAGAAATAATGTCTGTTAAAAATCTTACTTTCATGCTTAACAAATAGAAAGTCCTCAGTATGCAGTTGATGTTACTGTTATGAAAAGAAACTGGCATAACACCTTTCTTTAAAACATCAGTTTTATTTTTAACAAAGTTACACATGCATATTTTTAATGGTCAGATGGGGCTATCAGGCTTATTACAAAAACACTACCCCTTATGAATGTGTAATTCCTTTTTTTAATGAAATGTATTTCTTTTTAATTTTAATTTCAATTATAGTTTACTTTTAATATTGTACTGGCTTCAGGTGTACAGCACAGTGATTAGACAATCATATACCTTACAAAGTGTTTCCCCCGATATTTTCAGTACCCAAATGGCACCATAGTTTTGACAATATTATGAACTATACTCTTTATGCTGTACTTTACATCTCAGGGACTATTTTGCAACTTCCAATTTGTACTTCATAGTGCCTTCACGTCTTTGTCCTGGGCCCCCAACCCCACATCCTCTGGCAACTGCCAGTCTGCTCTCTGTGTCTATGAGTCTGTTTCAATTTTGTTTCCACTCAACAGGCAACACCAAACTGTTTCCTAAATTGGCTGGATCTGTTTATACTCCCACAAGTTCATGTGCTCTTTGATTTTGAAAACTCTTGTCCTGGAACAATTTTTAAATTATATTTTGGTCTACATCCTTCCTCATATCTTCAACTTTATATTCCTGACCTTCCACTGAATTTTTATTTCTTCTCTCCGTGTTGTATTTTCCTAGTTCTCTTATTGTTTTCTGAATGTTACTTTTTTATAGCCACTATTTTTGTCTATGGCTGCAGTATCTTCTTTCATCCCTCTGACTATATTATTAACTTTCTTTGGTCATATTTTCTTCTTCCGATTGCCTTCCCACTGCCTATTCCCTCCAAGGTGCTTTTTTAAGGGTGTTTCTGTGTCTGTCTGCCTTATCAGATGCTTTCCTCAAATGTCTGAAGACCCCTTGTTATCTGCCTCTATTTACAAGTGTTGCACTGAGAAGTTTACTAGAAGCTCTGTGGGCAACAGTGAGGTCTGGCAGCTTTGTTCTTTTGTGTAATCATCAGTCTAGGCTGTTTCATTGGCAAACACTCAATATCAAAAGATAAAGGTCTTTTCTCCTGGGCTGGTCAAATTTTTCAGAGAAGACTCTTTCAATCTCCTGCAAATACCCCACATTTTGCTGTGCATAATGCACACTCATGTTTTTGGCCCAAATTTTCGGGGAAAAAAATCTTCCGTTTTAATTGTTTAATTCAATTATTTATTTATTTATATTTAGAAACAAGACCAATTATCATATTCCAAGGTATTATTTTGTATACAGATATCATTATTGCCTTCTAGAGTTACGCTTTTAACACCAAAGAATAAATAAAAGAATTAAAAACATTTATATAGATAAGGAATTAGTACCATGTATAATGAGCATTTTTATTTCTCCAAAAATTTGGGCAAAAAAAGGTGTGCATTATACATGGCAAAATATGGTAGGTGCAGCCTGACCCCACACCCTGGGACCAGTGGAGAAGACATGGAGGAGAGTGGAGTCATGACTGTGAGTGTGCGATATGCACTTGTCTCCCCATTTTCAGTATAAATAATGCCTCACAAATAAACCTCCAGGGTCTTGCCAAGGTTGTGCAGAGAGGGAGAGAAGATCTTAAGATCTGTTTGCATGTTAATTAGAAAGAGATAGTTTATTTCTCTCTCAAAAAAAAAAAGTTCAGAAGTAGACAGATGGTCCTGGATGTAGACACTTTGCTTGGTGAGATAATCCAAAGATCTAAATGCATTCTACTTGTTGCCCCCCTTCTCCCAGGAGATCCTCTTCATTTCCACGGTCAAGACTAACTCGTCACACCGTATCTACATCCCAGCCCACAGGAAGAGAGGAGAGAGAAATTGAAGGGCAATTAGCTTTCTTTCTAAGGACCCCACCTAGCACATCATATTAGCGAGACTTACTCATGTAGCCCTATCTCCCCACAAGAAAGACAGAAATGCAGCTGCCAGTAGGGCAGCACATGCTCAGCTAAAACTCGGTGATGAGGTTCTTTTCCAAAAGGAAGAAAGGGAGACTGGATTTGGGGGTAGTAGCTCTCTCTGCCACAGCTTCGCAGGCAGATTTTCAAGTAGTCCTCCTGTTCTTGGCCCCTCCACTACTTCCCCTTTTAGAAGAACCTGTGACACCAATTCTGCGGCTTTCTTGGGGTTTTTCACTGCTAATCAAATCGCTCTTTTACTTTGCCAGCTCTGGGTCAGGGTTCAGATTTCTCAAATCTGCTTTGCTACTTGCATCCAATCCATCTGCTCTCCAGCTTCCAGAGGTTCATGGCTGATGTCTTCGCCTTATCTCCTTTTCCTTGGAGATTTATTCATTGTTAAAGAAACCTTTCATTCTTATTTTAGTGGGGAGGAATTTGGCAGGGGAGTGGTGATTAAATATGTGTGCTCAGCCATTTTAAACAATTCCTGTTTCACCAGTGCTGACTTTCAATTGGGATCAAAAGTGACAGGCATCTGGTTTTAGTCTTTCATTGGTCATCTATTCATTCTATAAGCATCTATTACGTATTCGTTACATGGAGTCATTGTGATAGACATTGGAGAGACAATGGTTTCATCAACCTCATAGCCCAAAAGCAGAAGCTGATAATAAATAGAGTAAGAAGTAAATATACTATAAAATTTAAGAAATATGAAATAAAGAAAACAAACATTATACTGGAATAGAAAATAACGAGGTAAATGCAAGGCACATATGCTAAACTTGTTTTGTTTGAGGAACTAAAAAGACACTACTATGACTTTATGGCTTCTTCTCTTTATATCTTCTTACCCTCTGAATTCTAAATAGTTTCATAAACTTTTTCTTGTTTTTCCTTCTTAACTTATAGTGTTATCATGCATAGAACATTACACTTTGACTCAAAAGACAGGGCTCAAATTTCCAACTCTGCCATTTTCCAGGTATGTGACCATTATTTAACTTCTCAGAACTTAATTTTTATCAGTTGAGAAGTGAAAAATTATTGACCCAGCAATTCCACTGCTGGGATTATATCCTAAGAACTCTGAAACACCAATCCAAAAGAACCTATGCACCCCAATGTTCATAGCAGCACAATTTACAATAGCTAAGTGCTGGAAGCAACCTAAGTGCTTATCAGTAAATGAGTGGATCTAAAAACTATGGTACATTTACACAATGGAATACTACACAGCAAAGAGAAAGATGGAGCTCCAACTCTTTGCGACAGCATGGATGGAGCTAGAGAGCATTATGCTAAGTGAAATAAGCCGGGTGGTGAGGGACAAATACCATATGATCTCACCTTTAACTGGAACCTAATCAACAAAAGAAAAAATCGAGCAAAATATAACCAGAGACATTGAAATTAAGAACAATCTGACAGTAACTGGAGGGGAGGAGGGAGGAGACAATGTGGGGCAGGGTTTTCAAGAACTACTATAAAGGACACATGGACAAAAGCAAGGAGGGGGTGGAAGCAAGGGAGGGAGGTGGGTTTGGTGGGGGCAGGAGTGGTAGGGGGTAAACACAGACAACTGTAATTGAACAACAATAAAACAAATTTAAAAAATAAATAAATAAAAAGTGAAAAATTATTGAAAACTTACAGTGAGAATCAAATATATAATTCATGTGGAAGTGCCTGGCATATAGTGGATAAACAGAAATTGGTGAAAGTAAATTTGAATATTGAATACATTCTCAGCTAACATTCAACTTGGATTCTCCCCCGAACAGGCAACAGACTCATCAATTAGTTTTCTAACTCAGATAATGAGAAAAAATATGTAGATGTTACAGATATCTTAGATGAAATCAAATTTCCTGGGTCAGAACCCTAGCTCCCCCGCTTAGAATTACATCTGATGGGGACATCCAGACCACATGTCATGTAAGACATCTGTTTCAGGGGTAGAATATAACATACGTTAACATGCTACCTTCCCATAGCCTATTACAGAACCTCAGTTAATGGGCTACCTAGTATGTTTTGAGCAATTCTCTCTCTTTTTTTGTAGCGTGTGGACTCTTGGAAGGCATAAGCTCCAAAAGTTTGGATTTGAAGTACTCTGGTTTATTTTTCCATTACTTAATATCTTGAATATCATGTAATGCCCCCAGTGGTATTATTTAAACTTAATTCAATAAACCTTTATCATTCACTTCATAGGCACACCATACTGTGTTAATGCACTGGGAGGAATACTAACAGCTTCCTAGTATTTGTGGTCTAAAATATAGGGTCCTTCCCTGGCTGGCGTGACTCAGTGAATTGAACTGCAAACCAAAGGGCTGCCAGTTTGATCCCCAGTTGGGGCACATGCCTGGGTTGTGGGCCAGGTCCCCAGTAGGGGTCACTTGAGAGGCAACCACACATTAATGTTTCTCTCCCTCTCTTTCTCCTGCCTTTCTCCTCTTTAAAAATAAATAAATGAAATCTTTAAAAAAGAGGGGGTATTATTTGTGCAGACCCTATATAATAAAATACAGATTACTCTAAAGTCTTTTTTTCAGCAATTCATAGGGCACTTTATGATCTTACAACATCTCAGAAAAACCATTATGCACATCAGTTATAATTCTATATAGACCTGCTTATAAGGAAAGGGTGAAAAAGGTGTATAAGACACAAAACATTGGAAAAATTGACTTGATCTCTTCCCTGTGCTTCCATAGCACTCTGTTCTGCAGGTAACCTGGAAATTTGTGTTGTAGTACCCCAAATGCAAATGACCCCAACCCCAGATTCTAAAGTGTTCAGTGGCCAGATCTGTGTCCTGTCTGTTTTTGCTTGCTTAGTACCTAAAATCAGGTGAGGTGTGCAACATACACTCAATAAACATGAGCATTGGACAGATGGATGGATAGCTAATAACTTTCTCTTTCTAATTATTGCCCTAGGAAACATGCAGTGGCGAATGTTGAAATTAAAGACACTCTACATTCTAGCAGCACAATGAAGCTTAGCATTTGCTCTGCACATAGTGATGCTACCATTCCTACAGCAGCATCTGCGAGTGTGAATACAGGGTTAATATCAGGCCTGGCTGAGACAGGCCTGCCTGAGAATGACCTAGACTCCCACTGCCCTGTTTCCTTGGAAACAGTAGAGTTAAGATAAATAGGGAATAGTTTGTCTTCCCTTCTGTATTGTGTGAAACAAAAACCTGCTTTGGTGGATCTGTGAGTTGGTATGCACACTTCAGGCTTGATGAAAACCATATAGGGGATTGGCAGAGGAAAGGGACTGTGGCCTCTCTGTGACGAGGTGACCCCACACACCCTGGCTCTTACACCTTGAGCCTGCATGAGGGAGTGCTCAGAAAAATGCTGCACTAGGGTAGCTGCTGGGCCTCCTCACCAGTTGATGATGCTGTATCTCCTTGCTGTCTCCTGTGTTTTCTTCCAGAAAGCTCAATAAGAACAGTATCCGATTTAAGCCTGTCTATGTCTCCAAGTCTGATTTGCCAACGCACTCATAACAGCAGCTAGGCTAAGCCAGTAATCTTCATACCTGAACTTGCTGCTCCCAAATGTCACTCTTAGCACAGAAAAGAGAGTTTAAAAAAGAGAGGGCGGGTAGTGGGGAGAGAAAGAAGGAAAATCTCCAACACTTTGTTCCCAAGGATGGAAAATAAATTGTTTGTAAATTTGGGAATGCTATGAACCCCAGGCAAAACCCAAACTGGCTCCCAAGAGGTCAGTACCCTTGGATCAGAATGGACGGGATTAAAATTAATCCAAGTGACAATGTCTGAAGCAGGCACTGCACAATTTAAACTGCAGCACCAAAAAAGGCCATTTGGGAAAGGAAGTGTGAAAGAGAAAAAGCAGGATGAGGGTAATTTGATGACTAGGAAAAGGTCAAAGAGGCATATTCACTGAAGGTCCCACTGGATCAGTGAAACAAGAGGGAATAAAAGCATATGCATGTTCACTGAAATTAAAAATTTTTTTAGGTTGTCCTCTCTGCTAAATTCTCATGGCTTGAAAATGGTTTTAAATTCCTGAAAGCAACTCTTTCCCTCTGTGTGAATGTATAGCCACTTTAAGATGGGAGTTTGGTATGTGCCTTCAGCTAGAAAAAGAGTTTTAAGATGGTTTAATGTCTCTTGCAGGCATATGTAATTTTTTCAAGCACCAACTGAGTCCATAAACTATTGAAGCCAAAAGAGACCACAAAGGTGACGAAAGCCATGCAAAGCACCTGGCTCAGAGTCCTTGGAACTCGCATCCACTAGGTTGATCACTTTCACTATCATTCATTCATTATCACATTTTATTTAATGTAGTGAGAGCCCACCATGAGCAAATCAAACTGGCCCTAAATTTTTTCACTTCTTTTATTCCATGTGCTTCATTCCAAAGAGAAGTGCACTATAGGTCATTACTCTTCCATATATTTAAAAACATTTAAAAAGTCTTTCATGGGTCAATCTAAGAAATAATGATAGTTTCAGTTACCTCAACATAAAATAAAGGCAGATGTGAAATGACAGATCTTCCTCCAATGAAATCATAAGTACAATATATTCAAAGTAGTCTATACATAGTAATCTTGTGTTAAGTAAAATTGCTTATACTCCTATAGTCCTTTATACACCTAAGCATTTTGCATAAATTCTCTTATTTGATAGTCTCAATAACCCTGTGATGTAGTAAGGTGGATATTAGTATCACTATTGAGTTCTTTTGGAAACAGAAACTGGTTTAAAGATGTCCAGAGGAATACAGAAAGTTGTTAAATATGGACTTAAACTAAAGCCCAGAATATATTCTAGCAATATATTCTTTCTATTACAGAAGTTAATAAAATTAATTCAAATTTTTTCAATTACTTCTACAAGGCTTCAAAGTTAGTAAAAACAAATAAAAGTTATTAAAATCTGCCTCCATAAGAAGTAATTCATCTGTAAGCTATTAATTTAAAAATTCAAGCTTTTGTAAAAAATTCAAGTCATTTCTGTGAAGCTACTGGGTGAGGAACTTACCCTACTTCTTTTTTATTTCCCAGGAGGACTTATTAGACAAATACAAGTTCAAAATTCATATAGCTCAAGTACCAGTTCAAAACTTTTTGATTCCAGCAATTCAAATACTTTAATTTACTCAGAATAAAAAAATGCTTAAAAATCAAATTTGGGACCCACTTCCATTGGTTCTCATTCTAACAGTTCACCAAGCTCCATATTTTGTTTCAGAATGGATCTAGTGGGCATTTCAGCCCACCGAGGTAATCTTCAGATTTGCTTTAAATTCCACTGGAAGAGTCATGCTTTTATAGTTGGGAAAGGAAATTAATAACTTGTGTAAAGGATAGAAAAAAGTATTTATATTAGGATTTAGGGGCAGGAGCTTTGCAATTAAAAATACCATTTAAACATTCTACTTAAATCCAACCAAACTGGAGTGTCAGCGCAATTCTATTCGTTAATTTTGACATGATTTACTGAGTGTAATCCCCTTAAGTCAGAAGCTGACCTCAACAGCATTCAAGCTTCCTGAGGGATCAAAAGGAATAATAAGAAACACGTTACTACTGTAAAGTAAGCAGGTCTGGGTTGTGTGCAGCTTTGCTCCTGTGTCGTCAAGTAGACCAGCATGCAGCACATACTCAGCAATAACAAAACAAATGTCCGGAGACCTTCTTCCAACCAACCAGCCGACAACTCAGCAACTTCAAACAGAGTTTGTTTTTTTTCCTTTCAGAGCCAATTCACTTGCAGTGTAGGCTGATAAAGCAGTATTAATCTCCTGCTTTAAATCAAGTTTCTGTCACTGGCTTCCATTAATCTCCACCACCACCACCACTACCACCACACACCCGTTATCAAGTGTCTCCATGGCAGGAAATTATATTTCTAAATTGAATTTTGTTCTGTTTCGATGTAGTAAGAAATATTTTCCAGACTACTAATAGGATGCATAAAGATTGTGACTCTGACAATACTGTTAGATAAATACAAGCTATAAATTAAAACCACCTTCATTCTCTAGCCAGCATAATAGCAAAATAGAAAGCATTGATTAACCTGAAAAGAGTAATCAAATAAAAGATTTTAAATGAAAAGTAAGGTAGCAGATGGTTAACTTTTTAATTTACCTTTTTATAGCGAGTGCCCATAAAGGCAAAAAGAAAAAAAAATCAATCCAATGAGTCTCTTTGTGCTAATAAAACACATATTGATTCTTAGTGCATATGCTTACTCTACAAGATGCTTAAACTTGGTCTACCACTGGTAATGGAAGCAGATACTGTTTACGAGCACTTCAGTGGAAACAAATTTACAGGAAAGAAATGTCTTTGGGCTAGATTTATTATGCAAGAACAAGAACTTATACCTATAAGCAACAACAAGATTTCATTCTGTGGGCAGAGATCCACTCACAGTAAACCAGGACATTTCAGCCAAATGGCAGTTCAGCACCTGAAAGGGGCCTTCAGAATTACCCATCGCCTTTTTTTGTCACTGAACAATGTAAAATTTAGATTGTTTTCAATTGACATAAATTGCTTTGTAACGCCTCCATTAATGCAGGTCTGGGTTCTCTGAGAGTAGCATTTTGGGAAAAATCTCTTCAACATGTTATTGAAAGCATGGTCCCAAGGTGGTCCATTGCAAGCTTCCTATATTTAAAGAAACATTGCATGCAAGAAGCTTTTCATCATGCATCAAGGTAAGAAGCTTGTAGAACACATAACTCATTCTACCTGTACCAAGATGTTTGAAAGATAAGCAGGATCTGACAATTGTGCAAAGAAATGGTAGGGGAAGTTTTCCAGATAGCAAGGAAATGAATGAATACCAGCACCTCTTTGCTACTGTAACCTATAGACCTTGGCCTGAATAGATAAGACGTGTGGATCAAATCACTATTCCCTCTTCAACTTCACACTCAGAGTATTTCAAACAGAATGATCATGGCAGACTTAAGCTACTGTTACATATACTGACTTCATCAATTTAAGTATTTTGAAGCATTAATTGATTAAACACATAAAAGAGATTTATAATGATTAAAGGAATAATAATTTGAAGTCATAGACCTTCAAATTTATAAAAGTAAAACTAAGAATATGACAATTATGAATACCTTCAAAATAACAAATATTACTCAAAACTAGAAAGCAAGTTGAAACTGAATAAATTACTTTCAGAAGAGAAAGAAATACAACATCCTCTTCTTATAAATAAAAGCAAGTAGTAAGTGGGAAGTCAGCATTTGAAAAGCATACAACCTCCTTCTTTACCCTTGGAACAGATCTTAACTATAAGCAAGAGAAACTGCAGCATCCTGAAGTAGGGGTCATAAGCTAAATTCCTTGAGAGTAACCAACTGGGGATGGAACATTTTGAAAACTATGAAGCTCATTTTTTAAATTATTATCATCATTTAACATAATTTTGACAGGAGAACAGACAATAATCTGCTCCTGGCAGGAATGGCAGCAAAAAAAAAAACAGTTATTATTTTCCTATATGCTGCAGTTTGACAATGAATTTTCCATAAACAACAACACCATATGTTTAGCCTCTGGACCCACTTTTTATCAGAAAGGCCATCTCAGCAAGTGTGATGTACATTTCAAGCATTTACACCATGCTCCATTTAATGCCATTTGGTGGGGATGCACATGGAATTAATTTGTGATCCTGAAAGCTAGTTTAGGACAGTCTCAATTTTAAGCTAAGTCCATCTGCCAAAAGCTAAGTCCATGTTGCCTCACACATGAGATGTACCTTGTAGTGGCTAATGTTCAGAAGCATCTCATAGCCACCTACTGGTATATAAAATGTATACTTCAACTGCTACTCATTAAGGAGAAAAAATCTATATTGCCTAAATGAAGTAAAGAACAGAAGTCACAAAGGGTACAAAAGCACTTGGATCTTTCAGGAGAGATGCTTATATTACATTTATTAGAGCTCTTCAACATCAGGCATTCTCCTATGCTGAAAAGTCAAGATTTTCACTTTTGCCATTAAATGGTCCCATTTTAAGAGGATCATCTTACTTGGCAAAAACATATTTAGACATCCAGTTGTGTTGGTTCAAAGGCTTCTAATTCTAAATGTTTATAGGTAGAAAAAAGGGTTAGGAACCTACTCCCCCTTGCCTTTTCCTGAGATCTGAAAGAGACTGACCCACCACACACCAGAAAATCAGGATGTAACCACAGGCTTCATTCTTCCACCGTGAGACAGTTTCACAGGAAGGAAATCTTAAGAAAGTTCTTAAGGACTAAGGACTATGGAAACTAAGGACTATGGAAATCATCTGGAAAGAGCCTGAAATATTTCAGGGAACAGAATGTACAACCAGCTCCTTTTTTGAATATAGAAGTAAAATCCCCAAATCAGCCAAGGAGAAAAAGATCACAAGAAACAGTCCATCTCTATTGTCCCAGAAAATGGCACCCATTCTACATTTTTAAAATGTGAGTATCTCTAGTCCCTTCCCAGGATGGCTTTAAATATGTTGAGAGCTTTGTTCTGAGTGATGGTGCTGGATTCTCCATGGGCAAGTTTCCCAGGCCATTCTCCTTGAGTGTCAAATTGCCCAGGATGCTTCTTTATGAGAGCCCCACTTTGAAAAGATACCAGTCCTTAACACTTCAGCTGGATAGGACATAGAGGCTTGATTTTAAAGCATTTCATCAAGTTCTAGCTGAGTATAAGGGACAACTCCCAGAGCTAACATAAAGTGTCTTTGAAGATCCAACTTTATAAATGGCTAGTTAATCGAGTGTGAAAGCTTAAGGAGGGAAGAAAGTTCAGTGACATGACTTCTTAATATCCATCTGGTTCCAAATAGCCAATATTTATATTAAAAGGCTGAGGCTAATAACATTTTTCTTGTCTGTGTCAGTCTTAAGAGCTAGTAAGGCCTACAATGTCCTATAATTCCTTTAACTAAACTCTTGAACAACATCACCAATGTGCAGCATGCTGAAGACAGAGCAGGGTGAAAGCAAGCTAAAAGGGCAGGGACTCCAACCTTAACAGAGTTTTAGGAGTTTTGCATTCATCCCTGGCTTGTGTAGCTCACTGGACTGAGTACCAGACTGTGTACCAAAGGGTTGCCAGTTTGATTCCCAGTCAAGGCACATGCCTGGGTTGTGAGCCAGGTCTCCAGTAGAGGGTGCATGAGAGGCAACCACACATTGATTTTTCTCTCCCCTCTCTTTCTCCTTCCCTTCCCCTCTCTCTAAAAATAGAGTTTTTAGAGAGAATCTTTAAAAAAGATTCTCTCTAAAAAAAGAGTTTTGCATTCATTGTTGGCATTTAAAATTATGGATATATTTAATAAATATCCAAATTTCTGGCTTTTTTTTTTAAGTTGGAAGATCCAGCATCACTGAGCCCTCATTCCAGTCTGGCAGTAACTGATTGGCACTGAGTAGCTGCTGCTTAATCCCTGGGCCAGATAATCTAGAAAATCCTTCTAGGAACAAAATTCTGAGTATCTCAAGAATGTTGTAGTAAGTTTGTTTTTAAACTTTTCATTCAAATAGAATTAACAAAATCTAATTCCTAAGTGTGACGCTCAGAACACTTCTTTGAAGTTTAAGTGAAGTCCAGAATTGTGATTATTGAAAATGACAGGGTGTTTCCTCTTGTTCTGAGGATTACCTTGGCAACAACATATCATCAGCCAGGTAAAACTAGCCTGTCTCAACCAGAATCTAATCTCAATTCACATTCCCTATCAGGGGGTGAATGATCCAATGCTTAGTGAATTCTGCCTCACAATGATAGTAAGAACTGACATAGAAGGATAATAAAGCAAACTCACTATGAACACGTGGCCACCACAGCCAGTTATCCCTGTGGTAACTTTTCTGACACCTCCCACTTAAAACCCAAAATGTCAGAAGGATCTGTCTGTATTCACATACTAGAAATGAAGACCAAGCGAGCCCTTCTGCTTCATGGGATGTTTCTGTCCTTCCTGAGCTCATTTTAGGACCCCTGTGTTATCATTTGACAGACGTGCCCTCCCAGTCCTGGGCAGCAGCCTGCTGGCCTGCAGTGCCCATGTGCTTGTGGAAGGAGGGGTGGCATAAAGGGGTGGTGACTCTTAGTGACACTCCATCACACCAAAGAGGGATGAGGCACCAACTCCCTCCAGGTTCATCTGCTCTAGATACATGACCTTGAACTACAGCCTCTGGAAGACTTCTTCTAGGACTGCACAGGTCTTACAGTCGAGCTTCTGAACCTCACTCCTAAAGCTCCACACATACCACCCCTTGGAACACAGGGAAGAGGAGGCTAGGAGTGGAGCGAGAAGGAGTAGGAGGTGGTGCTGACCAAGGTTGACCAGTGGCCCCCGAGCCATCCAGGTCTGTGGTTCCAAAGAGGAAGGGGCTGCCCAGCACATGAAGCCTACACACACAGTGCCTGATCCAGAAGCCATAAACACATGACCTGACTGACCACAGTCCTGTCCAACAGTGGCCCCTGACCCCCAGTCTAGCTAAGCCTAGGCAGACAACACTGAACAGCCTGGGCCACATCATCACGGACTGCAGCGTGTGTGTGCACTGATCACCATGACGACATGGAGCATCACCTACCACAGCTGATCGATTTTCATTCTTCTCTTTTTCCTCTGTGCAGCTTCCACCAGCTGGCCATGCTCTGCTCACCCTTCATACTGCTCTACAAGCTAGTGTTATGTGGCCTGCGCTACATGTGGGTTATGGACCTGCATCCCCAGCTGCCCACCACCCTGGGTTCCATCATCCTGTACCACCTGGGGCAGCAGGCAGCACACCCTCTAGCCTGCCTGGAACTCAGTGCCATGTTTCTGTACACTTTGACCTTCTGGCTGCTGCTACACCAGTTTGTCAAAGAGAAGCTGCTGAAGAAGGCAAAGGTCCCCACTGCACTGATGGAGGTCATGGTAGCAGACAGAGAGCCCACACAGATGCAGACACTGCTCTGGAGACTGGGAGAGCCAGTCACAGGTGTCCACACCAGGTACTAGATATATGTGTGTGCTGACATGTCCCTGGCAGTCAGCTTCATTGGCAGCCTCATCCTCTACAAGCTGTCGAGATGTTCCTCTAGCTGCTCTGCCTCACCCTCTTCCAGATCTACTGCAGCCTGTGGAGGAAGCTGCTCAATGTGTTCTGGTGGCCAGTGATGGCCTACACCATGCTGGTGCTCACTGCCATTTATACCTTCCAGGTCCAGCACTTTCCCACATACTAGCACAATCTGATGCACTTCACTGTTGAGAGATGGGGGCCATGGGCGTGGAGCAGTTCAGCATGTCTGAGCTCTTCCCCAGCATTCTCATTCTGGGCACTTCCTGCTCACCTGCATCCTGCAGTTGCACTACTTCTGCCAGCTCTTCATGCCTCACCAACCTGGGGCACTCTCCCCATCCCTGCCCCTGCCCAGTGCCACTCCCCATTCTGGGCTCACCAGCAGTACTATGGGGAGTAAAACCCCACTGCTACAGCAGCAGGAGGAGAAGGAAGAGGCCCCCAGAGATGATGGGCTGAGCACAGCTAGGCCATGCCAGGTCACACAGGTCCCAGAAGCCAGCCAACAAGTGGGGCCTAGTGGCCGAGTGACTGCTACACCTGGCTGCTGGATTCTGGGACATCCTCACTTCCATATGCAGGGGTTCATGCAGCATCTGTTGGAGCTGCACATCTTCAGAATGGAGGCTGTGTATACTATCTGGGTGCCCTCAAACGAGGTGTGGGTGGTGAACCACTTGCTGGCCCTGCTGTGAACCTTTCTGCCACATTCTCCCCATGGCCTCTTTTCTATTCACCTTGTGGACCTGCATCATTGTGTGCAAGATGCTCTTCCAGCTCAACATCATCAGCCCCAGAGTACTCCAGCAACTCAATGAGCCCCTTCTAATAGCACCAACCAGCAAAAGATAGAGATACACCGATACACCAGTCCTTGCTGCACTAGAGTCCCATCAACTGGTTTAGGGTATAGAAGAGCTTCTTGAACCTGGACTACATCCAGAACCACCTACAGATCCTGCTGCTGCTGGTGTTCAAGGCCATGGTATACCAGTGCCAAGAGCACCACTGCCCAAATAGCACCTGCTGGCCCCACTGCCCACCCAGACCAGTACTGACAATGCTGCCAGCAGCTGGAACAAGAGCTGCTCAGCTGTTTCAAGTTCTTCCACAATTTGTGCTGGAGATCTTCTTCCTGAATAGTTATGAGTGTGATTAGGCAGCACATGAACTTAACAATCATCCTACACAGCTGCTGGCTCGTGGCCATCTTCACCCACTGATGCTGTGGGCCATCCCTTACCTCTGGCCCATCTACTGCCTCCTCTAGCGCTCTTCCTGCTGTACCAGTACTTGCTGAGCCTGGGCATCGGCCCTGCCCTGTGCATGGACTACCCTTGGCACTGGAACCAAACCATCCCCAGGAACTTCACACTCATCAAGTGGCTGTACCTGCCTGACTTCTTCAGGGCCCCCAACTCCACCAACCTCATCAGTGACTTCCTCCACTCCTCTGAGCCTCTCAGTGGTGGCAGGTGTTCTCTGCCAAGCATACCAAAGGATGGCACTGTGTGGCTGTCAACACTGACTGCCTGGAGTCTGGGGAGTGAGGGAGTCCAACCCTATGCCCAACTTCATCACTGCAGGTCCTACCTTGACATGCTGAAGGTGGACATCATTCTCTACCTCTTCTAAAAGGTGCCAGTGGTGGTATTCATCAAAGGAACCACCTACATCAGCATCTTCAGCTGGGCTTCTTGCTGGCCGGCTTCTACCTGCTGCTCTTTGGCACAACCCTGCTGCAGAAGCACACGTGTACCTATCTCATGCAGTGGGGCTGCTGCATTCTCTACAACATCACCATCATCATCTCTAAAAACATGTTCCTGCTTCTGTCCTACATCTTCATAGAGCAAATGCAGAGCGACTTCTAATGAGCCATCCAGTTTTACAGCCTCGTGTGCAGAGTCAAAGGCCGCTATGACCACAAGGAGATTCTAGGCAAGGACCAGGACTGCCCGCTGCTGGTTGAGGAGCCAACATCCTCCCCAACAGCGTCTGCTTCCTGTTTCTGCTGCTACAACACGTGTCTTCCTCAGCTGAGACTTCCTGCACATCGGAGCTGAACTCCAGGCCTCTAACCTTCAGGCCTCCAGGAGCTTGGCCCTCTACAATGGTGTCAACCTCAAAAGCACTGACCTCCCCCACAAAAGCAGAGAGGTCCCAGGCCCAGCTGAAAAGACAGATGGAGCTTATCCATGCCAAACAGGAGCAGCACAGGGAGGGCCTCCAACAACCCTTGGACCCCAGCCAGGAGCCAGGGCCCAGAAGTCTAAGGGGCTCCTTCCACGACAGAGACCATGGTGGTAGCACTGGCTGGACCACACCACAGTCATCCACTCCAGGGGAGATCTCCTATTCGAGTCCAACAGTGATGCGGAGGTGGAAGTCCAGCGTGAGGACCTCAGGACGTACACAGTGAGAGCTTTCCAGATGGCATGGCATGGCATACCATATACCAAGGGTGAGCAACGCCCAGACGGTGCCAAGGCCTCAGAGGTGGCACGAGCCTGGGCTGAACCAGGAGGTGGACCAGCGGAGGGCCGGGAGAACCAGGGGGTGCTGATCAGAGCCCTGAACCACAGCGAGTGCTGAGCCTGTGCAATCCCGTGCACCCTGGGGCAGGCGCTGCACCTGCTGCATGCCAATCACTGCCTCACCCCGTGAGATTGCCTCAGGGTGAGAGGGGGCACCGGAGCAGAGGGTGCTGGGCCCTCAGCGAAGCGAGGCAGTGCTGCTAGGTCCTGCCCAAGCCTGCCATGCGCCGAGTACAGCCTACAGTGGGCTGGGACCAAGGAGTCAGGCGGGCAGCCGCACGACACTGGCAGCCTGTGGGCACCCACTGACACACCCTTAGCAGCAGCAGCTCGGAGATGGTCCCTGAGCCCAGTGGCCTTCAGGTGCTTCCCCAGCTTTCAGTATTTCACTCCCCCGGCAAGGGGTCGAGGTCTTTCTGCTGTGGCAGCGGGGGAATGTGCGTAGGCCAGTCACCCTGTCAGCTGCCTGAGGTCCCCACTAGCCATGAGTGACTGACTAGTTAGAGCAAACCTTGCTCTGCCTCTTCTCTACGGGAGTGAGAGCACTGCTCCATCCAGTGCCAGGCTGCCTTGTTGTCCTGGGTGGCTCTGATGTGAAGATGCAGTGGGCAGAGGTGTTCTGCCCGGATGTCTGGCCTTGTGGCCGTCTTTGCTGTCCTCCATGTGTTTGGGGTCTTCCCCTGGCACTGCTTCCTGGCACTCGGTGTTCTGCTGGACAGACTATCAATAAATACTTGGGTTTCTTTTGGGTGATGAAACGGTCTAAACTTAGAACATCAGGATGGTTGCACAAGTTAACAAATACACTAAGAGATGGCCATGGTAGCAATGTTTTTTGGAAAAAAAAAAAAACGTACTACAAATGCTCTAACATTAAAACTGTATAACCAATGCCTTCTGTAGTCTACGTTCAAGTAAGGATTTTCCTCTCAGAGGGCTTATAGTTCTAAGAAAGAAGAGTGAGGCCCATTAAGCCAGGCATCTCATCTCCTCCACTTTGAACATCCCAGTCAGCCTCCAGGTCCAAAGAGATCAAGGAGACTGACTCTCAAAGGAAGCTGTGGTGAAAGGGAGGGTGCGTTTGAGACTTTCCTCTTACTCGTACTACTTTCAATACTCCGTTTGCTGATCCATCAGAGATAGGGCAGCTTAATGTCATCTCAACCTTCATTTTATCTACAGCTCAGGCGGGCTGGGAATATAGTTTCAGGCATTAGGTTTAAATTTCACTTAAATCAGATATTCATTTCTTTAAAAGGTGATTTAAACTTTAGCATACTTCTATTTCAGTCCCCCTGATGCTATTGCTTCTTCTATTAAATTCCTGGGCCCATTCCAAAGGGAGGAAGAAGGAGATACCTGCATTCCAAAACATTGTTCATTGTTCAGCTCAGAAGACAAATCCTTTCTACTCCAATTCTAATGGTGGTCAGTGTTCATGAACATGGAGAAGAGTAGTACCTCAACCATTGTTACCAACTTAGCAGTACTTTGGGCACAGATGAAGTTGCTATTAAAAGCAGTGTACTGTTGCCCTGACTGGTGTGGCTCACTGGGACGAGTGTCTTCTCACAAACTGAGAGGTCACCGCTTAAGTTTCCGGTCAGAACACATGCCTGCGCTTTGGGTGAGGTCCCTGGTTGGGGGTGTGCAAGAGGCAACTGATCGATGTTTCTCTGGCACATTGGTGATTCTCTCCTTCTCTTTCTCCCTACCTTCCCTTCTAATAATAAACAAATAAAATCTTTTTTTTAAAAAAAGCAATGTACTTGTTTCTTCCCCACACACTTCTGGGGTCAGTTTTGTTTGTTACGCTGTTTCACGTTATTACAAAACCATGCCCCAGAGTATTGCGAAACTCAGTTTTCTCTTCACTACATTCGATGTAATTTTCACATCAAGGTGTTTCTATAGACTGGACAGAGTTAGAGTTCAGCTTCTTCTAGCCAAAGTGTTTAAATTTGACTAGACAGCAGCAATTGCTTTTTAATCTAAGCAAACCGATCTGTCAAAGGCAATCAGCTCAGGGAGGTCACTCCAGGAGGATCCTAATAATCCCGATGAATCACACTGCCCTATATGAAACTCAGCTGCTGAACTCTTGACATAGCGTGTCACAAGTACTTAGAGGAATAAGTACATACAGCTGAACTCTGTGTCAACACACAAACTCTAGCCTCTTGTGCTTAAGTTAATGATCACTGCATTTGGTCTGGTGGAGGAATCACTCTGTTGTGTGTGGTGGTGTCAATCCATGTTTAACGATGTTACATCAGCTGGGCTTCAGGTCACGTAACCCGCTGCCCTCACAAGCACTTATCAACAAATCAAGTGTGCTTGAGTCCTCCAAATGTAAATAAGGGTTTGTTGTTGTTTTTTAATCACATCCTGTCTTTCAAACAAGGGTTCCCAAACTCTTAATAATGCCAGTGTGGGGCTCTCTAGTTAGCAAGATCTTTAAGTCCGTTATCTTGTTTAATTATTGCCACAACACTGAGAGGTCAGTAGAGACAGAAGCATCATTTACATCATTAGTAAATCCCAGAACTGAGACTCAACACTAGATTTCAGGGTTTCAGATTTTCAGGTCTTCCCAATGCTGTAAATCTTGTTATTGGAGCTTATTGCTCGTGTTAAGATTGCAAGGGTCGGTGCAGTAGCATGCGACAGCAGTGTTGAGAGTCCTGCCCAAGTAAGGCAGCGCCGTCAGAGAAACCCCCACAGAGAACGCTGCCACACTTCAACCCTTCAGGTAAGGAACCAGAGAGCAGACAGGGAGCCAGCAACGATGGGCAGGGTATGGTGGAATGCAGGGCTGAAAATTTTCCCTAAGTGATGGAACAAGTGTTCTTTGAGAAAGACTTCCTCCTACTAACCGCTGGAGGAGAGCTGTAAGAGAAATGATAACACACACTCAACTCCATCAATGGGCAATGGAAAGAGTAGATTGTAAGGAGACGGTAAGTTTGAAAGAATAATAATAACAGTAATAATAATCGCTAATGTATATTAAGCACTTAATATTTTCCACCATTCTAGGTGCTTTATGTGTATTCATTTATGAAATTCTCATCACAACCCTGGAAACAGGTATCAGTGTTCTGACGAGAGAACTGAGGCAACAGGTGGTTTCATGAGCTCACCTGCGACCCCACAGCTAGTGAATGCAGAGCCGAGATTCCAACCTAGGCGAACTGATTCTCCACCATGTGCTCTGACTACTGGGTGGCAGTGAGGATAAATTTGGAGACCTCCTGAATTACTTGAAATTTTATTTTCTTTTTCTGACTTAAAAACGAGTATGTCCATTCCAGGCAGTATTGCAGCCTAGATAGTCTGATTGACCCTCCCATTGAAACCCCCCCAAATTGATGCCTAAAATTAAAAGAAAACTTTTAAAACATGCTAATAGGCTGACAAGTAGGAAAGGAAAGCTGATGTGCCTAAAATTACATGAAAAAGTGGGCCCAAAGTCCAGGGCTTGACGGAGGTGAGAGTCTAACAGGAGACCTCATGACCCATAGACCTACTTTGTACATCAGAGATAAGAAAGACTGATTTCTCAATCCCTAGTGCTAGTGGAGAAGAAAAACAATCTCACCTAAGAATTCAAAACCACAAAAGAGACCTTCATTTGGGTTCCTAGCACAAATTCACAGCACTAGGGTGGTACCAAAGAAACTTTTGGTTAAGAACATGGTAAATGATTCCGAGTTGGTAGTACACTTAGATGCCTGGCAGAATCAGAAGCAACCCCTCCCTAGAGGGGCTAAAATCTGAAAATCAATTATCCAAGAATTCCCACAGATAAACTACCAAGGAATAAAAGCTCAGCATAAAATATCACAAAACACATAAACAAATCATCATTTGTGCTTGAGTGTAGAATATAGAGCCAGTGGAAACTATAGTCATAAGAATCAGACCACAAGACCCCAGACAGTGCAATTATGCAATAGAGAATGACGGGTGCAATCTGGTAGTGTTTTCTTCAGCTGTACCACTTATTTCTTGCTCCCTGGACCTGGGCTTCTCTGATGTCAGGATGCCTTCAGAAACCAGGTAGGCACTCAGCATGCATACTTGGAAGTACAGGGAAGTTGCTATCCCTGGGGCAACTATGCCTTTGACTGAGAGTGTAATAAATGCCCTCATCTTTCTCTCTTTTGGTGGACAGTTCTGAGATACCACCTCTTCTAAAGTTCCTGATGGAGCTGAGTGCCAGTTGCCCACAGTGGAGACCCACCCACAGGGCACCCTTGCATTGTCTCTCCCTCTTTCCTTATTCCACGTTCTGTGATCTTCCACTCCTGTTCACTGGGTCCAGTTCCCACAGTAAACTACTTGCCAGAGAAATTAAAATGTAAATAAGGAATAAAAGATTAAAACATGAAAAGAAATATTTGGACAAAGGAACCAAATAGAACTTCTAGGAAGAAAAAGAATTAATTTAAATTCAAAACATGATAAAACAGAAGATACAGCATAAG
Source organism: Trachops cirrhosus (assembly GCA_028533065.1). Classification (NCBI taxonomy): domain Eukaryota; kingdom Metazoa; phylum Chordata; class Mammalia; order Chiroptera; family Phyllostomidae; genus Trachops; species Trachops cirrhosus. Next base: position 148,334,417 of record CM052541.1, read on the forward strand.
AAAGAATATACTAGAAAGTATATCAGAGTATTTTGCATAATGCAGAACAAAGACACAAGATTAAGGGAAATATGGAAAAGACTGTAGAGTGGAAATATCTAAAAAAGTCAAGTTGGAGTTCCTAAGGATGGAATAGGGGAAATTTGGAAAGACAATATTCAAAGAAATAATGGTTGAATTTTCCAGGTTAAATGATTTAAATCTTCAAATTTAGAAAGTTCTAAATTGTGAAAGATGAATACATAGAGAAGATGAACCAATAAAAACCATAATTTAATGTTTTAATAAATATTAATACATGGAATACATACAAAATATGAATTATTACATAAATCTAAATGAAAAAATAAACCTGTTTAAAAGTGAAGATTGTCAGATTAAAAATAAATAAAATAAATAAAATCCACTTACAAGTTGCTTTACAAAGAAGCCTGTGACATAACAATAACAAATAGTGAAATCAGATGCATGAAAAATATATATACAGTGCGAGTAACCAAAAGAAAGCTAATGTTACTTTATTAATATAGACTTTAAGGCAAAAGGCACTGAGCCAAGCTACATAATGAGAAAAGGTTAATTTGCCAGATATAAAAATTCTAAACTAAATTCTAAATAATATAACTTAAAACTATATAAAGCAAATCTTTTGAAAGAATTACAAGAAGAAATACATATACATACCAGAGGAGATGAAGATTTTAACACACCTTAGTGGTTGATAGCTCTAAACTCAAGGAGAAAAATATCAGTGAGGATATAAAAGATTTGAACAGTACAGTAAATAAGCTTTACCTAGTGTGCATATATATACGCACATTATACATTGAGTACAAAACATTGTACTCTGAGTGGAGAAGTATGTCAAGCAGAGATAGTAATTTACAAGAACTCAATACATTCTGGGCCATAAAACAAGATTCATCTAATTTTAAATGATTAATATCATACAGATTATGTTCTTTGCTACAATGTGCTTAATTGTACAAATGGCCAAAAAATTATAAAAATGATGCCTGTCTTTTTAGTAATAAAGAAAATGAAAATCAGAATCACACTGAGATACAATTTCACACAAACCATATTGGTGAGATTTTTGAAATCTGACAGTCTTAAGTGTTGACAAGAATCTAGAGTGACCGAATTTCTTACGGTCCCACTGCCTGAGGGAATCCTAATCAGTATCTGCACTTTGGAAAACAATCAGGATCCTCTGGTACAGTTGGAGTGTGCATTCCCCGTGACCCAGCAATTGCACCACGGAAATTTTGGCACATATGAAGATGAACAAGCATATTCATAGCAGCACTGCTTTAATGAGAAAAACTGGCAACAATCCAAATGTCTACCCTAAACAAAGCCACAATAAACAAATAATAAAGTTCCCCTATGGACATGTGTCAAATTCCTCTGAGAAATTGGAAGCATGGGCTGACTGGGTCATAGGTACACATTTAATTTTACTAAGATTTTCCAGAATTCTTTCCAGGATAACTCTACCAGTTAGAAGGGCTCAAGAGTTCTCACATCCTAACTAAAGTGTCATATTTTCTGATTTTTAATATTGCTATTCTGATGTGGACCGAATTTTTATTTTAAATTTGTCTTTTTTGTTGTGTATATCTTCATATACTTTTTAGCCAGACAGACTAACCTAACCATATCCTTTGCCCATTTTTCTACTGGGATTCCTGTCTTTTTCTTGAAGTGCAGGCTTTGTTTTTTATATTCTCTATGTCAATCCCTGGTTAGGCATTTTGGATACCTTTTCCTAATCTGTAAACTGTCTGTTAGCTTCCTCTATGCTGTCCTTCAAATCAAGAACTTCTTAATTTTGTAGTAAGCAATTTTTCACCTTAAAGTTTGTGCTTTTTGGGTCCTATTCAAGTTTTCCCTCACTCTCAGCCTGTAAGTCCTTTAAGCAGTTTTAACGTTTCATCTGTAATTGTTTTACAGTTTTTTGAGAGATTATTTCTTAGACACTTTATAGCTTTAGCAGCTACCATAGATAGTATCTGATGTCCAATTAAATTTTTGCTTGGTTAATACCAATAAAGAAAAATGCTATCATTCTTATCTTCCATTAGTTCTAATGGTTGTTCTGTTCAATCCATTTATTTCTTATTTACATAATCATACTATCTGCAAATATTTGCAATTTTATTTCTTTCTTTCCAATCCCAGTAAGTCTTCTTTTCCATCACAGCCTTGGCCAAACTGTCAGTAGCAGTGAGTATTCTTGTCTTGGGGCAGATCTTACAGAGAATGCTAGTTTCCCCACGAACATGGTATTTGCTGTAGAATTATTGATGTATTGTTTTTATCAAATCAAGGAAGCTCTTTAAAATTTTGAATTTTATGACAGTTTTTATCATCAATAGGAGTTGAATTTTATCAGGCTTTTATTTCTACCTTCACTGATGTAATCATGATTTTTTCTTCTTACTCCAATAATGTTCTGTCCTCCAGAACTGTTACAGTAAAAAATGTGTGTGGTTTTAAGACATTAAGTTTGTGGTAATTTGTTACAGTAGCAAAAAAAGAAACTAACACAGTATGTAATTATAATAATTTTACATCTTCTTTATAAACTGTAACATGCAAAGGTTAAGAAACTTGTCCAAGGTCACGCAGCTGAGGAGTCTGGCTCCTGGTTACACCTGTGTGTGTGGTTTCCAGATCTCTTCATAGGCAATTGCAAAGGCTTTACCCCACCCACACACCCAAGACGCTGTGCACGGGCAACACACTGCAGTCCCTAAAGCAGTTGCAATCAACAGCTCGGGCCGCCCTGGCCAGTTATGCTCCTTGAATATTTGCACTCCCAGCCCCGATGCCTTCATCCCTAGGTCTCTTTAGGTGAGGCCTTGGGCAGAGATCTTTAAGCACCTCTGCTGAGACCTCCTCATGAGGGGAGGACAGGGAAACCTTAAAAATGCTGTGTCCCACTCTTACTTTTTCCAATACTTTTCCATTCCCAACCCAACTCCTTTACCCTCCCCCACAACTGTGGGGGTCCTAGAAGCGCTGAAACCTTTAGTTGGTGGCTTCCTAAACACTGAGACAATCCCCACGTCTCTGCTGATATACCTGACCCTGGATCAGTGGACCCTCCATGGGGAAATGGAACAGGGGCAGTTGGTACTCTCTCCAATTTTAGACTATTCACTTATACCATCTCCACAGGTGATTAAAGCCTTCTTTCATTTTTGGCTTGTTGCATTAATCAAGTACTCCAACACCTGACACACCTGATAGCTCAACTCGTTTTCTCCCAGCTCAGCTGAGCTCCTGACAGCTAATAATGAAAAAGCTGGAATTCAAACCCAGGCAGGCTAACTCTAAACCTGTGCTCCAACCAGGATGCTCTCCTGCCTTCTTCTGTGGTACACCACAGCAATCCAAGGACAGCAACTGGGTCAGGGCAGCAGAAGTTGACGAAGACGTAGTAGACAGGTGAACTTGGCAGGAGCCTGGATATAGAAGATGAGAGAATGGAAGACTAAAGGATGACTTCCAGTTTGCATCTTAGACCATCACGGTAGATGGTGGTCCTCACTTACTGAGATGGGAAATTGGGACGGGGTGACAGGTGGCAGGAAGACATGGGGAAACAAGAGATCCTCTCTGGACATATGTACAGTTTGAGATTCCTAACCGCATATAGAATTTTGGAATATGAGTAAGAATAGCCATTTTACTTTTTTCTGTATTCCTAGATATTAGGAAAAGAGAAATACTATATAATACTCTACAGACACCACTTAAGCACTTCTACCCACTCCTACAATAAGTTTTTCAAAAAGAATCAGATATTGCCACTCTTCTGAGAAAAAGGGAGAGCTTCCACCAAATATGGCTGGTATGTGAACAGTCTCCAAGTGGAAACTATCAGAATTCTCAAGGAATGACCAGAACCTAGGACTAAGCAAGCTAATAATTCAGTCATTTTTAACCTTTTCATTTATTTGTTCAATCAACAGGTTGGCCAACTTATTAGTTTTGAAATCTAGAGGACAATTTAATAATTCAATTAGGTCAAATATTGGAAGCTGCATTGGACACACAGTTTCTATTAAAACCTTCTTCCTCATAAGCTAATGCATTTCTATAGCTGGTTTTCATCCTTAATCATTTGCTACACTGCACAATTTTAAAACCTGCTTCAAATATGCCTTCCATTTAACTAACTGAATTTTCTTTCCTTTGTGGGTAGGGACTGGGTCACAGTCCCTAAACCTGTGTTGAATACATAAAAGGCATTTAAAGGAATTTGTTGAATTGATTTGAAGTTTTCTCCACTAACTGTATATCCAGCACCACGTAGGACTACTTCCCCTCCACTGCACTTAATGAGACTTGATTCACTCTCAGAAGTATGCTATAATAGTCATATTGTTTATGGTTTTAATGGTTTTGCAACTTTGATGTGCAACATATTTCCAAGCAAGCACCAAACATGCTTAAAATTGAACATTTTTATAAAGATAATAAAAGTTAATGACTATCCATGATCTATGATCTGACAATACATCTGTTCTTTTTCATTTTGAGATGATAAAATACCCACCCTAGCTTACTGTTGCACAGTGGGAAAGAGAAATACAGTCCTAGTAATCACTCTTAACTATCAGTTTATTAAGTTATAGTTTCCCAAAAGGCTTATCTTACATGACTGTTAACAGGCTGCAGGTGTTTTTCTGAGAGTCTTTTTATAATGCAGTTATATCATAAAGAGACAGCATGGCGTAAAAGAAAACCCAGTGGACTAAGAATCAGAAAATCTAGGTTCTAAATTCTAGTTCAGTTAAGGAGCCCTGAACCTTAAGGAAGATATCACCTCACTGGTCTCCAGTTTCTGATCTGTAAAACGAAAGGACGATCACAAATTAAATACATAAATATGTGCCATACTGCAGCAGAACAAATGGCGGTTAACCATAGCCTAGGACCTAAGAATTTCACAAAGGACATTTATCAGAAATCTGGCCATATTTAAGTAGCTTAAACCAAACTGTAAAATTGGGATTTGTTACTATTGTTAACCCTAAATCCCAATTAACCTTAATTGAGATTGTAACTATTGACGAACACCTGTGGAAGTGCAGAAGAGCAGAGCCACATGTTTCACATGAAAGAAATCATGACTACTGATTTATACTGATACGCCTAAGTTGTGAAAATAACCAAAATTTCAATATTAGCTAAACACCCGCTCATAGAGATAGCTATTATACTTGCATTGTCCAAAGGAAAAAGGTTGCACTCCAAAAGCTTGTGTGTCTATTTTGGGGAAACTTTATGGAGTCGGTGTGTTTCTAGTTTCACCATAAGCGCATAAGCAACCCTTGATGTAGCTAAACTACGTAACATACATGTTTCAGTTCTGGGTTCTGAGAAGTGAGCTTGTATCACATAACAAGCCCCCTTCTCCTCCCCAGTTCTTGGGAAAATTGGTTACTGAAAGTAACCAATTATTAAAAATGATTTACTCTTGCCACACCCTTCTACCTCACTTTCTAACCCTTCGCCACCCTAACAGTGCGCACAGCCCTGGTTGTACTGCTGGCACCAGCCTACGCAGCCCCACCTACCAAAAAGGGTCCCGTGCTCCCGTGGCCCTTTCTGAGCCGCCCAACAGCACTCCCACAACCACGGGGCAGCTGGTGAACATTTCGACAAATACCCCAGAAAACGTAGCTACTCCTAGACTACAGTGTTAAAAGAGGGCACCTGTTGTTTACAAAAACAAAAATATTAGAAATCTAAGTGTTAAAAAAATTTTGGACAACAGTGTGCTGATTGCTGGAGGGAGGTGGGTATAAGGGGACTAAATGGTAATGGAAAAAATACAATACAAATTAAATTTTTAAAAAATTTTAGAGACACAGTCAAGTAAATTATGATATATACACACAACAGACTATGTCACCATTTAAACAAATATTTACAAACAAGGTGTAATGACGTGGGAAATGTTTGAAGATAATGCTGAATAAGGAAGATACTAACTGCTATGTTCTTTACAAACTCAACTATGGAGAAAATACATTGAGAAAGACTAGAAGGAAAGGTATTGTTGGGGAGTAGAATTATAACTTACTTTTTTCTAGTTAGTACACAAATCCATGCTTACCACATCTTCCCATATTAAATAAGTAATTCTGTTATTTAGTGAGAAAAAGGAAAATTGGGGGAAAGTACAAATTCAAATACATCTCTAATTAGAATTTTAGGGGCCATAAACAGTGCTAAGTATCAGGCAATGTGGAAATGGACATTTGTGGGCAAGGGAACATTCCTTCGTTCACTTTGCAACGGACTTTAACTGGGGACTGACTTTTAACCTCATTATAAAATAAGAGCTGTGAGTATGAAAATACTGCTCATCACCACTGCTAGTGCATTTTGTAGATTCAGTAATACTTATCACTGATCCTTGTTTCCCTTGACTAAAGATAGTGGGTGTTCCTTTATATGTTAGAGGATAACACAGACTTGTGATTTAGACAAACGGAAATAGGTTACATAGTGAAAAAGAACTTTATCCCATTTTATAATACTTTGAGATACAGCAATAGTCTCTGGCCAAAAAATTTTTCTTGAATATAACCGTATGTATTTTGTATTTATACACTAATCACTCTTCCACACACCTTATTTCACCTAACACTCCTCAGAAATATTTACATATCGGCATGTATAGATCCATGTCATTCTTATAAATGCTAATTAATATTCTATTGCATGGATATAACACAATTTATTGGTTACCCCTCACCGACAGACAATGAAATTTCCAGTTTTTCTCTATGACAAAGAAGGCTGCAGTGACATTCTCGTACAGATATCTTTATGGACATGAATTAAGTATGCCGTTGGGTAAAATCCTGGAAGTAGAATTGTTGAGTCAAAGAGCATATGTACATTTGTAAAATATGACCTTGCCAAACTGCCTTCCAAACTATTTGTACCAATTAACACTCCAAGGGAACATTTCTGATCAACAAAGGTTTTAAAAAGCAAACTCCAATTCGGTCAATGCCGGAAAGGTAACGTAAATTCGTGGGGCAGGCTGGGGTAAGAAAATGGCAAACTGGAGGGCACAGCCAATCATTGAAAGAAGCAGCTTCTACTCAAGCCCGGGCCACTGAAAACTCCTTCTAGGAACACCGTGCTCAGTGTTGTCAGATTGTTTGATTTCTCAAAAGACAAACTCTGGACTTCTGCATAAAATCTCCACATTTTTAAATTGTTGACAGCTCATTAAAATTTTAGAATTGGCATGACTAACACAAAAGCCATGTGTGAAGAGGGAGTGCCGGTCCACAACCTTGGGTGCTGCCTGGTAAAATCTGAAAGCAGCTCACATACCCAGAGGGCCAGCCAGGGCAGACCCTCCAGACTGATAGGTGGCAGTTTTAACCAGCACCTACTTTTGAGGCTTGTCTTGGACATCTGCAAAGTAAGTAGATCTTTGCATCTACCTGGCAAATCCTGCAAGTTTAGATAGAGGCCTTAACGGGGATCAATCACATATACCTTACAGATGGTCTTTACACAGTGCTCTCTCAAGGCTGTGTCCTTGCAAATGGCTCGCAATGTGGGAATGGTGGGTAGAACGTGCATTCTAAGAACAGGGAAGGGGGTGAGAGCCTCTGATTGCACAGGTCCAGCTCTAAGGCCAACTGGTGCCAAGTCCTCTTGATTACGTCCTCCAACAGGGAATGAGCTGTTGAACCTCCACCTTGTAACCTGTGCTTTAAAATTTCCTGCCCCCCCCCACACTAATAAAGACTGTCGTGGCAACAGGCTGGATTTGACATACTGTTTTAAAACTGGGATTTCCTTAGATTACATTTTATTTTATTGATGAACCAGAAAATGGATTTAATTAACTACGCAGTCATTATCCACTCAAATTATTTGGGTGACTTAATAACCTCTTGCCCCTCTTGCCTGGAGGTTTTCATTAATCAGTTTTCTACAATATGCTCCAGTAACTTATATTTTTATTCCTTTTAGAGTGTTATGTTTCTATTTTCTTCCTTATGTGGAACTACCACATATTTTAAGGCTTAAGTCATTTTCCTATTAGAATAATCTTCTTTTACCAGAAGGGAAAGTAAAGCTGTAAACATTTCTCTATGCTATCTTCCATTCAATATATCCATCTACTTATAGAAGAAATTGTGGAATAAATTAGAAAGACTTGCTGCCTCTTGTTTAATTAGTACTTTTAATCCATGTAAAATCTTTTCCTATTAACTACATTCCTATAGTTTAAAAAATAAATACAATGTACAAGAGTAACTCCTGAAATTACTACATCTGTATCAAAAAATATTCATATTCATGGATAAAATACCACAAGATTTTTAATGTTTAATTATTTCTTACACATAAATACTTGCGAAAGGGCCAATCTGACAAAGCAACTGGACTGTTATTTATAAACAGAAGTTAATGTTTGTAAACATGAAAATTATAAGCAATATAATATTAAAGTCATTTATTAATACTTATTTAAAAAGACAGGAGTCAATGACCTCTACAATTAAATTTTGAAAACCAAAATTTAAAAATTATTAGTTTCATTTATTATAAATAAAACATATGACTCTTAATTTTAGAGCTAAAAGTAATTTTTGAAGAATTCCTAGTTTTTAAGTGTAATCTGTTGAGATGTTTTCTTTTCTCTTTTTCTATTTCTTTTATTTTTAATTGAATTTATTGGGGTGAGGTTGGTTAATAAAATTCTGTAAGTGTCAGGTATATAATTTTATAATACATCAACCCCCAGTCAAATCTCCTTCCATCACCATTTATACTCCATACTATCTTTTACCTCTCCCCACCGGCCTTTCTCTCTGGAAATCACCATGCTATTGTCTGTATCTAAGAACTTTTTTCCCCTTAATCCTTAACGAACACAATAAACTAACAAACAAAACAGAAACAGACTCACAGAGAAAGAACAGACTGAGAGCTGTCAGAGGAGAGGGATGTTGTGGGGCAGAATGAAAAAGGTGAAGGAATTAAGGAGATGTCTTTGTAATATAAAAAACCCCCACAATAACAAAAGAGGACCAAAAAACATGTATCGGAGAAGCTTTATAACTTAGCAAAGCTTTCAATGTATATGTCTATATACATATATACAGTATATATTTGTCTGCACTGACGTATACATTGTCTACATTTGTCAGTGACAAACTTACTGGCTGCTCATGTGAGAAAATAATGCACGAATATGCCATTAGATAATTTACTTCTAGTTCCGCCCCCCATGCAAGGTCCTTAACATTACAAATTTCTCCATTAACATTTCCAAATCTGTGCACGTTCCTACTTCCCACTAAAAGGTATGCTGTAACTACTCAAGTGAGTCTTTTCAAAATAAAAACTGATTAGATCACCCTAAATTTAAAAATAATGCTCTGCTTTAGGCATATGTCACTGGAACTCAACATCTTAATCATAAAAAGCAATTTAAGAAAAAATTACATATTTAAATTGTAATCTGCACATCAGATTACTTCTTTAAATGTGTCATCAAAACTCAGATAAAATAAAAACATGATAAAATATTATATTTTACTTTTACCTAAAATATTAAAATTAAGGCATAAGAAAAACATTAAGACTACAATATATATGGAAAACTGAACATGAAGGAAGCAAATAATTCAAAGTATAAGCTTTAATATATAAATTAGATATCATTTCATCAGCTGTGTTAGTCACATTAGTTTAAACTTTACATTATATATTAAAAAATAAAAAGCTAAAAAACATCATTGCAATATAGATTCAATATGGGAAAATACATATTTTGTGGCTTTATACACAATCTAAATCAATCCATTCTATTCAATAGTTTTCCAAAATATAAACAGCACTTTACATGCAACAGAACACACCAGTCTGGAAGTCCTAATATACTTTCATATACATGAAAATAAAGAGAAAACATTCTTTCAACAAGACAGTAACAGCAGAGGTGGAATGTAAAATAGGATTTTGCCTTAACACAATCTTGGCTAAGATTAAAGAAACATCAATAAGGACAGTTTCTACAACTTTCAATTAGCATTTTTTAAAATGAACACTACTGCGATTTTCTAATTGTATCACAAACTGAGAAGACATACAAGGGAAAAGGGTGAGGAGAAAACCTGATCCTTTATGAATTTTAAACATCAGCCCTGCCTACGGCTGCATTTAGGCTGCTTTTCTGCTGACAGTTCCCTAAATTACCCCTGCCACTCTGCATTGTCAGTAGTCAGATGAGCTTTCCAGACTGCATTACGCCATTGTGTAACCATAGCTGCCACAATGCAGGGCCACCAGAAGTCTGTCCTTGAGTATTTCTTTACTTGGGTATTCAGGTAACTTGAGCATGTTGATGCTTTAAAAGAAAAATATACCACCATTAAATAGGAAATCTATGAAATTTCTAATTGTTTTGTCTAGCAGTGAAAACTTCAAAAATTAACATAAAACCACCCTCTCAAATTTGCATTCAAATGGGAAAACCCTGAAGTAGTATTTAAAAAGAACAAAAACTAAAATCCTGCTGCACTGCAGTTTCCTTTAGCATGCAAATGTAGTGAAAGAAAATAAGTTCCTTTTGGCCAAAAATATGTAAGAGTGATTTAGTTTGAAATGATGGTGTAACTCAGTGATACTATAACAATTTAACTTTAGTGACATTTGAGCTACATTCAGTTAAATTATAGGTAGTTTCCTCAAACATATTCCCTACCAAAAGAGGGGGAAGCAAGGAGCTATGTAGCTATTTATTCATCAGTGAATCCAAAATCCTGACAGCGATCACTGTTGACACTTTCCTCTCCTTGTAGCAATCGCTAGACTTTTGATCATTCAAAATTAATCAAAATTTAAAATGCATTTAAATTAAAAAATTTAACATACCATGTGCTTGAAGTCGGTAGAAGATTTGGAGTATACGGCACAGCAGCGATTGTAAAATTTTGCAATCCACTTCCACCCATGATATTAGCAAATCCACCATGTGGGACCCTGGAACTAACAGTTCATATCTTAGTAAGTTGTAATCAAGAAAGGTAAATCTTTGTCATAGACGTATTTTAAATTCTAAGTTAGGGTAAGAATGTATTCAACTCTAGGTCACTGACAAAATAACATTTTTGAATCTGTAACACTCTAACTCATTACTAAAAGTCACCCTGTGGCCAGTTAGCAAGCTTCATGGAGCTTTCTATAAGCTATACCCCTCCATACCTCTATAAGCTATACTATGCTTTCAATTGGCCACAGGACATGGCTCTACTATTGCATTTACCATACTGCATATGCAATTATTTCATGTCTCTCCCTTCTAAACTGGGACTGATTTGTGGACCCAAGTATGTCATATTTGTATTTGCATCCCTGGGGTTAGCAAAACAACTGGCATCTAATAGGCATTCATTAAATATCTGCTGAATAAATGAATGTGTACTTTATTAATTAAGGCAACAAAGGCCTATACATGTAATCCAAATAATTTCCCCGTTTGAAAAGTATCTAGAGTCAAAGGGATTTTGTTTTGCTTTTCACATTGGAAAAACTAGAAAATTCTTTACATTTCTCTTCCCTGAGATTCACAATATCAATATAACTTTTTTTAACGTTACCTAACATAATGAAACCACAGGAAGGCCAACACAATACATAAACACCACTAGAAAATTTAGTCTTGGGTACATGGCTATAAAGGGTGTAATTATAACTTCTGAAATTCTATTGTTTCAACTTGAAAAAAAATTAGTATTTCACATTAGCCTTTGTATATCTATCATGATTAAACAAACTGATCCTGGAATAAATTCTTTTGTTTTTAAAGTGAGATGCTGTAGTGCTTTCTGGATAAATTAGAATGATGGTAAACATTTAACGTATAAGTATTAAAGGCATCCTCAAAAGCAGTAGACTCTCTTAATATTAAAAATGTCTTCTAACCTGATTCATAGTACAAAGCATAATTCAGTTCATTTTTAAAAACCACTGAAATTTGAACAACCAGACCAATCTTGAAAAATAACAAGCTCGTAGGGCTCATAGTTTCTGATTTCAAAACTTTAACTACAAAGCTACGATGATCAAAATTGTGGTACTGGCATAAAGACATACAGACCAATGGAACAGAACAGAGAACCCAAAAATAAACTCTCACATATATGGTCAAATGATTTTCAAGGAGTGTGATAATAAGCACATTCAATGGGGAAAAGTCAGTCTTTTCAACATATTGTGGTGGGAAAACTAGATATCCACCACCACAAAAAAAAAATGAAGTTGGACCCTTACCTAATAACACCATTTACAAAAATTAACTCAAAATAAATCAAAGACCTACACTTCAGAGATATAACTACAAAATTCTTATAAGAAGACATAGGGCACAGGTGGCAAACACAAGGCCCGCGGGCCAAATCCGGCCCTCCACCTGGTTTTATCCTGCCCGGCGCCTTGTTTCTACCCGGCGGCAGTGCTGAGCTCCTTGCCCCTAGTTAAGGAGTAGTTACATTTATACAGTCCTAAAATTACATTCAGCCCTTTGAAGGCGACCTCAGGCTGATGTGGCCCCTGGTGAAAATCAGTTTGATACCCCTGATCATGACACTGGATTTGGAGTGCTTTCTTGGATGACACCAAAAGCACAAAAGACAAAATAAATAAATTGGACTTCATCAAAATTAAAAACTTATATGCCAAAGGATACCAGGAACAGAGGGAAAAAGTAACACACAAAATGGGTAAAAAATATTTCCAAATCCTAAATCATAAAGAATTGATATCACAAAATATACAGAATTCCAGCTCAACAACAGCAACAAAACACAATTAAAAGTAGGGAAAGGACTTGAATAGATACTTCTCAAAAAAAGATACACAAATAGTCTATAAAGATGAAAAAATGCTCAATCAAATCATTTGTCATAGGGAAACACAAATCAAAACCACAATGAGATAACCACTTCAGGCACATTAAGATTACTATTAATAAAACAAAAGACAAAAATCTACCAATCACCTCTCCAAAAAAGAAAGAAAACAGGTTCGAGTCCCGGCGGAGTCGCTAAAAAAAAAACAAAAACAAAAACAAAAACAAAAAAACAAAAAAAAAAGAAAGAAAACAACAATGGAAAGGAAATACAGAAATTGGAACCCATATACATTGTTGGTCAGGATGTAAAGTGGTACAGCAACTGTGGAAAAGCGCCTGACAGTTTCTCAAACAAATGAAACACAGAATTATAGTGTATGTCCCAAAGAACTAAAAGCAGAGAAACAAAGAGATATGTGAACATCCATGTTCATCGTAGCACCACTCACAACAGCAAAAAGGTGGAGGCAACCCAAGTGACCATCCATGGATGGAGAGATGAACAAAAGGTGGTGTAAGCACATAATGGAATATTATTTAGCCTTTAAAAGGAAGATAATTCTAGCATTTGCGACAATATGGATGAACCTTGAGGACATCATGGTAAGTGAAACAAGCCCATCACAAAATGACAAATAATTCCACTTACACGAGGTTCCTAGAATAGTCAAATTCATAGAGACAGACAGAAGAATGGTGGCAGTCAGGGGCTGGAGGAGAAGGATGCACAGCTAGTGTTTAATGGGGACTGTTTCAACTGAGGAAGATGACAACATTCGGCAGTCAGATGGTGGTGATGGCTGCACAATGTAAATGCACTTACTGTCACAGAACTGTGTTTCCAAAGGTAAATGCTATGTATTTTTCAGTGCATACTACAAAAGCTGAACCATGAACCAAAACTTTCTGCTTGAAATCACAGATATGTATACATTCACAGGAACAACCACAGCAATCTACTATAAATGAATCTCTAAAGATGGCAGTTTTCTCTTCTAGCTGGGAAGCAGTTTGGTTGCTATTAAATGTTTTCTTGATGAAATGACCGAGCTTACCTTAGAGTCTAAGTGAATACTGAAAGTATGTCTGAATCTTACTAATAAAATGCTAATGCATGAGCAATCCCTACTTAGAGCAAAATAATATCTAAAGACCTGAATATGTCTGTAAATTGAAATAAAATCCAACACTAGTTAATCTATGCATATTAACCTTTTCCTAAAAAAATCACAAAGGCACCCCAAAATGAAAAAGGACAAAAAAACCAAGCTGTTCTCAACTGCCTATCGAGGCAGCATTTAAAAACAAGGGTACCACTTTATCAGGACAGGCTGAGACGATGGGCCTTGACACTGATTCTTACACAAATTATAACACAGTATTTCGATACCAGGATAATCAGTCTAATGTCTTCAGATAGCTAAATTTTGAAAAGCTTAAGAAAAGACTTCCCAATTTTAATATCTGAATTGAAATTTTATGTAAACTGATATTCACAAACAGTCCCTGAAACCATGCTCCTCCTCTTCTAAACTACAAATATGACTCGGCTCCATATTTGAATAATCCGTGAACCTTATGCTAAGACCATGGCTCATCAAACTTAACGATGTATGAGAAAAATAGTCTGGCTAAATATTACGAAACCTGGGTTATACAAGGTAAAATTACAGTTGATAAAAATAATACACAACTACATTGTTGGTGGGAAGGCAGACTGGTACAGCCACTGTGGAAAACAGTATAGAATTTCCTCAAAAAACTAAAAATGAAACTGCCTTTTGACCTGGCAATTACACTGCTGGGGCTATACCCTAAGAATCCTGAAACACCAAATCAAAAGAACCTATGCACCCCATGTTCATAGCAGCATCATTTACAATAGCCAAGTGCTAGAAACAGCTTAAGTGCCATCAGAGTGGATAAAAAAACTGTGGTACATTTACGTGATTGAATACTGTGCAGCGGAAAGAAGGAGCTCCTACCCTTTGCGACAGCATGGATGGAACTGGAGAGCATTATGCCAAGTGAAGTAAGCCAGGTGGTGAAAGACAAATACCATATGATCTCACCTATAAGTGGAACCTAATCAACAAAACAAACAAGCAAGCAAAACAGAACCAGAGACATGGAAATAAAGAACAAACAGACAGTAACCAGAGGGGAGGGGTAAGGGGGATAATGGGGGAAAGAAGTGGAAGGGTCCAGTCAAGGGACACGTATAAAGGACCCACGAACAAAGACAAGGGGGGGGCAAGGGGCGGTGGCAGAGGACTGCATGTGTCCCTTGCAGTGTAATCCCGGTGGGGGGTGGGTAGGGCAGGGGAGATTAATGGGGAAAAAAATTGGAAAACTGTACTTGAACAACAATAAAAAATTTCTTTTTAAATAATATACAATTGTCCCTTGGTATCTGCAGGGGATTGGTTCCTGGATCCCCTGATGTTACCAAAATCCACTAATGCCCAAGTCCCTCATTTAAATTGATGTAGTATTTGTATATAACTTACACACATCTTCCCATATACTCTGAATCATCTCTAGATTGCTCATAATACCTAATACAATGCAAATGCTATATAATCAGTTATATTGCACTGTTTAGGAAATAATGACAAAAAAAAGTCTGTACATCTTCAGTACAGACATAACCAGCAGCCACTGTAGCCTAATTACATAGTACACATCAGCAACAATGTAACATTTTTTCAAGAATTTTCAATCCAAAGAGGGTTGAATCTATAGATAAAATCAAGTCCAACTTTCATTATTCTTAAGGGAATATGAAACAAAAGAGTAATACATTTAAGACAGTCTTACAGACCACGAAAATACTGTCACTACCATAAAAATATTTAAAATTATTTTTTATACTTATTCTATAATTGAACACATTTAACTTTTTAGTAAGACTGCACTAAATTATACTAATACATGGAGAAAGACATTTTGGTATCTAAATATAAACCAATGGATAACCAGAATTTTCCAAAAAGTGCTAAAGAAAAGAAAAACACACACTTTAGGTTTAGAATGGCAAACGCTATACCTGGAGTAATGACTGCTGGGAGGTCTAATGTAAAAGGAAAGTTAAGGTTTTAAGGAACTTAAGACTTACTGTTTGAAGTCAAAACAAGGACTCAATGTACAGTAAGTGCTGAAAGGTGGATTCTTCAACATCCCCTCAGATTCCTCGGCTCCTACTCTGTACCCACATCCTTCCACCTCATTTAAATGGATTCACATGCTACCTGTCGTGACCAGTCAAAGAAACGGCAGCGCGGTTTTCAGCACTGTTAACAATGACTATACCACTGACGCAAGAGTGGCACCATGTGTTACTAAGCCAAGTGACTTTTGATTCTACAAGAGCAGCAATTTACAGACATTTTGGTACCAAAGAACATGAATAATTTTTCCCCTGCATTTTAAAGACTCACACTAACTAAATCACAGGGTAAAGGGTGGGGAAAATAATGCACTAGATGGTGTTTAGATATAAACCACTAGAAAAGTAATGAAAGAGCACTACCTCAGACAATAAACCAAAGTAAGTCCAGTCAGTTTAAAATTGGAATGTAAAAACAGACCCTGTAAAAAGTTACAGAAAAAAAATGTAGGTAAACATATCTATAAAATTTTGAATACAGGAAAAGATTTATAAAAACCATAAAGGAAAGTATAATCAACTTGCAACACCATTTAAAACTTCTATTTTATAAATTCTATAAATTAAATTTATAATTTAAATTATATGAAACTCTAACTTAATAAGGTTAAAAGGCAAGTGATAAACTGGGAAAAAGTTCTTTATATATGTCCCTCTTACTTAAAAAAAAATAATACTGAATTTTTTTAAATGACAGCAGAATAATAAACAGAAAACAAGACAGGCAATTCAAACCACTCAAAAAAATATATAAGTAAGAAGTTATATAACAATAAACATGATTATATCTTGCATTGACAGAATAAAAGGAACCGGCCCTCTCATTCTGTGCTGACGTGAATACTGATATCTTTCTGAGGGGTAAATGAGCAATATGTGTCAAGGTGTAAAAATATATATAATTTTGTAACCAAAAATTTCCCTTCTATGAATTTAGCCTATGTAAATAATGTAGGATACTGACCTGACTAGTATGTAGCACAAAAATTCCTTATTTCTTCAGCATTATTCATAAACAGGAAAACTTAGCATAAAGAACAATATCAGTGAAAGAAAGTCATAAACTGAAGAGCAGGCAGCCTTTTAAAACATTAGATCTATAAATGGAATAAATTTTAATGATATATTGCAAAATTCAAGTTATAAAACAGGGATAATGTTTTTAAAAAGTAAAAATTTAGCCTTGGGTGGGTAGTTCAGGTGGCTGGAGCATCGTCCCCTGAGCCAAAAGCTTACAGGTCTGATACTCAAGCCAGGTACAGGAGGCAAATGAACTATGTTTCTCTCTCACATGGATGTTTCTCTTTCTCTCTCTTTCTTTCTCTTTCTCTCTCTCTCTCTCTCTCTCTCTCTCTTTCTACCTACCTATTGAGTTAGCCAATAAGTTCCTTTGGTTTTTTCCATAAGATGGGTCTACTAGCATTTAGTTGTCTTTAACTTCATTTGAAATAATTTTGTTAGATTGTATTGTGACAGCTGTCATATCAGCATGCATTTTTTAAAAAAACTTATCAAAATTGATAAATTTTTGTATAGCTATCTTAATACTGAAAATGAAAGAAAATAAGCAACATTTATGGCACATTATGCTTTATTTTTTCAAGAAAGGTAAAAATGCAACTGCAATGCAAAAAAAAAAAAAAAAAGATTTGTGCAGTGTATGGAGAAGGTGTTGTGACTGATCAAACATGTCAAAAGTGGTCTGCAAAATTTTGTGCTAGAGATTTGTCGCTGGATGATGCTCCATGGTCGGGATGACCAGCTGAAGTTGATAGTGATCAAAGTGAGACACTAACTAAGAACAATCAACATAATTCCAAGCGGGAGACAGCCAACATACTCAAAATATCCAAATCAATAAAGTTATTGGTAAAAATGAAAAATGTGTCTTCTATTTTATGGAAAAAAGCATACGGACTTTTAGGCCAATCCAATATCTCTTCCTCTATCTCTCTCCCCTCCTCTTTCTCTAAAAATCAATGAACATATCTTTGGGTGAGGATTTAAAAAAAAAAAGTAAACCTGTATATATATGAGAAGCATTCTGGAAGAATATTCAAAATTTTAATAGTGATTACTTTCAGTGATTTTTTTAAATTGGAATTGTCTAGCCTTCCTACACAGAAAATACAATTTTTAATTATTTTTATTACTCAATTCTCTAGGTATTTCTTGGCATGTCGTGTGTGTGTGTGTGTGTGTGTGTGTGTGTGTGTGTGTGTGTGTTGTCTAGCAATATTAAAAATTTGGCTACTACCATTGACCAACCTTCAGAAAGATTACCAAACTATAAAATACAATATATAGGCTAATAACCTGAGTTACAATAGTTTATTTTTTCATACATTAAATAAACATTTATTTAGCACTATGATTTATCTTAAATGCCTAAATAAATCTTTGTTTTATATCAAAAAAGTGGGGCCCTGACCTGTGTGGCTCAGTTGGTTGGAGCGTCATCCCATATACCAAAAGGTCCCAGGTTCGATTTCCAATCAGGGCACACGCCTAGAGATGGATTCAGTCACTGGTGGGGGTGCATACGGTAGGCACCTGATCCATGTTTCTCTCTCACATCGATGTTTCTCTACCTCTTTCTCCCTCCCTCTCTCTAAAAATCAATAAGCATATCCTTGGATAAGGATTAAAAAAAAGTAGAAAGGGAGGGAAGAAGCTGACAATTCAGAGTAATAATTCGTTTCGGTTGTTTATCTCTAAGCCACTAGGAATGGAATACATTAAATTCTTTTAACATTATCATAAAAACACTTCTTACCTGCCAGTAACAAACTGCAAGAGAAGAACTCTCTCCTCTGGAGTAATATCTTCCACAACTTCCCAGAACCACTAACAACAACAAAGAAGACTTAGCTCATATTTCAGAGCAATCATAGACTTAATACCAGAGAAATATGCAGCATTCATACAGCATATTTTATTCTAAGAAACTCATTTATCAAAAATGATTCATACAAAGCTTTCATATGCAATTCCCATGAGAAGAATTTAGGGAAAAACTTTGTTAATTAATGTAAGTGCTGAAAACACTTAATGAAGTGTTTTCATCCAATAGTGCTGAAAAGCTTACAAAATTAAATGGCAAAACTTAACTTCATTCTAAGCTCTAGAGAAATTTTACCTGAATAACTGGATCTTCTCTTTCATAGCCACTTGTGTATTCTGTATTTTTTATCCAATCATTCACATCAATTTCTGGCATGCCAGAAAGCAGTAGCTCCTTCGGGGAAACAGAAAAATATTTCATTAATCTTCTTTGGGGAAAAAAAGAAACTATTACATTTAAAGAGTAAATGTGCCTTAATTAGAAACTAATTCCATGTAAAACTGATTTATTTTTGTGACAGTTTCTGCAAGTCATCAGTAACAAGTACTATTATACATGGGAGAGAATCCTTGGTAATGATAATCTCAAACACTGTGAGATGTGGAGGTGTGTCTACATTGATACAATTTAATTACAATATAAGACAATACTTTGTTTATATATAAACATTTATGCAACAACAGTCTACATGTGCAATAATTTTATGAACATTATCTTTATGTTTATTTTTATTTTATGAGCTCGTTAAATTGTATAAAGGGACCATACTCTCAACAGGAAAGTGACAACACAGACACGAATAAATCCTGGGTTAAGCAAAGGAAAGGATCATCAAGTAACCCTAATCATTAGGAAAAAGAAGGTAATATAATGAAAATAATTACATTTAAAAAGCACACACATTCAGGCCTTTGAAGAACCATTCTGAAATAATTCAGATCCTCTAATGTCTACATTTCCCAAGGTGAGAAAAAAAAATGAAATTTCCCTAATAACATTTGCAACCACCTTTTTCCCAGGAAGATCATCAAATAAACAAAACAGCAATCAAATAACTAAAAAATTAAATTAAGAATGGCAACAGTATTTAGCACTATGTTTTCCAAGAGAAAAGAAAACTTGAAAAAGAGCTTGTCCACATCTCTAAACCAGCCCATTCCTCACAGTCGGATTACTCACTTACACAGTCAGCTGAGGCAATAACTAGCCTGCACTTCACTAAAACACTGACAAGCTGGAACATCAGGATTTGTTACTATAGAGACAAATATAACATGGCTCAAACTCAGGTTCCCTGCAGCAACTACTCATGATATATACCAGACTAGTATAGAGTGTACTTTGAAGGTTAATATCAGGTGGTGTCTGAAAACTCTTGGGTATTTCTGAGACCTGATGGAGCAGTCTGCAAGGCATCTCTTTTCCAACTTATCTAAGGCTGGATTTTCTCCATATAGTTCAACCAAACAGGTATCACTACGGATAATGTGCAGAAGCAGATACAAGTTCCCAGTTGTCTTTAATTAAGCTAGGCATTAAAGAAACTTGCAAAAATGTAAAAGAATGCCACTGTTCCCATTATTTTTATTTCATTCTGGAAAAATGCAGTTTTTATTTTTAAAATGTTATTTATGTTAACAGGTAATGAATTGTTTATTTGAATCAATACAGTATTTTACACTTCTACTTTAATTTCAAATACAGCAAACATCAGTTAATATAACTCACATAAACAAAAAAGCGTTTGTTGTAGGGGGATCCTAAGACCAAAAAGTTTGAGAACTGCTAGTATTTTGGTTCTTGCCAAGCTACTACTACATAAAATAGTTTTACTAGATGAAGGCATTCTGGTTAGGGTCCATTTACCACCCGCAAATACATTCTCCATCTTTCTTTGCACTGTTCTGTTCCTTAGGGGGCTGATGCTGGCAAACTAGCTCTCTTGTCTGCTGGCTTAAGGTTGGGTTTCCCCACTGAGAACAGCCAAAAGTTTGGAGGTGAGAGTATTTTCTGCTCCCTCCCTGCTTCAGCACATCTTTTCAGCAGCCATGTCCCCTCATCACAGGGCTCCTCACAGTAATTCCCCCACCTGTCTCTTCCTTCAGTTCTAGAGGTGATAAAGCCTTTCCACTGTTACTAGTCTCTGGATGCCTCACCACATCTTGTATATTCTCAACACTGCCCTCACCTCTGTAATAATCCCTGTGTCAAAACGTCTTAA
Organism: Trachops cirrhosus; assembly: GCA_028533065.1. Classification (NCBI taxonomy): domain Eukaryota; kingdom Metazoa; phylum Chordata; class Mammalia; order Chiroptera; family Phyllostomidae; genus Trachops; species Trachops cirrhosus. The sequence goes on from CM052541.1 coordinate 148,355,568, forward strand.
TATATTCGAACCATCTGGGGAATTCTGTTTTGTAGCTGGACCCTGATACAGACCTGTCAAAAGGGAGTAAGAATGAATTTTACATGTTTCTTACAATCTGAGTTTAATCTTCTTCCCTTCTAAGCTAGAGTAAGCTTTTAATAATATTAAGATGCTCTCATTGTTAATAATTATGAATACAAATGACTGAGGCTTTATTCTCAAGAAACTTGAACTATTTCATGAATACCATGTTATAACTTTTTATGAAGAGGATGAAAGATCTTTATTATCCTATTTAACACTTCTCTTCCCAAATGATCCTACCATCTGAATCAGCTCAACTTAGTTTTAAAGCTAAAGTCTATGACACATCAAGAATTCTGACCTAACTTCTAATAAATGTGAAAGACAAAGAAATAAAGCTTTTAGAAGAAAACAAAGAAAAATACCTTCATGACCTTGGAATAAGAAACAGTTTCTTAAACAGGACATAAAAAGCTACATTCATTAAAAAAAAAAAGATAAACTGAACTGTGTTAAAACTGAAAACTTTTATTCCCCGGGACACTACAGTAAAAGGTATTCACAATATGTCCATCTAACAATGACCACTATAGAGTCCTACAAATCAGTAACAACAACAAAAACAGAGAACACAATAGAAAAACAAATTACTTGAACAAGCCCTTCAAAATCAGAGAACACAAATGGCTAATAAACATGTCAAATACACTCAACTTCATTAATCATAATGGAAATGCATATTAAAATCATGATGAAATACCACTACTGACTATCAGAATGGTGAAATGAAAAAAGCAATTATTAAATGCTTCTGAGGAATGGAACACCCAGAACTCTCACACCTGCTGGTGAGAGTGTAACCTGACACGCCACTTTGGAAAACTATTGGCTAGTATATCTACCCTAAGGGAATAAATGCACACCCTATCTGCCAGCAATTCTACTCCAAGATACCTAACCCACAGAATGCATTCTTACGTTCTCCCAAAGACATGTACTAGAATGTTTATAGCAGCACTACTTCAAATAGCCCAAAACTAAAAGGTACCCACCAAACGTTCAAGAGTAAAAAAGACAAAAAGTACACTGACATAATGAACCACCATAGGGTAATGAAAATGAACAAAATATACTGCATGCAACAACACCTATGAGTCTCACAAACAAAACGCTGAGCTAAAGAAGTCAGATATATTCAAGGTGATTATTTCATTTATATTAAATTCAAAAACAGGCAACCTAATCTATGATATTGTAAGTTAAGAGAGTGGCTACCCATGACTGGGAATAGTAAGTGAAAGGGGACATATGAGGGACATCTGAGGTGCTAGGATTTCAGTTTCTTGATTTGGATGCTCATTTCATGGGTGTAAGCAGCTTGTGAAAATTCATCAAACTATACATTTATGATGAATATGCTTCTCTATGTATATTGTAGTTCAGTAAGTTTCACTTATCAGTATCAGTCAATTATGAGGCAAAGTTTGTATTAATTATATATGTTACTACTGATTTTTACACCACAGGTCCAAGAAATAAGGTAATGAATTCTCTGTTTAACAGTTCATAAGTATTCCTCCATTTTAAAGGCTAAAGATAACTTTTACGGTTATGCAAAATCCAGACAAGTCTATGTTAAACAAAACAATTAATCCTAAACCTGAAAACAGAATAAAAAAACTCAAAACTAATATTTAATGAAACTAAGTCATAAGGGATCTCTAAATTAAATTGTAAACTCTGTCCACTACTGTACTAAGATACACTATGAGTGACAAAATGAAAACACTGGTATATATGTGAAAGTTAATGTACACACCATTGTACTTATTCATATATTAAAATGAAAGGCATAGGGTAAAACTAATTTTATGAAACAGAATAAAAACCAAAGGGTACTTTCCATTAATCCAAAATTTACTATTCTAAATTATATTTTTTAAAAACTATACGTATTTTGGAGCTCAAACCCTTGACTGAGGTATCATTGGCAAATATGTTTTCCCATACGGTTGGTTCTCCTTTTATTTTAATACTGTTTTCTTTAGCTGCGCAGAAGCTTTTTATTTTGATGAGATCCCATTTGTTTATTCTTTCCTTTATGTCCCTTGCTCTAGGGGACATATCAGTAAAAATGTTGCTGCATGAAATATCTGAGATTTTCCTGCCTATGTTCTCCTCTAGGACTTTAATGGTATCACGGCTTATATTTAAATCTTTTATCCACCTTGAATTTATTTTTCTGTATGGTGTAAATTGGTGCTCGGGTTTCATTTTTTTGCACGTAGCTATCCAGTTCTCCCAACACCATTTGTTGAAGAGGCTATTTTTACTCCACTTTATATTGCTGCCCTCTTTGTCAAATATTAATTGACCATAGAGTCTTGGGTTTATTTCTGGGCTCTCTGTTCTATTCCACTGTCCATGTGCCTGTTTTTATGCCAGTACCAGGCTGTTTTGATGACAGTGGCCTTGTAATACAGCTTGGTATCAGGTATTGTGATCCCTCCTACTTTACTCTTCTTTCTCAAAATTGCAGCAGCTATTCGGGGTCATTTATGGTTCCATATAAATTTTTGAAATGTTTGTTCTATGTCTGTGAAATATGCCATTGGTACTTTAATAGGTATTGCATTGAATGTGTAGCTTGCTTTGGGTAGTATGGACATTTTGATGATGTTAATTCTTCCGATCCATGAACACGGTATATGTTTCCATTTGTTTGTGTCTTCCTGGATTTCTTTCCTCAGTGTTGTGTAGTTTTCTGCATACAGGTCTTTCACCTCCTTGGTTAGGTTTATTCCTAGGTATTTTATTTTTCTTTTTGCTGTATCGAATGGGATGTTTCTCTTGATTTCTGCTTCTGCTGTTTCATTGTTGGTATACAAAAATGCCTTTGACAC